>JARFIZ010000380.1:0-659605 GCA_036325965.1 Sinopyrophorus schimmeli | reverse complement strand
AATTACATAATTTGTAATGACGAATTTGAATTTTGCAAAAACTTTAGCGATAACTCTTGAAAAAAAAAAAACGTACTTTTTACTGCGAAATAAAACAAAACATTTCAAACACACAAATATAAAACTAAATACAATAATAATAACAAATACTATTAATAAGAATTAATTGATTAAAAAGTCTCAATCGTTTTTAAATATGAGATGTTAAATTTTACTGTTTTTGAATATTTAAATATTAAACACAGTATTTAAAAAATCGCCCCCTTGTTATTTTTAAGGGATTTATTTCAAACTTATAAATTCGATACTTAATTAATATATCTTGCAGTAGTAAAAATCTCAGTTTAATATTGTGTGCCGTTTTTGAGAAATAAATTATTTTCAAAATATTGAATAGACCATAACCGAAACAGTAAGGTATGACTCATTTTAATCCAACATTCTAAAACAAGTTGGAAAATTGTAAACTAAGACCTATTAGAATATTGATATTAAAAGTCAAATAATAAAAATCAATTAGATAAATTACATATTTTTAAACGTTGAAAAAACCTTTAATTTTAACCCGAAAAAAAAACATAAAATAATTAAGATTGTTAGTTAAAAAGCTTTACGAATGTGTCAATTTTAATAGAAAGACCTCGAATTAAACTTCACCTAGTTTAAGAGTTGAATCATAAATTTAAAATTTAATATGAAAATACTATTAAAGGATGACTTTAAAAATCAAACAAAGCAATTCTAACGTTATGTGAAAACAGATGTCTAATCGGCTGACCTGGAAGTCATTCCTGATATCAAAACACGATTAAAAGAGCTTTTTTTTGATTTATTTTATTTCAAAAACAGTATACAATGTTCGAAAATTTATTTTATTTTATGAAAACACATATACACAGTTTAAAAAAAAGTTATTTTTTTTTTTTTCCTAATTAAACAGTATTAGCAACTTGGAAAGAAAGCAAGAGAATATGAGTTACAGGAAGAGTGGACGAAGTGAAGAGTTGGAAACAAAAACCAGACAGAAAAATATAAAAAAGATAGTACTACAGATAGAAAATACCAGCTCATAAGGGAAAAAAGCCATGGGCTTAAAAAGCCTAAAGCCTAAATATACATTATTTCTAATAAGCCCGAAAAAATTAATTGAGTTCCCATTTTTGGTTTAGAAAATAAATGCAATTTTTTTTTCAAATAATTAAAATCTAAGACAAGAGCGGTTTACTACGATTGTTGGCAAAGATTTTATTTAAATACATAAGTAAGGGCTCTTTAATATCATTGTAAATAAAGAATTCAAATAAATATTTCTTTCATCTCCGCTATTAAACAGTTATTATTAAACATTTTTAAATGCTTTAATATGAGAAACGACACCACGGGGTTTTATTACGTTTAGGCGGACATTATGAATGTTGCGGGGGTCAGTTTACAACTTCATTCATGGTTGAAGGTCGTTAACGCAACGACCGAGTTCCTAATGGTGCAGAGTGTCGTGAGAATGCCCGCTCAATTACCAAGTTTTTAAATTTAAAAATAGACATATTGTTTATCGTTTTCTTTCATTCGCAAAAATAAGAATTTAGATTAAAATGCAAGATATTAGTGCACGTTTTCATCAACTTACGATAAAAATTACGTACAAAATTAAGAGTAAAGAAACACTTGTGCAACCCTAATTTTATAACATAATTTACAAGCACTTCAATGAGATATTTCTTAGTTATATTATAAGAATTAAAAGTTATATTTGGAAAGGAACGAAAAATCTATAATAGAACCTGCCAAAAAGTTAACAAGCAACAAAATTAATTAATTTACATAAACATTCGCAACACTTAAGGTTAAAAAATACGTTTCGCATCCCCAAAAAATAATGCGAGTTTTATTTTAGAACAAATCAAAAAGAAAACTTAAAGAACTACGTCAAACACATAATTCAACCCTTGAAACAATTGCTAGGTGGAAATAAATTCGCTATTTTTTTATTTTTGATTTTTGATAAATCTAGAAGGAAAAAAGTCTTATATTATAAGAGGTAACCAAACACTAAATTATGAAATTTACAAAAACTGCCGTTTTGACGCTTCATAATTGTTTATAAACAATTATTATACACCGAAAAAATGCTTAAATAATTCCAGGGTAGCTATCAAAGCAAAATTGACGAATTTTTAATTTTTTGTACAAATCAATTATCAACTACGACCTTTATTTTTAAATTTAATTAGAATAATTTATTTATAACACTTTTATTAATTTTATTAATTTTAACATCTCATAAAATTATCGTGGGTCTACTGTAGTACTCAATATTTATTATTTATTAGTAAAGGGACGCAATTTAATTAAAATTTTTTTGTAAAATTTAAATTAATTTTATATTATAAAATTATCAGGGGTCTATGTAGTACGCAAAATTATATATATTTCACTTTGTGATAAATTAATTGTGATAAATTAATATATTTTTTTTGTAAAATATTTTAATTTTTAAGATTTTATAAAATTATCGGGGGTTTACTGTAGAAACCAGAATTCAATATTTTTTAATTTTTCAAAACGTTATTTAATTAGAATAATTTATTTATAACACTATTATTAATTTTTAACATTTTATTAAATTATCGGGGGTCTACTGTAGTACGCAAATTATTATATTTATTTTAGTGATGACACAATTTAATTAATTATTTTTTTGTAAAATTTATTTATTTTTAACATTTCATAAAATTATCGGGGGTCTACTGTAGTACTCAAAATTATATATATTTTACTTTGTGATAACACTATTTAATTAATTTTTTTTTTTAAATTTTTTAATTTTAAATTTTATAAAATTATCGGGGTTACTGTGGGAACCAGAATTAATATTTTTAATTTTAAAACTTTTTAATTAAAATAATTTTTTTAAATTTTTTAATTTTAAATTTTATAAAATTATCGGGGTTTTGTAGTACCAAATTATTATATTTATTTTGTGAGACCAATTTAATTAATAATTTTTTGTAAAATTTTTAATTTTAAATTTTTAAAAAATTAGGGGTCTACTGAGCCCAAAATTATATATATTTACTTTTGATACACTATTTAATTAAATTTTTTTTTTGTAAAATATTTTAATTTTTAAGATTTTATAAAATTATCGGGGTTTTATTAAAGAAAATTTTTAATATTTTTAATTTTTTAAAAACTATTTAATTAATAATTTTTTTTAAATTTTTAATTTTTAAATTTTATAAAATTATGGGGTTATTTAACCAAATTATTATATTTATTTTGTGAGACCATTTAATTAATAATTTTTTGTAAAATTTTTAAATTTTTTAAAATTTTTATAAAATTATGGGGTCTACTGTAGTACCAAATTATATATTTTTTACTTTGTGATACACTTTTTAAATTTAATTTTTTTTTTTGAAAAATTTTTTTTAAATTTTTTAAGATTTTATAAAATTATCGGGGTTACTGTAGACCAGAATTAATATTTTTATTTTAAACTATTTAATTAATAATTTTTTTAAAATTTTTAAATTTTTTAAATTTTATAAAATTATCGGGGTCTACTGTAGTACCAAATTATTATATTTATTTTGTAGACCATTTAATTAATTATTTTTTTTTAAAATTTTTAAATTTTTTAAATTTTTATAAAATTATCGGGGTCTACTGTGTACCAAATTATATATATTTCACTTTGTGATACACTATTTAATTAATATATTTTTTGTAAAATATTTTAATTTTTAAATTTTATAAAATTATGGGGGGTTACTGTAGACCAGAATTAATATTTTATTTTAAACTATTTAATTAAAAATTTTTTTAAAATTTTTTAATTTTAAATTTTTAAAAAATTATCGGGGCTACTGTAGTACCAAATTATTATATTTATTTTGTGAGACAATTTAATTAATTTTTTTTTTTTGAAAAATTTTTAAATTTTTTAAATTTTTATAAAATTATCGGGGTTACTGTAGTACCAGAATTAATATATTTCACTTTGTGATACACTATTTAATTAATATATTTTTTGTAAAATATTTTAATTTTAAGATTTTATAAAATTTCGGGGTCTACTGTAGTACCAGAATTAATATATTTACTTTTATGACACATTTAATTAATAATTTTTTGTAAAATATTTTTAAATTTTTTAAGATTTTATAAAATTATCGGGGTCTACTGTAGTACGCAAATTATTATATTTCACTTTGTGATACACTTTTTAAATTAATAATTTTTTTGTAAAATATTTAATTTTAAGATTTTATAAAATTATGGGGGGTCTACTGTAGTACGCAGAATTATATATATTTCACTTCTAAAAACACTATTTAGTTAAAATTTTTTTTAAATTTTATTAGTTTTAACATTAATAAAAAAGGGGGGTTCTACTGTAATGTACTGTAACAGCAAAACATTTTTTTTTATTTGTTGACAAACATTGTTTGAGTTAAAAATTTTTTTTTTTGTTTAAAAAAAAAAATGTTTTTAATATATATAGTCTTCAACGGTGAATTATATTATCCTGGGCTGGATAGTATTTTCAGCTTTAAATAACATAACTGATCAGATGTATTTATTCCGTAGGAAATACGCACTCAAACACTGAGGGAAGCAGCATTTTTCAATGATAACTTTTCAGGTATTACCCAAGGACCACAAATATTATACGGTGAAAATTATAAAACAAAATTGTCGACCATCATTTTTTAATGATTTTACATTTTAATTAACACAAGACCAAAAAAAATAAACGAAATCATTACAGTTATGTGAAAAAAAATTCTTTTTTTTTGTAGAGAAAATGTATCTAATTAAAAAAATAATGCAATTTTAAAATTTTTATTTTTAAAACTTTATTAATTATAAAATTAAAAGATTTAGTAACCCCAAACTGTAAAATGACTTTTCTAAACGGACGAACAATGAAATAATTTTTTTAAGAATAAATGCAATATTAATTTTTTACGTAATTAAATTAGAAAAACACGTAGTAGATAAATTAAATATATTATTTTCAATAAGAGTATTAATTATATTTTTTTGTAAATATAAATTTTAAATTATTAATTAATCTGAAAGGTATTATAATATCAAATTTAAACAATAATTCTAATATATTGATTTTTTCAACTTTTGAATTAAGTATAAAATCATGTAGAAACTTTAATCAAAAATTTATAGTGCACATAGTAAAATTAACTAGTTGATATTCAGTGGCTCACTTCAGAAAATTTGACTCATATACAATTTGAATTAATCAAAACGCGAATTAGTAAACATTCGAAAGTACACCCAAAAATATTTTTATCAAGCTCGCTACAATTAGGCGTGCGGAAGAGCTCCACAACAACTTACCGAAAGGAATAAAATATCTAACCTTTTTCAAACAAAAAATAGATCTAATTTATACGACTTTAAATTTTTGAATTGAAGAATAAAATAATAATATAGGCAAATGCGATAAATACGAAGATGTGCGCATTCGAGCGAAAAGTGGCACATTTCCGAGCGAGGAGGCAAATGAAGCGCGACGCGGGCGGCGCGCCATTCCAGATCGGAATGTGCCACTTTATCGAATGTGCACTCTATAAGCTCGATTACAATAATTTAGGCCAGTAAATTAACGAAAAATCAGTAGAATACTTTTAATCGTTCCCTCTCACTCGTATATGAGTTGTTGTATCTTTTCGCTCGTTACCACTGCTATAGTAAAATACATTTTTGGAACAAAATCGATATTTACCGAACTAATTTTAATTTTTGATTTTGAAGACGATGAATAAAGTAGATAAATCCAATAAATACGAGGATGTGATTCAGCAAATGACATTTCCGAGCAGAAGCAAATAAAGCGCGACGCGGAGCCCCTTCATTTTCCAACGAATCAACTTTTAAATCAAGAAATAGATCTAATTTATCGATTACAATTTTAGCATAAATTAACGAAAAATTATAGAATATATTAATCGAATTCCATCTCACAATACGTACATTAGAGATCAAATTGACTTCGCTGCGCGCACACATTGCATCGGAATGTGCCACTTTGAGCTCAAATGCGCACACTCGGTTTTAAGCACGATTACGAAGTGTCCCGTTTTAACAGGAAAAAACGAACGCGGTTGACAATCCGCATAATCGCGAATCTGTATAACTGAGGTCCGGATAATCGAGGTTTTACTGTAATAGCATATCAAAATACAATAAAGCACAAAGGATATCAATAACCATAGAATCACAACCCTTAATTTTGATTAACAAAATTACTCTTAGCATAAATCGAAGAATTCAAAGTGAAATAATTAAATCCAAAAATCAAGAGTTGTGATTTAGCAAAAATAAATTAAAAACCGAAAATCTTATCTTAGAAGTAGATATTCACAAAGGCCGAAGCTTCTGTCCATCACAATTCACACGTCTACACACTACAAAAGCCCGCAAAATACTGAATGGAAAGTTAGCGCGCATGCATTACTCAAAATTTGCGAAAGTCGACCAGAACAACTGCGATTGTGCGAATATTTGCGATTACATTATTAGAACTACACAACGCACAGCTGGCCGATTGTACTAATGTTCGTAAAAATCGGACGTTTACCTTTTATTGCCGATGCAATCAAATTCTTATCGAATGTTCTGGAACGTTTTTGAAAAAAACGCACTTTGCGATTTTTACGTTTTCGAAAATCGAAAAATGGTAATCAATTCAATCAATTATGTAGTTTCATATGCCGTCTTTGAATTTTGAAAAAATCTCGATTTTAACCCGAAAAAAACACAAAAAACTGGTTTTTAAGGCACTAATAAAAAACCTTTTTTGAATTAAAAATAACAATCCATTTTAGGTTGCTATTAGCTACCTAATTGAGGTAGTAGATATGGCAAAAGCTTTGAAACAACCCTTAAAAAAAATTAAAAACCTACTTAAAACAAACATTTTCAATAGCACGAATGTAGGACTAAATACAACAATATTAATTAATAACAATAGTAATAATTAATTGATTAAACATTCCCAAGCGGGTGTTTAACAGCATATCCATAAGCTTTTCAGTTTTTTTTATTGTTATATATTAAATCAAATGTTTAAAAATCATACTTCTGTTATACCTTAAGGGATTTGCTTAAATCTTGTAAATTAAATAGACTATTAATTTATCTTCCTTCAGTAAAAATTTCAGCTGCATATCTCCAACAGTTTTCAAAATATGAATTTTTAAAATATACACCAAAATGGAATTTTCCAGAATGATTTTCGTAAAATGCAAATTTGGGTATTTTAGAATCCTAATTATAAAAATCAAATAATGAAATTCAATGACATAAATTACATAGTTTGTAATGACGAATTTGAATTTGGCAAAAAATTGGGGATAACTCTTGAAAAAATAAAAATCGTACTTTTTACTACGAAGTAAAACAAAATATTTCAAACACACAAATATGAGACTAAATACAATAATAATTACAAATACTATTAATTAGAATTAATTGATTAAAAAGTCTCAATCGTTTTTAAACAGGAGATAAGTTTTACTGTTTTTCAATATATTAAACAAACGTTTTAAAAATCCCCTTTGTTATTCTTTAAGGGTTTATTTCAAACTTATAAATTAGATAGTTAATTAATATATCTTGCACTAGTAAAATTCAGAATATCATACCGTTTTGAAAAATAATTTATTTTCAAAATATTGAATTTCATATTAGACAAAGCATGATCATTTTAATCCAACATTAAAAAGTTGAAAATTGTAAATTCAGACTTTACTAGAATATTGATATTATATCCAATAATAGAAATCAATTAGATAAACAGTAGTTTTAATAGCATTTTAAACAATGAAAAAAATTTAATTTAAGATTGTTAGTTCAAAAGTTCTACGAATGTGTCAATTTTAATAGAAAGACCTCGATTTAAATTTCACCTTAGTTTAAGGGTTGAAACACAAATTTTAAAATTTAATATGAAAATACTATTAAAGGATGACTTAAAAATCGAAACAAAGCAATTCTAACGTTATGTGAAAACAGATGTCTAATCGGCTGACCCCGGAAGTCAATTCACCTGATATCAAAAGACGATTAAAAAGAGCCTTGATAATTTCAAACGCAAGTATCGATTTATTTTATTTTACGAAAACACATATACACAGTGTTATAAAAATATTAGTTATATTTCCTTTAAAATTTGGTTTTGTTATATTATTGCTAATTAAAAGCAGTATTTAGCAACTTGGAAAGAAAAGCAAGAGAATATGAGTTACAGGAAGAGTGGTCGAAGTGGAGAGTTGGAAACAAAAAGTCTAGGACAGGAAAATATGGAAAAAGATAGTATTACAGATAGAAAATACCAGCTCTTAAGGGCAAGAAAGCCATGGGCTTAAAAAGCCTAAAGCCTAAATATACATTATTTCTAATAAGCCCGAAAGAAATTAATTCGAGTTCTCATTTGTAGTGCGTTTAGAAAATAAATGCAATTTTCTTTCCAAATAATTAAAATCTAAGACAAGAGCGGTTTACTACAATTCTTGGCAAAGATTTTATTTAAATACATAAGTAAGGGCTCTTTAATATCATTGTAAATAAAGAATCCAAATAAATATTTGTTCCATCTCCGCTATTAAACAGTTATTATTAAACATTTTTAAATGCTTTAATATGAGAAACGAAACCACGCGGTTTTATTACGTTTAGGCGGACCTTAAGAATGTTGCGGGGGTCAGTTTACAACTTCATTCTTGGTTGAAGGTCGTTTCCGGAGCGACCGAGTTCGTAATGGCGCAGAGTGTCGTGAGAATGCCCGCTCAATTACCAAGTTGTTAAATTTAAAAATGGACATACTGTTTATCGTTTTCTTTCATTCGCAAAAATAAGAATTTAGATTAAAATGCAAGATTTTGTGCACGATTTTTTTAAAACTTACGATAAAATTACGTAAAAATTAGTAAAAAAAATTGCAACCCTAATTTTATAACATAATTTAAACATTCAATGAGATATTTTTAGTATATTATAAGAATTAAAAGTTATATTTGGAAAGGAACGAAAAATCTATAATAGAACCTGCCAAAAGTTAACAAGCAACAAAATTAATTAATTTACATAAACATTCGCAACACTTAAAGTTAAAAAATACGTTTCATCCCAAAAATAATGCGAGTTTTATTTTAGAACAAATCAAAAAACTTAAAGAACTACGTCAAACACATAATTCAACCCTTGAAACAATTGCTAGGTGAAATTAAATTCAAGACATATTTTTATTTTATATATTTAAAATATAGAAAGGAACGAAAAGATCTATAATATTATCAAGAGTTAACAAACACTAAATTATTAAATTTACAAAACTGCCTTTTGAGCTTAAAATTGTTTATAAACAATTAGTTATATACGAACAAATCTTAAAAATTCCAGGAGTACTATCAAAGTCAGAACAATTAATTCTTATTACATTGTCAATGAACTGAATTTATTTTTATTTTGAAATTTTGATAATCGAAAATTTATTTATTATTTTACAGGTTAGTAACAAAATAAAGCATTATGCAAATTATAAAATCGACCTTTTGGACAATTTTTGAATATTACAATATATTGAGTATAATCTTGAAAATTTAATTAGAACTCAATAATTTAATTTACAAAACTTTTTATTAATTTTAACATCTTCATAAAATTATGCGGAGTTATTAGACTATTGCAAATTTATTATATTTCACTTTTAGTGAAGACTATAATTAATTAATTTTATTTAAAATTTATTAATTTTATATATTCATAAAATTATCGGGGTCTAATGTAGTACGCAAAATTATATATATTTCACTTTGTGATAAATCTATTTAAATTAATATATTTTTTTAAAATTTTTAATTTTTAAATTTATAAAATTATCGGGGTCTACTGTAGCCAGAATTATATATATTTCAATTTTATAAACTATTTAATTAGAATAATTTTTTATAAATATTTTAATTTTAACATTTTATAAAATTATCGGGGTCTACTGTAGTACGCAAATTATTATATTTACTTGTGAAGACAATTTAATTAATAATTTTTTTTAAAATTTATTAATTTTAACATTTATAAAATTATCGGGGTCTACTGTAGTACCAAATTATATATATTTACTTTGTGATAACACTATTTAATTAATATATTTTTTGTAAAATATTTTAATTTTAAGATTTTATAAAATTATCGGGGTCTACTGTAGTACCAGAATTAATATTTTTAATTTTCAAAACTATTTAATTAAATAATTTTTTAAAATTTATTAATTTTTAACATCTTATTAAATTATCGGGGGTCTACTGTAGTACCAAATTTATTATATTTGACTTAGTAAACCAATTTAATTAATTAATTTTTTTGTAAAATTTATTAATTTTTAACATTTTATAAAATTATCGGGGGTCTACTGTAGCACTCAAAATTATATATATTTCACTTTGTGATAACACTATTTAATTAAAATATTTTTTTTGTAAAATATTTTAATTTTTAAGATTTTATAAAATTATCGGGGGTTTACTGTAAGAACCAGAATTTAATATTTTTTAATTTTTCAAAACTTCATTTAATTAGAATAATTTATTTATAACACTTTTATTAATTTTTAACATCTTATTAAATTATCGGGGGTCTACTGTAGTACTCAACATTTATTATATTTGACTTAGTGAAGACGCAATTTAATTAATTAATTTTTTTTGTAAAATTTATTAATTTTTAACATTTCATAAAATTATTGGGGGTCTACTGTAGTACTCAAAATTATATATATTTTACTCTGTGATAACACTATTTAATTAATATATTTTTTTTGTAAAATAATTTAATTTTTAAGATTTTATAAAATTATCGGGGGTTTACTGTAGGAACCAGAATTTAATATTTTTTAATTTTTCAAAACGTCATTTAATTAGAATAATTTATTTATAACACTTTTATTAATTTTTAACATCTTATTAAATTATCGGGGGTCTACTGTAGTACTCAACATTTATTATATTTGACTTAGTAAAGACGCAATTTAATTAATTAATTTTTTTTGTAAAATTTATTAATTTTTAACATTTCATAAAATTATCGGGGGTCTACTGTTGTACTCAAAATTATATATATTTCACTTTGTGATAACACTATTTAATTAATATATTTTTTTTGTAAAATATTTTAATTTTTAAAATTTTATAAAATTATCGGGGGTTTACTGTAGGAACCAGAATTCAATATTTTTTAATTTTTCAAAACGTCATTTAATTAGAATAATTTATTTATAACACTTTTATTAATTTTTAACATATTAAATTATCGGGGGACTACTGTAGTACTCAACATTTATTATATTTGACTTAGTGAAGACGCAATTTAATTAATTAATTTTTTTTGTAAACTTTATTAATTTTTAACATCTCATAAAATTATCGGGGGTCTACTGTAGTACTCAGAATTAAATATATTTCACTTTGTGATAACACTATTTAATTAATATATTTTTTTTGTAAAATATTTTAATTTTTAAGATTTTATAAAATTTAGGGAGTTTACTGTAGGAACCAGAATTCAATATTTTTTACTTTTTCAAAACGCCATTTAATTAGAATAATTTATTTATAACACTTTTATTAATTTTTAACATCTCATAAAATTATCGGGGGTCTACTGTAGTACTCAACATTAATTATTTTTGACTTAGTGAATACGCAATTTATTAATTAATTTTTTTTGTAAAATTAATTAATTTTTAACATCTCATAAAATTATCGGGGGTCTACTGTAGTACGCAGAATTATATATATTTCACTTCCTAAAAACGCTATTTAGTTAAACAATTTTTTTTTCAAATTTTATTAGTTTCTAACACTTAATAAAAAAATAGGGGGTCTACTGTAATGTACTGTAACAGCTTGCAAAACATTTCTTTTTATTGTTGACAAACATTGCTCGAGTTAGAAAATTTTTTTTTTTGTTTGAAAAAACAAAATGTTTCCTGTGACCCCGGACTATATATAGTCTTCAACGGTGAACTTATATTATCCTGGGCTGGATAGTATTAGTTCAGCATTAGAAGTCTAACATAACTGATCAGATGTAGTCATTGGCATGTCCGTCAGGGAGGAATACGCACTCAAACACTGACGGACTAGCAGCATTCCTGCTGCCTCAATGATAACACCTTCTCAGGTATTATAGCGGGGTCACAAGGACCACAAATATTATACGGGTGAAAATTGTATATATACTCATAAATTGTCGACCATCATTTGTAAGTTGCAATGATTGGTTACATTTTAATTAACACAAGACCAAACGAAATAAACGAAACTCACTCTACAGTTATGTGAGAAAAAATGTCTTCGATTTTTCTGTGTAGAGAAAATGTATCTAATTGAAAAAATAATGCAATTTTAAAATTGTTTATTATTAACATATGTAATTATATGTATAATTATAGATAGGTTGGCAGTAACTTCGCGAAACTGTCAAAGTGACATTTGCGGTAAACGGACGAACAATGAAACTCAATGTTGCACATGTGTTAAGAATTGAAATGCAATAAGCGTTTGAATAGTGTTTGTACGTAATTAAATTAGAAATAAACACGTATAAGTGAAATCGTTGCAAACGTATAGTTAGTTTTCAATAAGAGTATTAATTCATATGGGCTGTTTGTTTTGCTTTAAAGTGATACAATTCCTTAAATTATTAATAATTTAATCTGAGGAAGTATTATAATATCAAATTTAAACAATAATTCTAATAGGTAGTTGATTTGTTTCAACTTCTTGAAGGTCTAAGTCGATAAAATCATGTCAGAAACTTTCGAATCAAAATTTATAGCTGCACATAGCTAAACATTAATTATCTTCCCATATTATATGTAAACAATTAAGAATATGGTAAATCGTACATGAATTTAAATGAATGTTTTTAGATTTTACCCAGCGATAGAAGATCGGCAGTTCGACAAAGAAAGAGGTGGAAAAAGTTGCCAGGGTAAAACAAGCTATTAGCTTATGGCGACGAAACATATAGTATAGTATATACATATATGCATATAAAGATGAGTTATGAGAGCAACCTTTTGCAATTTCAAGAGTATCTAAGTTATCCCAGTAGTGGCCCTTTGTGAAGGAACGTTGTGGATGCAAATAACACAAAAGGTGACTGGAGAGTGTAGGATTGTAACCCTAAGAATGTAAGATAGCCTTTACTGTGTTTGCCATCTGTTTCAGGTACTGCTGTTATTTTTGTTCAACATCCACTGACTTTATTTGCGCAAGGCATCTGAGTTATATCAGACCAAGCACTAGTTTAGCTTTTTTTCTTGAAGATGGGAGCTTGACGATTCGCTTTGTTTAGTGTTTCCCGAGCTGTGGGGAAGGTTTCAAGTACCGAGACGTCTCCTGCCACAAGGTTTTGAACGGGGGATACGTAGACCCAAATCCTTTGACCGAGTACACCGATAATATGATCCATCAGGCGCATTGCGACTTTTCCATGCGACCTCCAAGTAAATCGCCTTGCACACTAAGGAACTGTGATGATTCTTTCTACTGGTCTGCTGGACCCTGAGGCGAGGTAAGGTAAAGCTTCGATGGGTTCATCATTTTAAATGATTGACCACAATCGACTGTTAAGTAATTTTTTAGTGCTCACACAGCTGCCGAAAGAGAGGTAAACAGAGAAGGACTTTACACTGCTTCAATCGAGATCACAAAAAAGTAAAACTACCTTTCTGCGCTAAAGAATTCAGACCGAAGCCCAATCAGAAGTGCAACAGAAAGAAATGTAAGCAGAATCAAATGGTTTTTTTGTTTAATTACTCATGCTCTTTTCAGGAATGTACAGGAGTTGCAAGGAATTAAAATTGGCACAAAAAACTAATCAAAATAGGGATTATTATCTTCTGGTCACCAACAGACTAGCTCTCGTTTATTGTTACAAAATGGACACGCAGGAACCCGAAGAATTTATAAGCTTAAAATCTGATTACCAGAACTTCGCGGAAATGTACGACAAAAGGTAGAAAAACGTTTTGATTAATTCGGCACACAAAAAAATTTATGTTTTTTTGTAGCTTGAACGATCGGGACTCGTGTCCTTTAAATGAAGAGAGACAAGATGACTGCGATTGTATGCCTTTTGGCCCCGATCGATCCGACTCGACAGTATTTTGGAAAATTCGGCTCAACATTACATCTCTCAACATCATAAGTACGCTGCCCGGCGCATTTATTGCGGATTTTTAGATAACATCTCGTTTTTGCAGCCAACGATTTTACTTTCTCGAGACAAATTATAGGAAAGCAAATTTCTTATGGCACGGCAGGAGATTGTTACAGCAAAAGGAAGAAGAGTATTTAGGGCACGTTCTCCATAAGCCTCGCCGATACCTCGTTCAGGCTTTCGAGCAGCATTAGATGGATTACGAATGGGGATTCGGCGAGTTCCACTATTGACGTTCAGGTAGGTGTTCATTGCGATTTACTTAATCGATTAATTTGAGTAATTTTTAGGAAAAGATGGTTGATGGTAAATGTGGAGGATATTTTGGTTCTTGCTTGCCCGATCCGAATGTTGGGCTCGTCGTCGAAGTTACTTAGAATTAAGTTCTATTAGTCCTCTGTGAGAATGCCAGGAAAACAGTATTTATTACATATATTGGGTGTACAGTGTAACAGACTTTGAATGCTCAACACGCAGGTGTTGATTTTGAAATTTTTAAACTGCCAAAAGTACCCACGTAGAGATATAATTAAATTTTCTCAAATTGAGGATTTTAAACTGCCAATAACCGTAGGTTCGAAGTAAATGAACATCTGTGGTGAAGCTACTGTACATATAAACTCTTGTTTTAAGCCAGGTATATTATCATTAATTTATTTATGTTATTTTATAATTTTTGGCTTAAGTATAAAGCTATTATGGATAACGTAATGTGTTCTCTTATCTAAACTTGTCAATAGTTACATTTTAAATTACTAAAACAACTAATATTTAATTTGCAGCCGCCTAAACTTAAAATTTAAACTAAGACATTGACAATTCACTCCCGATATAAAATTGTAAAATGTACATATCCCAAATCTAATCTAATACTGAAAGTTAAATATCTAAAACTGATGTGTCGTGCCAAAGGATATCGTCCATCAAAATGGACTCCAACGGAAGGTAATTAAAAACAAATCTAACAATTTCGCAATTTAATTAATTTTATTTTTAAGGACGAACAACACGAGCTTTTGAAATTTTCTGCGACCAATGTGGCGTCGTTTGAAATATTTAGAGATGTGTTTGGATCTGAAAAAATTGTCGATAAAGCGTAACATACTTTTAATCGTCTAGAAACCTTATTTCTAATTAAGTGATTGGATTCGTACGGAGTGCCAGAGGAATTTCTTTTCGGAGCCCCCGAAAACTCACCCTCCGATGTTTAATTCAGCATTAAAAAATTTAGGAGCCTGCTGTAAGTTTTCCAAGATGTTTTTTGCATTGAATTTCTCTTTAATTTATCGTGTTTTCTCTTGTACCTTTTGTAATGATTGCTATTTGAGATGCAGCCGTGCACACGTATAGCACTTAATTCGTTTCCATTTCAAAATTAGACTTAATAGAATCGCTTTGGAATTACTGATTTTGCTTACAATATTTTATTAAGGGATGATAAAAAAAAATAATACGAGATTATTTCTTTGGTAAAATGCATGCATAGTTTCCGCATAGTTTTCATTAGGGGGTCGAAAATAAAATAGGAGCAAATATATTTTTAACACTCGGTATAAATTCTTTCCTTTAATAAAATCAATAGGCCATAATTTTATTTAAAAAATTTCAAGGCTTGTCTAATCGGCTTTATTGTTTTTGTTATCAAATTTGGGGGCGTTGCTCTGCCATATGCGAGCGTTCACATAACACTTTCTATTTCTGAGTCAGTATTTAACGTGCAGCTAAACTGTTTAATTGTAAATAAGTACTCCTCATTTTAATTACTACCCTTAATCGAAGGTGAATATTAATTATACGTATTTATTTTTAATTCCACCGCTCTCCGGAAATATTTATGCTGAGAGTTGTTTTTCGTCTCTTTATTTTACAGGAAGGAATATTCGTAAAGAGCTACAATGTATTTTGACTCCCTTCAGAACACCCACTTTGGAAATAGTCGAGCAGCCCTAAGCATTAATTTGTTCAACCTTGTATTGTAATACTGCTGGTCCATGGACACCTTTTGAGAAAAAATTCAATAGATCACATCTGCAAGCTTCTTTTAGTGCTATGGGGTGAGTTTTTTTTTCTATTACGTATAAAGTATTTTATAGGTTCTTCATCATTAATATAAACTGAACTATATAAAATTTAGCGCCTGATCATTATGCAACAATTAGTGCGCTAATTAGTGCATAAGTTACTTTTTTAAATTTAGAAAATAAATTAAAGCTATTTAATGGTACTTTATATGTACACTGCTTATATTCGATTTTATTTATATACTGCGAATATTGAAATACAATAGGAACTTAAATTAATTTGATTCTACTGCTACTCCATATCTAATTTAATAAGCACATTATTCTTTCAACTTTGTGTACTTCTAGTTGTTTATAAATTTCTTCATAGATTAATTCATATACATTTCAGTTTTCCAAATTTGCAATTTAGTTGAATGGAACAGTTTTTCAAGGCATTTAAAGTGGTTGCTTTTATGTTCTTCAATTGCAAGCCTTGAAACAATTATAAACTGGTTTAAATAAACATTAAATGCTTATACCCTTTAAACAAATAAATGTTAGTACTTATTAATGAATTAAAACTAATATTCAATTACCTATAAATAAAATAAACTCTTTGGCTAGATAAGATTGTTTGCTCTTGTCTTTTTACTGCACCACTTTTTAAACTTTAAATCTTAAAACATACGATTGCAGTAAAATTAAGGTGTGACAAGACAATGTAAACATTCACACACCTTTAAAATCAAATTGCTTTCACAGTTTTAGTTAGCCCATTATGTAAATCGTTTAATAAACCATATTATTTCATTTATAATGCTACGTAATTAGTTATGCATGGAGATCTTTTCGGAATCAGGCTACATCATTCATATAGAAATTGCAATTCTATTTTGCATAACATCTTCATGTAACTTTTTCAATTCTATTAGTATTTTATATGTAATGCATGAAGGCGATCTTCCATATTTTGTTCTCACTCATACAAATAATCCAATCCATAAAGTTATTGAAGTTGTAACAAGAAGAAGACTGTTTTCGATCCACCCCTTAAATTGATTATAAGTAATCTTGAATTAACGTTATTGAATACCTTACGATATACTTACACTACACATTGGTACAATGTTTCAAACAATAGAAACTGCACTTCTAAAGATTTAATTGTGAAATAATCTCAGTATGCATGTTTATATACATCTATAAGCTACAACAACCATGTCCATTGCTATTTCCTCAGAAATGACCAAATATTAACCATGAGTAACGTCTATTGGATTCTTGCCTTAATTCTGATAAAACCTTTTCCTTCATTGTAAGTTACTGAAAACTACACGCTAGCATTTTAAATCAAACCACATTTACTCTCACAAGTTTATATAGTTTATTCTTCTTCTTATAACTTCTTAATTATAACCTTCTAAAATAAACAGAAAGGGTTGTTTTTCCCACACTTTGGGTGCAATGGCTACAATAACGTGACGTCATCGGCGGCCATCGCTGTGCAGACGATCTTGCAGTTATGAATGAGAATAGTAAACTGACCTTACTCACTAGTTGAACGACCTTCCAAACGTAGTAAAACCGCGTGGCTTCATATCCAGTATTACCTGAGAGCAGATTCCAATATTAATTAATTTTTTCCCGACTTGTTTTAACGGATATATAACAAACATTTAATTAAATTAATTGTTTCTTAATACATATTCATATTAAACGTCCCTCGCGTTAGATATTAATAAAGCCGCATATAAAAATGATAGAAATTAATTATTTTACTTGGTAATTAAGCGAAATAGAGTTGCTTAGCTTTCAAATGCGGATTTTTGCGAACATTTTACATCACGGAAAGATTTTGCAAATGATTTGTTATATATTTGTTAGCAGCCTGTACGTAAATAATTTGATTTCTAAAAGGCGTGGATTATTCTATTGCTTGATAATAAGCAGAGCTCACCTCTGTGGCCTTATGATAAGATATAAAGCTTATTCATTGCTTACCTAACGCCTTTGTACAACAAAACTTTAGTCATTTAAATGTTCGCTAGCAGTGCAGTTTAAAAGCTGTTGAAATAGACTATTTCGACTAATAATAATTTATTTTCACGGCCGCGGTAATTTTATACTCATTTTAAGGCTTTCGTCGTTTATGTGCGGGCGACCCGTTTTTATACAAATCGAAAGACTTGGAATCGTTTTGTGGTCCTTCCCGGTCTTAAGTAGTGGTCCTTTCCATTTCAATAAAAAAAACGGACGTTTTTAATTGAAGTTATCAAAGTGTCGCATAGACCTGATATAGAACAATGAGAATAGATGCATTTGGGTCAGTTTGAATTATTCCCAGTAAAGATGCGAGCAAAATGAAGTGGCCGAACCAGAACTTTCCCGGTGAGTAATTTTGCCCTGTTGTGTTCTTAAATTGTTTTTAATCGTTTATTTTAACCCCGAAAAGAATTTAGAAATACCCGAACGTATTGGCACTATTTCTATTGGAAACCGGTGCTAACTCAAAATCTCCAAAACCCGACAAAATCGAGAAAAAACGTGGGTTAACCAATGCCTTTGCTTTTTCTTCGAAAAATTGAAAAAATAGATGTCTTTTATATTTTATGGGGAGGTACTTATGGGCCCGTAGTGTCCATAGCCGGAGGTCTTATTTTTTTTCTTTCATGGGTAGACTTTGTTAAATTAAAGTGTTGTTTGTTGCTATAGTTGGTGATTAATTGAAATATCATTTGTTCGCTTCATTAAATTCTAGAAACGACAGATTTTTTTTTAATTCTTGAAGTCTCACCGATGTTTAAAATCGATTAGTGTTTCAGCTCTTTTGTTCATTTAATTAAATTTATTTTTTTATGTGCTTAGGAGAAACCGAATTTCATCGTCAACAGCGCGAAGGCATTTCCCGGCGAGCCAAGCAGAGGTATTCGCCAAATTCACCATTTTTGCCATCGGACTTCTTTCAGTTGGATCGTTTTGACGATGTTTTCAAGCTGTTTATGGATTCAAAGGTAGGTCCCAGCTACTTGGGTTGTTAATATCTCTTTTTCTTCTGTAATTGGTTTTGCCTATGATTTTTATATGTAACATCGACACTCGGACTTGTCTTATAATTTGTTGAACATTTGACTTTGAAATTTCGTTGCTCGGTTATTTGTGACTGTATCTTTGAAAATATTTTAGACTGGCAAATAAGTTCAAAAAATTAATTTGTCTTAAAATATAGTACCAATCAATTTGTAATAAACTGCCTACTTATAAAAGTAAAATGATTTGTTAAACACTTTTGGTAATCTCTTTAAACATTAAAGAGATTGGAGTTTTTAAAATTAAGGTTAGTCTATATATTTTATTTGTGTTGAATTTAAAAACTTTTTTTTACTCCTCTTTGCTTACAATCTGTCCCCATTTTTTGAACAATAAGTAATTTGTATGTCTACAATATAATAATTTACATAACATGTAGGAGTTGCTTCCAATGAAGCTTTCCTTTAATTTACAGATTAAGTTATAGGTTTCTAGTTAATGCAAATTAAGTTTAATTCTATATTTAAAAACTAAATGAAACGGTCTATTAAATCATTTGGCTTGAATCGTTTAAGCCGTTGCACTTCACCAGTGTTTCCAAACAATTTTCTAGAGAGTACATTTGGGTGCACTACCGTTTTGCGCTATAAGATTCAGTATATCTTTGAATTTCGTCTTTAACTGACCAATATTTAAAAATTATACAGATTTAGATTTGGCAGCCTTTTTGGCTTCGGATAGGTGTAAGAAACCATAGGCGGCGTGCTATTTTAAAGCTTTGAAAAAAACGTTTATCTTTTTGAAAAAACATGGGTTTTAGTCCATGTTGTTTTGGCAAAAAATGACAAAAATAGAATTGCTTTATATTGCACGGGGACGTTCCTACGTACCCCTAGTAACTATAGCCGAAGTCATTTCATGGCGCTCTCGCTCTAAAAATTTTTTTCGATATAACTAAATAAAATTAAAAAAATACCCCTTTACTCAAAAAAAAATCGTAACGCCCTTATTTTTGATGCAATCATGAAAAGCGAGACGGATTCGGAATTCTGGGACTTTTTTACATAAGATACATGTAAAATAAGTATAGGGCGCAACGTAAATTTTTCGAAAATTAAAAATTGCAATTTTAGGTTCACTTTTTTGCACAACTTTGAACTTTAAAAAAATTCTAACGCCGTTATTTGTGGACGGATCTTTAAAAACTATTCAGATTCTTATTTGGCTTTGGATAGGCGAACAAATTTGATCGCGCGCTCTCACTCGTAAATAAAAATTTTCGCCCTTTTGAAAAATTAAATTTGGCTCTAAAATGAAACTTTTAAAACGCAATAACTTTTTTATTTTTGAGAAGCGCCTGGAAATATTTTATTTTCAAATGTATTAGACCTTAATACGCCAGAATTCGGTCCTAACTCAAAACCCCCAAAATTGCCAAAAAAACTTGGGTGTTAACTCATGTTTTTTTGGCAAAAAAAAAATTGCTAATAGAATTGTCTAATGGTTTTTAAATTTTAGGCAATTTTTGGATTACGGCGGATCATACGATAGAGAAAAGCTCTTTGGAAGAGAATACAAGATGTTGTTATTACAGCAGCTTGTGCACCTCCAGGAGGTGGTCGAAATCAATTAACACCGCTTTTTGTTCGTCATTT
The DNA here is from genome assembly GCA_036325965.1 of Sinopyrophorus schimmeli. NCBI lineage: Eukaryota > Metazoa > Arthropoda > Insecta > Coleoptera > Elateridae > Sinopyrophorus > Sinopyrophorus schimmeli. The sequence continues at coordinate 638,667 of JARFIZ010000380.1, read as the reverse complement.
CGGAATGCTACTTATTGCCCCACCGAATGAATACTGTTTGAAGGGTATATTTAAGGTACTTAAGCAATGGTACACTATATGAAACTTTTTACAATTCATTGTTTTAGGCTATTATTCGTGGATTTTTGTTTGATTTTTCAAATCCCGTACGCGATTTAAGCGGTAAATGCAGCTGTTGAAGTGTACGATAGGATTGCTGAAGATCTGTTACCAGCACCGGCGAAGTCTCATTACGTATTTAATTTGAGAGATCTCTCGAAATGTGTTCAGGGTATTTTACAAGCAGATTCTGGAACTTTAAGAGAAGCTTCGGCTATGATGAGGTAAATTAAACATGTCTCAAAGATTAGTTTTAAGTAGAAACAAATTTTAGATTATTCTACCACGAATGTTTGAGACTATTTCATGATCGATTAATTAACGAGGAGGACAAGTCTAACTTCTACTTTTGAACGAGGGAAGTTTGTAACAGCACTTTTGCCAATCCTGTACTGAAATTGCCAGATGAAAAGGTCATTAAACATCCTCCTACTTTAATTTTTGGAGATTTTGTGGTGTTCGGGGCTGCACGAGAAGATAGGATTTACGAAGAAATACACGATCTCGATAAATTGAAATCTATTCTTCATGTTTGTATTTTTTTTTTAATTATTATTAATTTTCCACTTGTAAAAATTATGTGGGATTACTTGGACGATTATAATATGATGACTTCGAAGGAAATGCACTTGATGTTCTTCATGGATGCTGTTGAACATTGTTGTAGACTTTCAAGAATATTAAGATCTGAACGTGACAATGGATTATTAGTTTGAGTAGGTGGAATGGGTAAACAAAGTCTTACAAGACTACCATCTCATGTAAATGCCTACAAGTAATGTTATATCTTGATTATTAACATCAAAAATACAGTAAGGGATTTTAGGTGCTTCCAAATTTAATTAACCAGAAGCTATGATCACAGTTCTTTTTTTGATGATCTTCGAAAGTTATATATTAATGCTGGCGCAGCTAATGAAAATACTGTCTTCTTATTTACTGATACACAAATAGTTTTAGAAGAGTTCCTCGAAGACGTTAATAACATATTAAATTCTGGTAAAATTGGTTTTTTTCCTACTAACGATTATAAGAAATTTAATTTTTGATTTTAGGCGAAGTGCCCAATTTATTTGAAGCAGACGAATTTGAGAAGGTAATAATTGCAAGCAGAAGCTCTGCGAAAGAAGCAGGTATTAGTGAAGGCAATCGAGATGGCATTTACGACTTCTTCATTCGAAGAGTTCGAAGTAATCTTCACCTCTCCCTTTGTATGAGCCCTGTGGGTGATGCATTTAGGTATGTTTTATTTAACAAGAAACAATATTAGATTGTAATAAAAACTTTTAAAAATGTTGCCTTAGAGGCTTTTCATTAATTAGTTATTTTGAAATGGTTTTAGGATAAAAATGAAAACCTAAACCTTTTAAGCATTTAAAAACAATATTTAATATATAGACGCCGATGTCGAATATTTCCTTCATTGGTAAATTGTTTCACAATTGATTGGTTTTCAAAATGGCCCGAAAAATCCTTACTATCAGTGGCCGAAAACAGTTTAAAGGGCATTGGAGGCCCTGAATTAACAGAGCACTTAGCACAAATGTGCGTCACCATGCATAAAGTATATATTTTTATTTCGATTGTATTTTTATTAGTTAAATTAACTTTTTAGAGTGTCGAAGACATGACTGAAAGATTTTACGAAGAAATGAAACGCCATTATTATACAACCCCCAGCAGTTATTTGGAGTTGTTGAAACTTTATAGAGCTATGTTGGAAAGTAAAAAGTTGCAAATAATTAAAACTCCAGATCGTATTGCTAATGGATTACAGGTACAGTAAAAGAAAAATAGTGTGAATGTTTTATATAGATATAAAAATGGATTTTGTAGAAATTATATGAAACAAACGAAGTAATTGATTCGAAGAAAGCAGAATTAGTAGCTATTGAACCTGAATTGGCAAAGAAATCAACTGCTGTTGCTGATCTTATGGTGACTTTGGCCAAACAAACTGGACAAGCCGATAAAGTGCGAGAAGTCGTCAAAGCCGATGAGGATTCTGCAAAGGTATTAATTATTGATTGCAGTCGATTTAAGATCATATAAATTTACATTTTCTTTATGTTTAAATGGAACTCCAAACACTCCAATTTGATTTAAAATTTACTTTACTAAAAATTTTGATTTCGCAAAATTAATTATAGGGCAAAGCCGAAGAAACGCAAGCATTAGCTGACGATGCTCAAAGAGACTTGGACGTTGCGATACCAGCTATGGAAGCTGCAACAAACGCTCTCGAATCCCTCAATAAGAACGACATAAATGAAATTAAAGTGTTTCAAAAGCCACCCGATCTTGTTAGATTTATTATGGAAGCTGTATGTTTATTACTTGGCGCTAAGTAAGTTACAACTAATTTATTTTAAGATTTATTTTAATTACATATAAATAATTGTAGGCCTGACTGTGCTTCAACCAAAATAGTGATGGGCGATGTAAATTTTTTGAAGAAGCTTCACGAATATAATAAGGATCATATTTCTGAAGCTGTACTTAAAAAACTTAAGGTGTACATAGACAACAAAGATTTCATACCAGAAAAGGTTGCAGCTCTATCAAAAGTATGTGTTTATAGGTACGAGCAATAGATCAATATGCTAAAGTCTACAAAATCGTAGAACCGAAACATAAACGTTGTTTTATTATTTTAAAGCCGGTTCCACATTTACAAGAATTTATGTTGTACTTAATATAAAGTTCATCTTTTAATAAATTAAATTTTAGTCTGCAAGAAGCCGAAGTTGAACTTAAACAAGTAATGGGCGTTCTTAAAGAAAAACAAAGGCAATTAGCCGATGTTGAAGCAATGATAGAAAACTTAGAAGCAATGTATAATTCTTCTGTTGTCGAAATGCAATATTTAGAAGACACAATGACGATTACGACCACTAGGCCTGTGCGCGCTGGATAATTAAATATCGCTTTAGACTAAAGAAACGCAAACGGTGTTACGAACAATAATGGAGAGTCAGCCTCGTGCTGGGGGTGGAGGCGATGGAAAATCGAGCGACGAGATTGTATTTGAGTTAGCCGAAGGAGTGATAACGGTTATTCTGAAAAGTATTAGCACCGAAGAAGCTCATCCACATTTATACAAGGTATTAGAGTTGTTAAATCATTTTATATAGGGTGATTCTCAAATCCGTGATGAAGCAGGAGCAGGCACAAAATATGAAATAAAATCACAATTCACTCTTTTTTTTGCGATAATAGTTCAAATGCATTAATTATATTATTGTTATTTATGGGGCGAGGGGGCTAAATGTATATATTAAACAGTTTCTGATTTCGGAGATTGAGAATCATCAAATTGTATTTTTTTATTGCGTTTTTTTCTCATATTGCAATTATGATTTTTAATAGAGAGACGATAAGGGACGTTTCCCTTCATTAACAACAGTACTTATGCAAGAAGTGGATCGTTTTAATAAGCTTTTAAAGCTTATACATGGTTCTATGAATAATCTAAAAAAAGCTATCAAAGGATTGGTTGTTATGTCTTAAGACCTTGAAGAAGTTTGTAAAGCTTTTACCAATAATCAGGTATTATAATTAATAATTATTACCTAATATTATTTTGTCAGTTGAATACCTTTATAAAAGCGATGCGTAGATTCAAAATATTTTTCAAATTTAATATTTGTAAATCCATATATTTATCCAACCGCTTTTAAGAAAATTATTGCGATTTATAAACTTTTGTATAAATCATAACGTGACTAACAGTAAAAGACTATCCGGTTATTATAAAACTGCCCTTTTAGATTTTTCTTTTCTAATCGAATTAAATTTTAGATTCCTATCATATGGTCTTCTCGATCTTAACCGTCCTTAAAAACCTTAGGAAGTTGGGTCCACGACTTAGAACTACGTTTGGATTTCATTTGAGTAATTAATTTTAATTTTTCTATGTAATTGAATTTTAAATATTTAATCTTTTTAGATGTGGTTGAAATCATACCATCCCCCATCATATTGGTTGTCGTGTTTCTATTTTACTCAAGGATGTTTAACTGGAACTTTGCAAACTCACACTCGAAAGTATGATTTACCAATCGATCAACTGAAATACGATTTTAAGATTTTACCCAATTACGTCGACCAAGAAGTAATTAAAATTTCACACGACTTAGAGGGTTTTGATGTGTGTATTAAAATTACAATCAATTAAAAAAAAATTATGAATAATTGGTTTTAGGTCCATGAAGCTTATGGGGCAGTTCAGCCCCCCAAAGATGGAGTGATTATCTATGGCATATTTGTTGATGCCGGACGATGGGACATAAATCGTATGTCATTAGCCGATCCAAACCCAGGTTAGTTAGTTTTTAAAATACAAAGCTTACTAGAATTAGATTGCGCGTTTATCTCACATCAGTGAATTGCTATTTCATTTTTGAGATTGATTATAGGGGAAATTAACCCACCTCTCCCAGCCGTATTATTACTGCCTGTAACAGTAATGCCAGAGAACGATACGCGCTTCATATGTCCTTTATATAAAACTTCGGTACGTGCTGGTACTTTAACGACGACTGGCCATAGCACTAATTTTGTGGTTGCCATGTTGTTACCTTCGACTGAACCACAGAGCTATTGGATTCTAAAAGGTACTGCACTTTTAACCCAAGTTACAGATTAATTGCGAATTTGTAATTTTTTAAATAAAATGTACCCAAGCAATGCGTGCGAAATTAACTCGAGCTACAATGTCGAAGAGCACTTCATATGCTTTAAGGATCTACGTACAATCCTTTTTTATTTTTAAAAAATATATAGCCCCAAAAATTAAACGCTACTCGAAGGCTGATAATATATTTAGTTATTTACATTTTAATTGACATTTTATTCTTTAAAGTATTTTTATTTGATACTAATTTTAAATAGAATTGGTTACCCATTATTATTATGAGTTTGACATCAATGCTTTATTTTATTTCAAAATTTTAGAGTTTTTAAAATGGGGTGTACTTTTGTGCCTGTTCTGAAAAGACCAAAAGTAAGTATTTGACCTTTTCTAACAAATAGACTCTAAAAACAATTTTTGAATCGCTGAAGTATTTTTAAATGGTTTAATTAATCTTGAAGCTATACCATTTTCAGTTTGATATCGGTTTAAATATCTTAAAATGAAGTTTCGATTTTTAAAATCATATCAAAGTATAACTAGTTATTCCTAAATATTGATCAAACTTTTAAAGGTAGTTTTAAACCAAAATTTTTGGTTTAATTGCGCAACCACCATTTTTTTAAATTAACTGGAGGCGGTGATGGTAGCATCCTTTACCAAATTAACTCTCTTCGGTGATGTAATTCTGCAATTTCTTCTTCTGTTAAGAATAGTTAGTCGTCTTCGTACAAGAACATGTCCGTCCCTTCGCGGTATAACTGAAACAAGTTTAATTAATTTGTCATTTTTTTTTTATAATTAAAAAATAGTATTACCTTTTCTCTCTATGCGCAATTTGGCATCGTTAATAGTCCAATTAAGTAGTATCTCCCACATATTTAATATTCCTTCGATAATGTTGGAGTCGTCAAACACAAATGAGTCTTGATTAAAAAATAACTGATATATTTTATTTTTCAAATCGGCTGGAACGTAATCTCTTTTCACTCGCCAGTGGTATTTTGCCACTAATTTAAAAGATTTTAAGGTGATGAAAAAATTTAGTTTTCCGCTGACCATTGGCGTTACGTCGTTTGGGTTAAAATAAAACTTGATTCTTTTATGAGAAAATTTACTGAACTTAACGCTTTTTATTTGGAATATCGAGTCATCTTTATATCTATTATTTTCGAAAAAATCGTTAAACATTTTTTCTCGGTGCTCGTTTTCTAAAAGTTTCATTTCTGCTTGTTGTTTCTTAATTTCGCCGAGGTACGGTTCTGCGAGTAAGAATTCAATTAATAAAAGTTCTCCAAACCGATCAAAACTCTTAGTTATTATTAAATGAAATTTATTAGTGAAACGGAAACATTGATATGTCCCCGAAAACCCTTTTTTTATAGAATCAAGGCCGGTGTACCAAACATTTTATGCTCATTTTTAATAAAAGTAATAAGTACAGATTTTATTTCGGTATTTAATTAAAAAAAGGTGCCCCCTCTTTTATTTTTTAATTTAAATCGTTTTATTTGCGTTTTTTTTTTAATTATTCATGTAATTATAAATCTTTAACCATACTGAGATATGAGGGGGTGCACTTGGAACATTTTTAAGGTGCTCCAATATAAAAATTTTAAATATTACTTACCATAACTTTCTGCTCCGCTATAAGGCGTAATACTTGTGTCAGTCGCAGACATTATTGAAGAAGTACTTTGCGTATTTAATTAAATGTTTTAAATCGTTTAAATTGACAATTTTTACAATTTTACAAAAGAATCGCGTAAAAGTGGTTGTTTATTTCATTACAAGCATTACACATTTCATGGTGGGAATCACTTTCATTTGCCGAAGCCCCCCGATTTAATCTAAAATTTTGCAAAGATTATACTGTTAAAGTTAAAACACCATTCTTTCTCATAAATTTTCATTAATCACAATAAAAACTACCAAGTGTTTTGCAATATTTAATATCTCCATAGTGCAATGTTTAATTAGTTTTCTTCATCATCAAATCCAGAAGGGTATAAACAGAAAATGAAAATTTAAGCAACTAAAATAAGATTTTATGATTTTAATATCTACACATTGTTTTTTTATATCATTACCTTTAAAAAGCTGGACACATCCAAGAAACCGAAGCCCCCAGTAGATATACGTACAGCTTTCTGAGATCTCATCATAATAATTATTAAGGACTTGTTCAAACTATTATTTGTGTCGCTCAAGTGCCAACCATATTCAAATACTGCATCGGAGAATTCAGTACTCTGAAATAGATTTTATTAAATATAATGGTAGTCGTTTAAGGTAACAGCAAACCCATAGAAATAAAAGTGTATAATTTTAAGTTATGCTTTTTATACCGGAAAATAATATTCACATTATTGATTCAACTTTGTTTGCTTCTAATTATTTAGGAATTTCTTCATAGATTAAATTAGATATATGTCATAGTTTTCCAAATTGACTACTCAGCTGAATACAACAGTTCTTCAAAGAGCATTTGAAGTCATCCATTTTTATGTTCCTCAGTTCGAAGCTTTAAAGCAATTATAAGCTTGTTCAAAAAACCATTAGTCTTATGTCCCTTAAACAAATAAATATTATTATTTATTAATGAAATAAAATTAATATTCAATTACTTGTAAATAAAATAAGCCGTTTTATCTATTAGAACTTGTTTGTCCTTTTCTTTTTACTGTCTCTGCTTTTCATACTTTAAATCTTAATACACTCACACACATTATAATCAAATTGGTTTTTAACAGTTTGAGTTAGCACATCATGCAAATCCCTTAATAAACCATATTTCATAATGTTACGTAATTCAAGCTTTTAACAATATTATTGAAAATTAGTTTCCAATTTATAGAACTAAATTCAGTTATCCATGGAGACATTTTAGGAATTAAGCTACATTATTAATATAGAAATTGCAATTTTACTTTGCATATCTTCATATAAATTCTTGAGTTCCATATGTACTTATTTTACATGTAATTTATGCATGTGATCTTCCCAATTTGTTCCGTTGTACATACTCATACAAATAATCCAATCCATAAAGTTGTACAAGTTATAATAAGTAAAAGACTGCTCCACATCCATCCTATAAATTTATTATAAGTAAACTTGTATTAACGTTATTGAATACATTTACACCGATCATCGGTACAATGTTTCAAACACTACAAACTACACTTCTAAAGATTAAATTGTGAAATAGTCTCAGTCTGCATGTTTTTGACGTCTAAAAGGTACAACAACCATGTCCATAGTCATTTCTTCAAAAGCGACCAAATTTTAACCCCCCGAGTAACCTTCATTTGATTCTTGCCTTAATTCGTAGAAAACCTTTTCCTTCATTGTAAGTTGCTGGAAACTAAAGGCTTGCAATTTAGTTAAACCACACTTATTTATACCATTTTATATAATTTATTCTTCTTCTAAATTCCTAATTGTAACTCTAAAATAGGACAAAAAGGTTAAGTTTTTTGTGTGATTTCTAATTGGCCATTGTGACGTGACGTCATCGGCGGCCATCGATGTGCTGACGACCTTGGCGTTATGAATGAAAAATAGTAAACTGACCTGCGCAACATTCCTTTTGTAGTAAACCGCGTGGCTTCATATCGAATTCCGATATTAATTATTTTTTGCTTTTCTTTTGGATAAATGGAAAAAATAATTATGCTTTATATTTTCAGGCGAGATACTTATGGGCCCGTAGTGTCCATAACAAAGGCCCTTTTGCTCTGCTAACCTTTTAACGCTGAAAATTTTCGATATTTTCAGACGTCAATTATTTTTCAAAATCAAAATTTTAAATGACGCTAACTTTTTTAATTTTAATTATTTCCCGAAATCCTTTTATTTTGCAAACGTATTAGACCTTATTCTATCGGAAACTGGTGCTAACTGAAAACTCCCAAAAACGCCTAAAATTGAGAAAAAGCCCGGGTTAACCCCTTTGCTTTTTTTCGAAAAATTGAAAAAAATAGATTTGTTTTATATTTATGGGTCCGTAGTGTGCATAGCCGGAAACATATTAAAAATTTAATACACAGACACACACATGCCACAAAATTTAAATAAAACAAGCTTGGATTCTATTATGTGCGGGTGAATATTATTGAAACACTCTGTATAGGTGTGTTCGTTAAATTAAATAGATCGATAATATTATTTAAAATTATCGCAGTTCTTTTAGCCGGCCCTATCATTTTTGATATCAGACAAGTGTTCTTCTTGCGGCATTGTTATGACGTACATCAGTTTTATGTAACTTTCGATTCTGATTCATTCTTGTATGTAATGCGAAGTGGAATGGTTGTGTTTTAAATAAGTGTTCTTAGTTTTTTAATTACAATCTCTAACCAAAGGTGAATATTACAATTAAGGGTTTCTTTTTAAGTCCACACGCTTAGTAAAGAATTTTGGCTAATAATTATTTTCTTTATTTTACAGAAACTAATTGACATGCAGAGGAGTAAGAAACTATAGCACGCCACCTTCAGCCCTTGAACGTGGGCCTTCCTGACCAGGATGAAGAGGGCTCCCCAGGATCGTGCTCCGTCAACCCTCATCCCTCGAGGGACCCATGCTTAGTAATGAAAAATTGTCGGTTTTACACAATTATTAAGTTGTTTTGCGCTTTTTTTATGGCTTTGTTGCCATATTAAATCGGTGGTTCTTAACCCTTGTATGTTTACAAGACACGTTTGTTTATAAATGCTTTGCAAAATTATAAAACTTTTTAATTTTAAAATCGTACAATACAAAGACAATTTTTTTATTTATTTATAATAAATAATTGATTGAAAATTGAATCACTTAAATGAATACTTGACAAAGAAAAATTTATGGGTTGTTGTTTTTCGAAAGGAATTTAATTCTGAGGTAACACTAATTTAAAAAAAAATGTTTTATTGAATAGCTTTTAGTAATTTTTCGTGACAGTTAAAACATCGATTAAGAACCACTGTTTTACACATTGTTTATAGTTATTGTTGGAATTGTTAAAATGTTATATTTTTATGTTGGTTCGTTTATGTGTGCGGTCAATTTTAATTGCTGCGTTTGCTCCTGAAGACAATTCGTAAGACCATCAACTTTGGTCTTTGTTTAGTTATTAATATTTTGATCAAGTCGGGAGTTTTAAATTTTAGCTTCAAATATATTTTTTTTTAATTTACATCTTTTGCAAAAGTTAACTCAATTTAAAATTCCTGGATGACAATTTAAGCTTCCGAGATGAAACTCGACTGGTTTACATTTTAATAAAGTAAGCATTTGTATAATCCAAAAATATTTCATTATAATTAAATTAAATAATAAATTAAAAATTATTCGTGCGGCATAAAAAAAACATGGTAGCAAACGCATTATTGATAACGCAAGCCTGTCTTCTGAAAACTCTTCGACGTTTGGATGTTTTTTTTTAAATCTTCGGCAAATTGTTAAAATATTTCTTCTTTTTTTTTGGACATTGTTTCTTCGTAATTATAAGTTTAGCTGATGACAGTAGTGGTCCTTATGCTGTGCCACGAGTTCCTTGCTGTTTGACCCATTGTTTTAGGGTAGATTTTAAGTATCCCCACACACACACACACACACAAAATTCAAATTTTGGATTTTAATTATTTTTTTTTCGACTCTTAAAAGATTCTTTGACTAGGGTTACCAACTCAAAATTTGAGAGTCTTGGAGATTGTTCCAATAAGTTCGGAGATAATTATTCAAAAATGCAGTACTAAAAAAAATGCTTTTTTGATTTTGATATTTGCAAAATTAAAACATAATAATCGGCTAATTATTTTATTTAATTTTAAATTTTACGAAATATAAAATAACGTGAATACCCTAACGGATTGCTCAAACCGTTTAAAGTAGGTTTTGCTCGGGTTTATTTCAAGTTCTGGAATAAATTAAATTTAAATTGGGTTTATTTTCAGCTTTGTTAATTATGGTTAATTGTCGGGATTTAATTGAAAATTAATTTAAAATGAATTCATTTAAAGTTTATGTTTTTTTCATATTGGTTTCTTTTTAGTTCAGTACGGAATTATTTAAAATTCGATTTTTTTCTGCACATTTAAATTGTTTAATTAGGATTTATTAAGCAATTATTCGAATCCGTCAGGGTAGTTTTGTGGTTGTACATTTTTTTTAAATTTAATTATTCATCGGGGTGGAATTTTTTTTTATGAATCGAAAAATCCTGAGACTCTTTTTCGTAAACTGGTGACCGGTAAAAATGTAATTTTTCTACACTTTCTGGACTAAAACTGGAGGGTTAGTAACCTCATCTTTAATAATAGCATTACCAAAATTGTTGTTTTTAAATAATTTTGACAATTTAGTTTTTTAAATCAAAATTTTTTTTAAACGTTTTTTTAAATAATAAAACGAAATTTGTTGTTAAATTTATTTTACAGATTTTCATTAACTATTAGAAAATTACAAAATCCGAATACATTAATTATTACTACACATCTTATTTAGACGTAATCATTCTAATTAGAGAGAAATAAAAGAATGAGTTTTATTCTAGTTTAATATGTGATAAGAAACAATGTCCAAAAATATTTATGGTCTCATTGGCACACATAAACGAACTTTGTATTCCCCAAATGTGGGATGGAGAAACGCCAAAGACGTACAAAAGGTACTGTTTCTATTTACCCTTTCCCCGATTTATAAACACACAGATACACTTACAAACTCACACACACACACGTTGTAGCGCCGTTTTTTGTGGACGGATCTTTAAGAACTATTCAGATTCGGATTTGGCAGCCGTTTTGGCTTCGGATAGGTTTAAGAAAACATAGGCGTGCTATTCCAGAGCTTTGGGAAAACGTTTTGAAAATTCAAAATCGATGGGTTTTAACCCATGTTTTTTTGGCAAAATATGAAAAAAATAGAATTGCTTTATATTGCGAGGGGACGTTCCTACGTACCTCTAATGACTATAACCGGTGTCATTTCCTCGCGCTACCCCTCTAAAATAAAAATTTTCGATACAAACTAAATGATTAAAAATACGTATTCCTTGATTCACAAAAAAAATCGTAGCGCCGTTATTTTTGATCCAATCATTACAAACGACACGGATTCGGAATCCTGAGGCTTTTTTACATAAGATACATGTATAATATGTATAGGGTGCGACGTTAATTTTTCGAAAATAAAAAATTGCGATTTTTAGAGCTCATTTTGAGCCAATTTTGAACTTTCAAAAAATTGTAGCGCCGTTAGTTGTGGACGGATCTTTAAAAACTATTCAGAATCGGATTTGGCAGCCTTTTTGGCTTCGGATAGGCCTAAGAAACCGTAGGCGTGCTATTCCAGAGCTTTGGGAAAACGTTTTGAAAATTCAAAATCGATGGGTTTTAAACCCATGTTTTTTTGGCAAAATATGAAAAAAATAGAATTGCTTTATATTGCGAGGGGACGTTCCTACGTACCTCTAATGACTATAACCGGAGTCATTTCCCCGCGCTTTCCCTCTAAAATAAAAATTTTCCATACAAACTAAATGATTAAAAATACGTATTCCTTGATTCACAAAAAAAATCGCAGCGCCCTTATTTTCTATCCAATCATTACAAACGACACGGATTCGGAATCCTGAGGCTTTTTTACATAAGATACATGTATAATATGTATAGGGTGCGACGTTAATTTTTCTAAAATAAAAAATTGCGATTTTTAGCGCTCATTTTGAGCCAATTTTGAACTTTCAAAAATTGTAGCGCCGTTATTTGTGGACGGATCTTTAAAACTATTCAGAATCGGATTTGGCAGCCTTTTGGCTTCGGATAGGCCTAAGAAACCGTAGGCGTGCTATTCCAGAGCTTTGGGAAAACGTTTTGAAAATTCAAAATCGATGGGTTTTAACCCATGTTTTTTGACAAAAATGAAAAAATAGAATTGCTTTATATTGCGAGGGACGTTCCTACGTACCCCTATAACTATAACCGGTGTCTTTTCCCCCGCGCTTCCTCTAAAATAAAAATTTTCGATACAAACTAAATAATAAAATACGTATCCCTTGATTCACAAAAAATCGTAGCGCCCTTATTTTCATCCAATCATTACAAACGACACGGATTCGGAATCCTGAGGCTTTTTACATAAGATACATGTATAATATGTATAGGGTGCGACGTTAATTTTTCGAAAATAAAAATTGCGATTTTACGCTCATTTTGAGCCAATTTTGAACTTTCAAAAATTGTAGCGCCGTTATTTGTGGACGGATTTTTAAAAAACTATTCAGAATCGGATTTGGCAGCCTTTTGGCTTCGGATAGGCCTAAGAAACCGTAGGCGTGCTATTCCAGAGCTTTGGGAAAACGTTTTGAAAATTCAAAATCGATGGGTTTTAACCCATGTCTTTTGGCAAAATAATGAAAAAATAGAATTGCTTTATATTGCGAGGGACGTTCCTACGTACCCTAGTGACTATAACCGGTGTCATTTCCCGCGCTTCCCTCTAAAATAAAAATTTTCGATACAAACTAAATGAATAGAAATACGTACCCCTTGATTCACAAAAAATCGTAGCGCCCTTATTTTCGATCCAATCATTACAAACGACACGGATTCGGAATCCTGAGGCTTTTTACATAAGATACATGTATAATATGTATAGGGTGCGACGTTAATTTTTCGAAAATAAAAATTGCGATTTTACGCTCATTTTGAGCCAATTTTGAACTTTCAAAAATTGTAGCGCCGTTATTTGTGGACGGATCTTTAAAACTATTCAGAATCGGATTTGGCAGCCTTTTGGCTTCGGATAGGCCTAAGAAACCGTAGGCGTGCTATTCCAGAGCTTTGGGAAAACGTTTTGAAAATTCAAAATCGATGGGTTTTAACCCATGTCTTTTGGCAAAAATGAAAAAATAGAATTGCTTTATATTGCGAGGGACGTTCCTACGTACCCCTAGTGACTATAACCGGTGTCATTTCCCGCGCTTCCCTCTAAAATAAAAATTTTCGATACAAACTAAATGAATAGAAATACGTACCCTTGATTCACAAAAAATCGTAGCGCCCTTATTTTCGATCCAATCATTACAAACGACACGGATTCGGAATCCTGAGGCTTTTTACATAAGATACATGTATAATATGTATAGGGTGCGACGTTAATTTTTCGAAAATAAAAATTGCGATTTTACCGCTCATTTTGAGCCAATTTTGAACTTTCAAAAATTGTAGCGCCGTTATTTGTGGACGGATCTTTAAAAACTATTCAGAATCGGATTTGGCAGCCTTTTGGCTTCGGATAGGCCTAAGAAACCGTAGGCGTGCTATTCCAGAGCTTTGGGAAAACGTTTTGAAAATTCAAAATCGATGGGTTTTAACCCATGTCTTTTGGCAAAAATGAAAAAATAGAATTGCTTTATATTGCGAGGGACGTTCCTACGTACCCTAGTGACTATAACCGGTGTCATTTCCCGCGCTTCCTCTCTAAAATAAAAATTTTCGATACAAACTAAATGAATAGAAATACGTACCCCTTGATTCACAAAAAATCGTAGCGCCCTTATTTTCGATCCAATCATTACAAACGACACGGATTCGGAATCCTGAGGCTTTTTACATAAGATACATGTATAATATGTATAGGGTGCGACGTTAATTTTCGAAAATAAAAATTGCGATTTTACCGCTCATTTTGAGCCAATTTTGAACTTTCAAAAATTGTAGCGCCGTTATTTGTGGACGGATCTTTAAAACTATTCAGAATCGGATTTGGCAGCCTTTTGGCTTCGGATAGGCCTAAGAAACCGTAGGCGTGCTATTCCAGAGCTTTGGGAAAACGTTTTGAAAATTCAAAATCGATGGGTTTTAACCCATGTATTTTGGCAAAAATGAAAAAATAGAATTGCTTTATATTGCGAGGGACGTTCCTACGTACCCTAGTGACTATAACCGGTGTCATTTCCCGCGCTTCCCTCTAAAATAAAAATTTTCGATACAAACTAAATGAATAGAAATACGTACCCTTGATTCACAAAAAATCGTAGCGCCCTTATTTTCGATCCAATCATTACAAACGACACGGATTCGGAATCCTGAGGCTTTTTACATAAGATACATGTATAATATGTATAGGGTGCGACGTTAATTTTTCGAAAATAAAAATTGCGATTTTACCGCTCATTTTGAGCCAATTTTGAACTTTCAAAAATTGTAGCGCCGTTATTTGTGGACGGATCTTTAAAACTATTCAGAATCGGATTTGGCAGCCTTTTGGCTTCGGATAGGCCTAAGAAACCGTAGGCGTGCTATTCCAGAGCTTTGGGAAAACGTTTTGAAAATTCAAAATCGATGGGTTTTAACCCATGTTTTTGGCAAAAATGAAAAAATAGAATTGCTTTATATTGCGAGGGGACGTTCCTACGTACCCTAGTGACTATAACCGGTGTCATTTCCCGCGCTTCCCTCTAAAATAAAAATTTTCGATACAAACTAAATGAATAGAAATACGTACCCTTGATTCACAAAAAATCGTAGCGCCCTTATTTTCGATCCAATCATTACAAACGACACGGATTCGGAATCCTGAGGCTTTTTACATAAGATACATGTATAATATGTATAGGGTGCGACGTTAATTTTTCGAAAATAAAAATTGCGATTTTAGCGCTCATTTTGAGCCAATTTTGAACTTTCAAAAATTGTAGCGCCGTTATTTGTGGACGGATCTTTAAAACTATTCAGAATCGGATTTGGCAGCCTTTTGGCTTCGGATAGGCCTAAGAAACCGTAGGCGTGCTATTCCAGAGCTTTGGGAAAACGTTTTGAAAATTCAAAATCGATGGGTTTTAACCCATGTCTTTTGGCAAAAATGAAAAAATAGAATTGCTTTATATTGCGAGGGACGTTCCTACGTCCCCCTAGTGACTATAACCGGTGTCATTTCCCGCGCTTCCCTCTAAAATAAAAATTTTCGATACAAACTAAATGAATAGAAATACGTACCCTTGATTCACAAAAAATCGTAGCGCCCTTATTTTCGATCCAATCATTACAAACGACACGGATTCGGAATCCTGAGGCTTTTTACATAAGATACATGTATAATATGTATAGGGTGCGACGTTAATTTTTCGAAAATAAAAATTGCGATTTTAGCGCTCATTTTGAGCCAATTTTGAACTTTCAAAAATTGTAGCGCCGTTATTTGTGGACGGATCTTTAAAAACTATTCAGAATCGGATTTGGCAGCCTTTTGGCTTCGGATAGGCCTAAGAAACCGTAGGCGTGCTATTCCAGAGCTTTGGGAAAACGTTTTGAAAATTCAAAATCGATGGGTTTTAACCCATGTTTTTGGCAAAAATGAAAAAATAGAATTGCTTTATATTGCGAGGGACGTTCCTACGTACCCTAGTGACTATAACCGGTGTCATTTCCCGCGCTTCCCTCTAAAATAAAAATTTTCGATACAAACTAAATGAATAGAAATACGTACCCTTGATTCACAAAAAATCGTAGCGCCCTTATTTTCGATCCAATCATTACAAACGACACGGATTCGGAATCCTGAGGCTTTTTACATAAGATACATGTATAATATGTATAGGGTGCGACGTTAATTTTTCGAAAATAAAAATTGCGATTTTAGCGCTCATTTTGAGCCAATTTTGAACTTTCAAAAATTGTAGCGCCGTTATTTGTGGACGGATCTTTAAAACTATTCAGAATCGGATTTGGCAGCCTTTTGGCTTCGGATAGGCCTAAGAAACCGTAGGCGTGCTATTCCAGAGCTTTGGGAAAACGTTTTGAAAATTCAAAATCGATGGGTTTTAACCCATGTTTTTGCAAAAATGAAAAAATAGAATTGCTTTATATTGCGAGGGACGTTCCTACGTACCCTAGTGACTATAACCGGTGTCATTTCCCGCGCTTCCCTCTAAAATAAAAATTTTCGATACAAACTAAATGAATAGAAATACGTACCCTTGATTCACAAAAAATCGTAGCGCCCTTATTTTCGATCCAATCATTACAAACGACACGGATTCGGAATCCTGAGGCTTTTTACATAAGATACATGTATAATATGTATAGGGTGCGACGTTAATTTTTCGAAAATAAAAATTGCGATTTTACCGCTCATTTTGAGCCAATTTTGAACTTTCAAAAATTGTAGCGCCGTTATTTGTGGACGGATCTTTAAAACTATTCAGAATCGGATTTGGCAGCCTTTTGGCTTCGGATAGGCCTAAGAAACCGTAGGCGTGCTATTCCAGAGCTTTGGGAAAACGTTTTGAAAATTCAAAATCGATGGGTTTTAACCCATGTCTTTTGGCAAAAATGAAAAAATAGAATTGCTTTATATTGCGAGGGACGTTCCTACGTACCCCTAGTGACTATAACCGGTGTCATTTCCCGCGCTTCCCTCTAAAATAAAAATTTTCGATACAAACTAAATGAATAGAAATACGTACCCTTGATTCACAAAAAATCGTAGCGCCCTTATTTTCGATCCAATCATTACAAACGACACGGATTCGGAATCCTGAGGCTTTTTACATAAGATACATGTATAATATGTATAGGGTGCGACGTTAATTTTTCGAAAATAAAAATTGCGATTTTAGCGCTCATTTTGAGCCAATTTTGAACTTTCAAAAATTGTAGCGCCGTTATTTGTGGACGGATCTTTAAAACTATTCAGAATCGGATTTGGCAGCCTTTTGGCTTCGGATAGGCCTAAGAAACCGTAGGCGTGCTATTCCAGAGCTTTGGGAAAACGTTTTGAAAATTCAAAATCGATGGGTTTTAACCCATGTTTTTGGCAAAAATGAAAAAATAGAATTGCTTTATATTGCGAGGGACGTTCCTACGTACCCCTAGTGACTATAACCGGTGTCATTTCCCGCGCTTCCCTCTAAAATAAAAATTTTCGATACAAACTAAATGAATAGAAATACGTACCCTTGATTCACAAAAAATCGTAGCGCCCTTATTTTCGATCCAATCATTACAAACGACACGGATTCGGAATCCTGAGGCTTTTTACATAAGATACATGTATAATATGTATAGGGTGCGACGTTAATTTTCGAAAATAAAAATTGCGATTTTAGAGCTCATTTTGAGCCAATTTTGAACTTTCAAAAATTGTAGCGCCGTTATTTGTGGACGGATCTTTAAAAACTATTCAGAATCGGATTTGGCAGCCTTTTGGCTTCGGATAGGCCTAAGAAACCGTAGGCGTGCTATTCCAGAGCTTTGGGAAAACGTTTTGAAAATTCAAAATCGATGGGTTTTAACCCATGTCTTTTGGAAAAATGAAAAAATAGAATTGCTTTATATTGCGAGGGACGTTCCTACGTACCCTAGTGACTATAACCGGTGTCATTTCCCCGCGCTTCCCTCTAAAATAAAAATTTTCGATACAAACTAAATGAATAGAAATACGTACCCTTGATTCACAAAAAAATCGTAGCGCCCTTATTTTCGATCCAATCATTACAAACGACACGGATTCGGAATCCTGAGGCTTTTTACATAAGATACATGTATAATATGTATAGGGTGCGACGTTAATTTTCGAAAATAAAAATTGCGATTTTAGCGCTCATTTTGAGCCAATTTTGAACTTTCAAAAATTGTAGCGCCGTTATTTGTGGACGGATCTTTAAAAACTATTCAGAATCGGATTTGGCAGCCTTTTGGCTTCGGATAGGCCTAAGAAACCGTAGGCGTGCTATTCCAGAGCTTTGGGAAAACGTTTTGAAAATTCAAAATCGATGGGTTTTAACCCATGTTTTTGGCAAAAAATGAAAAAATAGAATTGCTTTATATTGCGAGGGACGTTCCTACGTACCCCTAGTGACTATAACCGGTGTCATTTCCCGCGCTTCCCTCTAAAATAAAAATTTTCGATACAAACTAAATGAATAGAAATACGTACCCTTGATTCACAAAAAAATCGTAGCGCCCTTATTTTCGATCCAATCATTACAAACGACACGGATTCGGAATCCTGAGGCTTTTTACATAAGATACATGTATAATATGTATAGGGTGCGACTTTAAATTTTTTCGAAAATAAAAATTGCGATTTTAGCGCTCATTTTGAGCCAATTTTGAACTTTCAAAAATTGTAGCGCCGTTATTTGTGGACGGATCTTTAAAACTATTCAGAATCGGATTTGGCAGCCTTTTGGCTTCGGATAGGCCTAAGAAACCGTAGGCGTGCTATTCCAGAGCTTTGGGAAAACGTTTTGAAAATTCAAAATCGATGGGTTTTAACCCATGTTTTTGCAAAAATGAAAAAATAGAATTGCTTTATATTGCGAGGGACGTTCCTACGTACCCCTAGTGACTATAACCGGTGTCATTTCCCCGCGCTTCCCTCTAAAATAAAAATTTTCGATACAAACTAAATGAATAGAAATACGTACCCTTGATTCACAAAAAATCGTAGCGCCCTTATTTTCGATCCAATCATTACAAACGACACGGATTCGGAATCCTGAGGCTTTTTACATAAGATACATGTATAATATGTATAGGGTGCGACGTTAATTTTTCGAAAATAAAAATTAGCGATTTTACCGCTCATTTTGAGCCAATTTTGAACTTTCAAAAATTGTAGCGCCGTTATTTGTGGACGGATCTTTAAAAACTATTCAGAATCGGATTTGGCAGCCTTTTGGCTTCGGATAGGCCTAAGAAACCGTAGGCGTGCTATTCCAGAGCTTTGGGAAAACGTTTTGAAAATTCAAAATCGATGGGTTTTAACCCATGTCTTTTGGCAAAAATGAAAAAATAGAATTGCTTTATATTGCGAGGGACGTTCCTACGTACCCTAGTGACTATAACCGGTGTCATTTCCCGCGCTTCCCTCTAAAATAAAAATTTTCGATACAAACTAAATGAATAGAAATACGTACCCTTGATTCACAAAAAAATCGTAGCGCCCTTATTTTCGATCCAATCATTACAAACGACACGGATTCGGAATCCTGAGGCTTTTTACATAAGATACATGTATAATATGTATAGGGTGCGACTTTAAATTTTTTCGAAAATAAAAATTGCGATTTTACGCTCATTTTGAGCCAATTTTGAACTTTCAAAAATTGTAGCGCCGTTATTTGTGGACGGATCTTTAAAAACTATTCAGAATCGGATTTGGCAGCCTTTTGGCTTCGGATAGGCCTAAGAAACCGTAGGCGTGCTATTCCAGAGCTTTGGGAAAACGTTTTGAAAATTCAAAATCGATGGGTTTTAACCCATGTCTTTTGGCAAAAATGAAAAAATAGAATTGCTTTATATTGCGAGGGACGTTCCTACGTACCCTAGTGACTATAACCGGTGTCATTTCCCGCGCTTCCCTCTAAAATAAAAATTTTCGATACAAACTAAATGAATAGAAATACGTACCCTTGATTCACAAAAAATCGTAGCGCCCTTATTTTCGATCCAATCATTACAAACGACACGGATTCGGAATCCTGAGGCTTTTTACATAAGATACATGTATAATATGTATAGGGTGCGACGTTAATTTTTCGAAAATAAAAATTGCGATTTTACCGCTCATTTTGAGCCAATTTTGAACTTTCAAAAATTGTAGCGCCGTTATTTGTGGACGGATCTTTAAAAACTATTCAGAATCGGATTTGGCAGCCTTTTGGCTTCGGATAGGCCTAAGAAACCGTAGGCGTGCTATTCCAGAGCTTTGGGAAAACGTTTTGAAAATTCAAAATCGATGGGTTTTAACCCATGTTTTTGGCAAAAATGAAAAAATAGAATTGCTTTATATTGCGAGGGACGTTCCTACGTACCCCTAGTGACTATAACCGGTGTCATTTCCCGCGCTTCCCTCTAAAATAAAAATTTTCGATACAAACTAAATGAATAGAAATACGTACCCTTGATTCACAAAAAATCGTAGCGCCCTTATTTTCGATCCAATCATTACAAACGACACGGATTCGGAATCCTGAGGCTTTTTACATAAGATACATGTATAATATGTATAGGGTGCGACTTTAAATTTTTTCGAAAATAAAAATTGCGATTTTACGCTCATTTTGAGCCAATTTTGAACTTTCAAAAATTGTAGCGCCGTTATTTGTGGACGGATCTTTAAAACTATTCAGAATCGGATTTGGCAGCCTTTTGGCTTCGGATAGGCCTAAGAAACCGTAGGCGTGCTATTCCAGAGCTTTGGGAAAACGTTTTGAAAATTCAAAATCGATGGGTTTTAACCCATGTCTTTTTGGCAAAAATGAAAAAATAGAATTGCTTTATATTGCGAGGGACGTTCCTACGTACCCTAGTGACTATAACCGGTGTCATTTCCCGCGCTTCCCTCTAAAATAAAAATTTTCGATACAAACTAAATGAATAAAATACGTACCCTTGATTCACAAAAAAATCGTAGCGCCCTTATTTTCGATCCAATCATTACAAACGACACGGATTCGGAATCCTGAGGCTTTTTACATAAGATACATGTATAATATGTATAGGGTGCGACGTTAATTTTTCGAAAATAAAAATTGCGATTTTACGCTCATTTTGAGCCAATTTTGAACTTTCAAAAATTGTAGCGCCGTTATTTGTGGACGGATCTTTAAAACTATTCAGAATCGGATTTGGCAGCCTTTTGGCTTCGGATAGGCCTAAGAAACCGTAGGCGTGCTATTCCAGAGCTTTGGGAAAACGTTTTGAAAATTCAAAATCGATGGGTTTTAACCCATGTCTTTTGGCAAAATATGAAAAAATAGAATTGCTTTATATTGCGAGGGACGTTCCTACGTACCCTAGTGACTATAACCGGTGTCATTTCCCGCGCTTCCCTCTAAAATAAAAATTTTCGATACAAACTAAATGAATAGAAATACGTACCCTTGATTCACAAAAAAAATCGTAGCGCCCTTATTTTCGATCCAATCATTACAAACGACACGGATTCGGAATCCTGAGGCTTTTTTACATAAGATACATGTATAATATGTATAGGGTGCGACGTTAATTTTTCGAAAATAAAAAATTGCGATTTTTAGCGCTCATTTTGAGCCAATTTTGAACTTTCAAAAAATTGTAGCGCCGTTAGTTGTGGACGGATCTTTAAAACTATTCAGAATCGGATTTGGCAGCCTTTTTGGCTTCGGATAGGCCTAAGAAACCGTAGGCGTGCTATTCCAGAGCTTTGGGAAAACGTTTTGAAAATTCAAAATCGATGGGTTTTAACCCATGTCTTTTTGGCAAATAATGAAAAAAATAGAATTGCTTTATATTGCGAGGGACGTTCCTACGTACCCTAGTGACTATAACCGGTGTCATTTCCCGCGCTTCCCTCTAAAATAAAAATTTTCGATACAAACTAAATGAATAAAATACGTACCCTTGATTCACAAAAAAAATCGTAGCGCCCTTATTTTCTATCCAATCATTACAAACGACACGGATTCGGAATCCTGAGGCTTTTTTACATAAGATACATGTATAATATGTATAGGGTGCGACGTTAATTTTTCGAAAATAAAAATAGCGATTTTACCGCTCATTTTGAGCCAATTTTGAACTTTCAAAAATTGTAGCGCCGTTATTTGTGGACGGATCTTTAAAAACTATTCAGAATCGGATTTGGCAGCCTTTTTGGCTTCGGATAGGCCTAAGAAACCGTAGGCGTGCTATTCCAGAGCTTTGGGAAAACGTTTTGAAAATTCAAAATCGATGGGTTTTAACCCATGTCTTTTTGGCAAATAATGAAAAAAATAGAATTGCTTTATATTGCGAGGGGACGTTCCTACGTACCCCTAGTGACTATAACCGGTGTCATTTCCCCGCGCTTCTCCTCTAAAATAAAAATTTTCGATACAAACTAAATGATTAAAAATACGTACTCCTTGATTCACAAAAAAAATCGTAGCGCCCTTATTTTCTATCCAATCATTACAAACGACACGGATTCGGAATCCTGAGGCTTTTTTACATAAGATACATGTATAATATGTATAGGGTGCGACGTTAATTTTTCGAAAATAAAAAATAGCGATTTTTACCGCTCATTTTGAGCCAATTTTGAACTTTCAAAAAATTGTAGCGCCGTTATTTGTGGACGGATCTTTAAAAACTATTTAGAATCGGATTTGGCAGCCTTTTTGGCTTCGGATAGGCCTAAGAAACCTTTGGCGTGCTATTCCAGAGCTTTGGGAAAACGTTTTGAAAAAACAAAATCGATGGGTTTTAACCCATGTCTTTTTGGCAAATAATGAAAAAAATAGAATTGCTTTATATTGCGAGGGGACGTTCCTACGTACCTCTAATGACTATAACCGGTGTTATTTCCCCGCGCTTCCTCTCTAAAATAAAAATTTTCGATACAAACTAAATGATTAAAAATACGTACTCCTTGA
Organism: Sinopyrophorus schimmeli; assembly: GCA_036325965.1. Taxonomy (NCBI): domain Eukaryota; kingdom Metazoa; phylum Arthropoda; class Insecta; order Coleoptera; family Elateridae; genus Sinopyrophorus; species Sinopyrophorus schimmeli. The sequence goes on along the minus strand of JARFIZ010000380.1, from coordinate 615,544 downwards.
TTCACATAAAAAATCGTAGCGCCCTTATTTTCTATTCAATCATTACAGACGACACGGATTCGGAATTCTGAGGCTTTTTTACATAAGATACATGTATAATATGTATAGGGTGCGACGTTAATTTTTCGAAAATAAAAAATAGCGATTTTTACCGCTCATTTTGAGCCAATTTTGAACTTTCAAAAAATTGTAGCGCCGTTATTTGTGGACGGATCTTTAAAAACTATTTAGAATCGGATTTGGCAGCCTTTTTGGCTTCGGATAGGCCTAAGAAACCTTTGGCGTGCTATTCCAGAGCTTTGGGAAAACGTTTTGAAAAAACAAAATCGATGGGTTTTAACCCATGTCTTTTTGGCAAATAATGAAAAAAATAGAATTGCTTTATATTGCGAGGGGACGTTCCTACGTACCTCTAATGACTATAACCGGTTTTCATTTCCCGCGCTTCCCTCTAAAATAAAAATTTTCGATACAAACTAAATGATTAAAAATACGTACTCCTTGATTCACAAAAAATCGTAGCGCCCTTATTTTCTATTCAATCATTACAGACGACACGGATTCGGAATCCTGAGGCTTTTTTACATAAGATACATGTATAATATGTATAGGGTGCGACGTTAATTTTTCGAAAATAAAAAATAGCGATTTTTACCGCTCATTTTGAGCCAATTTTGAACTTTCAAAAATTGTAGCGCCGTTATTTGTGGACGGATTTTTAAAAAACTATTCAGAATCGGATTTGGCAGCCTTTTTGGCTTCGGATAGGCCTAAGAAACCTTTGGCGTGCTATTCCAGAGCTTTGGGAAAACGTTTTGAAAATTCAAAATCGATGGATTTTAACCCATGTTATTTAGTCAAAAAATGAAAAAAATAGAATTGCTTTATATTGCGAGGGGACGTTCCTACGTACCTCTAATGACTATAACCGGTGTTATTTCCCCGCGCTTCCTCTCTAAAATAAAAATTTTCGATACAAACTAAATGATTAAAAATACGTACTCCTTGATTCACATAAAAAATCGTAGCGCCCTTATTTTCTATTCAATCATTACAGACGACACGGATTCGGAATCCTGAGGCTTTTTTACATAAGATACATGTATAATATGTATAGGGTGCGACGTTAATTTTTCGAAAATAAAAAATAGCGATTTTTACCGCTCATTTTGAGCCAATTTTGAACTTTCAAAAAATTGTAGCGCCGTTATTTGTGGACGGATGTTTAAAAACTATTCAGATTCGGATTTGGCAGCCTTTTTGGCTTCGGATAGGCTTAAGAAACCGTAGGCGTGCTATTCCAGAGCTTTGGGAAAACGTTTTGAAAATTCAAAATCGATGGATTTTAACCCATGTTATTTAGTCAAAAAATGAAAAAAATAGAATTGCTTTATATTGCGAGGGGACGTTCCTACGTACCTCTAATGACTATAACCGGTGTTATTTCCCCGCGCTTCCTCTCTAAAATAAAAATTTTCGATACAAACTAAATGATTAAAAATACGTACTCCTTGATTCACAAAAAAAATCGTAGCGCCCTTATTTTCTATTCAATCATTACAGACGACACGGATTCGGAATCCTGAGGCTTTTTTACATAAGATACATGTATAATATGTATAGGGTGCGACGTTAATTTTTCGAAAATAAAAAATAGCGATTTTTACCGCTCATTTTGAGCCAATTTTGAACTTTCAAAAAATTGTAGCGCCGTTATTTGTGGACGGATCTTTAAAAACTATTTAGAATCGGATTTGGCAGCCTTTTTGGCTTCGGATAGGCCTAAGAAACCTTTGGCGTGCTATTCCAGAGCTTTGGGAAAACGTTTTGAAAAAACAAAATCGATGGGTTTTAACCCATGTCTTTTTGGCAAATAATGAAAAAAATAGAATTGCTTTATATTGCGAGGGGACGTTCCTACGTACCCCTAGTAACTATAACCGGTGTCATTTCCCCGCGCTTCTCCTCTAAAATAAAAATTTTCGATACAAACTAAATGAATAGAAATACGTACTCCTTGATTCACAAAAAAAATCGTAGCGCCGTTATTTTCGATCCAATTATTACAAACGACACGGATTCGGAATCCTGAGGCTTTTTTACATAAGATACATGTATAATATGTATAGGGTGCGACGTTAATTTTTCGAAAATAAAAAATAGCGATTTTTACCGCTCATTTTGAGCCAATTTTGAACTTTCAAAAAATTGTAGCGCCGTTATTTGTGGACGGATCTTTAAAATCTATTCAGAATCGGATTTGGCAGCCTGTTTGGCTTCGGATAGGCTTAAGAAACCGTAGGCGTGCTATTCCAGAGCTTTGGGAAAACGTTTTGAAAATTCAAAATCGATGGATTTTAACCCATGTTATTTAGTCAAAAAATGAAAAAAATAAAATTGCTTTATATTGCGAGGGGACGTTCCTACGTACCCCTAGTGACTATAACCGGTGTCATTTCCCCGCGCTTCCCCTCTAAAATAAAAATTTTCGATACAAACTAAATGATTAAAAATACGTACTCCTTGATTCACAAAAAAAATCGTAGCGCCCTTATTTTCTATTCAATCATTACAAACGACACGGATTCGGAATCCTGAGGCTTTTGTACATAAGATACATGTATAATATGTATAGGGTGCGACGTTAATTTTTCGAAAATAAAAAATTTCGAATTTTAGCGCTCATTTTGAGCCAATTTTGAACTTTCAAAAAATTGTAGCGCCGTTATTTGTGGACGGATCTTTAAAAACTATTCAGAATCGGATTTGGCAGCCTTTTTGGCTTCGGATAGGCTTAAGAAACCTTTGGCGTGCTATTCCAGAGCTTTGGGAAAACGTTTTGAAAATTCAAAATCGATGGGTTTTAACCCATGTTTTTTTGGCAAAATATGAAAAAAATAGAATTGCTTTATATTGCGAGGGGACGTTCCTACGTACCCCTAGTGACTATAACCGGTGTCATTTCCCCGCGCTTCCCCTCTAAAATAAAAATTTTCGATACAAACTAAATGAATAGAAATACGTACCCCTTGATTCACAAAAAAAATCGTAGCGCCCTTATTTTTGATCCAATTATTACAAACGACACGGATTCGGAATCCTGAGGCTTTTTTACATAAGATACATGTAAAACTAAATAAATAAAAAAATATTTTGATTTACAAAAAAAATCGAAACGCCCTATCTTTATAATTCTAATTTGTATTATTAATATTTTTAATATTTCACTTCTTTATCTTTTAAATACTTACTTTCTTTGTTGCCTTCCCTTGATTTATGTAGCACTTTGAAGAGCACTTAACTTTTATTTATTATTACTTTTATAATATAACGCCACTCCACCCATATATTATTATTTTATCTTTTCACAGACCCTTAAAACACCGTCCTTTTTCCTTTTATTTATAGTATGTAATTGTAATGTAATGTAATGTAATGTAATTGTAAAAAAGTTGCAATCTCACGATTGCCGGTACATAAAAAATATTTTCCTACTTTTCTTAATAATTCACATCCTTCTTTAACTTTCATTTAGTATTGCGTAGATTTTTCTATTCTCTTTACACATTTTATTTAATTTTTAGTTTATTATTTATTTTAACTTCGGTAATTTTTTAGAACTTGTCTGCAGTTTTGCTATAAATACCCACCATTATTGTTGAGCTTCCTTTTGTATTGTTTTGTAGATATTTAATTATTCTTAAAAATATTAAAGTCACTCTCTCTCTTAATTATTGAGCCGTGCGTTTTGAATGTTTTTATTTTTAAATCTTATTAATTTTTCCCGTCTTGTTTATTCTTTGCACGTTCTAGAACTTTTGAATTATATTGTAAATTTAAGTCATTCTTACTTAGATTTTTTTGGAATTTCTTACACTTCATTTTTTTTTAATTTGATTTATTATTTTTTTGGAATTCCTTTTATAATATTTCACTTCTCTATCTTTTAAATGCTTACCTTTCTTCTTTGTTGTCTTCCCCTTAATTTATGTAGCACTTTGAAGGGCACTCAATTTTTATTATAACTTTTATAAAATAACGCCACCCCACCCACATATTATTATTTTATCTTTTCACACAGACTTAAAACACCCTCATCTTTTTCCCCTTTCTTTATAGTATTTAATTAATAAGCAATTGTAAAAAAAGTTGCACTCCAAAGATTGACGTCCAAATTACATTTTTTTAATAACAATAAAAACAATCATAAGGGTTGCAACTTTTTATTATATTAAAACTTGTTGATTTTAATTATATTAATTTTAATTTTTTATTTATTATAATAAAATTAGTTTTTATAATTAATAAAACTTAATTATGTATATTAATAGTGTATAATTGAAAGTGGAGAGTAAGGCGGATATAAACACTTTCGCACCGCTCTGTTTTGCACCGCAAAAATTAAATATTTTTGAAACTCGCGGTTTCAAAAATATTTAATTCAAACTTCTTAATTGTCAGATAAAACTGTAAAAGAAAATGTAATTATTATATATAATAAAGAGTCTTTATGTTTATCCGAATTTTACTTAAAATATAAATTAAGAGCAGCTAAGTCAGGTGAACAATAATTATTAGAATTATTTTTTAATTGTATAAAGAGTCATGTTCATATACTATTGTATATGAACATGACTATTAAGATAATTAAGATAAATCCTCAGCCGACTCGGCCGACTGTAACTTGCGATTTGAACAATTACATATTTGCAAATAATAATAAGTTCATATAAATGAACCTACTATTTATAAGGTTTAGAACATACACTTCGTATAAGAACGCCATAGCTCAGTTGGTTAGAGATCGGTTATTTGTTCAAGTGGGTCTCGAGTTCGATTCCCATACCGGTCGGAAAATAAATTTTTAAAAATCTCTAAGAAAAATCCAACGAGCAACGAGCCGAACGAGACGAATGACGAATGACGAATGACCGTAGGATACTCCTGATTTGAAAAATATTTTTAAAAATCTCTAAGATAAACCCTCGGCCGACTCGGCCGACTCGGCCGACCGTAACTTGCGATTTGAACAATCACATATTTGCAAATAATAATAATTTCATATAAATGAACCTACTATTTATAAGGTTTAGAACATACACTTCGTATAAGAACGCCATAGCTCAGATGGTTAGAGATCGGTTATTTGTTCAAGTGGTCTCGAGTTCGATTCCCATACCGGTCGGAAGATAAATTTTTAAAAATCTCTAAGAAAAATCCAACGAGCAACGAGCCGAACGAGACGAATGACGAATGACGAATGACCGTAGGATGCTCCCGATTTGAAAAATATTTTTAAAAATCTCTAAGATAAACCCTCGGCCGACTCGGCCGACTCGGCCGACCGTAACTCGCGATCACATTAAACAAAATTTCTTTTATGTCCCTGTTACGAGTTGACACATTCCCCTTACATTTTCAGTGAGAAAAGAAACAACACTAATTTATTTTTTAAAGCATTTTCGTATAGAAGCGAATTAAAAAGAAATAACAGGTAGTAAATAGTTTTTTTTATTTCCCAATCCCCCTTTACATCCCAGTGGACTTAACGCCCTTTATATCTAATTAACCTATTTAAAACAGAGGAACCCAAATAAGTTTACAATGGAATATAGCCCTTGATGGGATATTTTAAGACTACACAACCTTAAAACACCCCACCATTTACTGAACACTATGTCATCCGATGTGAAGACAAAACTTTTAAACAAAAACAACCCCTTCGCATCGGAGACATATAATGAAGATATTAATTAATGTTAACAGGAATTGTTGGACTTTTAATAAAACAACAGTTGTTAATTGTGGACATTTAACAAAAGTTATTTTATTAAAAGTCCAATTCCTGTTAACATTAATTAATATTAAAACTAAAGAAGCATGCATAAGTTCCTTGGATTGATCTGTCGCCGCCGAGGCTGCCAGAAGAGTCGCTCGTCTCGAAGTCCCTCTCGGAACTACCCTCCGATGAAATTATTTTTTTCAGACACGCGATGTACACCCCAACTCGGTTACACCTCGACTGCCAGTGAGAGATAAGGGTAGTTGGGTCTAACAAGGGAAGCCAAAAGCTCGCTCGCTATTGGTCGAGACATCGATCTTGAAAGTATTGATTTGCTTTACCGCGCAAGCACGAAAGGGTCACCAAGTTGCCTACTTTTAGGCGCAAATTAATTTAAACTAAAAACAATTATTCTTAATTCTAAGGAACATAAACATTAGAAAATATATAATTTTAAACTATTAAGACTTCAGTTATAAATAATAAAATAACTTTTAAATGAATAACAACAAACGCAAAAGCAATACTGCTTCGATAAAAATATGTCTTAAGGCTAACATAGAAATATTTTTAACAATTAAATTAAACACTATCTAATAATATAATCTGAAATGCGCAATTAATTCCCAAGTTTACATGTTAGTAAGACTTGAGAATTAGTTATGCACAAAACAATTCCCTAAAAATAAAGCAATAGTGGTGCAATGAAAATATGTCATAAGGTTAACATCGAAATATTTTTACAACTAAATTAAACACTATCTAACAATATAATCTGAAATGCACAATTAATTCCCAAGTTTACATGTTAGTAAGACTTGAGAATTAGTTATGCACAAAGCAATTCCCTAAAAATAAAGCAATAGTGGTGCAATGAAAATATGTCATAAGGTTAACATCGAAATATTTTTACAACTAAATTAAACACTATCTAACAATATAATCTGAAATGCACAATTAATTCCCAAGTTTATATGTTAGTAAGACTTGAGAATTAGTTATGCACAAAACAATTCCCTAAAAATAAAGCAATAGTGGTGCGATGAAAATATGTCATAAGGTTAACATCGAAATATTTTTACAACTAAATTAAACACTATCTAACAATATAATCTGAAATGCACAATTAATTCCCAAGTTTACATGTTAGTAAGACTTGAGAATTAGTTATGCACAAAACAATTCCTAAAAATAAAGCAATAGTGGTGCGATGAAAATATGTCATAAGGTTAACATCGAAATATTTTTACAACTAAATTAAACACTATCTAACAATATAATCTGAAATGCACAATTAATTCCCAAGTTTACATGTTAGTAAGACTTGAGAATTAGTTATGCACAAAACAATTCCCTAAAAATAAAGCAATAGTGGTGCGATGAAAATATGTCATAAGGTTAACATCGAAATATTTTTACAACTAAATTAAACACTATCTAACAATATAATCTGAAATGCACAATTAATTCCCAAGTTTACATGTTAGTAAGACTTGAGAATTAGTTATGCACAAAACAATTCCCTAAAAATAAAGCAATAGTGGTGCGATGAAAATATGTCATAAGGTTAACATCGAAATATTTTTACAACTAAATTAAACACTATCTAACAATATAATCTGAAATGCACAATTAATTCCCAAGTTTACATGTTAGTAAAACTTGAGAATTAATTATGCACAAAACATAGCAATAGTGCTCCGATAAAAATATTTCTTACGGTTAACCTAGAAACATTTTTAATAACTAAACAATTCCTTAATTTTAGTACTTACAATGGCAACTGAAGATGGCCTTTCTTTCTGTTTTAAATGCTACAATATATATCCGATAGTAAATCGTTCGATTACTCATCTCCAATCTCCAATTTAAGTAGCCAATTCGAATGTGGGGTACGAATTGACTTGTAGCCATAATTCAGAAGTACTAATTCAGCAAAAATTTAAACTGTTGATATAAAACGAGAGGTAGAAAAGTAATGATGTTGTATTTTTGATTTCTTATGATGTTGGCTGGGTATTGACCAAGTGTTGGTTTGCCTACTGGTATTGTGCAAGAGCGCAGCTCCCTCGGATAACAACATCTCCGCCATATGGAGCAAAAACAACTAAAAAAATGTACGTTTATAATAATTCGGTTAATAACGATTTAACAGAAGAGATACCTAAAATAGCTCTCATTGTGAGGCTGTATTATCAAAGATATGTCTTCTTTAGAAATGGGTTTGTTACAAGTCCTTTGAGATTCCACACATTTCATTATCTTAATTTTGATTAACAACCTCACAAAGAATTATTTAACATTATTTTGGGAATAGTTTATAGCAACAACGTTATTTTTAATCGCAGAAATGTTCATCACGTCCAGAAAGGGCTCCACGAATTAAAAAATGCTGACAAACTGTCTCATATGTCAAAGTCGTGCCCAAAAAAAAATTCGATTTGCTGTGGCTCAATATCCGGCTACGGGATTTTAACGAACCCTGCATTTGAACAAATGGGATATTTTATCCTGCGGGAAAAGTAAATAATAAACTATAAATACCAATGTATTACAATTAATTACTACTTTAAACAAATATTAGTGTGATTCACAGGTGATGTAAATTATTTCCTTACATAATACATTGCAGATTACAAAGAAATTAACATCAAACTCGAAGTACTTCGACACATCCAACATTCACCTTAAAATTATGATTTCGATTTAGAAGAACAAACTGATTTTCTATTAGGAAGTACAATAAATCATGGGGGTGAAATGGCCACTGCTACTGCAATTCAGAACAAAAATCCACTCCCACAAAGTACACCCACTTCTAAAGAAGACATATCTTTGATAACAAAGCCTCACAATGAGAGCTATTTTAGGTATCTCTTCTTTATTAATCAGTAATTAACCGAATTATTATAAACATACATCTTTTTAGTTGCTTTTGCTCCATATGGCGATGTTGTGGTCTGAGGGAGCTACGCTCTCGTACAATACACTTAAGCAAACCAACACCTGGGCCACACCCAGCCAACACCACAAGAAATCAAAAATACACCATCATTATCTTTCTCGGGTTGATTTAGCCGTGAATTGATGATTGGCCATCCACGAAATGAATTATCAAAAGATCCTTAAACCTAGTTTTGAAGTAACATCAATTCAATTCTATATCCGACTAAAATTAAATTTTAGAAATGGGCTATTGCAACTACTCATCTATTACATTAACAGCGCACCATTTACGGCATAGCGATCAGGCGCCAAAATTTACAAAATAAATTATGAAACGAATCTATTAAACATTAGCACCCAAGTTAGTTCAACTTAAATTCAAATGAAAGAAGATGAAAATTGTGTAAACAATTAAATATTAGTTAAAGAGTAAATGTATTTAAATATTTCAATAAAAGAAAAATCTAATTGAAACTAAATTTAATATGGAAGTAGAAGTTGGAATAAATAAACACAAATAAATAAGAGTTAAATCAAAATAGTAGAGAAGAGAGTAAATAATAAGATAAATCTGCAAGAAATCATGAAAGAGTAAGAATAGTAAATTTATTAATAAATGTTTACATTAATAAGGATGTAGTTATCTTAATAGAATGGGAAGAGATAGCATTTCAGTCGCTGCAACAAAATATCAACCAAAAGCACAAAGGCAAAGGAAAAGTTGAAGTATAGAAGATATTTGTTAAAATAAACTGAAAATGAAGATGACAATAATTAAATTCAAAGTATATAAAGATCTAAACAATTAAAATAAAGATAGGAAAATAAATAAATAATAAATAAATAAAAATAAATAAAGTTAGGAAAATATTTAAGCTAAATAATGGGACTATAATTTGGAAGAATAATTAGGCAGTAGTACAATTTAAACACGAATTAAAAATCAATAACAAACCTATCTTTATAGAATGCGAATGAGTTGTGAATGCGTGGATAAGAAATATGTGCAGTTCATTCTACGATACCTTCGCTGTTTTCTTCTTTGCATTTTGGGACCAAAGGTTCCCTTGTGTGTCAAAAACAACCTTGATATTTCTTAGACATTATATCTTAAAACTTATTACAATACTTTTCCTCTCTTCTGTAACTATGTGGGTTGTGTGCGTTTGTTTAATTTGAATTTTTAGTTTATTAATATATTTTAAAAAGTGTTTATTAAAAACTAAGTTCTAAATATTCGAAAAGAATATATTATTAAGTTTTTAATTTAAAAAAGTAATTTAAATGCAATTGATTGATTAGTATTGATAATGATGTTTTACCCCAAATATATTTGATTATTTTTAATAATAAATTAATGATAAAAAATTAGTTTCAAATGAAATTGTTGATTTAATTTCTCTTTAAATATGTTATTAAGAGTTTGAGTTAAAAAGTCAATTTAGAAAATGTAATGCTAATTCAATTATGCATAACAGTGATTTACTGCAAATAAAAAAAATAAAAATATGAAGCCAAAAATGTGTGTACGTGTGATGTGTGAACTTAACAAATATCCTAACACAATGCGTTAAACAGCAAGGACTCGTGCACAGCACAAGTGACCTTTGGTGTTATCATCTAAGAAGAAATAATGTCCAAGAAAATTCCAAGGTTCATTATCTAAATCCCATTAGTGTTATTTGCATACTCGAAATAAAATGGCACACAAAGAAACCAACATATAAATAAAGAATTCTTATAAGCTAACAAAATATAAATTAAATTATTTAACACTAATTTCATATAATAAAGTATATTAACGATAAAGATGAGATGATTTTGTCCAATTTGTGTTCCTCGCCAAACAGTTCCCAAGTCCTGGTATTTAGGAGCGACGAATAAGTTGTTGAAATTGCAGCACTTCATGCGAGAAAAGATCTTGGGAAGAATCGACCCAAACTTCCACCTATTAGATAGAAAACATTGTAATTAATAAAAATGTAAGTCGAAATAAATACTTATAATAATTAAAAGATTGAAAACAAAAATTAATTCGATACCAAAATAATTAAATAAATTTTAAAACAAACCTACTTCAAGATGCACTAAGTTTTTAATAATTTATAAATGACAATTAAATAATTAATTTAACACTAAAACGATAAATATGTAATGTAAAAGGTTATACTAATACGTAAATAAACCATAAATAAAAGAATGTATAAATTTTGAACGGACAAAATACATACAATGCCCTTAAAAAAGCCCTCATTAAAAACACCGTTCATATAAATTACTGAATAAAACCATCGTTTGACTTCAGGTTTTTTTTTATAGGTTAGAAAGGTAATTGCATTGTTTACTTATTACATTGATTAATGAATGAAAAGTTTAAAGAAACAGTAAGCACACATTTAATTACAGTTGCTTTAATTGAAACGTTAAAATGAATAGTTACAGTTGAGCATCCAAGAAGCCGATAACTTCTTCAACAGTCACTCGAAAGAGTTCCATGTAGCAAATCTAAGCTAAGTCGTTCTGTTTGAATAAACAAACAGTAGTATTAGTAACAATGTTTTCAATGGTTAGTAATAATAAATCGTTTTTATATGGAATAAGGTTTGTATCCATTACGTGGTGTATTTCTTGATATTTATATTTAAAATTTACAATTAGTTTTAGATAATCGAAATAATTTCTCTCCAGATTACACTCTCGAGTTATGAAGGGACAAAAATAAATATAGACGTTCACAATAACTATTTAGATACATAAGGAAGTATAAAGAACATAAATTTAGTAAAAGTACTACATGACAAATATCTAAACAATGCAAAATTAATAAACGCTTTGAAAACGATTAAGAGAAAAGTACGAGGTGCATATTCCATAATATATATTTCATCTAAATATAATTGCAAGGTTTTCAGGATTCAATGAACTTGGACCAAGCCCTACAAAATGCAGGATACAAAATTTATGCCTTTAATATGCTTATAAGCAATAACTTAAGTCTAAACGGAGAAATCCCTGATACTAGAAATAAGTAGTAAGATAATTTAATTACATAAGGTATTTTTAAAGAAATAACCACTTCTTTTAGATGTGAAGACGTTTATATATATAGATAATCTTCCTAGAGCAAGTATAATAATTTGTTTCTATATAAACATCGGTTTACATTTTTAAGGATTTTACATTCCATAATAAATTCAACACCGAGCAATTTTTTGCAGGAAATAGTTCTGATCGATGACAATAGTGATCTTATTATCTCACATTCCAATATTTCTAATTACATTAAGCATGATCTTAAATTAAGAGATAAAGTAAAATTATTTAAAACAAATGGAAGAGAGGGACTTATAAGAGCAAGAATTTTTGGATGAAAGAAATGTACTCATTTTTCTAGATAGCTACATTGAAGGAACCATTCATTGAATCCAACCTTTATTATTAAGAATTAGAAAAAAGCATTCTAATGTTGCAATGCCAGTTATTGATATTATAAAGGCCGGCACGTTTAGCTTATACTTCAAACCCTCTAGTAAGAATTAAAATACTACTTATCTTAAAGGATTAATTAATCAATTCATTTTAAGGGACCTGTGAGTGTTATGATAAAAGTAATTGCTGTAAATTGTATTGAAATAATTCTATTTGCAGAAGTCCTGTTCACCTGTCCCGTTAAAGGCAATATTCAGGAAACCAAATTAATAGGAAATTAGTAGTCTAAGCATGCAACTAAAGAAACCTGACATTTAATATTACAGGTTTATTATGTTTTGGCAGTGTAAAATACTTTTGGTATTATTACTTTGTCTTTTGTAGAATGTTATTTTTCACCTCTTCGTTTAGTAGGACAACAAAAGGTTTGCTTATATGAATTAAAAAGAAGGACGAATTCGAATCATTTGGACATTGTTTTTAAACGCGTATAAACAAGAAAATATTGTGCACTTCTATTATTGTACTGATAATTGCAATAGTTTGTGTAAAACTAATCACAGAGTTGGGGTGTATGTAATTTGTTTGTTGCAAGTTTTAATTATTTTATATTGTTGCATTTCTTTAAGTTTAAATGTTAACAAAACAAGTTATTAGTTGTTTTAAAATACAAATGTAAATTAAGGCGAAAAGATTATTTAAGTTTTGATTAAAACAATTTTGTAAACTAAATCATAGAATTAACGTGTGCTGTTATAATTGAAATTTTAGTATTTTAAATTGTATGTGTATTTGTGTAGACTTCATTTTTAACTTAAAATAAAATTTTAACAATAATGAACTTGGTTAATTAATTAATGCGCCTTCTTAATGTTTCCAATTCATCTATTGCTCAGGTAAACCAGCTTTCAAAAATCAAAAAAGTTTTTAAAGATACGGTCACAAATAACCGAGCCACGAATGTTCAAACTCAAATGTTCGAAAAATTCTAATACACGTTCGAGCGTCAATGTTACAAAGAAAAACCATAGGCAAAAACCCAAGTAGCTGGAACCTACCTTCGAAGTCTATAAACAGCTGGAAAATATCGTCCAAAGGTGCGACTGAAAGAAGTCCGATCGCAAAACTGGTGACTTTGCCCTGTACCTCTGCTTGGCTCGCCGGAAATTGCCTTCGGACTGTTGACGGTAAAATTCGGTTCCTCCTAAACACACAAGAAAATAGAATTAATAAAATCCAAGCATTCTTAAAATATTTTTGTACCTTCTACTAAAAGGATAATAAAAATTAAATCTGATTAATCAATAGGTACATTTATACTTGTTTTTTATATATTAATAAAACGTTTTTAGAAAATACTAACGCACTAAAAATTTGGATTTAAAGTTATGAAAGTAATGAAGAGTTGATACACTAATCAATTCTAAAAATCGGTGGGCTTTAAGAATTTAAAAAGAAATCGGCTGTTTCTAGAATTTAACCCCTTGACATACAAAAAAACCGAATTTGATGAGTCCGAAAAAAACTATTAATTTGGCTCAACTTAACTGTTATGAGCATACACAAATAACATAAAATAAATAATTAATAGTTTTAAAATATTTTGAAATATGTCGAGCAGTGTTTCCCTATCTTTTTTTTACATTCCCCACGTAAGTCATTCTAAAATTTTGATGCATATAATATATAACATATAAATATTTTTTATATTTAAAAATTGAATTATTCCATAAATGAAGCCTAATTACAACTTGTTCAAGACACAAGATTTAGGTTTTAGCAAGAAATCACTAGGAAATTATTAAGAAAAGAAACAATAAGTAAATTTTAAAAACATAAACTAAAAAATATTTTTATATCGATAGCTCGAATTTTTGATAACGCGAATTATTTTTAGTTTCTCCTCAACTTCGACATATCGAGGATTGACTGTGTTTAATTTTATAAATTTAATATTTCTGAACCATTAAGATAATTTATTTATTGAGTTTTCTCCAATATTAATTTTATTTGCGTAAATTAATGATCTTCAAAGTTTTTTGAAAAACCACAAATTCTGTATTTACTCTATTTGAGTTTTCTGAAAATACATAATAATTTTTTCATCAAAATTTCCTTTTAAATTTACCGAATAAAATTTTGTTTTATTCAATTTGTGTTATACAAAAAAAATTGATAATTAAAAATTTCTAAAGTTCTTAAATATATTTTAAAAAATTTCCAAGTTATTAATTTATTTAATTTGAGTTGCCTAAAAACTTAAAATAATTTATTCTTCGAGTTTGCTTTAATAATTTTGCTAAATGTTTAAAACTGAATTTCATTCTATGTAAAAAAACCGGTGCATGTACTTATGTACGCACGTTAGAAGTAATACTTCTTTGGCGCGACTAAATTAAATATAACAACGCGCTATGTTGCGATTGTGTATAGCTAGACCAGTGGTTATCAAACTATATGTTACTGCGCATATGTTGTTTTATTTGAATACATTGCTATTTCCTTTTTAAATCCAAAAAGTAATTTAAACAAGTTAAATAAATACGAAGATGTGCGCGTTCGAGCGAAAAGTGGCACATTTTCGAGCGAGGGAGGCAAATGAAGCGCGACGCGGAGCGGCGCGCTTCATTTTCCCGAGATCGGAAATGTGCCACTTTGAGCTCGAATGCGCACACTCGGCTTTAAGCACACTTTACAAGAATTAATTTACTCTCTGGACAATTCGCAATTAAATATTACAGAATTATATTAATAACAAAATTCCTAATTCGCCAATTTTGTGCCTTTTAACAAAATTATTGTTGAAAACAAACCTTTTTCGGAACATAAAATTGAATACAGTTCTTGACGTCTTAGAGACGTCAAAATCTACAATGACTCCTAAACGATTGGCGTCTCCTAGACGTCATTGTATGTCAAGGGGTTAATGAAGCGAACAAAGGATATTTAAATTAATCACCAACTACAGCAACAAACAACTTTTTAATTTAGTAAAGGCTACCCATGGAAGATAAAAAATAATACTTTCATACTTACATCATTACAAAATGGGCATCCCTTTGGTAGGTCGCCTATTTCCTAAATTTTCGAATGTAAAGTGTTGAAGGTGGTGTATTATAATGAATGGTACCTCTTCATTTAAATTCCTGTCTGTAAAATAAAGAAATAATGATTAGCTGAAATCTTTTATGAAATGTGTGAATTTTGCAAGAAAATCGTTAGAATAACTATTTACCTTAAATGAAGGGTTGTAATGAGAATTAAATGCACTAATTTATAATAATAAATAATACACAACCGTTCGACTTCGCTGTCAATTGCAAAATGATTCAGAAATCGAAAGTTTTATGTAAGTGCGGATATAAGTCATATCCGTAGACCCCCCCAAAGCTAAGTTACCCGATATCAAAAGCGATAATTTCCACTAAAAGAACCTCGATTATTTTAAATAAAATTATCGATTTATTTTGTTAAAAGAAAAACATAATACAGGGTGTTACGCACGTATTTGGTCCTACTGTATTTTAATTAAACCATACGAACAAAAATTACGAAACGCATTAACTTTTTTATCTTTGATAATTACGGGAAAATCTTTCATTTCCGAGCGTATCGGACCTTAACACGTCCGAATCCGGCCCTAACTCAAAATCCCCAAAATCGCCCAAAATCGAGAAAAAAGAACGAGTTAATCACTTCGCTTTTTTTTCGAAAAAATTTCAAAAAATAGATTTCTTTTATATTTTATAGGGATGTTCCTACGCAGCCCTAGGATCTATAACCGGAGCCATTTTCCCCTTATATCTTTACATCCCCCAAAAATTTCGACAATTTCAAAGTGCCAATTTGGCTTTAAAACTGAAATGTTAATTAGCTCTGACTCTTTTACCTTTCATAATTACTCGGGAAATCTTTTATTTCCGAACGTATCGGATCTTAACACATCGGAATACGGCCCTAACTCAATCCCCCCAAAATCGCCCAAAATCGAGAAAAAACATGAGTTAACCCCTGAAAAAAATAGATTTCCTTTATATTTTAAAACGATGTTCCTACGTTACTCTAGTACATCTAGCAGGAGCCATTTTCCCCTGGTATCTCTCTACCACGAAATAAAATGCGCGGGGGGCGGGGGTGTACGCCCTCGACATTAATTTTGTTATCTTAATCAAAGTATTCACTCAACTCGTCAAAAATGAATTTATGTATGCTTCAACTCAAGAAAATGTCTTGCTTTGAATCCTCTTTGATTAAAAATAAGATACAGTAGATCCCGCTTTATATGACAACGGTTGTTTTTTTACGAAAAATTGAAAATCATAGATTTGCTATATTTTGCAGGGGGACGTTCCCACGAACCCATAGTGTGTCATAGCCTGAACCATTTTGCTCTGCTTCCCCTTTAACAACAAAAGAAAATACATCAAAAACGCACATTTTATTTTTAAAAAATAATTTAGTAATAAACTATTGAAACCAAACAAAGAAAAAATCCACCAAGTCATTTGGCACGTCGACCCTTCGAAAATGCCAACGAGCCCCGACCATTGTCTATTCTGCGTGCCCATAAAACTCCTATGTTTCGCAATGGGCACGGTGCAGTGCTGTTTCGCCCTCGGCCTGGGCTTTTACATTTTTTTCGAATCGGCGAAGCCCACCAGAGACGTAACGTTACTGTTCTGCTATTACATAGTCCAATTCGTGTGCGGCCTATCGTTCCTTTGCGCCATTGCCGCCAACAAAAACGTCGAAGAACTAAGAAACAACCACATCTCCGAAGTGGTCATAACCTTAATCTTCATCTCGTGGCTGCTCTTAAATTTGACCGTGGGAAAAGAGAAGTTTTACCTGTTCGAAGTGGACAAGGCCGTCGGCCTTTTGGCGCTCTTCTTTTTGTATTTGCTCTTTCAGATGTTCTTCGTGGGCGTCATCTTCAGATACTTAAATGGCGCTTTCGCTAATTGATCACTGTATTCGATTCTAATTGTACGGAAAAACTAAATGTAACTATCAAAAAATAAATGGTTAAATGCAACTCCAAGACCAGCGCAACCAAAACGGGCACCATAGCACCATGCGACTCCGTCCACCAAACGCAGCAGCAAAGTATAAAAACACCACAAAATAAATAAACAACTCCAGCATAACCGAATATTCTTATCAAAGTTGATTTTTCTTTGACCACGCCATAAAAGAACATAATTATTAACAAAATCCGAAGGACGCAACAGATGAGCAAGGTCAACCGCAAATAAACATCTCCATCGAACAATTCGATCACTGACAGAAGGACCAACAAAGTCCACATAAGTTTGAAGGTTCCAATAAACAAACAGCCCCTCTTCAAAGGCAACGAACAACAGCACTGAGCGACGAGCACCTTCACAAAACACATCTTCTCTCGAAAAAGAAGAAAAACTAAGCGTCAAACCACTGACAAGTGATGGGGTCACTCGCCGAACCCTTGGTGTTGAAAAATTTTTGCTTCTGCATGCTTTTGGAGATTGGATGTATCCTAATTGGGCTTTTTTTCGGCGATCATTTAATTTATGCCGTTTTGACGTGGGGAACGGACGGGCGCGGCTTGGTCTTCGTCCTATCGACGTTTTCGATGGGTGTTTTGGGCTTTTTCGTCTTGGTATGGGAAGTTACTGATTGCACGGTTTTGTTCGGGCTTGTTTTGGGGATGGCAAGTTTTGTGACGAGTGCCGTTTTGGCGATCGCGTTACGGGAAGATCCCGGGATGGACGAAATATTTCATACTTTTGCACTGGAAGCTTCATTTCGTCTTCGTGGTTTTTTGGATTCGTCACGAAGAAAGAAGAAAGATAACAGGGACGTTGGTGGCATTTCGTCTTAACCCAATTAATTTTTTGATATTATTTTTGATACTACATAAAAGGAAACTGTTTTCGGACGAAAAAGTGAAGTAGTTCACTATGGTTTTGATCAGTAAACAAGTTCTGACAGTTGATTGAAGTGAAGAAGAGCAATAAAGAGATATGGGCGTCGAGAAGCTCTGGATGGAAAGGTGCTGCTATTGCGTGCCATTGAAGATTGGATGTATGGTGCTGGCCGTCGTCCAAACCCTTTGCTTTCTGACCGAATTAGTGATAATGGGCTTGAGTAACGAGAAAATCGGCTTCGTGTTTCTTTTTATGCTGATCTATTATGTGGCCAGTCTGATTTTTATAGGGGTGTTCGTTTACGGGGTCCATTGGGACATAGACGTTTTCATAAGAACGTACGGATACGTCTGCCTGTTTTACGTTGTGCTTTACATAGTGGCCGCTTCCGTTTTCACTTGGGGCATTGTTGCGGAGAAAGAAGTGTTCCAAAAGTATTGCACGAACGACAAACTTTGTTACGTCGAAGATACGGTTCATTGGTGCATTGGCGTAACTAATGTTTATTACGCTTTAGTGATTTTTAGTTATCTGAAAGCGAGGGAGTAGAAATAATTTAGTTGGTTTGCTTTTTGTAATTTGAAAAATAATTTTGTACTTGGTTTTCACGTTTGAAGCGATTAAATGAAATAAAGTTGAACCCTGCGAAAATTCGCCTGAGAGATAGACGACACACCGAGCTTAAAACACATTTAATTTTGTGCCATGCAAGTTTTGATTGTATTTTTAAGTTATTTTGTTTGATTTAGTTAAGTCGTTAAAATATTTAAAAACTTTTTACAATAATTAACATTGTTTTTGGAATTTATTTTTGTTTGCGTTTTAAAAGCGTTAATTTCGTGTATTGAATGCCTAGTTTATTAAATTTTGTGACAGCCAAACGTGCTAATACAATTTTGTTAAATAAAGCTAATTAAATTAACGATTTTGAGTTTTTGAAAGCTCTTTCTGGGCAAACTGAATAGGTATAAACAATTATTTAAAAAAAAGTGCGCGTTAGAAGTTATACTTCTTTGGCGTAACTAAATTAAATGTAACCTCGTGTTATGTTGAGCACTTGGTGTTTGTGTAGAAGAACCTGTTGTACCTTGGTCCTTTTTTAACTTGTATATGTAACAATTTGTTGATAAAATGAATTGCATCGGAGTGGGGTATTCATCATAAAATATTTGAAAGCATTACCAAGTTATTTAATTATTGTGAATCACGCTTAAAACCGAGTGTGCACATTCGAGCTCAAAGTGGCACATTCCGATCTCGGGAAAATGAAGCGCGCCGCTCCGCGTCGCGCTTCATTTGCCTCCCTCGCTCGGAAATGTGCCACTTTTCGCTCGAATGCGCACATCCTCGTATTCATTGAATTTTGTAAATCAAACATTCTTTCGATCAACAAATTTAATATAGTTCAATAAATATCGATTATATGTTGGAAAAACGTATTTTTACCATAGCAATGAGTGGGAGAGAGCGAAAAGATACGACAATCTCATAAGTACAAGTGAGAGGGAATATGAAAAATTATTGAATTAACTTGTCGTCAATTTTATTGGCCAAATAATTGTGAATCGTGCTTAAAACTGAGTGTGCACATTCGAGCTCAAAGTGGCACATTCCGATCTCGGGAAAATGAAGCGCGCCGCTCCGCGTCGCGCTTCATTTGCCTCCCTCGCTCGGAAATGTGCCACTTTTCGCTCGAATGCGCACATCCTCGTATTTATTGATTTGCCTTAATTAATGTTTTCAAAAAATACAATGTGATAGATTAGCATTGATTTCCATCAGATTGTTTTTGAAATTTGAGAGAAGTAGATCGTAAGGCGTCTACCCCTAAAACACATCCCTTCGTAACTTAAAATTATTGTTTAAACAATTCTTTTAATTGCCAAGGAATAGTAAAAGAAATTTGCGATTGTGGTGTAGAACCAAATCCGATCAATAATGGAACCTGTTGTACCTTGGCCTTTCTTTCACTTGTAATTTTATTTAAATTGTATATGTAACAATTTGTTTATAAAATGAATTGCATCGTAGTGGGGCACTAATAAGGTATTTATCATAAAATATTTGACAGCATTACCAACCGTTTACTCAAATTGCTATAAGATTTAAAAATAATGGATCTATGGCCTAGGTACAACAGAGGTGATGTACCTTGGCTCTATTCACATTAAGCAAAATAAAACCCATTGTTCTATGAAAACTATATATTTATTTTTGAATTATAAGAACTACTAATGTTCTTCTTTGAGATGACACTAAAATTGTTTCAAAAATTAACAAAACTTTTCTCGTATACTCAAATTTCGCATACTTAATGGTTAACTTTGCAAAAATTTAAATTTTTCGTTAGACTTGCTACGCATATTGTCTGAAGCAAAATAAAAAAAAATAAGAATTTATAACAAAGGTATATCTAAATTTCTATTTATTGCACGTCGATCTTAGGACCAAGGTACAATTTATTGACGGTGACCGAGGTACAACACACCGACCCTTGATGTTTAAACTCAAAAATAAAACTAAAGATTATGCTGTGCCAAAATCAGACCACTACTATGCAAACATTAATAAATAATCTTTCTATTACGATGAGTCGTTTGTTATTAGGTAATAAAAATCAATAAGATATTTAAGTAAAAAGAATACAAGAAAACTTACTTTTTTTCGATTATAAATTTCAATTGATCTCATACATTAACAAAGTACATTGGCCAGCTGCTGGTGACTTTACGTTAATGCCTGTCAATGTGGCATTTGAAATATCGAAAATTACGGGTCACGAAAGCCCGCAAATATTTAAAAAACTAAAGTTGCCCTAGGTACAAAGGGACCAAGACACCACAAATACCCCTATTTCTTTCGCGTAACTGAATTAAATATAACCACGTGTAAAAATTAATAGAGATAAATTTAATAAATACGAAGATGTGCGCATTCGAGCGAAAAGTGGCACATTTTCGAGCGAGGGAAGCAAATTTTTTAATTTTTTTATATAATTTAATTTTTTTAAAGCACTTTTTAACTAAGATACATATAAAACAGTAAAACGAAAATTACCTATAATATCGTCTCAAGACATTCTTATAGTTCATTCTTATTGTTTGGCTAATTCATTTGCTATTGGTGATGTTTTAATATTGAACTCTGTTGTACCAAATAAAAAATTTGAAAAAATATATATGTAATGGATTAGTAAATAAGTAATTAATGATGTGAAAATGAGAGATGTTAGTAACTCAAAAGTACAATGTTCTTTTAAAAAAATAAATTATATAAAAAAACACATTTTTGAAAAATTGAAAAATTTAATTTTTTTACCTAATAGGTTGAATATGTCTATAATATATCCAACGCACAAAGATATCATTTAAAAAAAAAATACTTTCTTAAAATTGTAAAATTTTTCATATTCGCTCTCACTCGTACTTATGAGATTGTCGTATCTTTTCGCTCTCTCCCACTCATTGCTATGGTAAAAATACGTTTTTCCAACATATAATCGATATTTATTGAACTAAATTAAATTTGTTGATCGGAAAGAATGTTTGATTTACAAAATTCAATGAATACGAGGATGTGCCCATTCGAGCGAAATTTTTTTTAAGTAAATCTCAATTAAAAATTATATTAGCGATTTAGAAAAAATTGTTTAAAGAAGTATTCACATTTCTTATACATTTGCATAACCTAAGCCAGTGTTTCCCAATCTTTTTTTTAACATGCCCCACCTAAGTCTTTACACAACTTGTATGCTCCCCTATGTGACATATAAATATTTTTTTATATTTAAAAATTGAATTATTCCACAAATTAAGTCTAATTACAACTTAGACTTTGCCTTTAGGAAAAAATCACTAGGATATATTAAAAAAAAATAATAAGTAAATTGTCAATGTATATACATAATAAAAAACAAAAGATCAAGTACATTTTAAAATTGTCCCTTTTAATCATACAATTGTCGCCCCGAACACGTCAATTACTCCCAAATGGGGTGCGGGACCCACATTGAGAAACACTGCTTTTAAGCAAAAAAATACTAGCTGCCCCTAAAGAAGTAAAACTGTTAGATTTTCAAACGATTTTTTTTTAATAAAAAATTCAGATGAACTAGTGTATGGTCATTTATTAGAGTTTTCAATAAACAAAAAATTTCCCCTAAAAAGCAAGACACACATTAAATCAATTGAAAATTAAGATTTTCAAATGATATATTAAGAAAACACGATTTTTTGAAATCGTAAATTTGAAAAAGCTATTGCATGGAAATTATTTATTAGAATTTACAATAAAATACAAATATAATTAAAAAACCGGTGCGTGTCCTGCTGTACGCGTGTTAGAAGTTATACTTCATTGGCGTGATTGAATTTGATATAACCACGTGCAAAAATTAATATAACTAAATTCAAAAAATACGAAGATGTGCGCATTCGAGCGAAAAGTGGCACATTTCCGAGCGAGGGAGGCAAATGAAGCGCGACGCGGAGCGGCGCCTTCATTCCGAGATCGGAATGTGCCACTTTGAGCTCGAATGTGCACACTCGGTTTTCAACACGATTCACAAAAATTTCGACCGATATATCTAATTAAATAATTTTAATCGTTCTCTCTCGTTTGCACTCACAAGCTTGCCGTATCTTTTCGCTCCTTCCACTCATTGCTATGGTAAAAATACGTTTTCGAACATAAAATCGATATTTACTGATCTAAATTAAATTTTTTTGAAAGAGCGACAAATAAATTAGACAAATGTAATAAAGAAGAGGATGTGCGCATTCGAGCGAAAAGTGGCACATTTCCGAGCGAGGGAGGCAAATGAAGCGCGACGCGAAGCGGCGCGCTTCATTTTCCCGAGATCGGAATGTGCCACTTTGAGCTCGAATGTGCACACTCGGTTTTCAACACGATTCACAAAAATTTCGACCGATATATCTAATTAAATAATTTTAATCGTTCTCTCTCGTTTGCACTCACAAGCTTGCCGTATCTTTTCGCTCCCTTCCACTCATTGCTATGGTAAAAATACGTTTTTCGAACATAAAATCGATATTTACTGATCTAAATTAAATTTTTTTGAAAGAGCGACAAATAAATTAGACAAATGTAATAAAGAAGAGGATGTGCGCATTCGAGCGAAAAGTGGCACATTTCCGAGCGAGGGAGGCAAATGAAGCGCGACGCGAGCGGCGCGCTTCATTTTCCCGAGATCGGAATGTGCCACTTTGAGCTCGAATGTGCACACTCGGTTTTCAACACGATTCACAAAAATTTCGACCGATATATCTAATTAAATAATTTTAATCGTTCTCTCTCGTTTGCACTCACAAGCTTGCCGTATCTTTTCGCTCCCTTCCACTCATTGCTATGTTAAATACGTTTTTCAAATATAAAATCCACAGTTACTAAATTAAATAAAATTGCTTTAAATTAATATTTTACTTAGTTCGTAAGATTACAAAGGCAGAAAAGCTATTCTTCTAATTCAAAGGCGTAACTCACAACAACTATGGCAAAATACACATAAATCATAAAAACCAAATAGACCACCATCGCCGAAGAGACGACCACCCTCTCCCTCAGCCCGTATTGTTGTTCCTTTCCGCCGGCGATAATTTTTACGAAAAAAACAAACACCGCAAACGCGAGCAAACTGTAAAAAACGCAAACGAACCCATAAAATCGTATAAACTTCGCGCGTCTCCGTTTAACGCTAATTACAAATAAAACGGCGAGAAGTAGGCCGGCGCCGCTAAAAACGGCGCTCGCGAGACGCCAAGCGTCGAGATCGCCGAGCGGGACCAGATAATACAACAACAGCACAAGAAACTCCGAAATTTGAGCAGCTCCGACGAGGAAGCATCCCGCCCTTAAACTCAGGCACATGCAACAAAATTGCACGATCGGGGGATGTTTTTCTACGCACAGGAACCTGAAGGGACGACAGCATTGTCTTAACATTTTTTTTTTTCGATTTATTCACTGACGTTCGACGTTAAAAACTTCAATTGCTAGATCTATTCGTTTCGATGGCGTTTTGCGCGCGAAATCGTCGATGGATCTTCAAATTTCTTCGAGTTGCCCGCAAATATTAAAAAAAAATAACTTTCCCTAGGTACAAAGGCGACCAAGGTACAACAGGTTTCCCTGCACGTGGTTATATTTAATTCGGTTCCGCCAAAGAAGTATCACTTCTAACGCGCCTACAAAAGTCCACGCGCCCGTTTTTTTTCCAATTCAATTTAATAGGAAATAAATTAATAACCGTAAGAAATGGAGAATCGAGCTTCGTTCGAATGCACCCCGACAGTGCTTTTTCGATCCCCATATTTTCGTAAGGGTTGGTTGTTAGTTCTAAATATGTCGGAAGCCGACGTAAACACACCCCCATGCAAATCTTTACGAAGAAGTGAATTTCATTCGAAAACCGTACGAAAATAGTGCTAATTATTTGCTATTCTATTAGGTTTAATTAAATCAGTTTTTCTTTTAGGAAAAAGCCGAAGTTGACCGCGATTTGCAAGCAATGCCTTTTGGAACACCCTCGACTAATCGTTACACGAACGTGTGGCTCTTATTAAAGAAGAACCTGAATCCTGTTTTTGAATTGAACAGCTCCATTACGTGATTTGAAAGGAATGACGTCACTGCTATAAGAATATGGAATGCCTCAAAGAGTATTGTTGAATAATATGCAAATAAAGTGCAGTTACCTTATGGAAATAGCCTTAACAACTATTTTGGCGTACCAGATTAATTGCTTTTGTATACAATTGGTAGGTTTTATTGCAGTGCCGTTTTTGTCGTCCGAAAAGGAAACCTAGGCTAATTTTTTTGCTTTTAGAAGAACGCTGTAGGTGGAAGCTGTTGAAATTGAAGAAAATTTAAAACATAATGGAAAATGGCTAATGTAACACTTGTAAAAGAGATGCAAATCTATTTCTTCAACACTGAAATTGGTCATTTTCATGATTTGTGCTTGTCCACATTTAAACAGAACGATTTTAGGAAAAAACGAAAGAAAAACCTAAGAATTACCATGCAAGAGCTCTAAATTCTAATTTGGTAACGTTTAAACGTTTATTAATTTAGAAAAGTATTTTTTATATTGTAAAATTGACTAGAATTGGAAAAGTTTTAGGAACCGCTACTTCTATATAGAGAAAAGACCAGCAGCTTTTGTACAATGTTTTGATATATATTATTATTATTATTCTTGGGGTTTTGGTACATAATTTGATATATAAGATATAGTACAATAATTTATGAGGTTTTATGTTATGTGTTTAGTAAATGTGTAATTTGTTTCGTGTTATATTTAAATCGAGGTGCGCTTAACTATTTGATAATAATTTTTGTAGATTTTGTTTATAAATAATCTTAAAATATGTATTGTTAACTTTTTCGGTTATATCGATTTTAAATATTAGTAATTCTAAAATTATGTATTAATTTTATTCAGCACAATTTAATAGTATTCTACGAAAACATTTTTTTTAAAGCCCTTAACAATTATTAAACTATTGACTTGGCAAGAAAGTAATGTCGAACTATTAGTTTGGAATGAAACTTAATTTTTTTATACCAAAAATGGATTGTATGCGTCATTTTGGTTAATCACCTTTAGCCATCTTTCATGTAGTTTCATGATTCCACGTTCGTAAAACTTCTGGTCATTATAGTCAAAAAATTGGACCACGTGCGATTTCAGATCATCATTAAGAAATATTCATCATTTAAAGAAATTTGAAAAAGTCGAAATAAATGGTAATCTGATGGTGCAAGATATGGTGGATATGACATCAGTTCCCAACCACGCTCCAATAATTTTTAAGGAGTAATTAAAGATGTGCGGGGTCGACCGTTATCATGGTGGACAAGATGCCTTTACGATTAGCCAATTTTGACCGTTTATTTTTTATTGTTTCCTTCAATTTCATTTGTGTGGTTGTGCTGGTTAATCACGCTTGAACCACGATCGTTTTCGATTAATGTTATTGTAAAACGGGCAAAATATGTCGAAAATATTCGTGTTTGCACCCCATGTTAAATTTGTCACCGAACTAACAAATGTAAACCAAACACCAAGTAATTTGTTTCTGCAATAAATTAAAAGTCACTACTGTAAACTATCGAACAGAAAAAATTCTCGCATTGACCGAAACGATTGAAAAAAATTGTAACGCCATCGATTTGCCATAACCGAAATTACTTTCGAGCCAACCCAATATTGTAATAAGTAACAAATAAAATTATTTACAGAGTGTTTATAGATTTACTTCTCAAAGTGGTTTATTATTATAGCTTTCTGATTAAGTGTAAAGTGTTTAGAAAAAATAAATTAAGTAATTTCTATTTTTGTGTACTGAATTATTCAATTGATTAAGTATTGATAGAACGTCGTGATTGATTTTTGATAAACTATCAGAAACGTAAATTGCTATTTTATGTTGACTTGTTTAATTGAATATAGATAATGAAATAAAAATAACTATTAGCTGAAGTAATAACAATGTGATTATTTGAAGTAAGTGGTCATATGTTTTTGCAATCATTTAAAAATATTGGCATTATTTGTATTCTGAAGAATGACAATTAAATTTTTAATCGATGTAGAATAAATTAAAATTGAATAATCGTAAAGATCGCATTAGAAATTAAATTTAGGAAAATATCTAATTTGTTTTTAATTATTTTTTTTATAAATAAAACTCGTAATTCTTCAGTTAAATTTTCCTGTATTTATATATTAGATTTTCTCAAAAGGTATGTACATAATTTTTGGAATAAAATTACAATGACCTGATCAAATTCGCCTCTTTCAAAAGTCTTTTAATAAGACATTATGCAGCTTTAAACTATACCGAATAAAAAAATTCACCAAAGATATAGCTAATTAACATATTTAAAAACAATAAATAAATATCAAGGCATTAAGAAAAATTAAGCTTTTTCTACGTGGCCGATCAATTTTAAATGATTTAAATCTGAGCAAAAAAATATAATTGAACTAAAACTTGTTTTACTCCGGTTCTTAAAAATTTTCATCACTGAAAACGATAGTATGCTGATTAAAAAAAAACTAAAATATTTCATTTTTGAATAAGGTTTTAAAAGAAATCGTCCTTTTTTTATTTTCAAAATTAGGTAGAAATTTGTACAAACCTTTTGAGAAATTCTGTATACAGTCTGTTAGACAAATAGGTACCGAAAGTCAAGTGGCCTTATGTGTTGGTATCCTAAATTTTGATTTAAAAATGTGATAATAAGTGCCAAACATAATAAGGTATGTTTGGCAAAACTGCCTCAAAATTGAGACGTAAAATAATTTTGCTTATCTTAATCACTTCATGGGCAACATACGATGTTTATAACACAATTACGCAAATTTATTCTAAAACATCTAAACGATAAAATAAATGTGTATTAAACGATCTTAGTAGACGTTTATTGTAAAACATAATATTCAAAAAATAAAATAAATTAGCAATGAGGCACTTAGTACATAATTTCACACCCCTTTAAGAACATATGGAGACGATGCTGTGTTGCAATTTACTGAAAAATTAAAATAAATTTTTCTCGATTTTTTAGATCTATGACATAATGCATACAAACTTTTATTGTTTATATTGGTATCAGGTATCGCCTGGTTAAATTCCAGCAACTATTTGTCCGACATTTTATGTATTTTTCTGTGGTACGAATAAATTTAAATTATATATTTTTAATTAACGAACAACAAAATTTTGATTTTAGGATTTTTGCTCTATTTGACTAAAAATATGCAGTTAAAATGACTGGAGCAAACCAAAATATCACATTCGTTCAAAGAGAAACAAAATAAAGCTTTGATTCTACGTTAATAATTATTTGCTTTCGTACTTTTCGACTAATAAAAACAAAAGTTTAGATTTACTGCTTTAAATCCTAATGTAAAACTATTTTTTCTCAAAATTAAAAACCGATATACAGTATTTCAATTTCAATGTTGACGAATTAATGTTGCATTATTTTTTTTGTCAAAAGGCAATCACAACGTTCCTAAAATTAATGGCTAATAAAATAGAAAAAACATTTTTAGACTGCAAACTTAATAGTTTTATAAACCTTCCTCTTTAATTTAGCAAAGAAATCAATAAAACGGCGAAAAGTTTTCAACCATCAAATTTCGCGTCAATTATAGTGTCCGTTATTAGGCAGCCTTTCAAAAAGGCACCAAAGAAAATACCTAACGTGAACGCAACAGCATCTGCACCCCTAAGAGATGTAAAGATGACCCTTAAAAATAAAAATGCCCCTTAACCGGTTTGACCAACCTTTAAGAAGGGGTTGAAATTTAAAAATGCTGACCCTTAATTTACATACTTGCATGACCACTATGAGAAAACATTTAGCCCGGCCAAAACCAACAGGCATTAAGGGTCGCTTTCGGCGCATTTATAATTCCATTGAAATTTTTTTAATGGTCAGTCCTAACGGTTTTTCAAAGGCAAGGGTTGCCGAAATCGTACATCTAAATTATCGCCTTTCTCCTTTTCATTTTTCGACGTTCGATCGAAACGGTCCTTCTCAAGTTGCGCTTCGCGACCTTTTTTTTTTCAGGTCCCAATGGAAACTCGGCTAATCTCGAAAGACTGAAAGTTTCCTAAGTCGATTGTTGTCCGCATAAATTAAGATTGCGTTTAGGAATGCGTCGGAAGTTGTTACGACCCTTGGTCAGATTGAAAAAAAAATAGTAAATCGAGCAGATGTTAACCCTTTGGTCTTTATGAAGTGACCTTTTAGCGAGAAGCGATTTGCATACCCGTCTGACCAGTCTTCGGGTGCATTGTTCGTTAAGGGTGGAAATGCTGACCTGGATACCTTTAAAAATGACCCCTTCTATGATTTTTAACAATACCTTGCATAAATATTATCGCATTCAAAATTGGGGATTTGTTTCCTAAGCGCTTCCGCGCTGAGCGCAATGTTGAAATAGTTGACAAAGTGACGATTGAGTGTTTTAATTTTGTTTAAAAGTAATAATCCGGAATTAGATTTACTTCGATTCGTAAAACGCGATAAAATTTAGTTTGTGTTTACTTTTAAAGCGTGTAAGTATCTAAAAGTTTACAAGTTTTCGTAGAATAAAATTTTTAAAATTTCGCGCGTTAACACAAACTTTTGATTGGTCAGTTGTGCCACGTAACCATAGTTCCGTAGTAAATAATTCCATTATGAAAGTATTTATTGTGACTTATAGTAAAATTCATCAATCAGTAACCATAGAAATGGCCAAGAGAAAAATAGACAAATACAAATAGTACATAAGTCAAACAAAGATGGATTTAATTTTAAATGAATGGCCTTTATTAAAAATTAATTCGGATAATTGGTTAAAAAAAACCTAAAAATAATAAAATTTAATTAAAAAACGAAAAAAAATTAGATATTAAAACGAAATTGAATGAAAATGTAATTTCATGCAAAATTATGTATAGAAAAAATGTAGAAAACGGGATGGAAACGAATTTCCCATAAAGGCAAAGAAAAATAATTATAAAGAATAAAAGGCAGCATCAGCATAAAAATTTTACGCCTAAACTTTTATAAAAGCCATGGCCAATAATAAAGAAGTAAGATGGCCGCCGCTCAAGGCAAAGCAATCAACTCTTTCCGATGTAAATTCGCCTCTTTTAAACCCCTACCACCCCCAAACACCCCCATTTATACCCCTCTTTTATTCTTTCACCCTACTTTTACACTTTACAAGGGGTCGCACTTATAATAAGTGGAAAAGAGAGGAGCGCAGTTAAATTTTTATGCCGAGAAAGAGATGCACGACTTACTGTCCGATTGTACAGCCAGAGAAATTTTAGTTTTCTTCCATTTCATCTCCGGTTTTATTGATTTCTTTGTCTGCTTTTTAAAACGCTCGAAAGACTTTTAGAAAAGTCTTCTAAAAGTAAAATATCGCGCTGCGAAAGTACGTGGCCGACCGGATTCGGAAGTTTTGCGTTTTGTTCGCGCGGCGACAGGAAAAAATCGAGGGAAAAAGGTCGAAAATTTCGACACGGAATGTACTGCAGAGAAATATAAATATCTAAGCATCAAAGAAAATCTTTTAAAATGCCCCGCTTTGAAATCATTCTTTATTAAGAAAATAAGAGAGTTAGAAATGTGGAAAAAGCATTTTACTTAAACATTCTATTTTAAATTAAAACGGCTGTGTATTTCAATGTTCGAGGCTTTTCACATAAGCTTCGAGAAAGCTTTCTTTTATAGTTTCGCTTGACGAAAAAAAAATGGGCAAAATTTTAATGCTTTGTTCGCGCAAAAGCCTTTTGGTTTTTAGATTGCGTTTCGTTAGACATAGCAATATTTTACAGTTTTTGATTAAGAATAAAACAATATAATTTATTTTGAAAATCAATAATCGAAATGCATTAAGAAACACAATTAATTAATCGCACTTTTTTAGCAAAACATTTTTAAAGCTTTGTGCTTACTTTTACATTACTTTCTAGGATTAGAACTCAAAATAATTAAATAATGATTATATTGTTTTTTTAAAATTAAATAAATATTTTGAAATAAAAAAAAAGATCTTCCAAGCAGAGAGATGGTCAAAAAAATTTGCTCATTTTACGTTTTTAATTTTTTTTTGAAATTTAGAAGTTGAATTATTTTTATCTTTAATTAGTTTTTTAATTTGAAATTTGTATTATTTAATTTTTTATTACCCGAAAAATCAATTATTTTTTACTTAATCATTTTTGATTGTTGAAATAATTAATATTGTTATTTTCGAATTATTACAGTAATGAATTTTGTTTTTAACACCAATTTTGATTTACTATTGAAATTAATTTTATTTCTGTAACAAATATCAATTATTTAGAAATTTAAAACGTATGTGCCTTATTTTTTCACGATACATTAATCGATAACAAATCATGTGAAAAATAATTAGATCAATAGTTTATGAATCCTCAGATAAATAAAATATATATTATTCATTACAATAATACAGTCGAACCTCGATAAGTCGAAGTCGAAGGGACACCAAAATTAATTCGAATTATCAATAATTCGAGTTATTAAAAAAGCGTAAAAATTAAATATATATTTGTGTATGTATATATCTTTTATGTGAAATGGTATTTTATATAACGTAATTAGAACTGCAAGTGGTTTAAAGCATACTTTAAAAATCCCGCCTTAAATAAGTCACTGTGATTGGCTCATTTTTGATACACCATTATGGCCGTTAGCTAATTGACCAATCAGAAAGGTTAATCACTTCGTAACCATAATTATATTAGAATAGTTTCAATTCTACCTTTTTGAAATGGGCATTTTGTCGAGAAACGCTTTCCAACTTGAGTTATCAAAGAATTCGAGTTGTGGAGTTATTAAAGTTAAGTGTACATAAAATTTATTAAAGTGGTTAAGCTAAAAATTTTCATATTATTTACAACAATTATTAAATGATAAAGAAAAGTGCGTGTACTTATGCACGCCCGTGAGAAGTTATACTTCTTGGCATAACTAAATTAAATGTAATCATAAATGTAAATAAATACCAGGATGTGCACATTCGAGCGAAAAGTGGCACATTTCCGAGCGAGGGAAGCAAATGAAGCGCGACGCGGAGCGGCGCGCTTCATTTTCCGAGATCGGAATGTGCCACTTGAGCTCGAATGTCACTGATTTTAAGCACCATTCACAAAATTTAGGCTAATAAATTATTCAAAAAATTAAATAAATAATTTAATCGTTTTCTCTCACTCGCATCTACTAAATTCTCGTATCTTTTCGCCCACTTCCACTCATTACTATGGCAAATACGTTTCTTGCACATAAAATTCATATTTACTTTTAATTTTTTGATTAGAAAGTAAAAAGATTAATTAAGGCAAATCAATAAATACGAGGATATGCACGTTCGAGCGAAAAGTGGCACATTTCCGAGCGAGGGAGGCAAATGAAGCGCGACGCGGAGCGGCGCGCTTCATTTTCCCGAGATCGGAATGTGCCACTTTGAGCTCGAATGTGCACACTCCACTTTAAGCACGATTCACAATAGTTAACTTATTTTCTAAAAAAATTTAATTATCCTAACTAATATTATAAAAGCGAAAGTAACTCTGGCTGTCTGTCTTTCGGTCTGTTACCTTTTCACGCCTAAACATAAATTAGTTTTTAAATCCAATTGAAGTGCCGCCGTCAAAACAGCTTATAGTATAAAACCTTTTCATAGAATCGACCTTTTAAGCAAAAATAACACCGAACCGCACCCGTCCTTAATCCTCTCTCAGGTAGCGTAATTTTTAAGAAAGTTGTAAAATTTAACTTCCAGTCATCGACCTATTACCTAATGGAAACTTGAATTTAAAGAATTGTAAAACGCTTCGACTTATTAAATAATTCGATTTATTGACACAAAAATATTAACGTTGAGATAGGCAAATTTTAGAGAAACAGGTTCGAGTTCGAGCTATCAAAAATTCGTCTTATCGGCGTTCGACTTATGGAAGTTCGACTGTAATAAGTTTCTCAATAAATTATATTTGTTAAATTTTCACTGAATATTTTTTATTAAATATTATAAATTTTTGAAAAGAGCGCGCAAACTGTAGATTACATTAATTAAATTTATTGATTTAATTTTTTATCCACTTAGTCAACGATCTATAAATTAGATATTATGAGCCTTAATCGAGATATAAACATAATATTTAAATTTATCTGAAATAAAATTAATTAATAATATTAATAATGGAAAATTGGTGTTAAAAGAAATTAATATCATCAGTGGTAATTATAGTACACTGTAAAAAATTTCCATTGTAGTTTTACAACTACAAAACGGCCAATTTCAAAAATACCTAATTACAAATCTTAATTTTTAAATTTTGATCGCAACTAAAATCAAAGACAAAAACAATAAAACTCGTCTCAATTTTATAAAATAAATTTAAAATTTTAAAAAACGTAACACATTAATAAACTAATTAAAAATTACGTCGATTGCACAACAGAGAATGTTTGAAGCAGTTTGTTGTTTTAAAGTTTTTAGTTAAAAAAAAATCTAAACCAAAAAAAAACATAACTTTCTGGGCAAATGATTGTTTCGAGATTTTTCGCCCTTCGAAATCGTCTTGGATTTTAGTAAAATTAAAAACAAAGAAATTTAATTACAATTATGTTATTTTTTCTCAGGGACTTGCGAGATGTATTTTTTTTACTGGCCTAAAGTGCTAA
The DNA here is from genome assembly GCA_036325965.1 of Sinopyrophorus schimmeli. Classification (NCBI taxonomy): domain Eukaryota; kingdom Metazoa; phylum Arthropoda; class Insecta; order Coleoptera; family Elateridae; genus Sinopyrophorus; species Sinopyrophorus schimmeli. The sequence goes on along the minus strand of JARFIZ010000380.1, from coordinate 582,232 downwards.
TTAACGTACACAGACTCATAACTAAAAGCACAAATTAATTAGAATAAAGTTTATAGATTTTAAATAAGTGGCACGTGCACTCAATTTTGATTTCTGATCAAAACTAAACACCTATATCTTGTATTTCATGATTATAAAATAGAATAACGCGCGAAGCAAATTCGGCTAGTATAAACCTATAAAAGTGTTTTATTGAAATTTTTAAATCGCTTATTTAAAAAAAATCAAAATGTTTAATAATTTGTGTTATATCTTTTTCTGTGTTTTAAGTAATTCTACAGGGTGTTCCATTGGAAACACTTCAACGGGTAAATCTAAAATCTACATGAAAAATAGTGAAGATAGTCAATCAGGGCGTCTCGCTATCTTTATCGTGCTCGTTAAAATAATAAAATTAATTTTTTTGTCCCTAGATGTCGCTGAACCGACAATTGAATTTCATAAATGAATTCAGCGATAAGAATTAACTCAAAAGAAAACAAATTATAGCTATTGACACAGGGTTTTATATTTAAATCGGCAAAAGTCTATAATTTTCGTAATGAAATAATTTTGCCCACGTTAAAGATAGAGAAACGCTCTGATTGAATTTACTTTACTATTTTTCACGTAGACTTTTGATTTACTCGTTGAACTACCATCAACAGAACACCCTGTATATCAAAAGTCGCGTATTCACTTTCGATTGGTATAATTCACAACGTAACCATAGTTATTAATCAAAATAGGCGCCCGCCATTATTTTGAAAAGCGTTGCTAGGATACGTAGTTGCAAGAAAACACATAAATACAGTTCAAAAAAATGAAGACGTTAATCTGGTCGGCTGCGTTCGTGATTAATTTGATAAAAATTGCAGTTTGCTGCAGCAAAAGTTGGGGGTGGTTTATCTTTCGTTCGAAAGCGCACAAAAGGGTAGGCCTTTCTGCGAAATCGAAGACAAAGGACGAAAAAAATCGATTTCTTATCTGCAAAAATGGGCACGTAATTTAGAAGTGCAAAGAAAATATAATTTATCTTTAACTTTCTAAATTAAGGGCGCTATCACTCTTGTATTCAGAAGATAATTTACAAGAACTTTCCGCATGACATAAACAGAGATGCAGTTAGTGTGTTCCAGTTGTGCTAGATGAAGATAAAAGATTATAGATGCAGCGAATTATACTGCGAATTAGAGTGTATTCAAGAAGAAACAATTTTGAAAAACGACTTTCTTTGTGTTTAAACCATTAACGACTAATTGCAACGTTTTAATTTTAAGGTCTAAGATAACTTTTGACAATCTTTTGAATACGCGCTGAATGTACATAATTTATTATGGCTGAATTTTCCTTCGCTTATTGGACACTTTCTTTAAAACGTGTACCGATAATAATGGCGAGAAAAGCAAAGAAAACGCAAACGAGATTTTGTACTTTAAAACGAGATATCGCCTACCCCAAACGAACTACGATTACTCTTACGTCCGAAGAATTTTTCACATTGTCGCGCGATTAATTATGGCTTTTTCTGTTTTTCGTGAAAGCCACCGGAAGAATTGTTTACGAATTACGTTTATCGGAAAAACTTGCGTTCTTGTTGGTTTTATTGCGCAAAAGAAAAGCTTTCGATTGCGTTTTGGAAAACTACCCCTTATCGAATTCAAACTTTGATATAAAAAAGTTGCCCGACACACGTTTTTTTATAAAGAAAAGATCGATCCGCGTTTCATCGAAATCCGCGATGCAAACGGCTCGTTTTTTTGTAGTAGTTCGGTCAAAATAGACATTTCAAAGAAGAAAAATTCCGACAGAGCTAAATTTTGGTCGAGACACTATTAGAAATCAAGTGTCAAAAGTTCCCATCGATCCCATGTGTGCTAAAAAAGTTATTCGGGGTCAATGGTCAAAATTTGAGGTTATTTAGATTTTTTTTGAAAACGGTAAGTTTTATCAAAAAAGTAGTTCAAACAAAAATTATAGATCTTAAAATTATCTACAGAAATGGTTCTTATACTTTTTTTTCTAAGAATCACCATCCGTGTGATATCGCGATTCTACACTAAAGGGTGCGTTCAAGAATTACGTAACGCAATTTCTGAAGATTTTATGCCCCCCCCCTCCCCCGCCCCTTAACCATGTAACGCGCCGTAACGTTTTTCAGACCTCCCCCAGCCTTAAATGTTACGTAACAACCAAGTAACCATTTTCCCGTAATACATAAACGAAAAGGGTTGCCAACTTGGGAAATTTTAATTCCCTAGCTTTTTATTTAAATTAAAAAAAATGTTGCATAACGCGATGGTCGACCCCTTGCGTTAAGTAATACTGAACGCTCCCAAAGGAAAAAATTAAAGGGTCAAGAAAATTTTCTAAATTTTTTGGTGATTTTTGACAGCCTGTATTTCAGTGAAAAATGATCGTATTTACAATTTAAAAAAAGCTTTTTAAAGCTTCAAGATTCTAGTTTTCAGATCATTTAGTCCAAAATTTTTAGGAGCCACCGTTATCACGCAATCTTAATCAAAAGAAAAGTATAACAACCATTTTTGTAGATAATTTTAAGATCTATAATTTTTGTCTGAGCTACTTTTTTAATAAAACTTACCCTTTGCGAAAAAAATTCAAAAACCTCAAATTTTGACCTTTGAGCCCGAATAACTTTTTTAGCACGCATGGGAACTTTTGACACTTTATTTCTAATGGTGTACCCAAAGTTTCAACCAAAATTCAGCTCTGTCGGAATTTTTGCTATTTGACCACTATTTTATGTCTAAATTGACCGGACTATTTGATTGTATGTAAAGAAGTCAAAAGTACGCATTTGGCCTAAATGTTTAATCGTTGAGAAAGGTCAAGAGTTTGAGCAAAAAAACGTCAAAAAGAGTGTCAATTATTCCTTATTCAAATTATTAAATTAAACACAAAAACAGCCAACCAATTTAATGATTTAATTGTTAAACACAATTTATGTGTTTATTTATAACCGAGTATCTAAGCAACGCTTTTCGAATTAATAACAGCTCCCTATGTTGATTAATAACCATAGTTACGTTATGCATTAACCAATCAGAAGTAAGCGCGCCATTTTCGATTTATATTTGTTTAAAATGGAACTCAAAAAAAAGTCAGTGGCTGCTCGTGGGACGAAGCAACTTATTAAATGTTTTAATTTTTTTTTTAGAACTAATGTTTCAAAACTTTCAATCAAACAGTGAGAAGAAGCCAAAAGAACATAGTGCCTTTTTTCAAATTAAAATAGTGTGTTTACTCTTTAAAAAAAGTTCGAGTAAAAAGCCCTAAAAAAGTTGTTTCTATTTACTTATTTTTTTAATTACAATTTAACTTTTGTTGCAGAAAAATCCACGTGGAAAAACGCAAAGTGGAAACTCCGATTGTTGCATTTAATGCAAGTTTGTTTTATTCGCCGAAAGGATTGTTTACAAAAAGCCGACTACATACTAAGCACCTGTGGATTACCCCATTTAATCGAGAAAAGCTTTAAAACAGCTTTTAAGCTTTAACATACGTTTTACGCGTCGTAGCCGGCGAGAAAAAAGGCAAAAAATTAAATATCGGCGTGCATTTCGCGAGCGTGGCGGATCTTCGAACGATTTTCCGCAGTTTTCGAGTGGGAATAGCGATTGATTAAAAAGCGGTGCGCTCTTAAATAAATTTTCCTTTAAAATTACCTTAAAAATCGAGATCTAAAAACTTCTAATAAGAGTTAAAATTAATACCGAGAGCCAGGAACTTTAATTTAAAACTTTTTAAAGGTGCCCGTAGAAAATAAGAAAAGCTTTTTAATATTCCCTCTCGATTTGCCGAGAAAATCAATAAAAACAAGGATCTCATTACTTTTTTGCCCCGTCTGAATTTTTATTCAAGACGCTTTTCGATTAGCGTTTTAATTTTAACTTTGCTCGTCCTGATGTTTTTTGATGACTTTTCTCTTCTTTCTCCCTCTCTTATCTCGCGTTTATCAATCACTTGGGCAGAGAAACGGAGTTTCGAGCTTTTTAGACTTACTTCCTGTCTTTTATTTACTAAACTGTTTTGTTAGATCCGCGCGCGGCCCTTCTTTCGATACCCGTTCGCCCCCCGTAGTTTTGCAACTTGCCGCGAAAAAATTCATCTGCATTTCCATGCTAATTTTTCGGGCGCAATAATTCGAGGGAAGCGTTTAAAAATTGTTTAATTGCATTTTGCGGAAACGTGTCACGAAGAGATACCGGAATTAAAAAGCGAGCTTCGGTCGTTAAATTTATTCCGTCCTTTTTTTTTTCGCCGTAAGATAATTTAAAGGGCAAAAAATGGAATTTCGATTAAATCAAGAAGCGGTAGGCGGTTCGCCATTTAAAAAACCAAAAAAGAAAATATCTGGAAAAAATATTTGGATTAATTACCCTCAATATTTGCAACCAATAATTTTTAGCATTTAAACCAGTGATTTCCAAATTGCGGGAAGGGGGGACGTCTGTCTGAAAAACTTCTAAAAATTTTCAAAAATAAAAATCAGTTGAAATATAATTTTTTTTGAAAAGTTTTGTTCCTGGTAGAAATACGGTTCTGTAACTTATAATTGAAAAACTTTCGAAAATTTTAAATTTATTATTTATTGTTAATTTGCAGCTTAAGCCGAGTGCGCACATTCGAGCTCAAAGTGGCACATTTCCGATCTCGGGAAAATGAAGCGCGCCGCTCCGCGTCGCGCTTCATTTGCCTCCCTCGCTCGGAAATGTGCCACTTTTCGCTCGAACGCGCGCATCTTCGCATTTATTAGATTTGTCTAATTTATTTCTTTCTATTTGAAATGAAAAATTTTAATGTAAATTAGTAAATATCAATTTTATGTTTAAAAACGTATTTTTACCATAGCAATGAGTGGGAGCGAGCGAAAACATACGAAAATCTCGTAAGTGTGAGTGAGTGGGAACAATGTTAACTAATTTTTTGTTCATTTTATTGGTAATCGTGCTTAAAACCGTGTGTGCACATTCGAGCTCAAAGTGGCACATTCCGATCTCGGGAAAATGAAGCGCGCCGCTCCGCGTCGCGCTTCATTTGCTTCCCTCGCTCGGAAATGTGCCACTTTTCGCTCGAACGCGCGCATCTTCGCATTTATTAGATTTGTCTAATTTATTTCTTTCTATTTGAAATAAAAAATTTAAATGTAAATTAGTAAATATCGATTTTATGTTTAAAAACGTATTTTTACCATAGTAATGACTGGGAGCGAGCAAAAACATACGAAAATCTCGTAAGTGTGAGTGAGAGGGAACAATGTTAACTAATTTTTTGTTCATTTTATTGGTAATCGTGCTTAAAACCGTGTGTGCACATTCGAGCTCAAAGTGGCACATTCCGATCTCGGGAAAATGAAGCGCGCCGCTCCGCGTCGCGCTTCATTTGCTTCCCTCGCTCGGAAATGTGCCACTTTTCGCTCGAATGCGCACATCTTCGTATTTATTGAATTTGTTTACATTTCTTTTTGGATTTAAAAAGAAAGAGTAAGGTCCCGAAAAGTGTAATTTTGCCCAGATCTAATTGCACGCAGCGCTTTTAATCAAAATTTACAAAAAACAGCACACGTCTTTTTCGATTTACAGGCTACTTGTTTAACACGACTTCCGTTTTGACATGATTGAAAAAATGAAAATTCTAAAAATTTTAAAAAATGAAAACTATTTGAAAAATACCTTCTTGGTATACCCAAATATGTATTTTTGGTTATTTTTTAAGACAATTTGTTGGCTGACTGATATTATAGCTTATAAAAAACAAAATTTTGTTAATTTTTATTAGGGCTTCGAACTATTATGTACATCATTTCGATTTTAGTTCTGGTTCAATTAAAAAAATATATATCGGTTTGGTTACGGTTTTCGTCCCACCAAATATACCGGTTTTTTTCGGTTTTCGGTTCAGTTCCGAGGCATTAACTTAGAATATGATACTTTTTCTTTTGTAATACTTTATAAATTGTCGCAAGACTAAAATAATAAAATAAAAATGATTAATTAAGTGTAGGTGTAATAATTAACCCGACGTCTATGTGGTGGGATAAAATCACCCATACAAATTATATTTTTTTGTCTTAAAAGATTCACCACGCTAACGGTTTTCATTATTTTCAAATCTTTTTCATCACGAAACAAAAATAAACAACTTCATTATATAAAATAGTTATGCCATAAAGTAGTAAAATAATTCAAAATTGAAAATAAAATCAGCGTGTGCCAGTGTAACTTTTTTTTCATAGAGGGTGTTTTTAACCCCAGAGCACACGCGAATTTTCAACATTTTACCACAGACCGTAATACAATAAGTATATATTTAATTAAATGATACATATGTATAATATAAATATAAAATATTAGAAAAGGTATGTAATATAAAATGAATAATGTACCGTGCGGAAAAAAACCGAAATATTATTTCGGTTTAGTTCCCGTTTTCGTTCCGTCAAAAATAAAGCTTTTTTCGGTTTTCGGTTCAGTTCCGGTTTTATACACAGAAAAAGTAATTCATCTAAAATACTCCCAAGCCCCATTTTACTTTGAAGATACGTTCGTAAAAAAACTTTAAATCGAAAAAAAAATGTAGGGTGAGTGTACCAGTACCCAACCAGTTAAAAACAAATTTTGACTTTGAAATGCTCTGAATTGGTATTATGTAGTTTTAACGTAGAAATGTATATATAAAATTGTTTATTGCTTACTAACGCTGCAATATTGATAAATTATTTGAATCAAAAAATTTAAGTTATTTATAGATTTCATGAACAATACCAAAAACGGGAATGTGCCTAAGTTTGACCATTGCGCTCATAGCTCTTAAATAAACACTAAATTTTTAAAATATGTTTGGAAGGTCGTTAACAGTCTAGGCCACGTAACAAAACAGTTGAATTCTTCAAAAATACCTGTCATTTCTTATGTATTCAATCGAACATGCGAGTGGTCAACCACTGGTACCTGGTTTGGAACTGGTACACCCACCCTACATAATTCATTTATTTATTCCACAGTAAAATAAAAGTAGATAATGCATTACATTCATATGAATTAGATATATCTACTTTTACATCATACATCATAGACGAACGGATGAACTAAAAATTGTATAACTATTTTACTTAAAAAAATTAATTAATTCCTAAAAGTAACTGACCAATTTACGCATACTTTTCGATTTACGCGATTTTCCATACGATAAATTATGATTGCTTTCTTCGGAAGCTATCTGTACCGTGTAAATCAAGGAATAGGTGTAGAGCGAGGAGGCGCCAAGATTAGATTTTTTTAAACGAGACCCACTAACATAAAGTTTGGAAACCACTGATCTAAACGGCTTCTGACAATTTCAAAAAAAAATACAGCTTCGTAGATCTAAACTAACAAGACTTATAAGTGGAAAGCCCGTTGCCACGGTTACGTCTTACACTTTTTTGATATAATTTACTATTTTTACAAAATTTTGAAAAAAAGCGTGTTACAGCTAAATGTTTAAAGATTTCGTAGGACCGCATTAAAAATAAAAACAATTAACACACAGTACTCACAATTTTGGATACATTAAAATTCTTTTTTTGGAAACGTAAAAAATAGTAAGACATTTGATTTTATTGCTTTGTTTTTAATTGACTTCGAATTTTAAGGTAATTTATGAACAAAGCGTTTTCGATTCCGGTTCGAATTGCGATCAAAAGTAGTTTTTTTAGTGCAATTGACCCGTTCACGAGTCGCCGCTGCCGGAGAGTTAAAAATAAAAAATTACGGCGAAGGGGCACAACCCTTTTCCAATCTGTGATTTAAAGAACATAATCTGATCAGTCTAAAGTTGCGTTCGTTAACGCAACCCGCTTCCTTCTCAGTATGTAAAGTAAATAAATTAGAAAAAGAAGAGGCATTAGGGTAGACCTTCTGGAATCCGAAATGATTAAAAGTATCGCCTTAGATATATATATATATACACTTATTGCAAATTCGCCCGAAATTATATGGCACGTCGGTCGGCGTCGTCTCGCCTTTTGCTCCACGAAGCAAAGGAGTCCTTATCCTTTTCCTTGTCGTCGTAAAGAAAATTCACCTTATAAGCGCTAAGAAAGGACAGGGGAATTTAAATTAGCCATTTTCATTTATTCGCCCTCGTTTTAACTCCGTTTTTTTAATGCTTCTTCTTTCTTCCATCTTGCTGGAAGACTAATGGCCTCTATTCAGAAGGAATAATGCAACACTAAGTGCAATTTGTATTTTAGTTGGAATTTAAAATGCGTGTTTACATTAGCGAGTTATTGTTCGAGTGCTTTTCCTTTTTAACATCGTCGTCCCCCCTGTCCCCCGCCGGTTTCGTTCCCGAGCCCCGCGCGTTTTATATTAAAAAAAAATGCGGCGTAATTAGGTTTGGGCATCAATAACGAAACCAGTTTCGGTGGAAATGCGTACAGCAACAATAAAACAGCAGTTTCTATTCATCAAACCGCAATTAACTTACATCCTGGAGATGTTTTTTTGATTGTTTGGACGCGGAGAAAAAATTAGGGTTCGCGTATTGTGGTCGCGCTACTTGACCGACGCCGAAGGGGACGAAATAATTGAGATCGCGTCTCTTAATTAATGCTAATCGATCGGCCTTTTTGTAAAATGTGAATGCCGTAAGGGCCTTTGTGACCGATGACTTTTTAATTATTTAGAAAAATAGTTTGACGCAAATCGAAGGGAGAAATCAAAGACAAAGCACGAGGAAAATATTTAGGTGCTTAACCTTCCGTATACTGGGTGACTGAATGTCACATGCCATACTAGGTGGGGTTTGTCATACCCCGAAATTAAATTGATATAAAATCCACAAAATTGTACTTTATGGCAGTTAAATAATAAAAAATATATTTTAATAACCAATAATGAATTGGTTTCAGTAAAACATATTTATTTATGAATTATAATAGACTTTTATTAATAAAAATACAAAAATATAACTTTTTTTTTCAATTTTTAAACTATTGAATTTATTATGAGTACAATAATCCCTCAACATTCGCGAGGGTTACGTTCCAGAAAAACCTCGCGAATATCGAATTCGCGAATGTTAAATATATCTTAATGTGGCAATATGGGGGTTGCGCTCCACGATGGTTGATATAAGTTGTATATACATATAAAACAAGGTACATATAAACAAGTTTTAATAATTATACATACGTATTTACAATAGTTTTTTAATTAATTTATTGAAATTAAAGTGCTAGAATATTACTCAACCGAGTTGAAAATTAAGGAAATCGGTTGGCAAAGCATGAAAGAGGGGGGGGTGTTTGTTGTTCTAGGAATTTTTCGACTCTAAGAACGAAACCAACAAGAGATATGGAATTATTATTGCACAGAAAAAAATAATATCTTGGCTCAAGTGAGAAATCACTCATTTCGAATAAGTATTCATTTTCTTGATATAAAAAATTTATTCTTGAACTAAAGAAAAAACGTTTTTGAGACAAGAAATTATTGTATTAATAAATGTACATTCTCATAGGAAATTTTATTGTTGAACCAAAAATGACTAAATTTTTGTATTAAAAATTTTTGTCTTAATTCAAAATTGTTGAAGTCAAAAAATTATTTTACTTCACTCAAGAATTTTTCGAGGTTTCTTTGAGATCCTAAAAATTTCTTGGGTGAAGACAAGTGTACTTTTTTTTCTGTGTGTGAAATGTTTACACAACTAAAAAATACACTATGTATAAATTAAAAAAAAATTTTTAATGGCTCCGCGAATAAGCGAGTACACAGCTCGCGAATGTCAAATTTTTCGGCAATTTAATAAACGCGAATAATCGAAATTCGCGAACATCGAATTCGCGAATGTTGAGGGATTACTGTATTACATTCCAAAGGCACGTGTCAATTACGATATCGAATATTAAGAAATCCTAACAAGAATTTAATTCTTGCCCCTTTATAGCAATACAAATAAATTTAATCTTAAAATAAAAATAGAATTGTATATCTAATTAATTTTTCACGATTATTAATTTTTACCATTTTGCTATAGTACAAATAAATTGTATATGTGAACAATTATGTGAAATAAAGTAATTAGATAAGGAATTGCCCGATGTCCCACGACTAATACGATTTTAACGGAAAATTTTAATAAATTTTTTTTTCTATGTATACAATATGTCTTAAATCTAAAGGATTTTGTGAAAAATGCATTTTAATTTTCCAGTACATGGTAACTCAATATCGCTTGCATATGCTTCATTGCACATTTATTTTATTATTTAAATATTATGTCTTAGAATAAACGTTATTTAAAATTATTTATTTTATCCTTTAATTATTATAAAAAAATTATTATAAACATCTTATGTTACCCGTAAAGTGATTAATATGAGAACTTTATTTTACGTCTCAATTTTGAGGCAACGTTGCCAAGCCTATCTTCCCTATTTCAAAGCATATTCGATATGTAATTTCTATAGTTTTTTGATTAAAAAAAAAATCTACATATAACTTTAATGGCATCGTCTACTGAACGTGAACAAAAATTTCGAAATAGTCTAAATAATAAGGTATTTATTACACATTTTTAAATTGAACTTTACGGTACCATAATTCAAACATATTACACATAAGACCACTTAACTTGGGACATGTTTTAATACAGTTTAGGCCCGTTTATAAGTGGATTAAGTTCCGGTACATATTGTGCGACTTTAACGAATCAATAATACTAAGTAAAACAAGCCTTCCTGTATCATTCCGACGTCTTAGAAAAAGTCGGCGAGAAAACGTACAAATACTAAATTTTTCAATTAAATGCGATCTTCGGCAATTAGAAACAATTAGTTTATATTTCCGAAATTAGACTAAAGATCCGCGATCTTTGTACAAGGCGACTAACTCGATCTAAAAATAATTTCCGAGTGTGCCGACGAAAAATAAGCCGAGAATAACCAACAAGGGTCTCGAAGAAAATATAAACACAAAGAGAAATACAAATTGTAACCCTTCGTTTCGGCAATACTGCCCATCGATTCGAAATTTATTTTTTTGCTTTTTGCCGTTAATAAATTAATTATTTAAGCGCGAACGGAACGCTAGAAAATAGTTGCAGGTGAATAATAAAATGTAAAAGTACACGCAAAATTAAACGTTATTTAATTAATGCTAGTCGTAATGACAAATTGAAATCAGTTTCCCAAGTTTGTACGTTAAATGTTGTATAAAATCAATTTCCTTAGTGGAATGCGAAACTTCGAAGGCGATTTAAAAGTTAGCAATAAAATGGAACTCGAATAAAAGTAAAGGTAAAGAATAAAAAATCAATACATAAAAAGAATCGCCCACCGAATTATGGTCCATATTCGAATAGCACGTATTTTATTCACCCTTCTTTTAACTTAATTTTTACCCCTCAATAACTTTTTTCCCCTCCACTTTTTTCTCCCTCTCGCTCCCCCCCACTTATTTTTCTTATTATAGGGTCTGTCAGATTCAGGGGATGAAAAATGAGATATATTTAAGAATACAGGGGTTGGAAATTAACACTGATTTTTTAATTACGTTTCTTAAGCATTTTTGCGCTCCGCACTTTTTACCCTTCCTCGCTCTTAAATTGTTCATCGAGACATATCCATTTAGTTAAAATGGAATTAAAAAAAAGAAAAAGCGCAAAAACTCACCCTCGCCGCCGAAGATCTCGCTTTCTGCAACGGAAAAAAAGAAAGGCTTCAGTTTGGGCTTTTGACATTTTTAAAATTGAGAAATTTCTTAGGGCCTCCATTGTGTTTGAAATAATGCCGAAGCGAAGATCAATCGTTCGGAAAATTTCAACAACGACGGCTTCGGCCCTTTTGAACGAGCCAAAACTCTTGCGACGAGCGTTCAAGGGCTGCCTCCGTTTCAGCGCGAAATTTTAATTCGGCTCGAAGGTCGCTAATGGAAGGCCGTTAAGATTTTCTTAAATCTAATTGCGAAAGGAGAAAAAGTCGTAAATTTCAGACCACATGCATCCGAAAATAACGTAAAGATAAAAAGTTTTTAAAGTATTGTCCGTTTCGCGAAAGCAGTGAGCGGAACTACTTTGAATACTGCAAGAAATAAAGATAAGACTAAGCGAGGGTTGTTTCTTATTTTAGGTGTTCCCTTTTTATTCGAAGCTTTTTATCTTTCGACAAAGCCTTTCAGAAGGCGGCACATTTAGTTTAATATTTGCATTGTGTCATTGAATGGCGGCGGATCGTAAATGGAAAAAATAAAAAAGATTCGCGTCGTTGGCAGCACACGTTACGCTTGATCTCGTCTGCAATTTTATGCTTCCACTCTGATAAGCGAAAAAAAAAAGAAAAGAAACGATATTGTTGCTGCGACGAGAACGGCAATTTAAATTTAGCGCCGCCAAAAACCAACGCCGATTGGTTATTTCTAGCGATAACCATGGTTACGATATAAATAAACCAATTATTATATTTTGGCGTTTAAGTACTAACACCCCGTATGTCAAAAAATATAACTTTTTATGAAAGTAAAAAAATTGCATGATAATAACTATTACAATACCATTTTATAATAGATTTATTAAAAAAGAACTATTCGTTTTAGTATTTGCAATAAAGCCGAATTTTTTGACATACGTGGCGTCAAAATGTCAAAACCGCCAAACAATGACTTACGGGGTGTTAGAACTTAACACTAGAACCGCAAAATCGGTCATTTTGGCCGTTACGCAATTTTATTGTCTTTTAGTTAATAATTATTGTGCTATAATTGTTTTTCTTTTTAAATTGTATTTTTTTCCCTTTATTAGCAGACACATACCTTTTTTTTCCGGTTATTCATTTGATCGGTTCTATTTGGTAATTATTATTTATAGCAGCAGAGAAATGCTTTATTACATAAAAAAAAAAAACCGGAAACAGTGCCTTATTATAACGAAAACTAAATAAAAGTAGACCTTTTTGATCAAATGGTCAAACAATATTATGTAAATGAGTGGAAGCGAGAGAGAAATAGTTTTAAACAAATTTGAACGCAAAGCGCGGTTATCGTACGAGTTTAACGTTGAGAAATTACATTAAATTATTAAACATAATTTTTTAGGTGCTTAGTTTAAATAAATACATTATTTAATTATACAGAGTGCACAATTTAAAGTGCCACGAAATTATAATCGTTAAAATAACAAAAATTTCAAAAAAAGTACCAGTATAAAGGCGTTTTTAATTTTTCGATCTATGCACTCGCATAAATATAAATTTTGTTCTACTTCCGGTTTAACCGCAAATAGTGTCAACTGTTTTATCTTAAATAAAATAGTATTGATTTTTTTAGATAATTAAATAGAGCTCGTCCAGCGCTTCTCAAAAATGTATGACAACTTACCATTTGATTGATAAATAATGTTAAAAAATATTTTTACTGAAATACCCTGGTAATCCACAAATTACCAGGGTGTTTCAGTAAAGTACCACGGACTTATAAATTCATAACTTTTTTTAACACTTAAATTAGTTTAGTTTGTGACACCCTACTAAAACACTTTTGAAATCCAAAATTTAAAAAAAAATTGATATTTCTTATTTATTAAATGGTAACTTGTTATACATTTTTAGAAAAGCCTCAACGAACTCTCTAAAATTATAAAAAAAATGAATGCCCTTCTATTTCGAATTCGAAAAGAAATCGATCGAGCGACGCAAGAAAAAAAAACACGAAAAAAACTATTGTAATTTAATTCGAAGAGTTTCACGTTAAAGAACTCATTTTCTAATTACCGAAAGCCTTTGTTTTTTGATTTTTGCCTTTTCAATTTCGCCATTCTAATTTAGCGAATGAATAATAAGAAGTCTGGCTTTTGTCAGAGTTGACATTGATTCTTCGTATAGTTAATTAGCACTTTCTTTCTTTTCTTTTCCGAAACGATCGCTGGGCGCAACGGTGCCGCCGCCGCAAAAATAATAAATTAATTGTCTTCTACTTTTTTGTTATCGCGAGAGGAAAAGGGAGAAAAAACGCGCGAAATAAATCGCGAAGACAAAACCGAAAAGAAGATGGAAAATGATAAAAACGTCTCCTTAACATTAAGCTTTTACGAGAGCAGAAGAATACAAAAGAAAGTGACACTTGGACAAAAGGTAGTTAAGGCTCTGTTTTGTTTGGGCTGAGACAAAAGACGGACGCTGGCAAAGAAATAAATGAATGCCGGGATAAGGAGGACGTTAAAAAGATATTACAAAAACACTATTTACATTCCCTCTTTTGTCTTCTGAAATAAAGTCTTGGGGCGGAATGTATTATTGATACTCCTACATTCAAAAAAGCACAAGGAAAGCAGTGCTCAACTTTCAAAACAAGCACCAAACATTTATTACGTTTTATATTTTGTTTATTTTTAAAACTAATTTCGCTTTTGTTCGAACACGCCACCGACGACACCGGTGCCAACTCGGCGAAATTAATTTCTCCAAAAATAAACCCATAGAAAAGTTTGTCTCGATTTTTTTTTTCGGTTTGGCTTCGGCTAGGTCGGCAGGAATCAAGTGGGGGGAGGGGGGCGATATGAGTGGGTGCGGATTATAAGGTCGGTCCGACGCGAGGACCTCTAGGAACGATCTATTTTGATAAAAAACATTAATTTTTCTTGCAAGTATACAACAAAGCAAACAAATTTTAATTTTCAAGAGATGCTTTGTTCATTATTTCTGGGTTTTGAACTGGAAATTTAACGAACTCTCGTCGAATAAACAGAAAAACGCCACGCAAGGATTTGGGCTTTCTTTCTCTCTATAACAAACTGTTGCTTGAGGAAATGAAACAAGAGATTTTCGCCTAGCTAATAATTTTTATTAAATTGTTTCCCAATTATTCCAATTTATACAGTTTTATGCATTTAAATAAGCTAAGAATTCTTATTTCGTATTTCTGCGAGTTTTCGTGTTGGGATATTTCTATTTTTGTGGTTGTAAGGAGCCGAAAGCTTCGAGGATAATCGATTTGATTTTCTAAAAAACGAAACCTCGTTAATTCATATTTTTTCGCCCCGTAGTCACTTTAGCACTGTTGCTACTTGTTTAAATTGTTTTATTAAAGAATTTTTTAACATTTTAATTGCGAAAAACAATGTGATATGGTTTTTTATTAAATTTCTAATTCATTTTTTAGCGATTTAAAGTTGATGATTAATTTATTTTTCAATTAAAATCGACCAAGACGTCTTAGGGTAAAACGTCCAGTGAATGACCACTTCGGTCTAAATAATTACCCAGTGAATGACCTATTATTTGATTCGCTTATTAAAAACAAATAATTCATGAAATTTTGTAAAATTTATTTGAAACGCTAGATAATAAGTAATTAAAAAACATGTGAAGTACCTATAGAAAAAATTTAATGTTAATGTTTTATTCAAATTATCATGTTTTTTTCACTAAAATCTTTTTTTAACAATTTTTTTGATAAAGACGAGCATCATAATTTGTTAAATATAAACATTCAGTTTTTTTTTTAATTGTAACTCAATCTAGAATTGGCTTTATTTTTTTTTGGTTTTTAATTAATTTTTTTTTTTAGTTTTAATTATTTTTTAGTTTCTCTTTTTTTAATTCTCAATTTCTTCTTGTTTCGTTTCTTTTGCAATATATGTATATGTGTAATGTCAACAAACAAATGAAAGTATTAATGTTTCAATAATCGGTCATTTACTGGCTGAGTATAACAATAAAACATACCAGTAAATGACCGACATAAAATTAATCAAATTTTATTATTTTATAAAGTTAAAACTATTAAAGTTCAATTTAACTAATTATTTACTTTATTAAATAATTATAAATTAAGTAATTAATAATAAAAACAAATACGATCGTCAAAATACATAATTTACAAAATCGTCATATTTCATAAATTTTAAATTTCAGCAATGCAATATAAATTAAATTATTTTAGCCATGGACTTCTTTATAACCTTTATTTTTTGCATTTAAATGCAAAAACAGATGTACAAAATTGCATAAATAAATATAAATAATTTTTTTAAATTGTTATCAACAATATTTCTCGTACCGGTCATTCACTGAACGATTTACCCCATTTAAAGATTTCTGAAAAATTTAAAAATCTATTTTTGGATTTCTTTCTAAGGCTACAATTTCTATTATTTTTGACAATAATTAATATTAAGGTTTTTTGATAATTTAAATTATTTTTAGTTTTCTCCCAACTTTAACCAACAGTGGTTTCAAAAATCTGTACCACGTTTTATAAAAATCCCCAAATTTGTAAATTAACGTTGAGCTCTAATTTTGTTCACTTCGTTCCATAATTAAATTTCTATGGTTTCCCCCAAGCTTCAACTTATCGAGGCTCGCCTGTAATTATCGCATCGAACTTCGAATAAATTTATTTCTTTCAACAAAAATCTGTGTTTTTATTGTTTTAATAAAGATCCTTCGTTGTTTCCTTTTAATTTCCAGCAACCTCACCAAAATCAACAAATAAATCGTAGTAAAAAGAAAAAAAAAGCCAAACAGCCCGAAGCCGGAGGAAGAATTAAAACAAAACTAAAATGCAAAGCACAATCGCCTTTAAAATAAAACGAGATTAAAAATTAGAAAACTCGCTTCGAAGTTGGCGCGCGCGCTCCACCAATTCTTCGAAATTAATTTTTCAAAGATTTTAAAAAGTTATTAAAATAAATTATCGATTAAGGTATTATACTTCAATTTACAAAAACCTCGTCAGAGGAAATTTTTTCCAATATCTTAATTATAAAGGGGGAGGTTTTTTTGCGTTCTCGCTTCCAATGGCTTCTTGGATCCAGCCAGTATTTTAGATTGAGTTTTCCTAATTAAAAGTTTAGAAAACTTGAGGAAAAATACACGATTGGTGTGAGGGAGCATTAATCGTCGACGTAAGGTAAGTTCGCCCGGAAATGCGAATAATTTTTTCGCTTCAAAATTTATTTTTTTGGGCTCGCCGGAAAAACGCGCCCGATCTCGACCTAATTTGCATTTTCTTTTGACGGAAAATATAATTTTCGCAAAGAAGTATTTAAGTGTCGGGCATCGACTATATTGATTAACGTTATCTGTCTTTGTTTTCCCGTTTCATCTTTTCTCCGTCTCCTCAAAGAAATAACAAGTCCCAATTATACACAAAATTAAAATTCATCTCATTGAAAAAGCGTACGAAACGAGGCGCGCTTCTATTAAAAGTTTTTAAGAGAATTTCTGCCCCGAAGAAATATACAAGGCTTCATTAAAAACTTAGATTAAAGGAAGTGGACACGATTAGTTCGTAATTTGACTTAGAATTGCCGTCCTTATTCGTTCATCCGTTTCCGAAAAACCTCATAATTTCGCACGGGCCGCGAAATTAACAACAACAAATGGGAAGAGATGCACCTTCGGCTCCTTCCGCCGCCGCAGAAACGCAACTTGGCACGAACTTTCGGGCCAAGTTTTCGCCCTGAGGTAAGGTCAAGATCGTAGATCGATGTGAAAACTAAAGCAAATCGGCGAAATCGGCTTCGAAGAAATTGTTTTAAGTTTTTATAAGTCGCAAGAAAGGTGGGATTATTATTTAAAAAAGTGCTTCTCAAAATGTGGGATGAAATGGGCTCTTTTGTTGACGGTGGCCACGCAACAAGATAATTATAATAAACGAAGTAATAATAGTGATATAATTATTGTGAATCGTGCTTAGAGCCGAGTGTGCGCGTTCGAGCGAAAAGTGGCACATTTCCGATCTGGAAAATGGCGCGCGCCGCTCCGCGTCGCGCTTCATTTGCCTCCTCGCTCGAAAATGTGCCACTTTTCGCTCGAACGCGCACATCTTCGTATTTATGTTAATATATATATTCATTTCAGTCTTTCTCATGCATCTTTCTATTAGACCATCTTTTTTATTTATAAATTACCATAGTAACAAAATGATAAATTGAATTACGTGCAATCTCGATTAAAAAGTACACTAGGGATTTTAAAACAATCTTTTAAATAAAATAATTAAAATTCGTATACTAAATCTTCATAATTTAAGCAAACTAAAAAAAATAAAACTTTTAAGTAAACAAAAAATAAAAATAAAAAAAATCTCACAAGTATTTATACGCAAGTGCAATAAGAAAAATGATACAATTTAAATAATAATTATTTAATTGAATAGAAATAAATTAATTTCCTTTTAGAATAATCAATAATGGTCTTTTCTATTAGAACATCTATTTTTATTTAAAAATTGCCATAAATATAAATAATAATTATAAAAATTTGAATAGAAATAAATTAAATTTCCATTTAGAATAATCAATAATGGTCTTTTGTATTAGAAAATCTTTTTTTATTTATAAATTACCCTGGTAACATATTTATATATTAAACTACGCGAAATTTCAATTAAAAAGTACACTAAAGATTTTAAAATATTCACAATTCTTATACGAAATTTTCATACTTTAAGCGAACAAAAAAAATAATAATAAAACTTTTAAGTAAACAAAAAAAAAATAAAAATGTCTCACAGAAATGTATAAAAGTGCAAAAAGAAAAATGATACAATTTAAATAATAATTATAAAAATGATTTAATTGAATAGATATATATTAATTTTCTTTTAGAATAATCAATAATGGTATTTTCTATTAGAATATCTTTTTTATTTAAAAATTACCATAAATTAAAATATTAATTATAAAAATTTGAATAGAAATAAATTAAATTTTCATTTAGAATAATCAATAATGGTCTTTTGTATTAGAAAATTTTTTTATTTATAAATTACCATGGTAATAAAATTATACATTGAACTACGTGAAATCTCAATTAAAAAGTAGGTACACTAAGAATTTAAAAAAAATCTCTTGAATAAAATATTCACAGTTCTTATACAAATTTTTCATACTTTAAACGAACAAAAAAAATAATAACAAAACTTTTCAGTAAACAAAAAAAAAAATGTCCCACAGGAATTTATAAAAGTGCAATAAAAAAAAATGATACAATTTAAATAATAATTATAAAAATGATTTATTTGAATAGAAATAAATTAATTTCCTTTTAGAATAATCAATAATGGTTTTTGTATTAGAATTTTTTTTATTTATAAATTACCATGGTAATCAAATTATACATTGAACTACGCGAAAACTCAATTAAAAAGTACACTAAAGATTTAAAAAAAAATCTCTTGTTAAAATATTCACAATTCTTATACGACATTTTCATACTTTAAGCGAACAAAAAAATTAATAATAAAACTTTTAAGTAAATAAAAAAAATAAAAATGTTTCACAGGAATTTATAAAAGTGCAAAAAGAAAAATGATACAATTTAAATAATAATTATAAACATTATTTATTTGAATAGAAATAAATTAATTTTTCTTTAGAATAATCAATAATGGTCTTTTTATTTAAAAATTACCACAAATTGAAATTATAATTATAATAATTATAAAAATTTAAATAAAAATATATTAAATTTCCTTTTAGAATAATCAATAATGGTCTTTTCTATTAGAATTATTTTTTAAGTAAATCGCAATTAAAAATTATATTAGCCATTTAGAAAAAATTGTTTAAAGAAATATTCACATTTCTTATACATTTGCATAACCTAAGCCAGTGTTTCCCAATCTTTTTTTTAACATGCCCCACCTAAGTCTTTACACAACTTGTATGCTCCCCTATGTGACATATAAATATTTTTTTATATTTAAAAATTGAATTATTCCACAAATTAAGTCTAATTACAACTTAGACTTTGCCTTTAGCAAAAAATCACTAGGATATATTAAGAAAAAAAAATAATAAGTAAATTGTCAATGTATATACATAATAAAAACAAAAGATCAAGTACATTTTAAAATTGTCCCTTTTAATAATAAAATTGTCGCCCCAAACACGTCAATTACCCCAAATGGGGTGCGGACCCGCATTGAGAAACACTGCTTTTAAGCAAAAAAATACTAGCTGCCCCTAAAGAAGTAAAACTGTTAGATTTTCAAACGATTTTTTTTTAATAAAAAATTCAGATGAACTAGTGTATGGTCATTTATTAGAGTTTTCAATAAAATAAAAATTTCCCCTAAAAAGCAAGACACACATTAAATCAATTGAAAATTAAGATTTTCAAATGATATATTAAGAAAACACGATTTTCTGAAATCGTAAATTTGAAAAAGCTATTGCATGGAAATTATTTATTAGAATTTACAATAAAATACAAATATAATTAAAACCGGTGCGCGTCCTGCTGTACGCGTGTTAGAAGTTATACTTCATTGGCGCGAATGAATTTAATATAACCACGTGCAAAAATTAATATAACTAAATTCAAAAATACGAAGATGTGCGCATTCGAGCGAAAAGTGGCACATTTCCGAGCGAGGGAGGCAAATGAAGCGCGACGCGGAGCGGCGCGCTTCATTTTCCCGAGATCGGAATGTGCCACTTTGAGCTCGAATGTGCACACTCGGTTTTCAGCACGACTCACAATATTTTAGGGAAATAAATTAGACGAAAAATTGAATTATTTTAATCGTTCCCTCTCACTCGCATTGACGAAATCGTCGTATAATTTCGCTCCCTTCCACTCATTGCTATGGTAAAAATACGTTTTTCGAACATATAATTGATATTTACTGATCTAAATTAAATTTTTTTGAAAGAGCGACAAATAAATTAGACAAATGTAATAAATACGAGGATGTGCGCATTCGAGCGAAAAGTGGCACATTTCCGAGCGAGGGAGGCAAATGAAGCGCGACGCGGAGCGGCGCGCTTCATTTTCCCGAGATCGGAATGTGCCACTTTGAGCTCGAATGTGCACACTCGGTTTTAAGCATGATTCACAAAATATTATGGCGATAAATTAGACGACAAACTAGTTAAATAATTTTAATCGTTTCCTCTCACTTGCACCGACAAGATTGTCGTATCTTTTCGCTCTCTTCCACTCATTGCTATAGTAAAATATGTTTTTCAAATATAAAATCGATATTTAGTAAATTATTTAATTATTCAGAATAGTTAATTCATTTTCTAAAAATGTTTAAACTAAAATATCAGGGCCGTTCTTCCACCAAAAAAAAAACACATTTTTGATTTACAGCTTCTGAACAAAATAATTTAAAAAAATTAAATATGGAAGACTATAGTCGTGGATAGTAAAAATACACTTCTTATTTTAAAATAAAAAATTATAGAAGCCCATTTCCACAAAAAATCAAATATCAAACGTTCGTTTGCAGATTATCTTAACCTAATATAATTTTTTTTTAATTTTTTACCCCCGAATGCTGTCCTGTTTAAGCACGGTTCTCCGATCTTTACCTAGGATTCCTGCAGTTTCGGAACCGACAAAACAATTTAACAGTTTGAGCTACAATTTTATCACCCTACCGCCCTTTAATTACCGCTGATATCAACTTATGAGTGGCGAATCTAATAATAAACGAGCGAGGGGGCAATCGGACGCGGCCCTTCCATTTGCCCGGGCCCCCGAAGGCCGTTTTAACCGGTTTTCGCTGTAATTAACTTCAGCCGAGAAAATTTGTAAAAGTCGAAGGTATGACCCGTTGACACTAAGAAAATTGCAAATTTCCTACGACGCTGCGAACGTAAAGCGTTTTAAAATTCAATATTCAAGACTAACACAATTAGTTTAATCCTAAATTAAATTAGGAAAAAAATTGTGTGGCTCTGGCTTTTCTTAAAAGAAAACCTAATATTTTTAATTAAATTTCGCCGAACGCTTTCCTTCCACTTTTATTTCGCAATATTTTCGTTTTTTTTTTAATTTAAAACGAACCGAGAAGAGCGCCGATATAAAAATTGATTGTTTTATAAAACGTGCACGTTTGCAGAAGGAAAATTGGCCGTTTTTTTGTGTTTTCTTTTCGAAGTAACCGAGGCGCCAGATTTCTTATAAAAACCGCCAGTGGAGCCAAAAATTTCCTTAACGAGAGCAACTCTGTTTTAATGTTGGGCATCTTCAATTTTAAAAGGAAAAAACTCATTTATCGAATTTCAACTAATCGATTCTTAGAAAAAAAAAATTAAATAGATGCCAATAAAATCCTTTAAAATTAAAAATATATTTTCCACCCCCAGCCCACTTCCTTAGCTTTATAAATTAATAGCAAAAGATAATTTCGTAAAAATTAATTCGCAACATTTTATTTCGTTTCGCAGGGCGGAAAACGTGAAAAAGTGCAGGCGATTTTTTAAATTTTCTTGAGGGAAGGATCCGAAGTGGACGTAGAAAGAGACAATTAGACTTGATAAATGATTTTCTTGTCTCGGCTGGTGGAGGAAACGTTTAAGGGGAGTGCGCTGCAAGAAATAAAAAGGGGAAGAATAATTTTTGTCTCGTTTTATCTTCTTGCGCCAGCATTTTATAAAATCGCCTTTGCTCCGCTATTAATGCCTTTTTCTCTCTCGTTTTCCGACTCTCTTGCATCTCAACCCCCTTATAATCATTTTCGGGTTTTTATTGTTCCGATGCGTTCGTGGAGGCTTTCCCGTAACGCTTCCGGAAATTCCTATTTGTTTATTTATTTATTTTTTTCAGACGCCACTTTTTCCGATTTTCCCAATTCTATCGAATTTAAAATTAAGTAAAAAGGGCTTTAATTGTGGAGAAACGTGGTTAAGTTTGTCCGCAGAAGGAAAGAACGAGGGGTAAACGTAAATTTCAATTAGATAAAAGTAATCGTTCGTGCGAAAATGCAGTTTGAAATAAATTAAACTTAATGTAAATAGTTTGTAGAGTGCACTTTAATAAATGCAGTTGCAATCGAGCGACCTCTACATGTCGGTAGCTCGATCGCTTTCGATTCAAATTTAAGGGTTGCTACCCCTTTACCGGCTCATAATTTAGCGCGAACAATGCGGTAGAAATCTTTAATAAAAATATTATTTCAAATTAATTGTTTATATGTGTGCAGCTGAAAATCAATATCGTTTAATAAAACGAAAATACAGCAACGTTTTGAGTAGAAAAATAATAATAAGGGTAGTTTTATCAAGGCGAATTCGGAGAACGTTTTTAAGAGAGATGGCGCGGTAGGTCTGAGCGAGCTTTATTAAAATAAGGGTGAGCTTTTACGAGGCTTGCGATCGAGTTTCTTGCCAGAACTTTTCGCATAAGCTAATGTTAAAATTTGGCTATTAAAAAAAATTAACCAACCGACGCTTAGAATGTGATTTGCAATTGCTTAATTCTTCAATTAAAATTTTAAAAAATCAAAAAGCTTGCTTAAATTTTTTTTTTAATTAATTGAGAAGCTTATTTACTTATTTTATAAAGTACTGTATAATTTTTGATTTTCTTTTACAATATACATATATAGTTTATGTATACCTATGTGTGGTATATATACATATATAGTATTAGGGTGGGTTTTAAATTTAAAAAAAATTGTATCTTTTAACTTAAGAGTACAAATAGTAGCTATTAAAAAAAGAAAAAAAAATTCTTAAAATATCAGGTGCCCAAATTTTCAAAAATTGATAATTAATTTGCACAACAAAGATTCAAGCGGGGAAATCACTTAAACCTGACTTTACAGATAAAAAAGGCAAGAAGAAGAAGATAATTAATTTAAATTTTAATTTAAAAAAGAAAAAATTTTCGGCTTAGAACTTGTAAAGCGCCTCCTTTAAAGTCACACAAATATTTATATAGATTTTTTTTTTAATAATTACTATTGTGATAAAAAAAAATAAAAATAATAACATGCTCGTATTTGTCATTAGAGTCAAAATTGCGGTGAAAATGATAATATTCCGCAATTTTTAGATGTTTCTAAAGGTTCTAAGCCAAAAAACATTTTTCTTTTGAAATCAAGATTAATAATACATTATCAATTTTAAAAATTAGTGAGACAGCTTCAACATATTAAACATAATTTTCTTTTTTTATAAGCTGTAATTTGTACCCTCGAACTAAACGAAAAAATAATTTATTTTCATGCCATCTACCCTAATAAATATACAGTCGAACCTCGATAAACCGAATTTTTAATAACTCAAATTATTTTTAGTTTCCCTTCAACTTCCACTTATCGAGGTTCTACTGTATATATATATTTTAATATTGACTATTTTATTTAGTGGACGATATGCTATAAAACGTACATATTCACGAATTTCTAATTTTGAGTATTTTTGCATTCCGATTGTCCATAGATCCTTAATGTTAAAGACTATAAAACTTCACCCAACTGAAGAAAAAAAATTATTTGTCTATTGGTAGCTCTTTGTTGCTTTGTCAGAACAGAATCAATCTGTGTTAAATTATAAAAAACAACCAAATGTGTCAATGAATTTTAAAAAAAAGCCAATTATAGTTAAATTCCACAAATACATGTGCCTATTGATTAAAAAAAATCAGTTTTAATTAAATCTGCTTTTTTTTAAATTAAGCTTAACAATTTATACAGGGTGATTGAAAACTATAGAATCAAACTTCTAGGGGTTTTTTGGTACAATAATAGAAGACATTTGAGTATAAAAACCAATGTTCAAAAATACCTCCTTAAAGCACTACGGTCCTATGACGCTTTAAGACAATTATGTGCAAAAATAAATGTTATTCGGTTTTAGAGCATTTAATTAAATTTTTTTTAGTACATAATAATAATAACGTACTGCCTTAGAAAAACTTTTTCGGACATAAGTTTTTATACTAAAATGTCTTCTATTATTGCACTAAATAATCTCTAAAAGTTTAATCTCATAGTTCTAAATCACCCTGTATATAATACAAGAAAAATAAAAAAAATTGACACTTCTGCCATATCTTAAATGAAGTTAGGTTACTCACTATAGATTTATATACGTCCAAATACTTAAAATCAAGCAACTTTCAAAAGCATCGCAAATCACAAACAAATTAATATCCGACATAACCGCACTTATAAGTCATCCCTTAAATTTTTGCGAATTTAAGAAAACAAAGCGATTCAATTGATCCATAAAAAATAAAAATTAGAGTGGGAAACGTTACAATGGAAAACATAAAACGGAGCGGCAGAAGCATTTTAAAGTTAGAAATTGTGTTTTTAGGGGGCCGTAAGATAAGTTTAAGGGTAGAAGAGAAAATCTATTCATGTTAAATAAGGCCCGCCTTGCGTATCCAAGGTAACACCGTCAACCAATGAGATATAAGTATTGCACTGTCTTACGTCTAACGAATACTTTTTGATAGAACTTGAAGGGGTTGTAGCTTGTAGCTAAGGGTGAATTTTGCCTGAGATAGGGTAGATTTTTCCCGAAAGCGCCTTCTCATTTCGGGGGGCAAGGAGGACGTAAGGAGTGGTTTTAGAATGTTGAGGACCGAGAGCACGAGCTCCACGGCGGTGGTGTGAGGTGGGTTAAGGGAAAATGGTCTGTTTTAAGGGTAGGCTTTTATCTTTTAGGGTTATTTCTGCCTGAGATTGAATTTCTAATGTGTGTTCTGTTTTTGATTAAATTTCTACTCCTAGTTTTGTGTAAAGTTGCTTGGTTTATGCTCAAAATCTGTTACATTAATTAAGGTATAACAGGGAAAACTATCTTTAAATATTTAAAACTTTATGAACCACCAAACGTATCAGCCCTTATTCGCTTAATTACCCCAAAAAATGACGACGCCGGCCGTTATCTGCCGTACGAGAGGCAACGTTGCGGAGCTTTTGTTCTGCCTTAATAAGCTGAGCCCTGCGATAAGAAAGTTTCAAGAACGTAATTTGATTATTATCTAAAGTAATCTAATATGTACACAAGTAAGGGTTGCGGTTTAGGTGGATGCCAAGATTTAAGAAACGATAATTGGCCTAAATAATTAGAGGAACTTGGCCGAAGTTTTGCGTTTGAAGGGCTGGAAGGTCGGACGGCTGCAGTTGAGCGTTTCATTCCATTATCGAAGGCAAAAACTTAACCGACTCATTTCCTGCCGCAAAATGCCCTAACCGTTCGTAAGAAATTTCGCCGATACACTTCGCCTTGCCGCAAAAAAAATTCGCCTTGCGTCGCGTTTAATTGGTAGCTGTTAACGAGGTTTTGTAGAAAAATTGATAACAAAGAAAAATATAATAATATATAAAAACTGATACTATGTGTGTGCACTGATAATTATTTTTTTAGAAATTTAAAATTAAAAATTAAGATGTAACCTTTAATTCTGATGTTGATGAGTAACATAGACAGCACTAACTTTGATAAAATCTAATATACCGGGTGTTTCAGGACGAACTTACACTATCTATATATTGAAAAATGCTCACACGATTTTTATAAAAATTAGTAGGTATACAATAAAGCAGTTTTCGACATGTCATCAATTAGCTTGACCTTCCTACTTATTAATCCAACAAGTTATTATTTATTTGGTATTGGGAAGTCCACATAGAATTTTCAATATAAAGGTGTGTACTTGTCAATTATTTATTAAAAAAATTAATATCTCGAAAAGTAGGGCAACCTGTTGTATCTTGGCGTTTTTTTCACTTGTATATGTAAGAAATTGTTGATAAAATGAATTGCATCGTAGTGGGGCACTAATAAGGTATTCATCATAAAATATTTGAAAGCATTACCAACCGTTTACTCAAATTGCTATAAGATTTAAAAATTTGTGGATCTATGACCTAGGTACAATAGGGGTGATGTACCTTGGCTCTATTCCCATTAAGCAAAATAAAACCCATTGTTCTATAAAAACTATATATTTATGATTGGATTATAAGAACTACTAAATTTTTATTTATTAGCCCATCAATCTTTAGGATTTTCTGATTTGTTAAGCCGTTTAATGTTATTTCAATGGAGGAAAATTAAAATTTTAATTAGATATATGTACCTTTGTGATAATTTTATCTTCATCTTTCTTCGAGTTTGAGGACGCACAATTTATTTAACGAAACGCATTAATTAATTTGTTTAAAAACACAAAGCACCTAAACAGTACAGAAGTCGACCGAAAAATGGTTCGATTTTTGATTTGCAACAAACAATTTTTTTTATTTTTGATTACTTTAGTTATCTAGCAAATTCTAGAATGCAAGGCGTTTGCTTTTATCGCTTTCACTTTTGAGTCAGCCAGTGGCTCTTAGCAATTTATAAAAATTATCGAATTTATCGAAAATACCATACAAGCAAAATAATTATAGAACCGGTGTGTAAATTACAGATTTAGTTATTAAAATTTCTTCCTTTAAAGCATTTCATTTATTATTATTATTATTACTATTACTTTGGTTGTGAAAAATTCAATTTTCAAATATTATTTACCATGTCAGTGTTTTTCTTAAATCAAACAGTCGCAGGGAGACCTGTTGTACCTTGACCCTTTTTTAACTTGTATTTTTTTTTAAAATGTGTATTAGGGTGTTTCAAAATAAATCAATATTTTTTTTTCGATTTCATGTGAAATTCTCTTTTACATGTTACAAACCAAATTCTGTTAAAATTTCAGCCCTTAATATTAGTTTTAAAAGGTCCATCATCAAATTTAAAGTTTTCCCATTGATTTAACACAGAAAAATGATTTTTTAACCTTTATTTCACCTGCAAACTATGTAGAAAGTCTTTTCCGAATAAACAACCACAGATCCTTTTTCAGCATTAAATTCTCTACAAAAAGGCTTATGGAGTCGAGTCTCTAGATTCAACCCTCTTTTGTGTATTAACGTTAAAAGTATAATTTTTTAAAAATTCGTTATTTTTTCATTTAACTGGTAAACTGTTAGTTTGTAGAGAATTTAATGCTGAAAAAGGATCTGTGGTTGTTTATTCGGAAAAAAACGTTCTACATAGTTTGCAAGTGAAAAAAAGGTTAAAAAATCATTTTTCTGTGTTAAATCAATGGGAAAACTTTAAATTTGATGATGGACCTTTTAAAATTAATGTTTAGGGCTGAAATTTTAACAGAATTTTTTTTGTAACATGTAAAATTAGAATTTCACATAAAATCGAAAGAAAAAATATTGATTTATTTTGAAACACCCTATTGTATATGTAACTATTTGTGGATAAAATGAATTGCATCGTAGTGGGGCACTAATAAGGTATTCATCATAAAATATTTGAAAGCATTACCAAGCGTTTACTCAAATGGCTATAAGATTTAAAAATTAGTGAATCTATGGTCTAGGTACAATAGAGGTGATGTACCTTGGCTCCATTCACATTAAGCAAAATAAAATCCATTGTTCTATGAAAACTATATATTTATTTTTGGATTATAAGAACTACTAATGTTCTTCTTTGAGATGACACTGAAATTGTTTCAAAAATTAACAAAACTTTTCTCGTATACTAAAATTTGACATACTTTATGGTTAACTTTGCAAAAATGTAGATTTTTCATTAGACTTGCGAGGCATATTATCTGAAGCAAAATAAAAAAAAATAAGAATTTATAACAAAGGTATATATAAATTTTTATTTATTGCACGTTGATCCTGGGCCAAGGTACAATTTATTGACAGTGACCGAAGTACAACACACCGACCCTTGATGTTTAAACTCAAAAATAAAATTAAAGATTATGCTGTGCCAAAATCAGACCACTACTATGCAAACATTAATAAATAATCTTTGTATAACGATGAGTCATTTGTTATTAGGTAATAAAAATCAATAAGATATTTCAGTAAAAAGAATATAAAAAATTTACTTTTTTTCGATTAAAAATTTCAATTGATCTCATACATTAGCAAAGTACATTGGCCAGCTGCTGCTAACTTTTCGTTAATGTCTGTCAATGTGGCATTTGAAATATCGAAAAGTATGGGTCACGAAAGCCCGCAAATATTAAAAAAAATAAAGTTGCCCTAGGCGCAAAGGGGCCAAGGTACAACAGGTTCCCCTACTTCGTTCGCGTAACTGAATTAAATATAACCACGTGTAAAAATTAATAGAGATAAATGTAATAAATACGAAGATGTGCGCATTCGAGCGAAAAGTGGCACATTTCCGAGCGAGGGAGGCAAATAAAGCGCGACGCGGAGCGGCGCGCTTTATTTTCCCGAGATCGGAATGTGCCACTTTGAGCTCGAATGTGCACACTCGGTTTTCAGCACGATTTACTAAAATTTGGGCCGATATATCTAATTAAATAATTTTAATCGTTCCCTCTCACTCGGATTGACGAGATTGTCGTATCTTTTCGCTCCCTTCCACTCATTGCTATGGTAAATACGTTTTTCAAATATAAAATCGATATTTAGTGAATTAAATAAAATTGCACATTGCTTTAAATTAATATTTTACTTAGTTCGTAAGATTACAAGAGGAAAAAGCTATACTTCTAATTCAAAGGCAAAATACACATAAATCATAAAAATCAAATAGACCACCATCACTGAAGAGACGACCACCCTCTCCGTCAACTGGTATTGTAATAATATACAGGGTGGTTCTACAATTGACTTAAATGGCATAGTGGTAAAAGATTTGATCACAAATTTTCCAAATAATAAGATAAAGATTTATTACACATTTTAAAATTAAAATTTAGTATAATTTATAAGGCCACTGCACTTGAGGGGTATATTTATGTTCAGCTTAGAAATTTTTTTCTTTTTAAATCGATTTTACAAAATAATCTTTCTTTAAATACCAATCTTATATTTAGAAAGTTAACTGTAATCAATAAGTACGATTGGACCTATATGGAAAATCAAAAGCTAATTCAAATCGCAGTTTAAAGCCATAGCCCTCTTATTTTATCGTTATAAACGCCCAGAATTGCAATTTTGCGACTTCTTCCCATAATATACGCGCAAAATTTGTATAGTGCGCAAAGTTAATTTTTCGAGTCATTAAGGTTTCAAAATAGTTCATTTTCGCGACACAAAAACGAACAACAAAAAATCGTAGCGGAGTTATTCGCGAAGGGATCTTTGATAACTTTACATATTAAAAATGTCTAGACTTTTTGCCTTCAGATAGGCCCAAAAAACCATAAGCTTGCTATTTAAAATTTTGGAGAAAATCAGAGTTGAAAACGCGGACTACAATTTTTTTTGAAATTTTATGTTTAAAAATTTGTAACTCGCTGAATTGTGGAGATATTTTGAAAAACTTTTTACATTATAAAAGCTCGCTTATCAGACTAGAAGTAACCAAAAACACAATTAAGACCCCATATTAAATTCTAGAAAAAAACGAACTTGAAACTTTCAAAGTGTAAACTTTTTGGAAAAAACTAAATTTTCAAGTAACTTTGAGAATTTCGCAAAATCCTTTCATTTATGAAGGTATGGGCCCTAATACATCAGAAAGCTTAAAAATCCTAAGAGACAAAAGGAGATTTAACGCCTCTGCTTTTTTTCGAAAAAAGAATTGTCGAAAAAAATTATTTTGCTTTGAATTATAACGGAATGTTTCCATTAATTTTTTTTTAAGAAAAATAATTTAGAAAAAAGATTTTCTTTATATTTTTACTAGACGTTCTTATCAGTCCTTAAAATACAAAACGGCAAATATTTTTCCTTTTGTGCTTTCAACCCCAAAAATTTTCGAACAAAACAAAATTTTGTAAAATTTATACGTTTTGACGAGGAAATAAAATCGCAGCTCCCTTATTTTTGATCCAATCATTAAAAACGACCCAAATTTGGAATTCTGGGCCTTTTCCCCATAAAACCCATGCAACATGAGCATAAAACCCAATGCTAATATTTCGACTAATTAAAGTTCAAACTTTTCGTCTCGTTTTCGCAACACAAAACGGTCATTTGTGAACGGACCTTTAAAAAACTTTGCAATTCAAAATTCTCGAACTTCTTGGCCGAAAATAACCCGAAAATCCCAAAAATTGAGCCCGCTAAAAACAGCTTTCTGCGTTCTCCAAAAATGCCGAACCCGAACGCCGAAAAACTGGATTAAACAAATAAAAGTAATTTTATATGTTCACATGAACCCCAAGCGCAGCTAACCCCTACAACGGGTTTGAGTGGTAACAATCGAAAAAGCGAAGAAAACGCACAATAACACTTCTCACGGACGAGAAACTAGAAATTGTTAAGACTGACCGGTGTCCAGTGCCGGGGAAAAGTGCCGCAAGGACCGACCTTAGAACTGACCACCGCTCTTCCCGAGCCCTTTGAAAATACAACTAGTTCTTCAAAACGAGTTCGGAATAACTTTATATTATCTTCGAATCGACACAATAATTCCTCGAACTGGGCCGTGGATTTTTCCGTGCGAAGGGCCTGGTCGAAGGCCCGAACGAGTTATTCGCCTTGCGCTCCCACGTTTTGGAAGTATCGAAACTCGAAATTTTAAGTCCGCCGAAAGGTAATAAAGCGAATGTAGTCCATTAAAAGCGGCGTGCATTAATGTACGACATAACATTCGCAGATGAGTTTTGAGTGGATATTCGTGGTTCGCGTCATTTGCAAAGTTTCGCGTATGTATCAAACATGTATCTTAAGCAGGGTGAAATGTGTGTAGATAACTTGAAGGACGTGAAGCTTACACAGAAGGATGAAACTGGAAATTAATTTAATTACAAACTTTATTAATTAAGTTTGCCATATGCTCAATTTTGAAGAAATTTTATAGTGACTTTGGATTGGAACGTCGCGATCACTGTCGGCTTGATTGCTCGTGCAGAAAGTTTGCTTTATTTTTTTTTCCAAAATTTTTAATCGCCGTCGAACGCACGCAACCGCTAAGGGCCAGGGTCGGCCAAAACAACTTTTATTCGAAAACATAGTTTTTTGTATGTATTTGACCTCGAGGAATCCGATTTTGAAAGAATTTTGAAATCGTTGCGTTAGTTTGTAATTTAATTCCGAAAAACCGAAAAACCCAAAATTTCGGATCTGGCAAGATTTTGAAAAATCTGAGGATCGTTTTACTGATTTTAGAATGTATTTATTTGTCAAAATCGGTTAAGTGGTTCTTTAGTTATTGCAAAAAAACCGAAAAAAATTGACGAAAACGGATAATTTTGAAAAATCATAACGCCGAAACGGTATTGATTTTCTCAAGAGTATTTTTAATAATTTAAAGAAATACTTTAGCTTTCAAACAAAAGAATTAAATTGGGTTTTTAACTTGGAATTTTTAAAATACGAATTTTTGAATTATTTATCAAAAATATGGGAGAAAAATAGAACCACAATTACCAAATAATGAACAAATGTTTGAATTAGGGAATTATGAGCTTGAAAATGAAAATACTTTTAATTTAAATCTATTGATAATTTAAACTATATTAATTTTTTTGATTAAAGTAAGTTTACATAAAAAATATGAATTTATTTAAAAAAGTTTATGCGTTAATTAAATTAATTTTTATTAAGACTCAAACTCCAATTTAAGTTTGGATTCTCCTCCCATATTCTTCATATTTTCGATAAATAATTCAAAAATTCGTATTTTAAAAATTTCGAGTTAAAAACTCAATTTTATTTTTTTGTTTGAAAGTTAAAGTGTTTCTTTAAATTATAAAAAATACTGTTGAGAAAAATCAATACCGTTTAGGAGATATGATTTTTCAAAAATACCCGTTTTTGTCAATAAACTAAAAATGTCCCCTAAAAAGCAGGACACACATTAAATCAATTGAAAATTAAGATTATCAAATGATAAATTAAAAAAACACGATTTTTTAAATCGTAAATTTGAAAAAGCTATTGCATGGAAATTATTTATTAGAATTTACAATAAAATACAAATAAAATTAAAAAAAAAACGGTACGTGTCCTGCTGTATGCGCGTTAGAAGTTATACTTCATTGGCGTAAATGAATTTAATATAACCACGTGCAAAAATTAATATAACTAAATTCAAAAAATACGAAGATGTGCGCATTCGAGCGAAAAGTGGCACATTTCCGAGCGAGGGAGGCAAATGAAGCGCGACGCGGAGCGGCGCGCTTCATTTTCCCGAGATCGGAATGTGCCACTTTGAGCTCGAATGTGCACACTCGGTTTTCAGCACGATTTACTAAAATTTGGGCCGATATATCTAATTAAATAATTTAATCGTTCCCTCTCACTCGCATTGACGAGATTGTCGTATCTTTTCGCTCCCTTCCACTCATTGCTATGGTAAATACGTTTTTCAAATATAAAATCGATATTTACTGATCTAAATTAAATTTTTTTGAAAGAGCGACAAATAAATTAGACGAATGTAATAAATACGAGGATGTGCGCATTCGAGCGAAAAGTGGCACATTTCCGAGCGAGGGAGGCAAATGAAGCGCGACGCGGAGCGGCGCGCTTCATTTTCCCGAGATCGGAATGTGCCACTTTGAGCTCGAATGTGCACACTCGGTTTTTAACTCGATTACCAATTGTGCCGTTTTAACAAAAAAAAATTTTTTCACTTTAGTTATACCCCACCTATTACACGGAAAGTTAAAAAAGTTCGCTTTATGTTTGCCCCCAAAATTTTTAATCGCCGTTTAATTCACGCAACGTGGAAAAATGGGCACCCATTTCGAAATAAAAGGGAATTTTTAAAATCTGCAGTTGGTAGAATTGCTTTTAACATTTTGAGGTTACGCAATGATAGCTGTGAGCTTGGAGTAATTTCGGTTAATCGTTTTTCTCGTTTGAATAAAACTATTTTAATTAAGTGTTGCTTTTTTTTAGTGGGGGCGGTTTAAAAAATTGATAATTTGGGGCGATAGCGTTTAATTATGTACTGGGTAAATAGGAGTGTGTTTTTGCGTTAAGAAAACCCTTTGTCTGGCTTTTCTTAATTATATATGTTTATGATCTTCCTCTAATATTGTGTATAACTTAGTTTACAAAGAGTTATTCATCTGGGAATTTACGGTTGGTTAATTTTCTAGGCCTTATGTTTATCCCTAATTTGTTGTAGTTTCAAGTTGAAGTGCTTAAGCTTCTTTTTTACCCGAAAGTATGTAGATTAATTTTGCGCAATAAAAACGGGTTTGATGGCAAATATTTGCGATTAATGATTTATCTTGTGGGATTAACCGAAAAAGAAGTTAATAGAGTAAATTTTGTAAAATTTAAGAAAGCTGTAAGATATGGATTTATTATTTAGCTTTTACCAATATTTATAACAGACTAAGAAGAATTAAAAAAAAATTGTTCTTTTTTGCTTTAATCAACTTTTTAAGATTTTCTCTAATCAAAACATCAAAAATTCTTTTTTCTATCAATAATAAAAAAATTGAATAAAATGAGAATTTAGCATTAAAAATCCTTAAAAAAGGATTAAAGATTTGGGGTATCAAAAATTTGTCATAAATAAAAATAAAAATAACTATAAATTATTTTTAAAATAATAGATTTATATGTTATACATTTTTTTGTTAAATGTTAAAAAAGTTTAACAAAAATTATCCATGTTAATTAATAACTATTGTTATAATCGGAGTTTTTTGGTAAAAAATTAAAAACATTATCAGCAATTGTATTATCAAGAAAAAACCAAAAACGCTTTAAAAAAAAAAACCCATTTAAAATCAATTTGTACATCTCTTCTCAGGAATTCGTTTTAAATTATAAATCGATACTGTTATGTTAATAATTATAAAAGGTCAAAAACCTAAATTAAAAAAAATTCTGTTACAGTAAACAATTACCGTTCAAAAAATCTGTTATAAATATTTGGCATTATTAAAAATCCATCCTACGAAGTTATTTTATTATTATTATTATGGTATCGAAAGTATTCAATAAATTGAAAACTACCGTTTCTATGGAAACAACTGGCTTATTCATAAACAACTATAATTTTCCAAAAGTAGTAAAATAATAGGACCCAATACCCGATCACTGTTATGTCGTATTGAACCAAATAACGCTATAAAAATATTTCTATCTATTAAAAGTCGTTTTTTTATCTTTTATATTGATTAATAAAAGTTTTCAGTAATAAAATTAATAAAATTTCAAGTAAAATACGAACAGCAATTATTAAAATTAATATTTCAAAATATTTTTCGGTTATCCCAATACCAGATAACACGAAAATCAAGTCCAAATTAATATATACCCCACTACTGGATTACGAAAAAGTCTTTTTATAAACCGACAAAGAATTTTAGTTTAATTTTATTATGTATTGAAGATACTATTTATTAAATTCAAAAATAATTATTACTAACTACAAATAAATTATTCAGAAAATTGAATGACGTCCGAAATACGTCATTCATTTCATACGCCACTGTAGACTTTGACATTTTATTTGTATTGTAGTTGATCGAGTACTAATTCCACAAAAAAGTGGTACCGGTACTAGATCACTGTTTTAGACGGTATTAATAACTTAAAAATACTATTTACTTTATCTAAATGTTAAAATTACTTCTTAAAAGCATAATGCACACTTTTGTTAATACTGTTTAACGTTGCTTGATTTGCAAACGTGCAAAAACAGATATAATTCGCGGCACCCATTCAAAAATTATTACATATTTTTTATCAAACATTTAAGAATAGTTTATTAATATTATAGTGAGTTTTTTTACGCTAACGTAATTACGTTATAAATACGACAAATACAGCAAGCGATCGGGTATTGGGTCCTGATCGGGCATTAGGCCCTTCACCTTACTAAGCTTTAAGCATTTTTATAGGCAAAACTAAATCGCAACTTATCCAAATTTAAATTGAAAATTATTGAACAAAAGGCAAAACACTTTCTGGGCGATCGTTTAGAAACGTAAGTAATGGCCGGCCAATAAGGACAATTCGAGGATAAATCATGCAGTGAAACGAACGTAAATTGTAAAACAAAGTGGCAATAGAACAATGTCGCATTATAAAGCAGTATAATTTCACACCTACGGAGGTATAAAATAATAGGGAGGACGAAGCGCAACACAAAATTGAGCTTTATAGCTTTTCTAATAAAAGCTCATCTTCCTTGAAAGCATCCTGCAAAGTGTTAACTCAATATCCGCGCTGTCTTAAGTTTTCTACGTAATTTGCATGGAGGCCATTTTGAAAGCTCACAGGAAGTCTGCAGGGGGAGCAAAGAGGCAAAGTTGATGGGGGATGAGGGAAAACAGCTCAGGTTCGCGAAGGAAATTACATAAACTTTAAGTAAGTAACTCTGACGGTTTCAGTTTCGGGGATGAAATATTGAATATCCTAATAAATTGGGAGACGTTTCGTATTAAATTACTGCCCTTTTAGTTGTTCGCCGTTGTTTCTTTATTTTTTTTTCAAGTTTGTTGCGAAATTGTTCGGTTATAGAGCGAAGTTGTTAAACGAGCCGCTTTCGAATTGAATTAAACAGTCATTGTCTTCGTAACTTGTCTAGAATATTCACTCGAATAAATATGAAATGCAACTGGACGTCGGAAAGTCCGCCATTAATGCAACAAAATGCATTTAGACGACCGGACATTTGAAACTTGGACTAAGATTATGCTCTTATCGTACGGTTCTGTGTTTCATTTTGTTTCGCCTTAAGCAAATGCGCATATATATTTTAAAAAATTAAATAACCGACGTGCCCCTTCTGGATCCATTTTATTAAACATTAAAAAATAATAATTATCAAAGAAAAATTTAAAAAAAAAACCGCTTGAAATATCAGAACTATGGCATCGATTAATTAATTATTTACCCAACGGTGTAATACCCCGTGATTTTTGTTTAACAGCGGTACCGAAACTTATGAAACTAGCATTTTCGCACTTCGGATCGGTTAAAGTCCTTTTTAATTGATTTGTGTTGGAAAGATCTCTTTAATACATTTCTACTAAAAGTTCTTTTTAAAATTGATTTATTTTGAAACTTTCATTAAGTTCTATAAGGTCTATATAAATCTGAATACGGTCCTGGTTATTAGCTGGCATTAAAGAAAGAATGAATAAGCTTATATTTAAAAAAATAAAGGTAACTTAATTTTTCCTAAAAGTTTAAAAAATAATATTTATTCGTTCTTAAAGAAAAGTGTGGTTATATTACGATTTGCATTTAGAATCCATGTTTGAGTAGTTATTTAGTTGTATGTCCATGGCAACGAACCATTTAAATCTATTTAAATAGATAGAGTCATAACTATACGAAAATTCATGCAAAAGATAGGGACAAATCCGTAATAATTTAAGATATACAGTAAAACACCCAATACTGGATCACTATTTTGTCGTAGTGTACGAAATAAAGCTATAAAAATATTTCTATCTATTAAAATTTTTTTAAATTGATTAATAAGGGTTTTCAGATATAAAATTAATAAAATTTCAAGTAATAAATCAATTTACTTATTATTTATGAAAATATTGAAAAAATTTAGTAGGTACTTATCTATAAGGCAAAGCCGCTACCTAAAAATAAAAATAAAAATGAAAAATGGATAGATTACTCATTAAAATTTTTTTTTAATAAAAATTACTTCATTGTCTATTAGAAATAAAAATGAGTAATGAAAAAGAATACATTGCTGATTAAAAAAAATAGATATTAAATCATTGCTCATTAAATGCA
The DNA here is from genome assembly GCA_036325965.1 of Sinopyrophorus schimmeli. Lineage (NCBI taxonomy): Eukaryota > Metazoa > Arthropoda > Insecta > Coleoptera > Elateridae > Sinopyrophorus > Sinopyrophorus schimmeli. The sequence continues at coordinate 544,826 of JARFIZ010000380.1, read as the reverse complement.
CCGAAGGAAAAAATACAATTATTTAAATTCGCCAATTCGCAAAAAATATTATATGTAAAAGGTTAATTGAACTTTCTAGACAACCAGAAAAATAGTTAAAAAAATATTACAACCCCCTACTGAACAGGAGAGGGCATAATTCAATTGCAAATGTAATGCTTTTAAATGCACACAAAGCAAAAACATAATTATTTAATTTCGCAAAAATTATTATATGTAAAAGATTAATATGATTTTATAGATAACCAAAAAAATAGTTAAAAAAATCTAACAATCCCCTACTGAACAGGAGAGAGCATAATTCAATTGCAAAGCTAATGTTTTTAAATGCACCAAAGGAAAAAATACAATTATTTAAATTTGAAAATTTGCAAAACTATTATATGTAAAAAATTAATTAGACTTCATAGATAACCAGAAAAATAATTAAAAAAATCTAACAACCCCCTACTGAACAAGAGAGGTCATAATTCAATTGCAAACGTAATGCTTTTAAATACACACAAGGCAAAAACATAATTATTTAAATTCGCAAAAACTATTATATGTAAAAGATTAATTGGACTTTCTAGACAACCACAAAAATAGTTAAAAAAATCTAACAACCCTCTACTGAACAGGAGAGGGCATAATTCAATTGCAAATGTAATGCTTTTAAATGCACCAAAGGAAAAAATACAATTATTTAAATTTATAAATTCGCAAAAACTATTATATCTAAAAAAATAATTGGACTTTATAGATAAACAGAAAAATAATTAAAAAAATCTAACAACCCCCTACTGACCACGAGAGGGCATAACGTAATTGGAAATGTAATGCTTTTAAAAATGAAAAATTAATAATCAAGAAAAAATGCATTGCTCATTAAAATAATAGTGAGCCTTGTAACTCTAATAAATTATAAAAATAATGCAATCATATTTTCAGGTAATAAAAATTAAATGATAAAAATTTGTAATTAAAAAAAAATATTAAAAGTAAAATAAATTGAACTTTAAAATTTTTCAAAGTTTAAAAAAAAATGTAAAACGAGAATTTCTTTGCGCCGATCTCTGAATTAGACCGACAATTGATTGGCTTAATAAAAATTTAAACGAAACAAAAAAAACGTTAAAAAATCGACTTTAAGTAATTATTAAAAAAAACCCATAATTTTAGTGCGCACCTAACTAAAGATACCCAATGCAAGTTTCATATGAAGGCATCTATCCGCAAATTTGATAGTAAATAGTGCGTCGTGGATCCAAATAAATAATTCTGCGCCCAATAAAAAATTAATTAATTCCTGCCACGCTCCTGGCAAACCTTACATGACGAAGTAAAGCACACAATAAGCTCCCGCCGTAATAGTTGCTAGGAACAACCTTAAGGTGAAATCTTATATAATTTATTGAATAGCTCCCCTTCGCTATTCCTGACTTAATAGTATCATTTTATCATTTGAATTGCCGAAGTTTTGGTGAATTGGCCGAAAGAGAACAGATAACGGTGCTCGAGGAACGTGCACGTTATATTTCTTATATAGGAAACGAGCGTGTCTGTTTTGGAATATTTCAGTCTTAGAATTGAATTGTTAATAACAAAGAGGACGCGAGAAATGGCTTCATAAATTCGTACAACACGGCGTTCTGACGACTCCTTCAATTCGATCTCCACGAAGCGATTTCAAAATTAAGAAAAACCATTTTCGTTCGTTTTTCTACGTTTTTTTACGTTTAAATTAGCAAACCGTTGAGCGAAATAAAAAAAACTTGTACCCCACTCTCATTTTTGCACCAACACAAAATTTTATTATTAATTTCCCTTTTATTTTTTTTTAAATCAAACCAAAAAACGCGATTAACCACCTGTAAATTTACTGAAAAAACACTGGAAAAACTCCAAGTTTTCGACTCGCTGAGAAAATCCACTATGAATGGAGAGATGGGGCACGGCACTCGCATAAGTCGTGTCCTCCTAACACATTTTATTATGTGAGGAAAACTCGGGGAACGGAACAAAATGCGAAAAGAAAAAAGTACAGGAAAGGACGACCCTTTTTATTTCACACATGCGCTTTTGTGGGCCGTCTTTTATTTTTCCTGCGACATCGGACGCGTGTAAGGGACTTCCTGCTTTTTGCCTTTTGAAAGAGAGACGAATGTGCGGGAGAGGGACGTCCGACGAGGTTCGATTTGCGAAGGCGATAAATTGGGTTTTTTCGTGCGCGTAAAGCTCGTTTTGCTTTCAAATTGGCAAGTTTTCTATCAAAAAAAGAAAATAATAAAAGTGATTTTCCTAAACTTTTCATATCTTCAAAAATAGAGGTGCTGATTTGAATTCAACACCAACCAAACAAATGTACTTGTCAAAATAGTTATTGTTTTAATTATTTGATTACTGTTTTTTTTAATGAAATAGTTAGAAGCGATTTAACGAATAAAAAATTGGTAGAAAATGAGTGGAAGACTGTACGTTTTCATACGATTTTCAGTTCACAAGCTGTTTAATGTTCTTTGTCAAAAATTCCATCAAGAACTCAAAAGAATTTCGGGAAAAATTGGGGACGACAATATTTTATTGAATAACGTCCATAAATTTGAAAATGATTAAAAAATTAAATAGAATTGAATATCAATTACATGTTTTAGTACAGATAAGTGTGTCTATTTTTGCCTGACTTTGTACATCAACGTATTGGCACGGTTTTTTCAAATGCCATTGTGTTATTAATTTTTTTTTTAATTTAAGATGTTTAATAGAATTAACCATCGATGCAAAATACATTTAGAGCAGCTTTTGAATGCAAACGCATCTTGTCGATAAAATATTGTCGTCCTGAACCTTTTTGAAGGGTCTTTTATTGTTTTAAGTGTTTCATAAAAATTAAGATAAAAAAATTAGCAGCTTAGGAACTGTCATTAATGCGAAGTGGTATTTTTTGTGTAGTACGATATTTTCTGAATTTTTCAGTACAGTCCAATCTCGATTACAGCGGCCCTCTTTTTCCGCGAGCGATATGTTCGAAATTTGCCCTGCGAATATCGAATTTACAGTAAAAAAGTTTATTATTTAATTTGTATGTCACCTCGCAGATATTCAAGACTAGTAGTTATTTTTTACTTGGCGGATATTAAGTTCGCGTATATCAAAACCGCGGATAAAGAGAGTTGACTGTATTTAAATGTCGACAAGCTGAATTTCCTTATTACTCAAATTGGAAACTATTTCCCGGTTTTCGATGTCCACTAATTATTTTTATTATCAACAAGTGTAATTTTTTAATCTGAAAATACACGATTCCAGATACTATTAAATTTAAAAAAAATAATTTGAGAAAAAGGAGATTTCGTGAAAGTTAAGAAATATTTTCAACGATCGAATCTTGTTAACTAAGCTAAGTAACAATTTGTTGATAAAATGAAGTTAAAGCAATTTTATTTAATTTACTAACTGTCGATTTTATATTTGAAAAACGTATTTAACATAGCAATGAGTGGAAGGGAGCGAAAAGATACGACAAGCTTGTGGGTGCAAATGAGAGGGAACGATTAAAATTATTTAATTAGATATATCGGCCCAAATTTTTGTGAATCGTGTTGAAAACCGAGTGTGCACATTCGAGCTCAAAGTGGCACATTTCCGATCTCGGGAAAATGAAGCGCGCCGCTCCGCGTCGCGCTTCATTTGCCTCCCTCGCTCGAAAATGTGCCACTTTTCGCTCGAATGCGCACATCTTCGTATTTATTATATTTGTTTACTTTAACCTTTGCTCTTTCGAATCAAAAAATTAAATTTAGTTTGGTCATTATTGATTTTATATTCGAAAAATGTATTTATCATAGCAATGAGTGGAAGGGAGCGAAAAGATACGACAAGCTTGTGGGTGCAAATGAGAGGGAACGATTAAAATTATTTAATTAGATATATCGGCCCAAATTTTTGTGAATCGTGTTGAAAACCGAGTGTGCACATTCGAGCTCAAAGTGGCACATTTCCGATCTCGGGAAAATGAAGCGCGCCGCTCCGCGTCGCGCTTCATTTGCCTCCCTCGCTCGAAAATGTGCCACTTTTCGCTCGAATGCGCACATCTTCGCATTTATTACATTTGTCTAATTTATTTCTTTCTATTTGAAACGAAAAATTTAAAAGTGAATTAGTACATATCGATTTTATGTTTAAAAACGTATTACACGATTCCAGATACTATTAAATTTAAAAAAAATAATTTGAGAAAAAGGAGATTTCGTGAAAGTTAAGAAATATTTTCAACGGTCGAATCTTGTTAACTCGGCTCTTTAAATGGATTTAATTTCAACTACCTTTAAAATTGCGAATTGTACGTCGTTGTTTATTTTTTGCTAAAAATTAGCTATGAAAATATTTGCAAGAATTTTCTTTATTTCTTGGAAAAAAAAATATATAAACATGATTTAAATATGGCGCTTTTGAAATCGAGGATTTTATTGGTCGTTCTTAAAGTAACCATAGATACGCACAACAAAGCATAAGTACAGTCGAACTCTGATAACTCAAACTTCTAGAATTTGAGTTTTTTTATTATTCGAATTTTTACTTTCAGGTTCATCTTTGTTTATTAATAATAAATAATAATTTATTTTTAACACTTTTTATTTACAAATTTAGGCAGCGTATTTATGTGCGAAAGGCGGAATCTCTATTTTGAACAATCATTTTAAAAAAATATAAATGTAGCAATTTGCATTTTTTGATTAAAAAAAAAAGTTTAATTATATTCGAGAAAAACTTTTGGAACATAGTTCCTAAACAAATTCGAATTTTAATAAACAAATCTATACGTAAATAAATGTTTGAAAGTTTTAAAATTTTAGTTTTAATGGTAAAATTGAAGTATTTTATACGTAAAAAGAAATTGAAGCATTGAAATGTAAAAAAACTTCACCCGTTAGGAAGTGAGCACATACTTCGTGTTCATTTTTAGCGACATTAATCTTTTTCGCATCAATAAGTTAAATTTAGTTTGATTGGTTTTTTTGGATTTGAAATGCGGAGAATTAATAGCCAAATTTAATAAATACGAAGATGTGCGCATTCGAGCGAAAAGTGGCACATTTTCGAGCGAGGGAGGCAAATGAAGCGCGACGCGGAGCGGCGCGCTTCATTTTCCCGAGATCGGAAATGTGCCACTTTGAGCTCGAATGTGCACACTCGGTTTTAAGCACGATTCACAATCATTTAGGCCAATAAATTATACGACAAATTATTTAGATAATTTTAATCGTTGTCTCTCACTTGCACCGACGAAATTGTCGTATCTTTTCGCTCCCTTCCACTCATTGCTATGGTAACTACGTTTTTCGAACATAAAATTAATATTTACTACACTAACTTTAGATTTATGATTTGAAAAAACAAAAAATAAGTACACAAATTCAATAAATACCACGATGTGCGCATTCGAGCGAAAAGTGGCACATTTTCGAGCGAGGGAGGCAAATGAAGCGCGACGCGGAGCGGCGCGCTTCATTTTCCCGAGATCGGAAATGTGCCACTTTGAGCTCGAATGTGCACACTCGGTTATATGCACAATTCACATTAATTAATTTACTTTCTAAAATTCTTTAATTAGTAATTTTACCAAAAAGTTCATATATTTAATTTTTTGCTTTTTAAAATACTTATTAACAAAATATGTGTTAGAATGATTATATAAAATCAAAAATCACAATAAACTTAATTATTTGATTTAAAAAAAAAAAGGTGAATGTATTAAAAAGCAGTAAATACCAAGATGTGCCCATTCGAGCTCAAAGTGTCACATTACCCCTCGCTCGGAAAAATGTAGGCCAATAAATTATGCGAAAAATCAGTTGAAAAATTTTAATCGGTCCCTCTCACTTGCACCGACCGGATAATCGTATCTTTTCGCTCCTTTGCACTCATTGCTATGGTAAAAATACGTTTTTCGAACATAAAAACGATATTCAAAACAATTAATAGTTGCATTATACAAATTTTAATTAAATTAACAAAAATACATTTAAGTTTATAAAAATACTAAAATAAAAGTTTGCAATTTGATTTTCAAAATTTTTCTATAGTTCGAAATTATTTTACGTTTCCTCTTAATTTCGAGTTATCAAAGTTCGACTGTATTGAAATTATTTATAACTATTTAACATATTTAATAAACTTAAAATTAAAAATCGCAGCGTATCAGACACACATTGTAAAAAATTCAAATCGACACCTCAATTTTTAAAAACATCAAAAGTTCCAAACTGCGAGCAAAGTTCTTATTATTATTTTTTTTTCGAAAATTTCACAATTTAATACAACCAAAATCGTAATCGCATTCAGCAAGATCGCCTCACAAAAAAAATCCCTTTTAAATTGCCATCATTAAACCTTTTCAAATTTCGCGACCCAAAAACGCTCGACGTCGCCCCCAAAAAAACAAATCCCACCAAAAAACCGTCCCACAACAAATAACGGATTCGACAAGTTAAAGCTGCGTCTCCGTCCTTAAACGGCAACCCAATCTCAACCCTCATAATCAATCACAAAGCCCGTTCAATTAACAATCCAAAATTGGGAAACCCTTGCGAACGGTCGAAAGCTCTTCGCCGGCGCAGCCGAGCCCAAGACGAAAAAAAAATTCGCCCCCAAAAAAACAAGATCCCGATCGGCGAATCCGCGACCTGCCGCGCGTTCCCCGCCGCCGCAGAGGCGGCAAAAGCTCGGCCCGAAAAGGAAGAAAGGAGCGAGGCGCAGCCAAAGGCACATGTAAATTCGAAATACGTATATATTCAACTTTTCAAAGGAATTCATTAGCAAAGGTAAGGTAATATGAACCCTAGTTCAAGATAGATGTTAATCTTACTTCGTAGCGTAAGCTGAAATTACATCTCAAGAAGCTTTCAGGCATAAATAATGACAGAGGCACGTAAATTGTAAATTCTCTGAGGTATTAATCTAACTTAGCGTGGAAATTCAACTCCTGCGACTCGAGATTAGAGCTTTAATATATTCTAAAACTTTAGCGCGGTTGAATAATCTACCAGGCACACTTTTACCGCTTCTGCAACCCCATATTTTGGCGGCGTCTCGCTCGCGCGCGCGGCCGAGCCGGCGGCGCGAAGAGAGACGCCGCAACCGGAAGACGCCGAAAACGATCGCGAAACTGCTTCACCGCCATCTTAAATCAATATAATATAAAATGGGCGAATCTCAGCTCGGCAGACAAAGAAAACTCCGGCACCTTTAAGAGGGTAAGAGACGCGCATACGGTTTAGAAAGCTAAGGAATAAAGATCGATATAATGAAGGAACGAGAAGAGAAAAGGAGGCCGCGCGAAGCGGATACTATTTCTGCCTTGCCCGACGAAGACGCCGCCACGCCGCCCGAAATTATGCAGAAAAGGACGCGAGCCGAGCTTCTCCTCGGAGCTAGAGGAGGAACCGGGCCCGCCGTGTCTTCAAGATCGAGGGAGATGGCGGAAATAATGCCGAGTCATGTAAGAAAAAGATGCAGGAGTAGCACCTGTTAAATATGCATGAGACAAGGAAATTCGGTATTTAAGGCGGAAGTACGCCATTTTATAGTAACGCCCTCTCCTTATTTTTTTTTTGGGGTAATTAATATCGGATTTGATAAGCGTTCGCTTATTTTGCTCCTGATTTTCGGGCGAGCGCTTGCGACGTCTTGGTTGCGCTCGGTGAGGACGGATTACCACGGGAAAAAAAAGCAAATTTCGCCCAAGAAGTGCACGGAACTTTTTTGCAAGAGACGATCTATAATTTTGTGGAAAAAAACGACTTGGTGCCGAAGCGCCCGAAGAAAGATGGAAATTGTTCAAAATCTATAGTCGCGGGCCCAAAATTTTTACGGTAGTTCAGTTGTAAACGATTTTTTTTTACGAATTTGATGAAATTGATATTGGTCCAAGTGGCATTTATTTGATTTAAAAACCCAATCAAATTTTTATTGAGCGATTCTGAAGCGATATGGCTAAAAGACCATATATAGAGGAACTTTTTGGTACCTTGGCCCTTGTAATATTTTTTAAATTGTTTATGTAACAATTTGTTGATAAAATGAAGTTAAAGCAATTTTAATTTAGTTTACTAACTGTCGATTTTATATTTGAAAAACGTATTTAACATAGCAATGAGTGGAAGGGAGCGAAAAGATACGACAAGCTTGTGGGTGCAAATGAGAGGGAACGATTAAAATTATTTAATTAGATATGTCGGACCGAATTTTTGTGAATCGTGTTGAAAACATGTGCCATTCGAGCTCAAGTGGCACATTTCCGATCTGAAAATGAAGGTCCGTGCGCTTATTTGCTCTGTCGAAAAGGCCACTTTTCGCATCGAATGCGCACATCTTCGCATTTATTACATTTGTCTAATTTATTTCTTTCTATTTGAAACGAAAAATTTAAAAGTGAATTAGCAATATCGATTTTAGGGTTTAAAAACGTATTTTTACTATAGCAATGAGTGGGAGCGAGCGAAAACATACGAAAATCTCGTAAGTGTAAGTGAGAGGAACCGATGTTAACAAATTTTTTGTCTATTTTATTGGCAATCGTGCTTAAAATCGTGTGTGCGCATTCGAGCTCAAAGTGGCACATTCCCGATCTCGGCCAAAATGAAGCTTTGCGTAATTTTGGTAATTAATATCGGATTTGATAAGCGTTCGCTTATTTTGCTCCCGATTTTCGGGCGAGCGCTTGCGACGTCTTGGTTGCGCTCGATGAGGATGGATTACCACGGGAAAAAAAAGCAAATTATCGCCCAAGAAGTGCACGAAACTTTTTTGCAAGAGACGATCTAAAATTTTGTTGAAAAAAACGACTTGGTGCCGAAGCGCCCGAAGAAAGATGGAAATAGTTCAAAATCTATAGTCGCGTGCCTAAAATTTTTACGGTAGTTCAGTTGTAAACGATTTTTTTTTACGAATTTGATGAAATTGATATATGATATTGGTCCAAGTGGCATTTATTTCATTTAAAAAACAAATCAAATTTTTTTGAGCAATTCTGAAGCGATATGGCTAAAAGACCATATATAGAGGAACTTTTTGGTACCTTGGCCCTTGTAATATTTTTGAAATTGTTTATGTAACAATTTGTGATAAAATGAAGTTAAAGCAATTTTATTTAATTTACTAACTGTCGATTTTATATTTGAAAAACGTATTTAACATAGCAATGAGTGGAAGGGAGCGAAAAGATACGACAAGCTTGCGTGTGCAAATGAGAGGGAACGATTAAAATTATTTAATTAGATATATCGGCCCAAATTTTTGTGAATCGTGTTGAAAACCGAGTGTGCACATTCGAGCTCAAAGTGGCACATTTCCGATCTCGGGAAAATGTGCCACTTTTCGCTCGAATGCGCACATCTTCGCATTTATTACATTTGTCTAATTTATTTCTTTCTATTTGAAACGAAAAATTTAAAAGTGAATTAGCACATATCGATTTTATGTTTAAAAACGTATTTTTACTATAGCAATGAGTGGGAGCGAGCGAAAACATACGAAAATCTCGTAAGTGTGAGTGAAAGGGAACGATGTTAACTAATTTTTTGTCTATTTTATTGGTAATCGTGCTTAAAACCGTGTGTGCATTCGAGTTCAAAGTGGCACATTCCCGATCTCGGGAAAATGAAGCGCGCCGCTCCGCGTCGCGCTTCATTTGCCTCCCTCGCTCGGAAATGTGCCACTTTGAGCTCGAGTGCGCACATCTTCGTTTTTTTGGATTGGCTACATCAATCTTTTTTTCTTTCAATTTCATATAATTATGTTGATTACGATTTTAGACCTTATAAAGAAGATATAACCTATATCTTGTTAAATAACTTTTTTGAAGATGCAGTAAATCAAAGATTTGATGTTTCCATATAAAACGGCCGTAAATTTCTAAAATTTGTATAAAAAGTAAAGGCTCCAAGGAAATAAGCATGACAAATCGACACCGCAAAAGATATTTAATTGATACTTAGAAGGTACTAATAAAATAATAAAATCCTGAAGGTTTTACACCCCTAACTCAACTGGTTTTCGAGAAAAAGCAAAATATATAAAAAACGAAAATTTTTTTTAGTAATAACGAGACCGATTAATCTAAAAATGTAATTTGTTTTGGAGACTGATAAGAGCTCTTACGAAAAAATCAATAGCTATATAGCTTCTTAAGATCCTTAAAAAAATTGTTTTTTTTATATTTCTTTTTTCACCATTATACAATTTTGACACAATTTTGGCTCAAATAATAAATTTAAGATTTGATTTTTTTATTTTAATGCGTATTTACAGAATTTGTATTTATTAAAAGTAATATTTCATATCTAAAACAAATACAATCAATTTGTGGTCAAAATCAAAAGTTAAAAGATCAGATCTTTAATTTTCTGCATTTAAAAAAAAAGTATTTAGAAAAAATATAGGGGAACTTATTGTACCTTGGCCCTTTTTTCACTTGTAATTTTTTTTAAATTGTATATGTAACAATTTGTTGATAAAATGAATTGCATCGTAGTGAGGCACTAATAAGGTATTCATCATAAAATATTTGAAAGCGTTATCAACCGTTTACTCAAATTGCTATAACATTTAAAAATTTGTAGATCGATGGCCTAGGTACAACAGAGGTGATCTCTTGCGGATTTTTTTAACGTGAAATTTTGTGCTACAAAAATGAACCTAAAACTTCAACCCTTAATTACTTGAAAAATTAACATTGCGCCCTATACCAATTTTGCACGTGTCTTATGGAAAAAAGTCTCAGGTTTCCGAATCCGGTTCGTTTTTAATGATCGGATCGAAAATAAGACTGCTACGATCGTTTTTTTGAGTCAAAATGTATTTTTTTTATTTATTTTGTATTCTCAAAAATTTTGGGGGTTCAAGGGGAGCAGGGAAGAATGGCTTCTCCTATGTTGGTTTTGGGTCCATCGAAACGTCCCGTAAAAAATTAAAGCAAATCCATTACCTAAAGAGGTTAATCCATGTTTTTTTCCGATTTTTGGCGATTTTGGAAATTTGAGTTATAACCAAATTCCGACGCGTTGAGGTTGTAAACGTTCAGAAATGAAAAGATTTGAAAAAACGGCGGAGTTACATCATTTTGAAATTTAAATATTTTAGCAAAATTTACATTTTGAAAGCTTCAAGCGCGTTTTGTCCCAAACTTAACATTGGACTCTGTTGACTTTTTTAATTTATCTTATGCTCCGATAAACTAGCTTTCAGAATCTGAAAAGATTTTAAAGACCCATAAACAAATAACAGCGCTACGATTTTTCAAATTTAAAATTTAGAAAAAAATTAATTATAAGTTGGACCCTCAAACTCGTTTTTCTCAAAAATTTTGAATAGCACGCCTATGATTTCTTGAATCTGTTCGAAGCCAAAAAGTCTGGCAAATCCGAATTTGCATAGTTTTTAAAGATCTGTCCACAAATAACGACGCTACAATTTTTTTAACGGTAAATTCTGAGCTACAATAATGAACCTAAAACGGCAACCCTCAATTACTCAAAAATTAACACTACTTAAAATTGTTTTCCTCAAAAAAGCAAAGGGGTTAATTCAGCATTTTCCAAACTGGGTAGCGCGAAATGATTTGTGTTTGCATTATTTTATTTGGATCGGGGGCGCCATACATACAGTTTGGAAACCGCTGCTCTAACCGTTCTTCAATCTTTTAATGCGCCCAATTGAGATAAAATTTAAAAATCGAATTTTTCGCAATTAATCTCAAAAAATCCGTTGTTAGATCTGCAAGACATCTTAGATCTTAAAACTCTCCAACTTTCCAGTTGAGAATTTAGCAAAAATCCGTTTTAAACGCAAAGTCCAAGTAAAACGAGCATTTCTTTCGAATTTTCCGTTTCGAAAGCGTTTCCCCGAAGGAGTACCGTCAGGAGCATATGGAACTATCGATTCGAGCAAAATAAAAGGGAAATTTGATATAAACTAACGCCCCAGATAATACATAGCGCTCAGCCCAGTAAATATATATTTAGATTTTGCACAACTAAATTATTTCGGAAGTTCACGAAGCTTGTAGTTTATCGGTTTAGCTTCCACAAATTTTGTAATAATAAGCCTAGACATCTCTGAGAATGTGGTATAAATATCTTAAGCCGCCAAACAAGAATGGAACTTGGCGTTCCGCTCGCTAAGAGCGAAATTCGTTCGATCCCCGAAATATGTTCCGAGTCTTGGATGTGTTGTCTTAACGAAAATGCATGGGTAACTTTATATAAGATATTTGCATTTATATTGAGTTATAGCATAGTGTCTTCTATGTAGGAAGCATTAAGGCAAATATTGGTGTGTCTACGGTTAGTTTACTTAACCACGTATATCTGCAAAGTTAGAAGCAACACTGTTTGTTTATAGTTCGTAAGTTACAGGGCTATGCTTCAGACACATTTCTCAAATTGCAAAAAAAACTTGATCGCTTATTTGGTAATAAGTTGCTTGTTCGGCTCTCATCGAAAGCTGTGCCTTATATTTATATTCCGAAGCGCGCTTAAAACGTGTACAGAAAATGTTTTTATCAAAAGTTGATGGATTTTTGGGGTTAAAGACGAGAAAAATTGGCTCGGTTATGAGCACCAGGGTACGCCAAAATATTCCTCTAAAATATAAAGCAAATCATTTTTTTTTCGATTTTTTCAAAAAAATGCAAAGGGGTTAACCCATGTTTTTTCTCGATTTTGGGGGTTTTGAGTTAGGACCAGATTTCAACGTATTAAGATCCAATGTGTTCAAAAATAAAAGATTTCGGGGTAATATTTAAAGATAAAAAAGTTTGATGCATTTTAAACATTTGATTTTACAGAAAATTTTTATTTTGAATGGTCGCAAATTTTTGAGAGTTTAAAGATGTAGCAGGAAAAAAATGGATACGGCTATAAGCATAAAATATAAAGAAATTATTTTTAAAAAACCAAAGGGTTAACCCATGTTTTTTCTGGATTTTGGCCAATTTTAAAGGTTTTACGTTAGATTCGGTTTCGGATAGAATAAGGTCCAATACATTTGGAAATGAAAGGATCTCGAGAAAAAAAGCAAAAATAAAAAAGCTAAGGCAATTTAAACTTTTACTTTTAAAGAAAATTTTCATTTTACTGAAACATACGTATCGAAAAATCTATTGACTCAAAATTGACGTTTTCTTTCAGAGAAAAGTATGCCAAAAGTAGAATAAACGTTCGACTTCTTTTGGAAGTTTTACTATAATTAATTTTTTTTTCTAACGCACACACATTTTTTTTCTATCAAAGTCGAGGCACATCTTTTGAGAATTTGTCGAAGCTAATTTGTTTTTAAATTAAAATTTTGTTTGCTACAATTTTAGAGACAGAATTAGAATGACTTGTAAAAATTTTATTTAATTTTGTACTGAAATAAATTACATTTTTGAACATGTGTAGAAAGCATTTTTTTTTAAACAAACAGTTTTGCTTTTTAACTAATTGATGTATTAATTATAAAATACCTAATATATTTTTTATTAAAAACCATTTGTATTTAAACTAGTACGAAAAATGCTAAAAGGGCCAGTCTTCGAATTATTACAAGTTTATACACATTTCTGCAAATATTAAAATTCTTAAAGTATATCCATCTCTTTTTATTTTATTATTATTTTATATACTCTGTCTTTGATAATTTGTTCGCTGTCATAGTAACGACCTTATGTATTATAACCAATTCTTTACATTATAAACGTACGCAGATTAATACTTTATTATTACCGTTTTAATTAATACATATTTTTTTTAAGATTATTTATTGATGAAACACTTAAAATTACATCAAATTTTTTATACCCCGGTTAATTAAAGAAAACGAACCCTAAACCAGTGGTCCACAAGCGCCGATTCCCGCTCCAAAAATCCTATTTAAATTTTAGAACGTTTATTTTTGTATTCTTGCAACCGATTTTTCCCCCCAAAATTCACAAAATAAATATAAATAATTAAAGGAACCTTTGGCGCACCGCATTCCTTTTTAGCGATCGATATTTAAAATTAACATTTCGAAAAAAAATTTAAAAAAACTTCAAAAATTGAACTCACCGGTAGATGTCTTCCATCTATTCCTTGGGACGGAGGCGTCGTCAAACGAATTCATTTTCGGGAAGACCGGAACCACTTTCCAAAATCACTCTGTTCGATTTGTACGAAAAATTAATTTAACACTAGCTTGGCAATTTAAAAACCGATGTTTAAAACGCGCGATTTTTTTTTATTTAGGCATCACAATTTTCTTACGACTGGGAGGGGACTCGAAACGATTGTAAATTCGCGAACTTTCTAAAACGTAAACGCGCACTCTTTGTTGGCCGACAAAAGAAGTTGTTTTTTCCTATCGACAAGGTCCTAAAATAGACAACAATTGGATTAATCGATAAATGTGAACAGTTTATTTGGATGCACTTGTGGATCTTAATATTTACCAATGTTTCAGTCTTGGATCCAAAAAGAATTTCTAAGAACCGCTGATTTCGATTAGCAGCATTTAGATTTTGGTGGGAATCCTGTAAAGAACAAAAAAATCAATTAATGTAAACAAATAACATAAATCAAGCATTAAATTTGAGTGGTTTTAAAGTCAGAAAAAAAAGTGATAATGGCATATGCTTATGTAACTGAATTGCTAAGCGAAAATACTTGTATTTTTGCGCATTTCAAAATGTTTCAATTCCATTTACTTGCGTGTATTTATAGCTTAGAGTCCAGGGGTCGGCAACCTGCGGCCCGCGGGCCGCATGCGGCCCTTTGCAACTTATTGCGCGGCCCGCCAAAGCAGCAATTTTTGTTCTCTGACATTATTGTTATAGCATGTCAATAAAAAATAATTTTTTTCTATATTTATTTTTAATAATATCTATACTCGTATATGATATAAAAGCACTATTTAAATTACATTTGAATGTGCGGCCCGCATAAAAAAATTTATTTTGAAAATTGCCCGCCGTCCGAAAAAGGTTGCCGACCCCTGGCTTAGACCACTAGTTTTTATATGATACCTATTATACTTCAACTCTCTTAAAAAAAACTATCTTTTACACCTCCCCACTGTACACCTATTTACTTGATTTACACGGAAATTATAAATTTTTGTATAGGAAGTTGTGTAAATCGAAAGCAAACCAAAATATGCAAAAATTAGTGTAAACAAATTCAAAATCTTGAGATGTCCCACTAATTTTTGAAATTGATAATGAATTAAAATTTTTGGATTTAAAAGAAGAAATAAATTTTTTGGCATCTAAACATTTAAAAATTGCCGAATATGTTCATTTTCAACTCAATTTTGACTCTAATAAAAAATAGAAGCATTTTATTTTGTTAAATTACTTTTTAAATTACAATGGTGATTATAAAAAAAAATCTATTAATATTTGATTGATTTTAAAGAGTACACTTTGCAGTTTTTAAGCCGAAAAAAGTTTTTCTCTTAAAATTATAAATTTGAATTCATTATTAATTTTAAAAATTAGTGGGACACATCAAGTTATTAAAAAAGGTTTTTCTATTTCAAATTAATTATATAAACTATAATTTGAATCCTCAAGCTAAAAGAAAACAATTTTTTTTTAATTTTTAATTCACCCTGGTGCACGTACGTTGTTTTATATCCTTTCAAATCCAAAAAATTAATGTAAAAAATTTAGTTAATACGAAGATGTGCGCATTCGAGCGAAAAGTGGCACATTGCCGAGCGAGGGAGGCAAATGAAGCGCGACGCGGAGCGGCGCGCTTCATTTTCCCGAGATCGGAATGTGCCACTTTGAGCTCGAATGTGCACACTCGGTTTTAAGCATGATTCACAATAATTTAGTCCAATAAATTATACGAAAAATTATTTAGATAATTTTAATCGTTCCCTCTCACTTGCACCGACGAGATTGTTGTATCTTTTCGCTCCCTTCCACTCATTGCTATGGTAAATACGTTTTTCGAACATAAAATTAATATTTACTACACTAACTTTAGATTTATGATTTGAAAGAACAAAAAATAAGTACACAAATTCAATAAATAAGATGTGCGCATTCGAGCGAAAAGTGGCACATTTCCGAGCGAGGGAGGCAAATGAAGCGCGACGCGGAGCGGCGCGCTTCATTTTCCCGAGATCGGAATGTGCCACTTTGAGCTCGAATGTGCACACTCGGTTTTAAGCACGATTCACAATAAAATAGGCCAATAAATTAGACGAAAAATCAGCAGAATAATTATATTCGTTCCCTCTCACTCGCATTAACAAATTAATAGTTTTTTTCGGACTCGTCAAATTCGGTTTAATTTGTATGTCAAAGGGTTAAGTAAAATCTAGAATGTTTTTTTTAATTTAAGTACATTTGTACCTCGTTATATGGCCCCTCGTTACACTGCAATCTGGTTATACGCAATGCCCTTTTATAGTTATGGCACTATCGATTTACGGTACACAATGTTTCGTTATACGGCCAAAAGGAGAAAATGCTGTGCTCGTAGCGACCTTCTGTTTAGTTTCAGCTTTTTAAAGAGAATAAAAAGAATGGATTTTTTCATGAACTAAAAAAAATCGGAACTGGTTCAATTCAATTCGTATCGAAACGATTGATTCGTTATATGGCTTTTCGCTTTACGACCAAATTGTTCCGTAACGTATCTGGGCCGTAAAGCGAGGTACGACTGTACACATTTGAACAAAGAAAATATCCATATTGGATAGTTCCCTTACAATTAGTTTTATTACAACAGGCCCTTCGACCAATTAAATTGTTTTATAAGTGGTTTTCTCGTTATTTTTGTTAAACTTATTTATTGCAACTAATTAAATTAATTTTAAGCCTGTTGTAATAATTTTTTTTCTGGTAATTAATCATAACATGTCTCACCATTATTGTGGTCGTAGATCACTTTCGTTCACTTTTAAATCTTATTAATTACTAACGTTATTTATTGTTAACGACACAATTGTATTATTAAAAAGCGACCGTTCTTACAAGAAGGCCGCAGTGCAAATGGCAAAAGTATTGTGCGTCGAAGGAAATCAAAAGTCATGTCGCAAAAATGCGTTGCGAAAAAGGCTTTTGAAGATTACGAAATAAAGACTAGAATTGCACGAAATAAAGCGAAGGCGAAGTTCTTATCGGTGCAGCTGGCCGATGCAATAATCGTAATTTAATTTATTCATAAAGATTACGAGTCGTATTAAAGATAGGGATTTGCTTGCATTTTAACGCTACCTTGAAAATATTTGGTCGTAGAACGAACCCTGAATATTTCAAATCGTTCGTTTGGAAAAATTAACGGGGTTGCTTTTGAGATACCTGTTAGAGAGCTCGAATCCTATTATTTTCAAATAGCGTTTAAAAACGGCAAAAAAAATAACACACAAATGTGTTGTTACTAAAATCTGAATTTGCTATTGGGTATTATGTATTGCGTACTAAGAAAAACGTTGGTTTTCATTATGTCAAAAAAATCTGAAGATTTAAAGAGGTTTAAATGGACATTAAGAAATTAAATTATATTACAAAAATGGGAGGCCCCATAACTTTGTAAAACAGGAAGGATTATTAATTACTTAATCTTATATTTATAATTTAGAATAAAAAATAACAAAAAAATAATTATAAGTTTTTTTTTAATTTAGTTTCCAATTGTATTTACCTAAAACATCCAAATTTCGTTGCAAAATTTCAATCCGTGCAGAAATCAATTTTTTTTAGCAAAAAGGACTGACTTTATGGGTTCTAAACCTTATACAAAATTTATCTAAAATTTAATGTGGATGCCGAAAATAAATTAAAAAATATAGGTAGTGTTCTATTTGAAATAGTAAAGTTACTATGAACCGAAAGTAGCAGGACAACAGCGTCATCGCAAATCGAAAGCCCATAAGCCAAAATCTCTAGATTCGAAATTGCATCTCAATATTCTTAAACGTCTAGAAACAGGATCCGGAAAGAACAAAACAAGAAAAAACAGAATAACGAAAAAACAGAACAGTGAAAAAAAAAACCATGAAGAAACAAAGCAAGGAAAAAATAGATAATCTCGAATTTACAGTCGTTTAATTGCAAATGATTAAAGAAAATACAGTTTTTATTTTTTGACTATTGAAGAGAAATAATTAAAGGAATACTTATTCATATAATATAATTATGATTACATTTTCTAATGAATTTTATTTAAGATTACCGATACGAAATATGTATTTCAATAAAGCAAAGAACATCTAAGTAATATTATTTTATCTTTTTATTATTAAAGTAAATTAATTATTTAATTAATTATGTATTTAATAATTTATGTAATCCCATAATGGCAGAATAGAGAAAAACACATAACCAAATTATTTTTATTTTTGCATTTTGGATCCTTCTTTTTTAAATATGTACTAAATTAATCGTCTGATGTCTTAAAATATAATCTGTAGTATCATTTCATTAAATCTGAAAAAGGTATCCTATATAAACAATAATTTCAACAGCTATAGAATTTAAGTTTTGACTGAATCAAAATTAAAATATTGAATACTAACTTACATAATTTCTACTAATGATTTAACAAATGAACAATTATTCTTATAATAGATTTATTATTATTTTTTTGATAAAACAATGTTGTTTAAATTTCTAAATTGATTTTAAATTTATAACATACTGCTTTTGGATTTATAGCCAACAGCCTATTTGCATTTATATTAAAACCAAAATGTTTTATCCCAATACTTAAACAGTATGGTTAAATAATAAAATTAATAATAAACATTTTGTTCGTTCCCCTATTCTGCCATTATGTCATAAAAATAAATAACACATTTAATAAAAACAATATTTTATTTATTATTTATATTTGTTATTTTGTATAAACACATGCATTGTGTCAGAAATTCTATATAAATTTCAAAAAAAAAATTAATTATAATTATATTATGCGAAGAAGTATTTGTCCAACTACTTCCTTCAATAGTCAAAAAATAAATATTATATTTTTTTATTCAATCGAAATTAGACTTTAAATATACGATTTTCTGTTTTTCTTCTCAATTCTGTTCTTTCATACAACCTTAGAAACTACATCCAACTTACAAATAAAAATCTCTACAAAAGACTTGCAAAATGAACTCCACGGCGTCTAAATAAAACAAAATTTATTTTTTTCTCGGCAAACTGCCTATTTTAGAGGTACATAACCTCATATATAATTTGTTTAAAATTTTATGCGGATTCAGAAAAAAAATTAAAAAATAGGGTGTTCCATTTAAAATAACAAAGTTACTATCAACTTCCGATTTAACCGGAAGTAGCATAATAACACCACTAACGCAACTAGAAAGCCCGTACGCCAAAACCCCTACATCCCAAATTTCATCCCGATACTCCAAACTGTTTGGAAACTGCAGCTAAATTACTAAAAAAAGCTCCACAAAAAAGCTTCAAAAAAGCTCCGAATTAAGCTCCGCCGCTTCCAAATAAAACAGAGATTAATTTTTTCCAGCCGAACCCTTCATTTTAGAGGTACATAACCTTATATATAATTTGTCTAGAATTTTATGCGAATTCGGAAAAAAAATTCAAAAATGAGGTGTTCTATTTAAAATAAGAAAGTTACCAGCGATTTTCGGTACAACCGGAAGTGGCGCCGGCGCGCGAGCAACTCCAATGGAAAGCGCAGAAGGCTAAACCTACAGAACCAAAATTTTATTTTAATAACTCTAAACGTTTCCAAAAAATTAATTTTTAAAGTTGGTCACAATGCGTATAAAAAGGTGCGACGTCACAAACTCAACGAACATTGCGATTTTAACGTAGAAAAAAATGTAGTAAACACAAAAATTATTTAATTCTCCACTAAAGCGATTAATTAGGGTATGATCGACCCAAAACCCAAAAATCAAATTTTAGTTGGGCAAAAATTAGACGAAAAAATTGTATTTATGTAACAGACTTCGCGCAAAATTCAAAATCGATAAAATTTAAACCTTTTTGATTTAATAAACGATAAATGAAGGTCGGGCCGATAGTAACAATTAAAAATTTTTTTTAAATGCATAGCAGTAGTTTGTTAATCAGTATTTGAAGCTCTCATACAATAATTGTCGAAAAGACATTTTTTGAAAAAATTTGGTGTACTCTCGTATGCCTATCTGAATATCATACAATTTGTATTAAAACAATACTTTTGCTTCATTTTTAAATTATTATTAACAGAAATTAATTATGTAACAACCGCCAATTGAAAAAAAAATTAAATTATGTTCAAAGACGTCCAAATCAGCATTAATTTTGCACTTACATTTTAAACGTTAAGGCCACATAAAGAAAAACTCACAAATTATTTACGAAGACTTAGTTTTTACGTTCGTTTTGCAATTGAAAGCCCCCTTCTTTAATCGAACCGACCCCCACCAACCCTTTAATTTGCGACTTTTATTTTTAACGTCCCTTCCTCAATAATTACCGATAATTTTTTAACAGGTCGCCCAACCAATTAAGTTACAATAAAGGATCAAAGAACAATATTACAGGAACATGCCAATTTGCCGAAGAGTACCAATCATTTCTTAAATAAGTAACGAAAACCGAAGAAACTTTCTCCAAAAACGACATGCACCTAATCGTCCGCAATTAAGTTACGAGAATTAATAATAACGAAGAGAAAGCAAACCCGATAATAGGTATAAATTTTTAGCGAAATTGTGGGGTATTACAAAAGCGGCCGGACCCGGTCATGCGATCTCCGAAGGGCTAAAAACTGGACGCGGCCCGCTTTTCCAACGATAATACTAATAACATACAATTTAAATTGTGGGAAACGTAATTTCGCTTGGTCCGCTCTAATTTTTTCTTTGTTCGTATTCGAGGTGCGTCCCCGAAGTCGCTGAAACTTACTTCGGACCGAAGGAACCGCTCAAACTTTTGCGCCGAAAGAAGTTGTCGACAATTAAACTCGAACTTGTCGGATTTGTTAAAAAGGGTCGAAAAAGTAAACCAGTTCTTTCGAAGGAAATTGTACCAAATTTTGGTCGCGACAAAGTTGAATTTCCCAGGCTTTTTAACATCAACGTGTAAACCTGTTTGTTTACAATTACGAAGTCTCGATGTTCGTGTTTGTAAATCTGGTCTGCTGTGGCGTTTCAGTTCCGAGTGAATTGCGCGAAAGAAGTGCCGTTTAAGTTTTTTACCCAAAAACAAATTTGGATAGCCGCAAATAATCGAAAGAAAGATCGAGGTGAGCGCCGAATTATTTTTCTCAAAATTTGATCTGAATGTTTTTTAACCTCACTTAAGCCAAATCCGTGCGTACATTTAAATTGTACGTCTTGATTGGATATTTAAAGAAGTAACCATGGTTACTCAATAATTAACCAATCTCGAACATTTAAAAGCGCGGGTTTTTTCAAAAAAAATTGTTTTTTCAAATTGTTTTAGTTTTGATTAAAACATCTACCCTTTTTTTATCAAGAGACAAATTTTGAAAAAAGTCTTGTTTTTTTTTTGAAATGGTGACCCATATTTTCGAAAAAGTAAGGAATAAAAGCGTCCAAAGAACGGCCTCCATGTTTTGAAGTAATTCCATATTGGATAACGTTAGCGGGTGTAGTTCGCAGAGCAACCCCGTTTGCTAAGAGGGTGGAAAGCCGTCGGAAAATGGCGCACATATTTAATACGAGCCCTAGGATTTTTCGTTTTATTAAATCAAATCGCGATATTTTTCTTTGGTTATAAAATAAAACTTTTTCCGTCTTTTGCTCTAAAAGAAAAAACAACTTCTGGACTAATTTTTTTCGAAATTAGATGCGTTTTAGTTGAAATAGTGTTTAAAAAAATTAAAAATTAATTTTTATTGCGTAATAGATAAAAATTTTCCGGTAATTAGTGGCGAGCCCATGATAATACAAATAAGCCATTATGTGCTTATCTGATTGTTTTAGTTTAAAAAAAAAGTAAACTGGAAATGTGATTAAATCTGACAAAGCTTAATGAATAGCCTTCATAGAAGCCAATCGAATTTTATTAAAAACACACGTCGAAAGCGAATTTAGCAAAAATGTTGAGGCAAATCATTCTACTGATCGTTTTGAAAAATGCAATTGTGGTAATTAATTTAGCATTGTTACAACTGAAAAAGGTCTTAGTACCAGATCGCTCAATTAATTTCTCTTTCAACGATTTATTAAAAATTTTCAAAAAAAGAAGACGCTATGACAATTTCGAAAATAAATTATCAAAACAGATTTTTAATTTATTTTTTCTTTTTAGAATCCTGCAAACGATTACAAAATATTGCACGAAAATCTCGAAGCCACCCTACATCCAGATTTGTTTAAGAATTTCAAATTTGTGGTATACAACGTTTCGGGGAAGCAAAAGTTCAATCTTACCGTCGATGTTCTCGAAGAACTAAGTAAAAGTATTACGGTAATTTTTTTTGTGTTACGAAATTAATTAATTTATTTCGGATTTTTTTCTCCCGAAAAGAAACAATTCTTTGTGACCTTAATTTGATTGTTTTTTAGATTTCCATTCGAGGTTTTAAGTTGGTGAAAAACGTGTACAGAGATTTTCCGTTCCGATACGACGGAAATGCCTGCGAAATAAGCCAAGAAAACACGTTTGGAATTAAGGCCATTTTTTTCACCACCAATTTCAAAGGATGTCCCGTTAAGAAGGTGAGATCCCGGTTTCCAAAATCTTGAAGGATTTTGGACGATTAAATCCGCTTACGTAGTTTGAGAATTTTTCATTTGAATTGCCATTTTTTAATCGAGCAACTTTGGAAAGAAAAAGAAATAAGCAAAAATAGTTTTAAAAATATGCGCTTATTAAATTTTTTACAATATTTTTGATCTTATTAATTAATTACAAAGTGAACACCTAAAAAAGAATTTCTTTTGATAATTGTTAATATTTTGCTACTTTTCAAAAATAAGTATTAGGTTGGCAAGAAAGTAAATCGATGGTGTTACAATTTTTTGAATCACTTCGTCATATTTTGCTCTTCTATTTCATGTATCACACGCAACGATTAAAAATTAATTAAAATGTTTTGAACTTCATTTTTGGATTCTAGATGAAATAAAAAAGATTTACGAATGATGATTTTCGATATTCATCTCAAAAACAACAAAATCGATCCTTTTTTTAAAACGAATCATCTCTGGTGATAAAAAATGGGTTGTCTACAATGATAAAAACGATCATGGTCCAAGCGCTTTGAACCAACACAAGCCACCTCAAATGCTCAATTGCATCGAAAAAAAGATCATGTTTTTAATTTGATGGGAATATAAAGGGGTCATGTATTTTGAGCTGTTTCCAAGAGACCAAGCAATGTTTACTGTCAACAACTGATAAAATAGACAGAAGCAATCAAGATAATAAATAGCCAAAATTGGCTAATTGTAAAAGCATTATATTCCGCCATGACAACGCTCGACCTCGCACATCTTTACTAAACTCGTCAAAACTGATTAAAGCTTGATTAGAAACTGATGTCACATCAGTCCTCACCTTGCGCCATCGGATTACCATTTATTTCGTTCTTTACAAATTTCTCTAAACGATAAAAATTCACTAATTATGATGACCTGATAGCGCACTTGGTTCAATTTTTTTGCCGATAGCTACCAGAAGTTCTACAAAATCATGAAATGACCAGAAAAAGGTCAAAAGGTCGCTGAACAAAACAGTAAATTTATAGTTTGTATAAAAAAATCGAGTTTTATTTGTAACCAAAAAAAAAAACGAAACGACTTTCTTGCCAACCAGATGATGGATAAAAATATTTGAAAAATCCTACCTTTTTGCAGTGTCCCACATGAATTGCTGCATCTTCAGTTTTAGTCAATTATCTGAAAAGAAAAACTTAGAATTAGTGAAAAAATCTAGGACATACAATTAAAAAAAAAACTACATGTACAAATTCTGTTTAGAAAATATAATTTTAGACTGAAATGGTTTAATAACGACTTATGTTTCAGGGCCTTTTTTCCGTAACGAATGTGTACTGGGACGAAAATAAATTTCCACCGAAATTGCCGAGGGGCCGTTTTTTGAGCGTAGCAAATATGACCTACGGAAATTCCATTCAATTATCCAATATTAAATGGTACTGGAAATTAGTGTACGATTAAATTTAGAGGTTACTTATCAAAAGTTGATTTTAAATTAGCACTAAAAATTTTAAAATAATCATATTTATCTTTTTATGTAGTGAGCACTAAAATTAATAGAAATTTAAGTTAATCTAAGCATTTTTTGAAATGTTAAAATTATTTTTAACTTAAAATAATTTTAAGCTAACAATTAACAGAGTTTTATTTAAAAACCAAAAATTAACAATAATAAATAAATAAAATAGTATTAGAACTCGCTTTTGTTGTTTTAGGATGATTTTCAAAACGTGGTAAATATGATTACAAAGTCAAATAATTAACAAATTCATTTTGAAAGAATAAAATACTTCAATACCCTATGCGAAAGACAAATTACGAATAAAAGAAAACGATATAGGGCAAAACGTTCAGTGAATGACCGATTTTTTGCATCGAGAGCTATTTTGATGGAAAAAAAATTATAAATAAATTAATGAACCCAAAACAATTATTCAAATTGAAATGAAACATTATTTTTGTTTATGGATTAATCTACATTGATATACAATAAAACCTCTCTTAAAAGATACTCCTGTACAACGGATAATATTGTTGGACACACGACTGTCCATTGGAGTGAAGTTTTACTATATTAATATATAAATGTACATTATAACTATATATTTAAATAAAATAAATAAACAAATGCAAATGTTTTCAAAAATCATTTGCAATTCTTTTCAACACTTAATAAGGCAAAGAAAATAATTGACTAAACCCGAATGCTCTATCATCTAACATTTAGAGAGATTACTACAAAAAAAAAGAAGAAAAGCAAGAAAAGATAGACAATATAAACAAAGAAAAATATAGAGAAAAATTAATAAAGTGGAAACAAAAAGAAAACATTACTATATATTAATAATATTGTTATTATTATAAATATAATACCATCATATGAACACATCTAAAAATTTGTTTCTTTTTCCTCTAATAAAAAGTAATTTATGCTTTATTTCTTACACTTTAAGGCAGTGTTTCTCGATCTTTTTTTTACCATGCCCCACCTACGTCTTTCTTAAATTGTGATGCCCCCTTATACAATCTCTACATATTTTTCTATATTTAAAAATTTAATTATTTTTTCTAAAGTAAGCCTAGTTACGACTTGTTCAGTACACAAGACTTTAGTACAATTAACAAAGGAAATTTTCAAAATATATATAACAGACAACTAAAAATGAGCTATCAAATTAGTCGAACATGGGACGTGGTATCCACATTGGAACACACTGCTTTAAGGTCCATTCTTCAAACTGCAAACGTGGTGGTCGCTAACTAGTTAGCAACTCACCGTCAACTACGCAATCTGAGCGAGAATCGGCAAAATATCTTTTTTTCTAGTTTTTAGCTTATTATTATTTATTGAAAATTATATATCACGAAAAACTATTGACAAATTAATTATGAATAGTATTCCACAGAACGTAAAAAAGAAAACTTTATTAAATAGCACAAAATCTAGCCAAATATCGAACTTTGGATTAAAGAATCCCGTTCTGTGGTCGAAAACTGGCAAAGTGACCCGACACCAGTGTGCAGTTTTAGTTATGCTATTGTTTAGTAAAGATGTGGTAATTTGCCATAGAATTTTAACACTGTATAGAATAATTTGAAAAGGAGAAAAAAATGAGGTTCTCGACGAAGAATCTCGGCCATAAGTTCACCTCGATAAAGGAGGATCCCCGATAAGCATTGATAGTTGTTGGAAAATTGGAGGAATGTTGGAAGCTGCGAGCGCTGGGCATAATTGCATAAAGCGGAATCGGTAACTTTCGACTAGAATATTCCATTAGCAAAATAAAGAAGAGACGCTCGTATTGTTGTAGGTCTTCGCTAAAGAGGAACGCAATATTAATAATATTCTAAGTACACAGAAGGGAACTGTCACATTTGACAGAAACGTAGTTTCTGCTAGACGGAGTGTGCGTTCCTCATTAATTCAGCCGTCTTCTCGTGTCTTAGAGTTATTAGCATCAGCCAATGGTAGTACGTATTCTATTTTGCCGGGATCCTTTGTTTCACTTCCGGCTTCGTCTTAACCGCGTTCCCTCCGAAGTTCCTCCTATTTCCAAAATAGAAAATGTTTTCCGAGCTGAACGCTCCTTAATTACGAGCTTAGAGCTTTGCATTAAACAAATTTTCGATTATTATATTCGAAGGTTTCCGAGCACAAAGAGGAGGCTTGTTTTCCTTCGGTTTGCGCGCCGAATTTCCACCACAAACGGAGCGTCTTTTCCAAAAAAAGAAAGCCAATTCCTCTAATTTTCCATCTTAACTGGGCGCGTAGGTGCTGAAAATTGGGTGACGTCACGTGGGGTTAAAAATTCAATATTAAAAAAATGTTGTATCGGAACAAGCTAGTTTTTTAAAATTTTGAAATTATTTTACCTTTTAACTATTTTATCTAATGAAATACATATGTTTATTTATTGTTTCGCAGTGTAACAGTTTTGATAACAATGAAAAACGTTAGCAAAGGCGTGTCTTTTAAAAAAATATATATACAATAGGATTCCATGGACCCTAAACTAAAATAGCCGTAGCTATTCTTTTTTGTTCTCCCTTCAACCCCCAAAATTTTCGAGAAAATTGAAGAAATCCAAAAAAACTTAGTTCTACTCACAAAACGATTGTAGCGCCCTCATTTTGGATCCTAGCATTAAAAACAACACGGATTCGAAATTCTAAGACTTCCATCCATAAGATACATGCCAAATCGACATAGCGCGCAATGTTAATTTTTCGAGTAATTAAGGGTTGAAGTTTTAGATTAATTTTTGTAGCGATAAATTTTACGGTACAAAAAATTTTAGTGTCGTTATTTGCAGAAGAATCTTTAAAAATTATACAGATTCGGATTCTCCAGATTTTTTGGCTTTAGATATGCACAAAAAAACATAAGCGTGCTATTTGAAATTTTTGAGAAAAACGGGTTCGAAGAGTCCGACTTGTAGTTAATTTTTTCAAAATTTCCAATTTGAAAAATCGTAGCTCGGTTATTTGTAAACGGATCTTTAAAAACTTTTCAGATTCTGAATTGCCGTTTATCTAAGCCTAAGATCAGCTAAAAAAATCGATATGACCTAATGTTAAGTCTAGGAGAAAAACGCGCTTGAAGCTTTCAAAATGTAAATTTTGCTAAAATTTTTAATTTTCAAAATGCTGTAACTCCGCCGTCTTTGCGAATTTCGTCAAATCCTTTTATTTCTGAACGTTCCCAACCCCCACGCGTCGGAATCTGGTCCTAACTCAAAACCCACAAAAACGGCCAAAATCGAGAAAAATATGGATTAACCCCTTGCGTATTTTTGAGGAAAAAATATTTTAGGTAAAGGATTTGCTTTAAATTTTTACGGGATGTTCCTATGGACCCCAAACCGACAAAGCCGGGGCCATTCTTCCCTGCTCCCCCTTTAACCCCCAGAATTTTCGAAAAAAATAAATAAATCGAAAAAAATGCACTTTGACTTACAAAATCGATCGTAGCGTCCTTATTTTTGATACAATTATTAAAAACGACACGGATATGGAATTCCGAGTTTTTTCCCATAAGATACGTGTAAAATCGGCATAGAGCGCAACGTTAATTTTTTGAGTAATTAAGGGTTGAAGTTTTAGATTTTTGTAGCACCAATTTTTACGTTACAAAAATTGTAGCGCTGTTATTTGTAGACGGATCTCCAAAAACTGTACAAATTTAGATTCATTAGACTTTTTGGCTTTGGATAGATCCAAAAAACCATAAGCGTGCTATTTAAAATTTTTGAGAAAAACGGATTCAAAAAGTCCAACTTTTAATTAATTTTTTTGTGTGCTTGAAATAGCTATAGAAACACTGTTAAAAATATCAACCTATTTTTTTTCTATCGCGTTGTTTTTTACAAAGTAATTAAACAAAGTCGCCTCCTTATGCATGCGTTTTTATAATGCCCATAGCGCTCGGGCTAATTCACTGAAAAAATTAAAACATAATGAAAAAATGGTTAACTTTTTTCAAAAAACTTAATCTCGTGGACTTTAAACTTTTAGAAATAATAATTTTTTTTCGAAATTTGGTTTATTTTGATTTTTTAATTTTACAATTTGAAAATTTTGCGCCACTTTTTGAATGGTGCCCGAGGCACGGTGCCCCACTTGCCCCGCTCTAGATACGCCGCCGGACCATTCCGTTCGCGAATAATAAATAATAAATTGTCGAGAAACAACGATTTTCGAAGTTTTATTTAAAAGCGCCCACAGGAACGATCGAATTCAAATTTTAAATAAACATAAAATTAGTATTTGCGGTCGTTGGAGAACGGAGCGCCCTTTTTTTTGCTCTTCGAGTTAATTAAATTGCGAGGAAATTCTGGTATTGACAGTTTAATGACTTGAAACTGCGGAAGAAATATAGTTGCGAACCTAATCTTTCCTAAACCAAAATTTCCTGCCAGTGGCAGAATGAATGTGCTAAGTTTTAGGTATCGGCGTTGAGAGCTTTGCCGAGAGAGGGAACTTCGAGCTTTATATTACAGCACCGCGAGCTTTGCACTTCGTATAATTTGTTTTTTACTATCTTTTACTAAAAAACTATTTTTTTAGTCTAAAAATAAACAAGTCTCGACGAATTTTAATTTTAAAAAATTTAATTCGGAAAAATTTAATTTTTTAAACGTTTTTCTTTGGATAAAACGACGTGCGATAATTAATTAAAAAAGTTGGTACAATTTTATTGTAAATATAGCTGAACAATAAAAACTTAGCAGGTTCCATGTATTTTATGTGTAAAGCAAATTTTATTTAAATTAGAAGTACTTTTAAAATTACTTTCGAAAGCTGCAAACTTTAAAAAATCGTAAATTTTAATTCAGCGCTAAAACGATTCTTAGATATATGTAAATACGCGTTTAATGTATTGCTTAGTTATTACGAAAAAAATTAAAGAACTTGTGCATAAACCAGAAGTCCCACAAGATTTTTTTTGATTATGTGTTCTTCTGTATTTAAATCTCCTGCTTTAAAAAAACAGAAATTTTGATTGGATGCTAATACGGCCCTGAAAACAAAACATTAGACTACCGTATTTCTTACCTATCCAAAAAAAAATTAGAAAACTTAAGACTTAACCAGCAGTTCCACAATAATACGTTTAGAACATGCTTATTTTGAATTAAAAACTATGAATTTTGAAAAATCATAGAATTTAATTTGGTATTAATACGGTTCTGAAATTTGAATATGCGCTTAATATATTTCTTAAATATTAAGAACAAAAAATTAGTGATATTGTGTCTAAATCAGAAGTCCCACAGGATCATTTTTAATTTATGTGTATTTTGGATTTAAAACTAGATATAAAATGCTGAAAAATTACAGATTTTCGTTTAGTACTAATACGGTCCTGAAAGCTAAATATACAATTCATATATTTTTAAAAAATTAAGGGCTTCGTGCCCCAACGAAAAGTTCCACAAGACTATTTTACTTTAAAACAATCATAGATTTTGAATTAATGATGATACGGTCCTGAAATCAAAATATGAGCCATATATATTTTTTTCTTATTAAAAAAATAATAATAATTGAAAACCTTATGCCTTAACCAGAAGTTCTATAGCAATACTTTTTGTATATGTTCATTTTCTATTAAAACTATTTATTCTAAAAAAACCCCATAGAATTTGATTCAGTGCTAATACGGTCCTAACATTTGAGTATGGGCTTAATATATTCCTTAAATATTAGGGAAAAAAGCATTAAATCTTGGTGTTTCAACCAAAAGGATTTTTAGACTACGTGGTTTTTTATGTTTTGAAATTACGAATTAAAAAAATCACAGATACGAATTTATTGCTAATACAGTCCTGATTTTTAAATATATGCTTGAACTATCCTTTGGTTATAAAAAAAAAATTGAGAATTTTGTGCCTAAACCAGAAGTCCCACATTTTTGCATTTAAAACTAGCAATAAAACAGTGAAAAATTATAGAATTCGATTTAGTGCTAATACGGTCCTGAAAGCTAAATATGGAATTAATATATTTTGAATGTATTTAAAAAAACTTAAGAATTCTACGCCTCAATCAGAAATTCCCCAGCAACGCTTTTGGATAAGGTGTATTTTTTTATTAAAAATTATGAAATTAAAAAATTCATAAATTTTGATCTGGTGCCACAAGAGCTCTGAAATTTTAATACGTGCTCGATCTAACCCTTAAATATTGATAAAAAAATTACAAAACCTATATCTCAACCCGAAGACCAACAGAAACATTTCCAACACATATGTATTTAAAAAAAATCACTTATTATTAATTTTGTGGAAGGGGATTGGTTTATTTACCCATTTTATATACCCCTATAATTTTAGTGTAAATAAATCAAAGACAACCCCCAACGAATAAAATTAGATTTTTAAATTGTTGTTGTTTTTCAAAAGCTAACAATTTTCTCACAAAATTATTGAAGTTATACTTCTTTTGGCGAGTTTAGAGTAAAATCTTAGCAGGCAACGTAAGTTTCGCCGTGGAAAAAGTAACATCTTGAAATGAATTAATTTTTTTTAAAGTTATACTTCTTTTGGCGCCTCCAGAGTATAAATTTAAAAAGCAACGGAAGTTACGCGCGTGCAACTATCGAAAATGGAATATTATCAAGTTAGACGTCTAAAAAAATAAATTAACGATTGTGAATCGTGCTTAAAACCGAGTGTGCGCATTCGAGCTCAAAGTGGCACATTCCGATCTCGGGAAAATGAAGCGCGCCGCTCCGCGTCGCGCTTCATTTGCCTCCCTCGCTCGGAAATGTGCCACTTTTCGCTCGAACGCGCACATCTTTGTTATATTGAATTTGCTACATTAATCTTTTTCTTTTCAATTCAAATAATTAAATTGATAATGCTTTTAGACGTTAAAAATAAGATATAACCTATATTTTTTTAAATAACTTTTTTTAATATGCAGTAAATTAAAGATTTGATGTTTTTGGTACAAAAACGGTCCCACAGCTCCCCACTCGAAAATCCATTCGTTCGACCACGAACTTTTTTGTAACTGCGAGCACCTGCGCGCAGAAATTTTCGAAATTTCAAAGAAGACACGGTCCACAAAATACATAATTGATCCCTTAATATAGTATTATGAACGCGGTCTGAAAACATCCAAGGAATTCGAACGCGTGAACGAATTTTATCAGTGCCCGATAGGAATGCGCTTAATCTGCTGCGGTGCAGACGTCTGTTTCCTATTTTCTTCCTCTTCGACGAGCGTCCGACAACGAAGAGGGACAATCGCCAAAGACAAACCTACACCCTCGATGAAAATTCGAAGGTTTTAATGGTGCTCCAAAATCGATAACAGTTTAACGTACTTTTCGATCGAAAGTACCTAAACTCTCCAACTTTGTCCAAATTACTTGTTAATTCGGCAACATCTTCTCGACCACTTCCGCTTTTTTCTTCGCCAAAGACGCACCCCTGAATTTTCCCAATTCCTCCGTCAAAAGTTTTTTATTTGGACTTGCTACTTGGAAAAAAATTCGAGAGCGTTTTTTTGGGTCGAGAAAATGCGACTTCGGCAAGGCGACCCGAGCCCTAAGCACACCATTTTCCGGGTGCTTGAGCAAGAAGGATTCCGCAATTACGTTTTTCAATAAACTAACGACAAACAATGATTGAAATTATTCGATAAATGGCGCGTTAGAAAGTGGCGTTCAGACGGTGCAGATTCCTTCGTAATTCGAGTTAACGAATCATTAAGCGCCAGAAACTTTAACTAAAGATTAAATATAATAGTTACTGAGCTCTAATGTCACTCATCACTTAAACGTCACTTCCTTAATTATCACATTAAGTTTAACAGAGAGGGAGAAATCTGCTCCGAGAAGGGCTGGGCGCGTTTTGTGCGCTTTTCTAAAGTTTTATTCGTCGCAGGATCGACGGTTCGCTTGTCGATAAGTCGCCGCTAAAGTTCGCCAAAAGGTTTAAAATCCAAAAATTGGATCAAATCGAGCAAAAATAATTGCGATCGATTCATCTCTTTCTGTTTTAAATCGTTCTCCATGGGTCTATCTTTATTTATTTACAAATCGTCATGGTTACAAGTCGAAATTTTGATTTTTCGGCTTTTGAGCAGAGATCTGCAAAAAAAACTATTATTTTGGATTTTTTACTTTATATAATTTCTATTGAATAATTTATAATTAAGCTCAATATTTTTTTATTTTTAATTATTTTTGTAAAGAATGTATGGGAGGTACAATCAGAGGCAAAAGTACTAAAAATCTGTAATTCATAAATATCTACGTTTTATGACATATCACGAAGTAAATAAATAGTGTCAATACTAATAAAAACAACATAATTTAAAAGAAAATAGGAAATTTTACTAAATAAGGGATGTTTGGGACAAAATGAGTGCAGAAGTATTCTACTAAATTTTTGTTAGTTTTGATACATTTTCATATACGTCCCAAACATCCTTAGTTAGTCAAATTTCCTATTTTTTTTTAATTATATATTTCTTTTTAGTATTGACAGTATTATCTACTTCGTAGTACGCCATAAAACGTAGATATGCACGTATTTCTAACTTTCAGTACTTTTGCCTCCGATTGTACCCCCATATAACCTTAATAAAAAAGTTCTATTTAAATTTTCATTACCTAAAATTTTTTTTTTATAATATGGATTGTTCAAATCAAGTTTGTTTAAAAAAAACAAATTTTCAATAGAAACTCCCAAGAACTAAAATATGTATAATAAAAAAAAATATTTTCGCCGATCTCTGCTTTTGAAAATACCTGCATTTATGAAATTTTATAATGATCAAAAATATGCTATTCAAACGTTTATAATTTAATGGGTAAAAAAAACTACGTGACATTGCTTAATTAACGCGCACAGAAACCAAAATGCTTGCTGTCACCTCGTCAATCAACACACCTATGCAAGTATCAATAGTGTGCCATGGATTCGTTAAAACCACATAAAAAAATTTGCCAGATCAAAACGTAATAATTAAATCCACCAAAAATACCATATATTATACAACAACCCTGCCTATAGCAAGTTCTTTTTAAAGCCACAACTTATTTATCAATATCAGACATATATAGATATAGATATATATGTATAATGTTACAGACAAAGCGTGAATTTCAATCAAAACATACACTAAATAAGATAATGTATGCATTTATTAAAGAAGGCCGTGAATGCATACAATTATATAGTTAGTGGATAATTCACCTAAATCCACATTTGCAAACGTAAATATTAATTCAAACAAATAAACAATACATTGACAAATACCTTCAAATCATTCTCCGAAACGACCGTCCACGTAAAGCGCATCGGCAAGTCCCGCCAACAGAACACTCGATCGCGACACGACCACATTGAAAGTTTCCGCGATACTAAGTTGCCAATTAAGTACTTTCCTGGAAAACGGCAGCGTCGCTGTGACTTAACCAATCAGAAGGCGGATAACAACAAGCGAGTGTGACGTAGAGTTACAAGTATTGAAGCCTTTTCACCGATTCTAGCGTTGTTAATAATTTTCGTTGCCAACGAGTGGGAGCGAGAGGGAGATGCACGCGGTCGAATTTCAATGGCGAACTCTATTCCCGCACTCTTCCAACGCTCGAACGTTAAGTCGAATTGCTTCGAACGATTTTTTATGTATTTAGGGCGCTGTGGATCGGCGAATTAATTTTGAAAATTGATTTTGGGGGCCCGTTTTAATTTGTTGGCTTTCCTTTGGCATTAATGCCGTACAATTCGGGTGAAATTGGGGTTATAATTTTTGATTTTGGGGCTCTGTTGTGTTTCGAAATTTTAAAGACAATTGTGAAATATTAATAAAATATAAAGGCGATGGATTTAAATAGTAGATTTTGTAAAAAATTGGAAAGAAACGGCTTCCTTTATTTTTAAAAGTGCACTATTGAAATTACGTGGAATATGATTTTCAATCTGGAGAAAAATATACATGGTCTAACAATTTTCCGGTGCCACTTTGGGTTGAGGTATAGGACTCCTATTTTTTTTCGTAGTATTTAAAAAATGTACCAAGCACATATTTAAATTTCAGGATCGTACAAGGAGTGAATCAAAATCTACGATTTTTTAAAATTTATACCAAACTATTAAATAGAAAACATATACATTCAAAATATTCCTGTGGGACTTTTGGCTTATCCAGAAAATATTAAATTTTTTGTATAAAAATTAAATTTTTGGGCCATATTAGCATTACAAAAATCTATGCATTTTTAAAATCTATAGTTTTAAATAAAATAATTAGTGTAACCTAAAAATATTTTTGGAAGACTTCTGGTTAACATATAAAGCCCTTATTTTTTTGCGGAATAACTAAGAGCCATGTTAAGCACATATTCAAATTTGAGGACCCTAATATTAATGGCTCTAAACCTATGTTTTAGTAAAATTTATAGTTTATAATACAGAGATAAATATGACCAAAAAATATTGTTGTGGGACTTCTGGTTAAAATAAAGGATGCTTAATTTTATTTATAACATTTAAGCAATATAACAAACACACATACAAATATAAGGATCGTAAAAGTAGTGGATCAAAAAATACAATTTTTCAAAATTTCTATCTACTAAGTTTTAAACACAAAAATACATATTCAAAATATTCCTGTGGAACTTTTGGGTTAGGCAAAAAAAAAATTGAATTTTTTGCTCAATAATTAATAAATATATCCAACACATATTTAATTTCAGGGCCGTATTAGCATTACAAAAATGTACGCATTTTTAAAATCCACAGTTTTAAATCAAATAGTTAATATAACTGAAAAATGTTTTTGTAAGACTTCTGGTTAACATGTAAAGTCTTTAATTTTTTTCGGAATAACTAAGATCCATGTTAAGCACATATACAAATTTCAGGACCGTATTACTACCGGCTCTAAGCCTGCGTTTTAATAAAATTAATAGCTTATAATACAAAGATAAATATTGTTGTGGGACTTCTGGTTAAAATATAGGATCTTTAATTTTATTCACAACATTTAAGCAATATAACAAACATATACAAAAATTTCAGGATCGTAAAAGCTGTGGATCAAAAACTACGATTTTTCAAAATTTCTATCTAGTTTTAAATCCAAAAATATACATTTGAAATGTTACTGTAGAACTTCTGGTTTCACGCACAACATCTTCAATTTTTTACTACGTAATTAAACGATATATCAAACACATATCTAAATCGCAAGACCGTATTAGCCTTGCAAAAATCACACCCTTAAGGATTTAGTCAAAAGTTACATGCTTTTATTAGTTATCAGAATACAATAAACAAACATAAAATCTTATACAAAGAAAACTTACAAATTAAAATTAGTTAATAATAAGGGCACTTAATTTAGTTTTAACAATTTTAAACTTAATCGTTAATCATAAATAAACCTTAAACAGTTGTATGTGTATTACTTGTACAAATCTTATTATTTTTAAAAAGAAAAAACTACAAATAAATTAATTACTAAAGAAAAATTCTTGCTGAACAAGACGTAAAAAAATAATAAAGAAATAAAGAACGACCTCTTTTAAAAACTACGAATTGAATTTGTAATCCAATAACTTACTTAAACACAAGCTAAATTAATCCAAATAATTACCTTTCTAATCCAATAAAAAAAAGGGGGATGGGGGTAGAGTGAGAACCAAATCGCGAGCCCTTACAATTTTCCCGCTAATCGTCAAAAAAAGAACTGCCGAAATAAAATATAATCCTCGAAAAATAAATTAGGCGAATTTTTTTCAAACCGGAGGTGGAAAGCGAATTAATCTCGCAAAAGTAGCCGAGGGGAAAATCACTTGTTGCTGGAAAAATCCCAAACAGGCTTTAAATATTGTCTCGCAGGGGTTGAAATTGGTGCGCCTTGTAAAAAAGCTCTCTGAAAAATCGGCGGAATCGGGTTCGATGCGAAAAGCGCGGCCGGCGTCCGCACCGCGCGCCAAGACGTCATCAAAATTTCCTTCCGCTTGCTGCAATTAGTTGTTTGAGGTTTTTTAATTAAAATTCGGTGGTTTTAGTCAATTACGAGTGTTTTTAGGGTTAGAGGGTGTAAATAGGGACATTTTTATTGTGTTTGTTTTTCGGCTTACGTGCTACATTGCCGGTTTAAATTGTAAACATGTTTTGGTTTACCTCCGAAATGCGAAT
The DNA here is from genome assembly GCA_036325965.1 of Sinopyrophorus schimmeli. Taxonomy (NCBI): domain Eukaryota; kingdom Metazoa; phylum Arthropoda; class Insecta; order Coleoptera; family Elateridae; genus Sinopyrophorus; species Sinopyrophorus schimmeli. The sequence continues at coordinate 508,491 of JARFIZ010000380.1, read as the reverse complement.
TTAAATATTGCCCGGAAAAAAATAAAAGCGCTTAATTTAATAAGAATTATCCTTTGTTGGTTTTTCGTTCGGGTTGCCCTATTGCTTCACTTTGATCGAAAAACGAGGTGGAACAATTCAATTCGTTTGACTTGAAAAATAACTATCGTAGACGAGAAAATCAGGAAAGGTATTTTTTTTTTTGATCAAAATGTATTTTTGAAATAGGCGAAAATCATCTGGACATTAGTTCTAATTTAGGTTCTATTAAAACGTTGGACGCTGTTCAAGACAGTTTTAATTAAAAAACTAATCAGAAAACTACCCCCGTAATTGATTAAGAAGGGTTAAAGTTTTATAGGTAGTCGTCTAAAAGCAAGCAGGCTTCTGAATTTAAGATTAATGGAATTAAAGATGAGAAAATGAATAATGCATTTCTTGAGCCTTGGAAAATGTAAAATAGTTCTTGCCAAAAAGTCAGAGTGTACGTTTGTGTTTGTTTTTTCTAATTTTAAGTATGGTCAAGTTAGGTTTTTTTGAGTTTTGTAAGTTCGATTCGTGAGAAGCTTTTGAGCTTTAAAAGACAGCTTTTTTTTCTAAATAAAAATTTAATTAATTGTTTTTTTTTTTGAGTTGATACTTTTATAGATTTTGTAACCAAAACTGATTTTATATATTAATTTTGTTCATATTAATTTGTTAGGTAATTTTGGTTTTGGTGTTTTTTGGTTTTCGTTTTAATTTTCGGTTTGTATTTTGCGATGGAGGGTATGTGTTTAATACCGAACGTTCCAAAACAGAAATAAAACAAAAAAATAATAAAAATAACGAAGTCTTTAATTAATTAAAACGGCAGACATATTGTAGAAAGTTGGTGCAAAGTTAAATCAAACATTATCATTGTTTATTAGAATTTCGGAATGCCTATTAAATTTTGTAAAGTTTCTAATTTATTATTAATAAACTCCCAAAGTTTATTTCTCGATTATTGCGACTTTCAAGAGCTACTTCGACTTTGGAAAATTCGATATTTTAGGGAGCGATGTCTGTCGATTAGGAACAACTACCGATTTTGCGAGGATCCCTTCTTTTTTTTTGTTCTAAAACAGCAAGATGTAGATTTTTCGCAATTTTGATTCGACTTACAAAATGTGTTGTGAAAGGGCTCTCCAAATTGTAATTTTTTTTGTCGAAATGCAAGCTATGTTTTGAGTTTATTTTTCGTTTTGTAATTTTGTGGGTTTTGAGCAAATGTATTTTTAATTGATTTTCCTTAAGATCTGTTTTTGTCAATTATAATCAGTGGCGGCTCGTTAAAGTAGAAGAATTCCAGATATTATTATATTGGCGAATTGCTTACGAGTCTTTCGTCAGCCTGCTTTTCCCAGATTTAATGCTTAAAGTAAAATTAAAAAAAAATGTAAATTAAAAAAAGCAATAATGCCGTTATTCGAATGAACTGTTTTTTGTACCCTAAACGACTTTAATAAATTAGAAAATGTCTTTTTATAAAACCAATCTAATCTTTTAAGTCTATTTTTTGCTTTGTAATTTTGTGTTTTCAGAAAATGTGTTTTAAAAAAACAATTACCAAGAAACTGCTTTTTTTCATTTATAATCAGTGGTGGTTCGTTAAAGTAGAAGAAGATATGCAGATTTTATTTTACCGGAGAGTTGTTTAAGTCTTTTAGTCAGCCTGTTTTTTCAGATTTTATGCTTAAAGTAAAATAAAGAATGTAAATTAAAAAAAGCAATAATATAGTTCATCAAATAAATTTGTCACAAGTTTTACTTTTCTGCTCTAAATGGCCTTAATAAATTGTAAAATGTCTTTAATTAAAACGAAACTATTTTTTGCTTTGTAATTTTGTGTTTTCAGGAAACGTATTATTAAGGAAAAACAATTATTAAGAACTTGCTTTTTTCAATTATAATCAGTGGCGGTTCGTTAAAGTAGAAGAAGATATCCGGATTTTGTTTTACCGGGGAATTGTTTAAGTCTTTTAGTCAGCCTATTTTTTTCAGATTTTATGCTTAAAGTAAAATAAAGAATGTAAATTAAAAAAAAGCAATAATATAGTTCATCAAATGAATTTGTCACAAGTTTTTCTTTTCTGCCCTAAATGACCTTAATAAATTGTAAAATGTCTTTAATTAGAACGAAACTATTTTTTCAAGTGTATTTTTTGTTTTGTAATTTTGTGTAATTTTTAAGAAAAAACAATTACCTACCAAGAAACTGCTTTTTTCAATTATAATTATTGGCGGTTCGTTAAAGTAGAAGAAGATATCCAGATTTTATTTTACCGGGGAGTTGTTTGTCTTTCGTCAGCCTGCTTTTCCCAGATTTTATGGTTAAAGTGAACTAAAAAATGTAAATTAAAAATAATCAATAATGTAGTTGATCAAAAAATTTGTCACAAATTTTCTCTTCTAACCTAAATGGCTTTAATAAATTGAAAAATGTCTTTTATTAAAACGAAGCTATTTTTTGAAGTTTAACTTTTTGCTTTGTAACTTTGTATTTGCAGTAAATGTGTTTTTTTTCAATTGTAATCAGTGGCAGCTCGTTAAATAAAGCGGACAAAATCCAGATTTTTTTATACCGGCTAATTGTTTGTCTTTCAGCAGTTTGCTATTCCCAGATTTTATGCTTCAAGTAAAAAAAAAGTAAATTAAGATAAAACAATAATATAATAAATGTGTCACACATTTTCTCTTTTACTCCAAATGGCTTTAATAAATTGGAAAGTGGTATATTGAAGATTTAAGTTTAGTTCTGAATGCATTTTAGAAAAATATGTTTTTGGACAAGCAAATAGATTTATGTGAAAAATTGCTGGTTAATTGCGTTTATTGAATTCTAAAAGAGATATTCCCAAATTAATTGAAATTTTTAAAATTGAAATTAAAATATCTTACATAAACAGTGGCGTTTGTTGAATAAAGATTTATTATTATTATTTTGAAATATGGAATTCCATTGCTCTGTGGAAACACCCCATTTTTAGATCTTTAATAATTCATGACTAGATTCTAAGTTTTTTTTTTATTTGAATTTTTTTATTTGTACAAATTATTTTTCAGCCTTGATGAATATTTTTTCTGTTTCAGTTTTATTCAATTCTGAGTGTAATGAAATGATGCCTCTTTTCTATGTTCTCGTTTAACAAATTAATCTTTAAAATAAAAGGTAAATAATTAAATCCAAAAAAGTGAAAAGTGGAATGTTGTTCTTCTTTAAAGTAATTCACAATTGATTTTCTATTTGAAGAAATGAAATTTTTGTGTTATTGATTTCTTTAAGTAAAAATGTCTAGATACGGCACTGAACTATTTTAATTGAGCAAAAATGTGTTTGGTTCGTGCATAATGTTTGGATTCGTACCAGGCAAAATTGTTATTAGAAGTTAATGGAAATACTGATGATGTTTTCCATTAAATTTAACTCTAAAAGCCTTTTTTGTGTTTCTAAATATTCTTTGATTGTTTTCGGAAAACATATCAATTAACTTCGCAGATATTGAAGGGCTCAAGTTAGTTTTTTTTTTGAATAAATATAACTTTGTTATATTATTTAGTTGTCCGTAGAGATTTGTTTTGCGTACATTACATTGTTAATTTTGATATTAAGGGCAGAATTAGAGTTCTTAAAAACGATTTTTTTCTATTTTGATTGCCATACGAAAAATGACGACTCCCATCCAAAAAGGACCGTATTCTCACAGAAAGCAATTTAGCAAACATTTACAAATTTATGTTAATGTTATAAACAAAGAATTTTTTATTAAAATAAAATTTGTAACGCAAAACGCCACTGTTCGACGAAACTAACATTTTTCCTAAAGCCTCTAAACAAAATTAATATTATTTTTCATTAATTGAAACCTAAAATGTTTTAGCGCCGCAAAACAGTACTTCCACTCAAAAAATAAATTATTTTGACCACTTTTTGTGAGTTACTTCCATAATAAATTTAATTGTGACAAGGTATATTTAATTGAAAAAAAATAACGCTGGGAAAAAGCACTAATTATTCGACTCGACAATTATTTAATATAATTTGTTTTAAAAAATCATAATCAATTTTAATTGTATCAAAATAAGCCTTTTTTTGCGTTGAGCTGAACGAGACGCCACTGTTCCCATTCAAAATGTAAAAAAAAGATTTCAATTCGAAACTTTATTTTCTTTTATTGTAATTTCAGAGAACCCTTTACGCTTTAAAATATTTGTACCTACATAGTGTTTTTGATCTGATATCTATACATATAAATAAAATTAAAGTGTCTGTCTGTGATTTCAAAATAAAGATTTTTTCTTAAGCTCATATGGTTATTTAAATGTTGCTAAAGCCCAAACACGCGTTTTTTAAATTTCTGTCTGTCTGTCTGTCAGTCAGTTTGTCCGTCCGTATATCTCGGAAACGGCTTAACCGATTTTGACGGGACTTGAATTAATAGGTAGAAGACACTATCCTTGTGTAACATAGGCTATATTTTAGTTTTTAAAAAATTAGTTTTTACGTCGAAATCGCAATACCCGTGCGAAGCCGGGCGGGCCAGCTAGTTTTAAATATAATCTCTTTAATTGAACAGAAATAATTTTGGTAATTTTGCATTAATTCGATTTAAAGTACAAAAAGATACCCCTGCGAGACTAGCTTAATTTTTTTATTCCAAATCACAAAAGTCGGGTTGCGGGCTCAGTAGCGCGGCGCAGGGAGAGCGGCGGGGGCACTTTTTGGCACGGTCTGAGCTAAAAATGTGTACCCCGTACAACACACAACAACAAATTCATTCTTCTGCAAATTTTAAAGCATTTTGGACTTAAACGCGCCCCCGGCCGGCTGCAGCCGACGCCACGCCGCTGCCCTGCCCTTCCCCGGCAATTCTTCAACGTAGAATTTGACAAAGTCGAGCGAGGGTTTTGAAGATGCGGAATTCGGGTCGATTATTGAATACGAATATAACGTAGCGCAAGTTGTTTAATTTTCTGGATGCGAAGATGGATTGCGTCTTAAAAGGGGAAGCGAAGCATGGACGTCAATCTTTGGAAACTGTTCGCTTTGTTAGTCTAAACTCAATTGTACAAACGAAAATGCCTGTCACGACAACCTTTGATGTTGTAATTGTTATAAACAACGAGCGGAAAAATGCCGCTCCCGCTCGTGTTCGGTCTTTGGGCGCCGCTTTCCGTCTCGGCGCTGCCTCCCAATCGAAATAGAAATAGTTTTTGCGAAAAAGCGCGAACGTTCAGTGTGTCGTCTAAGAAACCATATAAAGCGGTATAATTTTAAACCAAAATTTATGACTTTGAAGTTCCTTCGTTTCGGGGCAATTACATAAACTTAGGAGTTATAACTTTTGACTTGCTGTATACCTACAAAGGCATGAAATATATTCTTAATGTTCGTGTTAGAAATCACGGCTTTAATTAATGGGGTGTTTTAGCAATTTACGTTATGAATTATGCGAGAGGGAGCAGCTTTTCTTACGCTGCTTACTAATATATTATGCTTAATGCCGGCACGGAAAATCGCAAAATTTCTGATTTTATACATTCGTTTCAATTTGGCGCGTTTCGGACCGAATTGCTCCCCAATCTAAACTTTGGCCTGTTCTAAATAAACTTTCGTCTCGTTCCGACATTAATCTCCTCAAACTTGTGCCCTTTTGATTCGACCAAAAATTGCGTTTCGTTCGGCGCGATTTGTTATAGAGAAAAATCAAGAAAAAAAAATTGAATCCGGAATTTTTGATTTTTCGTTTTTATTTGGAAAAAGTGATCGTCCGGACACCAAAATTATTCGTTTTTTAACTTTAGAGCTAATTGGTTTGTTGTTTAGAAAAAAAATTGAGGAGCAAAGACCTGATTCAAAAAAATTTGTTTTAATTGATTAAATTCGATTTTTTTGAAAATAAGTACAAATTCAACTGTATTTTCTTGTTAATTTTAAAAGTAGAATTGATTTTCGTTTTTTTTTTTTTTGAACTCTTTGTTGATAAGAAAACTGAACGGCCAATTTGATTTAATTTAAAAAAAATTAAATTAATTTTTGAGTACAACTTTTCGTAAATTTTTAGACTAAAATAGATTTTTTTAGTAGTATAACAAGCAAAATTAGCTTCGCAAATTATGCTAGTTTTTTTAATATTACAACACGAAAGCTTTTTATTTATTTCCTTCAAAAATTAAATGAAAAAGAAAACAGAATGGCAAAAGGGCGCTTTTAAAATATATTGTTTTGATTATGTGAATTTGATTTAGAAGCAAATTAAAATTTTTTTCTTCTAATTTTAAGACTAGAATTATTTGTTTTTACATCAAAAATTTTTTATTAAAAGATAAATAAATAATAATTGAAGGATAAAAAGCTTTTTTTAATTGATTAAATTGAATATAAACAAAAGAGATTTAACCTATTTCATTTTTTTTGTTAATTTTAGGACTAGAACCGATTTTTGGAATTTTACAACATCAAAGCTTGTTATTATTCATTTAATAAAAATAGATTATAAAGCCGAGGGAGTTAAGGAGCGATTTTTCTAAATTTTTATTACTATTCATTTGAAAAAAAATTAAAAACGTATCAACTACGTCTTTTATGCTAATTTTCAGACTAGAACCGACAATTTTTGTAAAATAAATGTTTATTTTCAGAACAACAAAATTGTTGAAATTTTTTTGCAAACTTTTTCATCCTAAAAATGCTGTTTTTGAATGATTTCAGGCGGGATTTTTTAACATAGATTTTAATACAATTTAATTAATCCTGAAAAAAAATTGTTTTTATTTTAATTTGATTATTTTAATTTTTACAAAGACTGAATGTAGCACTTTTCGGCTCGGAAATTAAAAAAGCAAAAAAGCAAATGCGATCAAAAGAACTTACAATTACAGCAATCCCAAAATGTATTTTTTTTTTAAAAGGGTACTTAGTGCCCATTTCGAACCTCAAATCTTTATTTTGTGCGTTTAAAATATTTACCCTGGTGTACCGGCGAGCTTTTGCTTTTTAACAATCTTAATCCTTCAGCTTAGAGCTGAGCTTAATACGATTTTTTGTAAACAAAGCGCGATCCTTTTAAAGGATAATAATTTTTTTTAAAAAATCTGCAAGCTTAAAATATCAATTAAAGAGCGACAAGCGCAAAATAAAAATGCGAACTAACAAATAGTCGGTGGGGGGCTACATTCAGTTCGGAAAGGGGTACGTCTCGATTACGTACCGAAAAAACCTGGAAAAAAATGCGAAAAAATTTTGAAATTTTTTTTAAATAAAAAGCTCTAAGGTAAACGTACGCGAACATAGGAAACTCTTGAAGGGGTGGCTGAAATCATTGATTTCTTACATCAAGCCACTCCCTCGGCTTGCTAGTTAGCAATCCCTCCTTAAAATGCCCCCTTTCCCCTATTTTACTTTGCAGTAAGGTTTTCAGGAGACTTCCCCTTGTTTGGGTTTTCGTTGTAAGGGATTGCACCCCTCTACCTTATCTATCTCTTAGGTATATTTCAGAATTCCAGGCAAGGCTATGCTCGATCTCTTTTATCGCCGTTAATTCGCGTTTCGCCATTCGTATTCCGTCTAATTCCCTCGTTCCACCAATTTTTATCCGCTCCTTTCCGTAATGCGATGTAGATTTAAGCAGGAGAAGAATACATTTCGAAATGTTTATGGGATGCCTGTCGGCGTGCGTAAATATTTATGGAGACATTTGTGTGTTTGTTGGCTGTCTGGTCCTGTCCGAAAAAGTGTCCGAGAAACGAAGATTAATACCCAGACGTTGGTCCAAGAATTGGGGCGGAGGCGGCGGCGGTTGTTGTTGGGTGCCCTCGGCGACTTTTGTGCGATGGATGCATTTTTGTTGGCCGACCGTTGAGCCCGATTTTGACCTAACGAAGTGCTGATTTCTGAAAGCTTAAGCTAATAAAGAAAAAACAAATAAAAACGAATGGGGGGTGGAAAAATCGAGCAAACTGAGTTGTCTTGAATGGTAAACAGGCCGGAGCGATAAAATTAAGGCCCATACGTATTTGTAATTTTGATTAACCTTTGTATGTAACATCATCTCTCATATATCTTGTTATCTTTGTTCTCTGTTTGCTTTTCTGTTTGTCGAATATGATACGAGCGAAGCGGAGGTATTTATGAATGAAGGCTTTTGGCAAACAAAAATTTCTGTACGGCCAGATTTTTCTGTTGGCATTTCGTGCACGTGTTAAACTTTTTTCTTTTTTTTTTCACTAGTAAAAATAAATATTTAGGGCTTATAAATTCGCTTACATTAAATAAAAGCGGTTTTTCATTGTTCGATTTCGATATTTTAAATGTGAAACTAAAGATGTTGTATTTTAATGTTATTAATAATAAATTATTGTGTTTACGTTGGCAATGCGAAGGCGCAAGAGTCTCATTAGCGAGAACAAGGTGCTTGTTGGTAAATGAGATTGGTTTGCGTGTGACATTTGCTAATAAAATTAATTCGAGATAAAAAATTTAATTTAACAAAGATAGAAGATTTTTATTGAATTTGAGATTAACACGCAGAAACATACTAAAAGACTTTTTAAGATATTCTGATTTTAAAGCCCATCGCATAAGACTTTTGTGAAAGTTCAAAATTTAACGAATTTATCGAGATCGGTTTTAAGCATGGTTCACAACAATTAATTTCTTAGGCGACTAACTTCGTACTGTCGAATTTTCGTTAGGTGTGCGCGCACAACTTCCATTCCCTGCTCAAATGTTAGCCTCTCGTCGCCAAAAGAAGTATAACTTCAAAAAATTGTGCAACGATTGCGCACGAAAGGCTTTTTGTCCTTCTTGGAGTTGGTTTTTATTTGGCCAACTTCCACAATGGAAGACGAACTAAATAAGGACGTTAATTAGAAATTTAATTAACTTGTGTAGGTTGTAAACAATGCAAAGAGATTTTAAACGACTAACTTCAATTAGAACTAAAAATACGGGAAGGAATTAATTGTTGAACTAATTAAACAATCTTTAGATCTTTCACGATTTAGTACACCTCAAAGCCATAAAAATCGAGTTAATTACGCGTTCGATCACATTTGTTATACGGGGTGTTTACGAATAGTTGTCGGAGCCGGAAATGGGCGGTGGGGGTGATTTTTTAAAAAAGTTTCTATTTGAATTTAAAAAAAAAGTTAGAATGTTCATAATTTGCATAAGACTGCAAAAAATCACATCGAACGTATTTTAAATAAATGATTTAGGTACTGTGTATTAATTTTCGCATTTTATCTTAATCAAAACTTGAATAAAAACCAAAGCGACAAATAAATATAATTTCAAAATCTAAAAAAATTATGCTGTGTCGACAAAACGTATTCAAAATACTTGTTGTTTTTATGCAAAATCCAATGGTTCTGCAATAAGTACGAGTGAGAGGGAACGATGTTATCTAATATTTTGTCTATTTTATTGTGAATCTGCTTGAAACCGAGTGTGCACATTCGAGCTCAAAGTGGCACATTCCGATCTCGGGAAAATGAAGCGCGCCGCTCCGCGTCGCGCTTCATTTGCCTCCCTCGCTCGGAAATGTGCCACTTTTCGCTCGAATGCGCACATCCTCGTCTTTATTATATTAGTTTAATTTACCGGGCGCTCCTTCAAATCAAAAATTTTAATTTAATTTAGTAAATATCGATTTTATATTCTAAAAACGTATTTACCATTGCAATGAGTGGAAGGGAGTGAGAAGATGCAATAATCTCGTCAATGCAAGTGAGAGGGAACGATTAAAATTATTCAATTAATTTTTCGTGTAATTGATTGGTCTAAATTATTGCGAATCATTAAGAAATTGTCGTCAAATTAATTTGTATTGCAATATGGAATTCCTGTTAAGATTTTTTAATATTCCGTATCGTAATTGACACGTGCCTTTGGAATTTAATACTCAAAAAAACAATCAATAGTTTATAAATTTAAAAAGTAGTTAAGTTTTTGTATTTTGATTAATAAAAGTCTATTCTAATGCATAAATAAATATGTGTTACACTTAAACCTATTCATTATTGGTTATTAAAATATATTTCTTATCATTTAACTGTCCTAAAGTGCAATTTTGTGGATTTTATATCATTTTATGTTCTGGGTATGGCAAACCCCACCTAGTACGACACGGGACATTTAGTCGCCTAGTATGCGGAAGCTTAATTGAACAAAAGTGAACCTCGACATCGGTAATTTTGCATTAATTCGATTCAAAGTAGAAAAAAATACCCCTGCGAGACTAGCTTAATTTTTTTATTCCAAATCACAAAAAGGAGGGTTGCGGGTTCAGTAGCGCGGCGCAGGGAGATCGGCGGGGGCACTTTTTGGACACGGCCACAAATGGGTGGTGAGAGTAATTTTAAAAAAAAATTGAATATAAAAAAAAATTGTTAGAATGCTCATAGTTTGCATAAGACTGCAAAGAAATCACATCGAACGTATTTTAAATAAATGATTTAGGTACAGTGTATTAATTTTCGCATTTTATCTTAATCAAAACTTGAATAAAAACCAAAGCGACAAATAAATATAATTTCAAAATCTAAAAAAATTATGCTGTGTCGACAAAACGTATTCAACATACTTGTTGTTTTTATGAAAAATCTAATGGTTCTGCAATAAGTACGAGTGAGAGGGAACGATGTTATCTAATATTTTGTCTATTTTATTGTGAATTCTGCTTGAAACCGAGTGTGCACATTCGAGCTCAAAGTGGCACATTCCGATCTCGGGAAAATGAAGCGCGCCGCTCCGCGTCGCGCTTCATTTGCCTCCCTCGCTCGGAAATGTGCCACTTTTCGCTCGAATGCGCACATCCTCGTCTTTATTATATTAGTTTAATTTACCGTGCGCTGCTTCAAATCAAATATTTTAATTTAATTTAGTAAATATCGATTTTATGTTCTAAAAACGTATTTACCATTGCAATGAGTGGAAGGGAGTGAGAAGATGCAATAATCTCGTCAATGCAAGTGAGAGGGAACGATTAAAATTATTCAATTAATTTTTCGTGTAATTGATTGGTCTAAATTATTGCGAATCATTAAGAAATTGCCGTCAAATTAATTTGTATTGCAATATGGAATTCCTGTTAAGATTTTTTAATATTCCGTATCGTAATTGACACGTGCCTTTGGAATTTAATACTCAAAAAAACAATCAATAGTTTATAAATTTAAAAAGTAGTTAAGTTTTTGTATTTTGATTAATAAAAGTCTATTCTAATGCATAAATAAATATGTGTTACACTTAAACCTATTCATTATTGGTTATTAAATTATATTTCTTATCATTTAACTGTCCTAAAGTGCAATTTTGTGGATTTTATATCATTTTATGTTCTGGGTATGGCAAACCCCACCTAGTACGACACGGGACATTTAGTCGCCTAGCATGCGGAAGCTTAATTGAACAAAAGTGAACCTCGACATCGGTAATTTTGCATTAATTCGATTCAAAGTAGAAAAAAATACCCCTGCGAGACTAGCTTAATTTTTTTATTCCAAATCACAAAAAGGAGGGTTGCGGGCTCAGTAGCGCGGCGCAGGGAGATCGGCGGGGGCACTTTTTGGGCACGGCCACAAATGGGTGGTGAGAGTAATTTAAAAAAAAAATTGAATATAAAAAAAAATTGTTAGAATGTTCATAATTCGCATAAGACTGCAAAGAAATCACATCGAACGTATTTTAAATAAATGATTTAGGTACAGTGTATTAATTTTCGCATTTTATCTTAATCAAAACTTGAATAAAAACCAAAGCGACAAATAAATAGTATTCAACATACTTGTTGTTTTTATAAAAATCTAATGGTTCTGCAATAAAGACTGTTAACGTGTCGAAATTCTAAATAAAAATTTTATTTTTGACCTAGGTCAATATTAAATCATATTACCAAATATAAGTTCAAGTTCAATAATACCATTTTTGCAGATTGAACAAAACAATTAATTCCATTACTTTGCCGAGATATATAAACAAAAGATTAAACAATTACTTCAATCGAGTAGAGAAACCTGTTGTACCTTAGCTCTTTTTTCACTTGTAATTTTTTTTAAATTGTTTATGTAGTTGTATATGTAATTAGATATATGTACCTTTGTGTTAATTTTATCTTAATCTTTCTTCGAGTTTGGGGGCGCACAATTTATTTAACGAAACGCGTTAATTAATTTGTTTAAAAACACAAAGCACCTAAACCGTACAGAAGTCGACCGAAAAATGGTTCGATTTTTCGTTTGCAACAAACAATTCCGTTTTTATTATTGATTATTTTAGTTATCTAGCAAATTCTAGAATGCAAGCCGTTTGGTTTTATCGCTTTCACTTTTGAGTCGGTGAGTGGCCCTTATCAATTTATAAAAATTATTGAATTTATCGAAAATACCATACAAGCAAAATAATTATAGAACCGGCGTGTAAATTACAGATTTAATTATTAAAATTTCTTCCTTTGAAGCATTTCATTTATTATTATTATTACTATTATTTTGGTTGTGAAAATTTTAATTTTCGATTATTATTTACAATGTCAGTGTTCCTCTTAAATCAAACTTTTGCAGAGGGACCTGTTGTACCTTGGTCCTTTTTTCATTTGTAATTTTTTTAAATTGTATATGTGACAATTTGTTGATAAAATGAATTGCATCGTAGTGGGGCACTAATAAGGCATTCATCATAAAATATTTGAAAGCATTATCAACCGTTTACTCAAATTGCTATAACATTTAAAAATTAGTAGATCTATGGCCTAGGTACAACGGAAATGATGTACCTTGGCTCTGTTCACATTAAGCAAAATAAAACCCGTTGTTCTATGAAAACTATATATTTATTTTTGGATTATAAGAACTACTAATGTTCTTCTTTGAGATGACACTAAAATTGTTTCCAAAATTAACAAAACTTTTTTCGTATACTAAAATTTCACTTACTTAATGGTTGACTTTGCAAAAATTTAAATTTTTCGTTAGAATTGCGACACATATTATCTGAAGCAAAATAAAAAAAAATAAGAATTTATAACAAAGGTATATCTAAATTTTTATTTATTGCACGTTGATCTTAGGGCCAAGGTACAATTTATTGACGGTGACCGAGGTACAACACACCGACCCTTGATGTTTAAACTCAAAAATAAAATTAAAGATTATGCTGTGCCAAAATGGGACCACTACTATTCAAACATTAATAAATGATCTTTCTATTACGATGAGTCATTTGTTATTAGCCAATAAAATTCAATAAGATATTTAAGTAAAAAGAATATAAAAAGACTTACTTTTTTTCGATTAAAATTTCAATTGATCTCATAAATTAACAAAGTACATTGGCCACCTGCAGCTAACTTTACGTTAATGTCTGTCAATGTGGCATTTAAAATATCGAAAATTATGGGTTCCGAAAGCCCGCAAATATTAAAAAAAATTAAGTTAAGAGGTACAAAAAGACCAAGGTACATCAGGTTTCCCTATATCTTCTTTATAAGGTCTAAAATCATAATCAACATAATTATTTGATTTTGAAAGAGCGATGAACAAAGTAGATAAACTAGTAAATACGAAGATGTGCGCATTCGAGCGAAAAGTGGCACATTTCCGAGCGAGGGAAGCAAATGAAGCGCGACGCGGAGCGGCGCGCTTCATTTTCCCGAGATCGGAATGTGCCACTTTGAGCTCGAATGTGCACACTCGGTTTTAAGCATGATTCACAATAAAATAGACCAAATATTGGTTAATATCGTTCCCTCTCGCTTGCACTTACGAGATTATCGTATCTTTTCGCTCGTTCACACTCATTGCTATAGTAAAAAATACATTTTGAATTAAATTAAAGTTGTTGATTGAAAAGGAAGTTTAATATAAATAAATTGAAGAAATACGAAAATGTGCGCATTCGAGCGAAAAGTGGCACATTTCCGAGCGAGGGAAGCAAATGAAGCGCGACGCGGAGCGGCGCGCTTCATTTTCCCGAGATCGGAATGTGCCACTTTGAGCTCGAATGCGCGCACTCGGCTTTGAGCACGATTCACAACAATACCAAAAATTGTTTAATTACGAATGTCAATATCAATTTAATAAATTAGCAAAAAACAGAAAGAGAACGCCCACCCCACAAATTTCAAATTTTTCAAAGCCGCTCCACCTAATAAATTAATTAGCAGTGTAAATAAATAACTATAATTGCGCTAGGTCATTGCGTTTTTCATCCCTAATCAAAATTATAGGTCAAGAATAAATTTCCGAGCCGAGGTAGTTAATTTTTATAAAAAAAACCACATCGAACAATAAATAAAGCCTGCCCGATTAAATAAACGTAGCCGACCTTTATAAGTTTAAAAGATTCAGCCACCGTTGTTTTATAACTAGAAAAAAGCGAGCGGTTCCAAAACGGTTTCCGAGCGAAAAATTTGCATTTTTGCAACTTCTCCATAGAAGATCGATTTGGCGTGTCTCTTTCATTAATTGTCCCCGACCCCCCTTTTCGGCTCTGACACATCTTCGAAAACACCCTGTATACGAAAAGCGAACCGTTCGGACGAACAACACCTGGCTGTCGGCCTACGACGCAGATAAACGGAACAATTCTTTTGCGATCGAAGTGTGTAGGATGCACGTGCGCCTTTCTTTAAAAAGTGGACGGAGAAACAACCTCGTCGACACGTGCCCGGTGGAAAAAGTGGATCCCGCCGATATCATAACCTCGTTTTTTTTTATCTAGCTCTTTGAACAATTCCAACTAACCACTTTGATTAATCGGTTTAATTAGAGTAACCACGGATACGTCTCAAACGAACCAATCAGCATTATTATTTTAGACACAGAAGTAAGTAGGCATAGAAAGCGGATTTTTTGGTGCTCGGGCAAATTGGGCAATGAAATAAAACGCAGGGCGTCTCCCAGGCGAATTTTATGGGAGGCTTATATGGAGCTTTCCGACCCGAATAATTTTTTTACGGCCTATAAAACAAAGGGGAAAAGTTTGCGGGCGAACCGAAACGTTATAAAACTAAAATAATGTTAAACAGCGACAAATCGAGAGAAGATTCGCGGCGTCAAAAACTTTCGGGAGACCCTTCACGGCATGGTTTCCGACGTAGCAGCTCGTTATTTTCTTATCTTTTAATTTCCGTTTTAATATTAGCAAAGTTTGTTCGACATCAACTTAAACTGAGCTCAAAACTAATTAAAATTTGAGTATACGAGTGGAGTTTCCAAGTTTTACGCGAGTTTTACTTATTCATATCATAAATGATGGATGCACATAGTGTATGCTTTATTACAACCGAAAGGGGTGGCATCGACGTCGCCCCCAAAAAAATTTTACAATTTGTCGAACGCTTTGGTTCAAGACTTTCGATGCACACCAAAAAAAATGAATTCGATTAAACGGCGGCACGAATTTTTTCACGATTTTGCTCTAACTTTCATTTTTTGCTAATAAAAAGAACCAGTGCCTTTTTGATCAAAAATTACGAACTAGCATCATTAGAAAGAACATTAAAAATAAAATTGATTTGTGGAAAAAAAGTTTGGGAACATTGAGAAAAACTCAAATGAAAATCGACCTATCAGAATTAGTTTCTGAAGGCTCAAAACAAAAAAAAAAAATTATAAAAATTATAAAAACTCGTTAAAATTGCGATAAAAACTCATTCAACCGTTCAAGCGCAGTTCATTTTTCAAGTCGCTAAAACTCCATGTTCCAGGCACTTTTAAGAAAACAAAATTATACACAATTAGTTTTTTGCCGTCTACAATTTGAGTCCGGTCAGTAATTTTTCCGTTCGGTAGGCCAAAAATTGACCTAAGAGGCGCTGGCTCTTTGATTTTATGCTATACATCGTAGAATTTTTCTAAAGTAGTTTAGAATTGATAATCATGAAAGATTTGTTAAAGCTTAAACTTTTTGCAATTCAAAATTGAACTATACAAAAACGTAGATCGGTTATTTGTGAATGGATCTTTGAAAGTTCTAGATATTTGAAAATCTCGAACTTTTTGGCTTTGGATACCTTTAAGAAACCAAAGGCGTGCAACGCAAAATTTTTGAAAAATGGAGATTAAGGACACGGACATTCAATTTATTTTTACGAAATTTCTGTTTTGAAAATTTGTAGCTCGGTTAATTGTGAATATACCTTCAAAAACTTTTTCGAATTAGAAAGCCCGTTTATTGTAGCATACGGTTAGTGAAAAAAATTATTAGGCCCCAACGTTGAATAATGGAGAAAGACGCGCTCAAAATTTTCAAAGTGGAGATTTTGGCCGAAAAACGAAAATTCAACATTTTTGAGAATTTTGCAAAATTCATTTTTGAACGTATGGGACCATAACACAACGGAAACGAATCGCAACCCAAAAACCGCCAAAATTAGCAGAAACGCAGAAGGAAATAACGAACACCCCTTTGCCTTTTTTGAAAAAAAAAATTTAAGAAATAGATTCTATTTAAATTTTTTTAGATAGCACGTTCATCTAATCAATTTTTCCCTGCTACCTTTGCAACCTCAAAAATTTTTGACCCGGCAATAACTTTTTCAAAATTCAGATTTTGACACCAAAATAAAGTTGAGGTTCCTTTATTTTTGATCCGATCGCTAAAAAGGAGCTAAATTTACAAAAAAATTCTAATTGGAAACTAAATAAAGTTTGGCTTGTAAATAAAAAAAAACAATTTAAGCCTAAGCTTTTAACACTAGAACCGCGGCAATTTTAAACTTACGATAACCGCGGTCACCGGTCAATTAGACCTTTAAGAAAAATTTGTCTTTTAGCAATTAAATATTTATTGCAACGCATTTAATGCTTTAGAACAGTTTTTAAAAACAATAAATGCCATAACTTTCACCGAATACAAAATCAAAATTGATTCAAATTTGAATTGTTTGATTTGAAAAAAAAAAGATTCATTTAACAAATCTAATAAAAACGAAGATGTGCGCGTTCGAGCGAAAAGTGGCACATTTCCGAGCGAGGGAGGCAAATGAAGCGCGACGCGGAGCGGCGCGCTTCATTTTCCCGAGATCGGAATGTGCCACTTTGAGCTCGAATGTGCACACTCGGTTTTCAACACGATTCACAAAAATTTGGGCCGATATATCTTATTAAATAATTTCGATCGTTCCCTCTCACTTGCACTTACGCGATTCTTGTATCTTTTCACTCTCTTCCACTCATTGAAAAATAAAAAATTGCTTTATCTTGAATATCTTAAGTTAAATTCAATAAATACGAGGATGTGCGCATTCGAGCGAAAAGTGGCACATTTCCGAGCGAGGGAGGCAAATGAAGCGCGACGCGGAGCGGCGCGCTTCATTTTCCCGAGATCGGAATGTGCCACTTTGAGCTCGAATGTGCACACTCCACTTTAAGCACGATTCACAATACCTAATTTATTTTCTGAAAAAATTTAATTACCCAAACTAGTATTATAAAGGCGAAAGTCTGTCTGTCTGTCCGTCTGTCTGTTATCTTTTCACGCCTAAACCACCGAACCAATTTTGATGAATTTTGATATAGAGATAGATTGGACCTTGAACAAGGACATGGGCTATTGATTTTTTACAATTAATCAATGTATCTATAGTTTTACTGTTGTAGTTCCTTCTTTATCACGTTATTATTTTTTACTTGACAATCCCATATACTTTGCCAAGAACATGGGTTTTTTCATTGTTCTTGTATGGCTGATGGTTCTTGGTGGAGTTTTTTAATACCAATTTTTGAGTTTTATTAAAAAATTGTAGGGCAGTAATTATCAATTAAAATTAGGAAAAGTAACAACACGATAAAGTTGCGAAACGGTAAAAATGACCGATTCCGCGGTTCTAATGTTAAAGAAATAAAAAAAGGCGTTTGTTTATGTTTAGCAACAAATTACTGGCTTAACACAATTTTTTAAACAAATTAAACCGTAAATTAATTAATAAGTGACGTCTTTAAAGATCACAATTCTTTTTGAAATGGAAATCTTACGTAGTATTTACGTTACCACGAAATCAATAAATCAAAAAAGAAGGAATTATAGATAAGTCCGAAAGAAAGAAAAGGGTGGACGTGTCCTTACGAAATATGAGAAGCGCTTTTTGTGTACGTAACAAATTGAAAAGTTGCCGAAGCGAAGCTCAAGAAGGGGTGAGCGAGGGGGGTGGACGAGCACGCAAATCCGAATGTTTCAGAATCCAAACAAGAAGGGCGAAAGAGCGAAAACAGGGAAACGAAGAAAAGCGCACGAAATTTTATCAATTTTTCCGAAATAAACATAACATTCCTTACTTTAACGTCTGAACCCTCATTTCTAACTTAGCCAAGCCCCACTTTAAAATAACCCTCTTACATTTCGTGATTCACGAGTTGAAAAGAGCCCTCTCGGCGCATCGCATAAGGTCTGTATTAGCCTGTGTTATTTCTAAAGCTTAACACAAACATCCCTCTAGAAAATTCGACCCTCATGTAAGTATATGCCTTAGATTTTATTTAAGATATTCGCCCTTATTTGTCGTTATATAAGGCTCATTTTTGTGCGATTTTTGCAGCAAAATGGCGCTGTATTTAATGTAGGGAAAGTAATTCTAATTTTAGTTTCTCGACGTAGATTTCAGATTTCAGCTCTGTTTAAGTTTAAGGAGGATTTTATGCTTTCGTAATTGTCCCAGGTTCAAAGTTGAGGCGTTCGTCATCCTCGTTCTTGTTTGTTCGTTTTGCGATCGCGGTTATTAGTCTGCTCGTTTTTTTTTTATATAAAAAAATTGTGGCGTTTATTTTTTTTTAACGACTTCATTTCGTACCGTTTTACTAAAAAAGGTCTCTTCGGCACATTTACGCGTTGGATATGAATTTTTAGAAATATGGGCATTGTTAGTAGTGCCGCAAAACGTTTAGAGAAAAATCGATTAAAAGAAAAAGATTAAATAAAAAGGAAGTTGTTTTGAGACTAGGAACGCTTAAAATTTTTCTGTAAACTTATTTTGGACAAATGTTCAATTAAATGGATTTTTATTTCAAAAACCTAGTGGTTTTAATTTGTATTTGGGTAAAAATTCGATTAGGGGTGGAAATTATAACTAAAGTGGTAAGTGCTATGTGAAAAATTATTAGTGCCCTATTTGATTCAATGGCAGGCCATCGAAATATTCAAAAAATAATATTGAAAAGTTAAATAATGTCTACAAATAAGTAAGAGTATAAAATGCAACAAAAAGAATAAATGTAGATAATAAAATGAGATTGTAGCAACAACTGTCTTAAATAAGTACAGTAGAGCGTCAATAATCCGGACCGTCGGTAATGCCGATTCCATTTCAGCAAATTATTTAATCACCAAAGGAGTGTTTCCCCAATTTTCGACCCATACGTACCCCTTTCGGATATTCCTTTTAACCCTTCGTACCCTTCGGTAAAAATTTCTGGATTATAATATGTACCATTGTCATGCTTATAAGTCTAAAAACAATCATTTTATCGTTAATAGTTCAAAATAAAATATTGTCTATTTAAAAGTTACAAAAAAAAATTACAAAGTCGATTAAAAACAGACTTTTTAACACTAGATTTATGGACTGAGCCAATTTGACTCATTTAAAATTTTATTGCTATATACCTATAGCAAAAAAAAGCGAAGATTATTTCTGTTTGCAGAAAATGTATTTCAAAAACAGAGTTTATATGTAAAAAAATGTTTTCAATGAAGTTTTTAATAATAAATCTTTAATTTCAATTTAGTTGGAACTGTTTTTTTGCAAAAAACTTCAATTTTGTTGTTTGAGTCAAATTGGCTCGCTTCAGTAAAAATAGGTATATAATCAACCCCCGTAAATCTAATGTTAAAATTGTTTGCACCCCTTGCACGGGATTCGCATACATCTAGGGGTACGCATACGCCACTTTGGGAAACACTGCACTAAAGAAAAATAATTAACGGTTTTAGCAAGTTTTCTTTGTGTTTAAGACGTCAAACAGCCCCTTTTTTGATTGTTTTAGAAAATCTGGACATATGTCCATTAATATTAATAACACGGACAGGCTCTGGTCACAATTAATCTATATTGTCGACGCTCTACTGTAATAACATGAGTTTATTATTTTTTTAATAATTTGATTTCAAACCGTTTAAAAATTTTTGGATAGTCCTCTTCGTTTCACTTCGCATTGCAAGGATATAAATTTTTAGTGATACGAGCATTGTTATTGGGGTCTCAAAACAAAATTAATTAAAAAAAAAATTAAATAAAGAGGATAGCATTAGAAATTTTGCGTTTAAGCAATTTCTAAAATTTTTTGTAAAATGCATTAAAACTTTGAACCCAAACCGAACCGAAAACCGCAAAAAACCGTTATTTTTGCCAGAGTGAACCGAAAACCGAAAAAAGCGATATATATTTTTTAATTAAACCGGAACGAAAACAAGAATATTAAAGATAACCGTTTGTAGTCCTGAAAAATATTTTTGTAGCCCCCACATCCCCCGCCATAATTCAATGTAGATTAACAGCACAGGCAATTCGTTAATTAAAATTTAAAAAAAAATTCTTAGCACCTATTAAAAAAAACACGAATCAATTTGCACCCTAAAAGTGTTTAATTGAAACTTTCCGAACAGACCTTGTGCCAGATTTATCATTTTTCATTTACTACTTTTCAAAAAAGTTATTAAACGAATTCTACAGTAGAAATTGAATATAACATCTAAAAGTATAATAAACTTAATTATTTGCTTTGAAAAAGTGAAGATTAATGTATCAAGACCGATAAATTCCAAGATGGCGCTTTCGAGCGAAAAGTGGCACATTTCCGAGCGAGGGAAGCAAATGAAGCGCGACGCGGAGTGGCGCGCTTCATTTTCCCGAGATCGAAATGTGCCACTTTGAGCTCGAATGCGCCCACTCGGCTTTAAGCACGATTTACAATAGTAAAATTACCTTTTGTATGTATTTAAAAAATATCGAACCGTTTTTATACCAAAAACATCAAATCTTTGATTTACTGCATTTTCAAAAAAAATTATTCTAAAAAATATAGGTTATATCTTCTTCATAAGATCTAAAATCATAATCAACTTAATTATTTGAATTGAAAAAAAAAAGATCGATGAAACAAATCGAATAAAACGAAGATGTGCGCATTCGAGCGAAAAGTGGCACATTTCCGAGCGAGGGAGGCAAATGAAGCGCGACGCGGAGCGGCGCGCTTCATTTTCCCGAGATCGGAATGTGCCACTTTGAGCTCGAATGCGCACACTGGTTTTAAGCATGATTCACAATAATTAATTTACTTTCTTAGACGACTAACTTTAAATGTTGAATTTTTGTTAGCTGTGCGCGCGTAACTTCCGTTGCCTGCTAAAATTTTACTTTTAACGCGCCCCAAAAAAGTATAACTTGAAAAATAAATAGACGATTAAAAGTAGAGATATTGGTCCTTCGAGCCGGATTTTTTCATAACGAGATTTTCATAAATTGAGGTAATAATGAAAACGATTAATTTATTAATTCGCAAACGTCGACAAAAAAAGTTTAACGTCGTATGAATCGCATTTAAACAAAAATTTAAAAGAACAAAATTTTCCCGACATCGGAATGTGCCACATTGATCTCAAATTCGAGCACTCGGCTTTAAGGGCGATATAAAACAACCATTTTACTTTTTATAATTTTTGAATTAAAAATTACAGAACCGTACTTAATATTATCAAAAAATGAAATTCTTAATTTTTCGTACTTTCATTCTAAATATTCTTGCAAAGCAAATGAGAGGTCCCTCCAGTATTTAAATTAAAACAAAAAAAAATCAATAAAACTTCATAAAACCTTAAATAACCAAATTAAAAAAAAAATGTTTTGTTATAAGTTCTCAATCAAAAAACTTAATATTTTTTTACGATTGACATCAGTAAATTAAATTTAAAATAAGACGAAATTAATCCGAAAAAAAACAGTTTCGCAGCCTACTTCAAGTCGAAAAACGCAATCAGAAAATCCCGTTCCAATTTTCACTTGGAGCACAGACAGAAGTAAAATTCCTAGGAGAATAATAGTAGTCACTTGACGTTATCAGGTTCGTAGAATTGCTAGCGCACGTCTTCCAATTTAAATACCTTGGGGAACGCCGCCTCTGATAAGGTGGTACAACGCGCACGAATATGAGCAAATAAAATATATTATTACGCCTGAGTAGTTTCCCGAATAGGAATTTCTACTTTAGATAGTTTCAACTAAGAATTTATGCGCTCGCATAAAATACTTTTGCGAGGCGTCGCGCCGCCACCGCCACCCCCCCAAAAAAAAACCGCCGCGTCGCCCTCTTCGCCTCCAATCATCCCTTGCTCGGCTCAAGAGCGCCTCCAAGTTAAAACAAAGACGAATGGTTACATTACTAAATTAATCTTTGAAACAAAGCTTTCTCCTTGAGCTTTATTCATCAAAGCCAACTCATTTATTTAGTTACTTCCCTTTTAGCAAATTCTAGTCGTTAGCTTGCGCCTTTCTACTTCGCAGTTATAATTTATAAAGGAATAGGTTCAACCTATAAAGCATAATGATGGAATTGCAAATTTTGCGACTTATTGTTCCGTTTGTTCGAGTTACGGGAACGCCTCACCTATCGGAACGGTATCGTTGCCGCTTCGGCGGCGGAGGCGCGCAAAAACGTTCGGGCGCGACACAAAAGTCCCGACGCGTCGGGAAATCCCCCGGCCGCGAAATCGAAACGGACCGCGCGCGGACCGCTCGCCTTCGGAAAATGCCGCCGCGGTCGCCATTTTATTTTTGAAAATCGTTGCCAACTGCAATTTGCTTTTGGAGAAACGCAAACGAAAAAAGAAATGTCGAGAAGGCGCGGAGCGTATAGGCGGTTTTCGTTTTTGTCGTTCGAACGCGTTTCGCTGTTTGGTTTCGCTATTTTATTTATAAGTTTCCATGGTAACGCGTTTGCTCCTAGTTTCAATTAGGTGTGCGTGTGTGTCTTTAAAGGAGAATTGGGATTGCTTAATTAGATTGGTGTAAATATATCACGTTGAATTGATTAATGATTAAAACAATTAATTTTAAGAAACTAATCTATTTCTGCCGTGCCTAAAGTTTATTATGTCGAAGTTTGGCAACAGTGCACAAAGTCTATTGGTGGTGTTTTTAATGTTAAAGCACTTGATTTTTTTTAAAAAGAAATAATAATTGAAGATTATTGTGAACTGAATTTAGATTTTTTTAATTGTAGTTTATCGAAAATCAGGATGCAAAGCCAAATGTGCAATTTGAGCACGGGACATTGAGTTCGGATGTGCACACTCTTCGTTTAACACGGATTGCTCACAGTATTTTGCCAAATTTCAACATTCTCTTTTTATTACTTGCAATAAAAACGATGAAAAATAAAGTACAATAAATAATTTTAATTTAATAAAATAATTCGGCTAATTGATCATCATCATTGATTTATATGACCAGCATCATTTCTGGGGTCCCGAAATATACAATATATTGGGTTGGCAACAAAATAATTTGAGTTTAAAATTTTCAATAAACTTTTACCATTATTTTGGTAACTTCATGATTCTCGTCGGCAAAAAACTGAACCAAATGCGATTTTGGGTCATCATCATTCGTGACCTTTTTACCATTTTATAAAGATCCAAACAGATCTGATGGTGCAAGGTTAGCGCTATATGGTGGACGTGACATCAGTTGTCAATCAAGCTCCAATAATTTTTGACGGGTGGCTAAAAATGTGCGAGGTCAAGCGTTGTCATGGTGCCTTTACAATTACCCAATTCCACCGGTTTATTTTCAATTGCTTCCCCCCAATTTCATCAGTTTTTGACAGCCAACATCCGAATTGATCGTTTGGTTGGTTGGAAGCAGCTCAAACGAGACAACACCTTTATAATCCTGCACATTTATGAGCCATGGAAGTTTTCTGGGCTTTACAAAGATAAAAAAGCGAAATACAATGAAAACGTTCGTTTTTCGTTAAATTTGACACCAAACAAACAAATTTAAATCAATTGCCAAGTAATTTATTTCTAAAGACATTAATATCAACTGTCAAACAAAAAAAATTGTATCGCCATCGATTGGTAAAACCCAAAATTACTTTCTTGCCCATTCAATGTATATGTCTTCCAGGCAACGCGCGCGTTTTAGTCAAAGCATAGACTAACCTGATCAGGGCCGGACCGTGGGTTTAGGGGGCTCTGGGCTAATACTACTTAGGGGCCCACCTGAACGTAGACTTTAATTAAATAAATTGAATGGGTTTGATTAATTGGAGGGCTGCAAACCATACGATCTGTTTAATTTAATAAAATTATGTATTTTTTCGCATTATTGTCTATTTTTGACTTTGACTTGACTTAGCTGGGGGCCCCTTGAATCCACGGGGCCGTGGGCTAAAGCCCAAAAAGCCATATGGTAAATCCGGCCCTGAACCTGATAACGTATGCGTTTACCGTCTTTTTTAGTAAATGCGTTAACTTCGGCTGAAAGGAAGGTTCTGCATCCAACAAGTATAAAGAAAAGAAATCCACAACATAGCCCAACAGTGCGAAAGCTCCCTTTCGGCCAAAGTAAACACATTTATCAAAAAGGCCAATGAACACATACGTTATCCAGTTTGTCGATACTTCAACTAGTGATGAGCAAAATTAGTCTTGGTTTTGCAGTCCTGGTCTTGGTCTTGCATTTTTGCTAGACCAAGACCAAAACCAAGACCGAGTATGCAAGACCAAGACCAAATACGCAAGACTAAACCAAAAATTTTTACTTCTGGTGAATTTATGAGTTGTGCTATTCGAAGCAACTTTAATATATTCTTTTCTTGAAATAAAACATTTTTTGTGGTAAAAATTTTCAATTTGCTTTACTAGATTTTAACCCTAAATATAAAGAAACTTTACCACTGTTTGACAACAGGAATTTACAAGAATGGCCTCGGAGTAAGAGTTCTTTGTTCCTATGTCCGGATAACACATGGTTGAAATAGAGAGACAAACTAATTTTTTTTCAATATTTTCACTCCTGTCAAGTACCGTGTACCATTTTTTCGCTAAAAGGTCAATTTATGCGTTGGGGAAGGATAAGTTCTCGAGTTTTCATAACTCTCACAACTATCGACACTATTTCCTTTAAAAGTCCTGACAGAAATTTGCAGTATTTAAGATAATTGTTATATCGGTAAAATATTTTCGAATTTGTTTATAAATAATATTAATTCCAAAATCTTTGCATATTGTATATATATAACAATTTCAAAATGAGTGAAGAAGTAGAAATGATTAAACTCTATAGATAAGATCACTTTTTGATATTATTCAATTGTAGTAAAATAAAGTTTTATGAATTAGATATTAATTGTACATAAGTTTTAACTTATACCTATAAAAGATCTGAAAAATTCGCCAAAAAGTTGAGACCAAGACGGAATACTCAAGACCAAGACCAAGACCAAGACCGATACCAAGACTATTACAGTCTTGGTCTTGCTTTGCTCATCACTAACTTCACCTAAGTTGTTTTTTTGTTAAAAATACATCTAACTCTATCTTTTTAAAGCATTTCATTTCTTTTCAATCTCATTTAATTTCCAGATTTCCATGGTAACAAATTTCTAACTTGAATCCGCAAATTCTAATTAATTTTCAATAAAAAAAAAAAAGAAACGTCTCAAAAAACGCCGGTTTCGAAAGAGCGAGCCGGAAAACGCGCCGCAAATTTGCATAAGGGGGTAAGTAAAAAATCGATAGTTGAAAAGAAAAGGGCCGCGAAGTGGGGTAGGTGGATGGAGGGCGGCGGGGGAGGGGGGAGGGGTAATAATCATACAAAACATCAGCCGACGTCGCTAACAATCCGCGTACATCGCTTCATAATTTTCGTAGTTTTGCGAAACTTCAAGGAGCGTAATTTTACTTTGAGGAACACTTTAAGGACTCGCTCAGTTGTAGACTGTCTTAGAATTAACGTCCCAATAAACATATCTCGAGGAGCGCTTTCCTGAACGACTACTTTTACAATGAAATGCATGGCAGCAAAATATAGAGCTAAAATGGCGTCCCATCTATCTTATTTTAACTGTTCTTCAAGTTGATCTTTTACATAAAATACGTTTTCTCAGTCTGCCTTATATTTTGAGCATGGCGCATTCCTCCTCTTCTTTGAACATACGTGGCATAGTTCTCACTTAATTTGTTTTCCATGCTCTGGATAATTTATATTAGCGAACACCTTTGGTGATGAGAAAGGAGTTCATATATAGCTTAGTGTCAAAGGAAAGTTTCATTTTGTTGTTGGAGCAAACATATAAGGGTCTCGAACCGAGAAGAATCGATGATAGGTGCGAAATGAATAGATACATCCATCTATTCCTCCATACAGCCATTAATTATTAATATACATTTCCTCCAGCATTTTCCCTATTAACCATTTCTAAAGTTCCTTTTCCAAAGAACCTCCAAAATTCATTAATTCTCGCTTAAGAAATTTAATATACCTGCTCCATATTTTATCGTCTGTTGTCATAGCGATATTCGCCGCTTTTATTGCTAACTTTTCCCTTGTATTAATTTAGGCGGCTTCGAATCCCTTCCCCGCCCTTTCGTTCCCCCAAATTTTCCTACGTCGTTTTTCTCAAAGTTCGCTTTTCATTTTTAATTAATTAATTCCAAAAGCAAAAACCGAATATCGTGTCTAATTAATAAATAAGGAACTGTCAAAGGTAACCGCGAGGTACGTCAAGACTCCGACCGACCAACGGTAAAAAAACGAATTCCCCCAAAACAATAAAAGTGCACAAAACAAAGGCCGAAAACCGACAAGGAACGAACCAAATGAAGTCGTAAGCACATAAATAATGTAAAATAATGTGTTGATTTTTCAAAAATTCGGAAAAATAAAAAATAACCAAAAATTCAACAGGAAATTGTACGTTTTTTTAATTATCAATTAAATATTATTTCGTAGAAAATAAAATTTGTGAATTGTGCTTAAAGCCGAGTGTGCCCATTCGAGCTCAAAGTGGCACATTCCGATCTCGGGAAAATGAAGCGCGCCGCTCCGCGTCGCGCTTCATTTGCCTCCCTCGCTCGGAAATGTGCCACTTTTCGCTCGAATGCGCACATCTTCGTTTTATTCGATTTCCTACATCGATCATTTTTCTTTCAATTCAATTAAATATGCTGATTATGATTTTAGACCTTACGAAGAAGATATAACCTATATTTTTTTAAATAATTCTTTTTGAAAATGCAGTAAATCAAAAATTTGATGTTTTTGGTCTAAAAACGGTTTAATATTTCTAAAATACATTCGGAAAGTAAATTTATTATTGTGAATCGTGCTTAAAGCCGAGTGTGCGCATTCGAGCTCAAAGTGGCACATTCCGATCTCGGGAAAATGAAGCGCGCCGCTCCGCGTCGCGCTTCATTTGCCTCCCTCTCTCGGAAATGTGCCACTTTTCGCTCGAACGCGCACATCTTCGTTTTATTCGATTTCCTACATCGATCTTTTTTCTTTCAATTCAAATAAATATGCTGATTATGATTTTAGACCTTACGAAGAAGATATAATCTATATTTTTTTAAATAATTCTTTTTGAAAATGCAGTAAATCAAAAAGTTGATGTTTTTGGTATAAAAACGGTTTGATAATTCTAAAATACTTTCGGAAAGTAAATTTGTTATTGTGAATCGTGCTTAAAGACGAGTGTGCGCATTCGAGCTCAAAGTGGCACATTCCGATCTCGGGAAAATGAAGCGCGCCGCTGCGAGTCGCGCTTCATTTGCTTCCCTCGCTCGGAAATGTGCCACTTTTCGCTCGAACGCGCACATCTTCGTTTTATTCGATTTCCTACATCGATCTTTTTTCTTTCAATTCAAATAAATATGCTGATTATAATTTTAGACCTTACGAAGAAGATATAACCTATATTTTTTTAAATAATTCTTTTTGAAAATGCAGTAAATCAAAATTTGATGTTTTGGTCTAAAAACGGTTTAATATTTCTAAAATACATTCGGAAAGTAAATTTATTATTGTGAATCGTGCTTAAAGTTGAGTGTGCATTCGAGCTCAGTGGCACATTCCGATCTCGGAAAATGAAGCGCGCCGCCCGCGTCGCGCTTCATTTGCCTCCTCGCTCGGAAATGTGCCACTTTTCGCTCGAACGCGCACATCTTCGTTTTATTCGATTTCCTACATCGATCTTTTTTCTTTCAATTCAAATAAATATGCTGATTATAATTTTAGACCTTACGAAGAAGATATAACATATATTTTTTTAAATAATTCTTTTTGAAAATGCAGTAAATCAAAAATTTGATGTTTTTGGTCTAAAAACGGTTTAATATTTCTAAAATACATTCGGAAAGTAAATTTATTATTGTGAATCGTGCTTAAAGCCGAGTGTGCGCATTCGAGCTCAAAGTGGCACATTCCGATCTCGAGAAAATAAAGCGCGCCGCTCCGCGTCGCGCTTCATTTGCCTCCCTCGCTCGGAAATGTGCCACTTTTCGCTCGAATGCGCACATCTTCGTTTTATTCGATTTCCTACATCGATCTTTTTTCTTTCAATTCAAATAAATATGCTGATTATGATTTTAGACCTTACGAAGAAGATATAATCTATATTTTTTTAAATAATTCTTTTTGAAAATGCAGTAAATCAAAAATTTGATGTTTTTGGTATAAAAACGGTTTGATAATTCTAAAATACTTTCGGAAAGTAAATTTGTTATTGTGAATCGTGCTTAAAGACGAGTGGCATTCGAGCTCAGTGGCACATTCCGATCTCGGGAAAATGAAGCGCGCCGCTGCGCGTCGCGCTTCATTTGCCTCCCTCGCTCGGAAATGTGCCACTTTTCGCTCGAACGCGCACATCCTAGTTTCGTTGGTTTTACTAGATCGATCTTCTTTCTTTCAATTTAAATAATTAAGTTGATTAAGATTTTGGGCCTATAGAAGATATAACGTATA
Organism: Sinopyrophorus schimmeli; assembly: GCA_036325965.1. Taxonomy (NCBI): domain Eukaryota; kingdom Metazoa; phylum Arthropoda; class Insecta; order Coleoptera; family Elateridae; genus Sinopyrophorus; species Sinopyrophorus schimmeli. The sequence continues at coordinate 479,530 of JARFIZ010000380.1, read as the reverse complement.
ATTTTTCTATATGGGTCATTCTACAAAAGTTGAGCAACTCGATGTCATCATTCAATAGAGAAAGAATTTTACATTTTTGCAAATATTTCATTACATTCCGAAAAACCAATGGTCCTTTTGCCTGCTCGCCCAATTTGGATGTATTTTTTTAAAGGCGAGTTTGTAAAATAACACTTTAAATGTTCAAAACGTCAGTACCTTGGCGTGTCACAACTCCCGAATTCCATAATTGAGTGATAGTATGTTAAAATATATTTAATTAATTGTAAATTTTACTTTTCTACTATAAATTGTGAAGTATTAACTAATTAATGTACCATATTTTATCATAAAATCGAATACAGTAATTAAAATAAAAATTATGAACTCTGTGTTCACTCTTATCCGTCAGTCTTGTGTCCAATTTTATAATTTGAAATTGCTCCCAATTATAGAAATTCAAACGTTAAATCCTTATTCAAAATTTAATATTGCTAGTAAAGTTAGCTAAAAAGCACTCCTTTATACGACAGGCATTTTGAAAAGAGTGAAAACGGCGTTATTATCGTGTAAGCACGTGCAGTTCCACACAAAATGTCAGTTCTATGGCGAGTAATTATTTCATTACGTAGATATAGTTCGTTGTGATTTATTTATGCCAAAATGTGATTTGTTAAAATATATCATTAAATTAATGGAAAATCCGGTAGAAATTTTACTTTGAATTATAATCTTAAAATTGTGTCTCACTCATCAGTTCGGTGTCGTCAGTTCCATGTCCGAAATTTTGACAGAAGACTGACGTATTACCATGGTACTGATATATAAGTACATACATTCATCCATTAATTTTAATACTTTCTAATATAATTAATAATTCTTTCTAATATGATTTTATTCATAAAAATGTGTGCAATGTAAAATTTTACGATGGTTGTATCAAAGTCGAAATAAATCTTGTATTTTTTAATAAATGATATATTTCATTTGTACCCTGGTAACCTCGTCAGTTCCCTGGCATTCAAATTTAAAAAAATCCAAATATCTCAAAAATTGTTTGAAAAAGTGACTGGCCCTGTTTGGAACAGTGTATGTATTATATTACCTATATCTTTATAATAAAATACTAGAAAATTTTCACCTAAAACTATAGAAACAAAATTAGGTCAAAAGTTGCCCAACTTTTATAGAATCATTCATATATCTTTTTTAAAAATGCAGAAAATCAAAGATCTGATATTTTAACTTTTGATTTTGACAAAAATTGATGTTTAGATATGAAATATTACTTTTAATAAATACAAATTATGTAAAGACGCATTAAAATAAAAAAAATTAAATCCTTAAACATAAATAAATTTATTATTTGGGCCAAAAGGTGGTTTCTATTTTTTTTTTAAATAGTAGGTATTAAAGAGAAATATATAAGGTGCGAAAAAAATGGTTTTATAATTCTGCCAAAATTGTATCATAGTAAAAAATAACGAATAAAAAAACATTTTTTTCAAATATCTTATAAAGATATATAGCTATTGATTTTTTCTTAAGAGCTCTTATCCGCCCCCAAAACAAATTAACCGTGAAAGATAAATTGATGAAATTTTCAGGATTTATTGTTGAATGTCTATATTTTGTTAAAATGGTAAAAACTCAAAATTATTTATTTATTATCCTATTGTTTATAAATTTTTAAATAAACAAATGAAAATTTCAATGACTACTTGGTCGAAAAATAAAAAGTTTTTTCACTGATTTTATGCGTTATACATTTAAGTTTAAGATGCAGAAAAAAAATTTCACTGCTCGCGATTAATTTAAACAATATAAATTTATTTAAACCGTGCTCCAGGCGCTGTCAGTGTAGCGTGCTGCCGAATACCTCTGAATTTATTCAAACACCGGTCGGTCGAAACAAAAATTAAAATAAAAAATATTCATTATTCAATAAATTTTATTTTTTTTAAGTATAATTTAGTAAACAATAAAATAACGTAATTTTTTATTAATTAACTAACAAAGAGAAAACTAACAAATAATTAAATAAAAATTTTGGAGAAACGCGTTATTTTTTAAAAACTTTGTTAGTAATAACTTTTTTATTTGACAAAGTTACTGAAATTTTGATTTGTTTATTTAAAAATTTATAAACAATAAGATAATAAATAAATAATTTGGAGTTTTCATCATTATAACAAAATATAGCCATTCAACAATAAATCCTGAAAATTTCATCAATTTATCTTTCACGGTTGATATGTAATCGATTTTTTAATTAAAAGTACTCGAAATTTTCATTGTTAAAATTCATTGTTAAAATGAAAATTTTGGAAAACTATTTTAGAGATTAATTTTTAGTAGTGACTACTTAATAAAAAATTGCATAAATTTAATTTTCATAATCAAGTGGTAAATGGGGGGTCCACTTGATGTGATCTGACTCAACTGTCAAAACTAACCGCGCGATCCGTCAAAACACCAACCGACCAACAATAAAAAAAACGAACTCCCCAAAACGATAAAAGTTCCCAAACAAAGGCCGAAAACCGACAAGAAACAAACCAAATGAAGTCGTAAGCACATAAATAATGTAAAACAATCTGTTGTACTTAAAATTCACTTAAGCTAAAACTGTCCGGCTATTTTTCACGCGAAAAAAACCCCAAAGCGAAACGTACGAAGGCGCGCGCGTCGCCGTCCCGCTCGCGCGCCCGCCGAACTCGCAGCCGTCCCGCTCGCACCCGCCGCGCCAAAGACGATTTTTCATTTGTTGCGTGAAACCGCCAGAAAATTGCCACTTAGGCTCACTTTTATCAAATTTTCGTTCCTGCCGGGCTCGGGCCGAGCGAAAAGCGCACGTGCCGCGGGCACCTTTAGGAGCGAAACTCGCTCGGCCCGCGCCGGCCGCCCGTATAATTTATTTGGAAGTTGTTAAAAGGGTAGGAAAATATGTTTTTATGAGTCCGTTTTTTGTTACACGTTCCGAATTCGCCTATTGCTCTCCGAGCACGTGCGACAGCGACGAAAAATCGCAGCTAACGTTTGGCGAAAATCTTTTGCGAGATCGCCGGCCGCCCCCCCCCTTGCCCTCCGCGCCCTCCTCATAATTCACCGGGAACACGAGTAAAGTTACTCTTTTTAGTATTTCGTTGTTGGGCCGAATTAAATTTAAGTGTTGGGAAATTATGTGCCGGGGAAAAGATTGAGAGAGGTCGCGCTAATCGAAATTTCGTGGGGGTGGGCGGGCGGCGGCGGCGGAAGGGGCAATTTCGAAAAGAAGAAAGGGGATCGATTCGAACACAATCGTAACTCGAAACTTGGGACACGCAGAATAAGCGGAGACAAGTCTTAAATTCAATTTGAAGACACTACAGCGAAGTCAGAAGACAGTTCTCCTCGATTTAATTAAACAATTTGTAAAAGCGTGCCTTGAATATATTGACAATTGAAGTCGGAGTAAATAAGTGGGGGTAAACGAGTCACATTCTGTATGTCTTCTATGGCTATGTGCTTGTTGTTGTCGTTTCTTACATCTTTTGCTTTAATGCAATAAAAAAGTACTGGTGATTTTGTGGATGCGGGGGTTTGCTTTTTGATCCGCAAGAAGAGAGGGGATTTTGATTAAAACAATTTGTTGAAAACAATTGTTACATATAAACACTATTAAAAAAGGGCGCTTTATCAAAATAACCAAGTACAGCCATACCTCGCTATACGGCCGCTCTTTATACGGCATTTCGCTATAATGGCCCTCTTCAATTAAGGCACGTTTTCGATTTACGGCCTAAAATGTTTCGCTATAACGATAAAAAACTTTTTTTCGATCTCGATATATCCACATGTTGCCAATCTTGCGAATAAGCGCAATAATTGATTCCTTATACGGCTTTTCGCTTTGCGGCCAAGTTTCGTGGAACGTATCTAGGCCGTAAAGCGAGGTATGGGTGTAATGCATAAATTAAAATCAGAAATATTGCAGGGGGCGGGAGGGCACCAATTTTATATTCTTTTAATTTTGTGAAAAGAATTTTATTTTTTTTTTTCGAAGTACTTTTTTTGGCTTTTAACTCAAAAACATAAAAAAATTTTAATTATTGTGACGTAAAAATATGCTTCCAAAAAATATTGATTTGCAATTGTGTTAAGAATGATAGACAGTAGTGATCAAAAATTTGCTTATGCTTATTGTTAGTGAAACATAATCAAATGAAAAGCACGGAAAAATATTTTTTTGCGAAGTAAACGGGTTTTAATAAACACAGTGCTAAAAAAATTAATATGTACGTTTTACAAATGAGGCTTTTATGACCGAGCACGCTTTTTTGGAGCTTCTATTATTTTACATAACCAAATAAATTTTTTTCCTTGAAGTAATTAAAATAGTATTTTATTTGTATTTAATTGTGGAAGTTTTTGGGGCACCGTTAGGGGGTTGTAGTTTGCCAGCCTGTTCTCTCAGTGCCCCCCTGCCGTTCTATTAAAATGCTATTACCATTTTCTCGTTGTTCAACTAATCGAGCTTTTAAAAATCGGACATTTGAAAGAGAAAAAGAATTTAAAATTTAACAGTGTAGTTAATAATCGGCAATAAAACTAAAAAGACAGAAATAAAAGAATTTCATAAAATGTAAAACTAGACTACACATTTTTTTAAATTTAAACAGAGAGAATAAGTGTAGAAAAATATAGGGAAACGGGGTATGTGCACATTCGAGCAAAAAGTGGCACATTTCCGAGCGAGGGAGGCAAATGAAGCGCGACGCGGAGCGGCGCGCTTCATTTTCCCGAGATCGGAATGTGCCACTTTGAGCTCGAATGTGCACACTCGGTTTTAAGCACGATTCACAACGAATTAATTTTAAAAACAATCGTATTTGTTCATAAGATTAATTAATAGATAAAAATAATACTAAAACATATTGATACGACTTTGATCATTTTCTCTCACTTGCACTTATGAGATTCTTTTATCTTTTCGCTCGCTCCCACTCATTGCAATAAAACAAATAAAAAATTTCATAAATGTCTCAGATTTTAATTTTTTTTTCACTTGTATACTTCTAATTTTCGTATCTTTTCACTCTCTCCGCCTCATTGAAAAATAAATAAAACATTATTTTGCATATTTTAATTTAAATTGAATTAATACGTTTATCCTGAAAGGCCTCGAGCAACGCGTTCTACATATAAAATTTTGTAATTTTAGAAAATTGAAAAAAATCATGTGCCCCAATTGTGTTGTATTTGATTTCAAATCCTGAACCGCAAGCAATATTATAAAACAAATTTAATCAAAATTTTGGGCACACGGGGCAAATACGGCCCTTCATAAATAAATACAATTGAGAGCGATGTTAAGTGCTTAATAAAAGTGATAAAAATTATTAAAAAAATCGAAGAGCTAAGAGTTCGACAATGCCGTTTTAAATTTATAAAAAATAATTAATTGGGTAAATTTTTATTTTGATTTTTTTTAAATTTAAAAATAACAAATTAGATAATGTAAAAAAATCTAAATTAATCGAAGGGCTTTAAGCACGACTCACACTAAATAATTTACATGCTAAGTGTTGAATTAAAAATTTCAGAACAGTCCTTATGCCAAATTTATCATATTTTTGATTTGGTATTTTTCAAAGAAGTTAATAAACAAAATATACCGTAGATATTTTCGATATTTGTTTTAAAAAAGTGAAGATTAATGTATCAAAAGCAATAAATACAAGGATGTGCGCCTTCGAGCGAAAAGTGGCACATTTCCGAGCGAGGGAGGCAAATGAAGCGCGACGCGGAGCGGCGCGCTTCATTTTCCCGAGATCGGAATGTGCCACTTTGAGCTCGAATGTGCACACTCGATTTAAGCACGATTCACAATAAAATAGACAGAAAATTAGTTAACATCGTTCCCTCTCACTCACACTTACGAAATTATCGTATGTTTTCGCTCGCTCGCACTCATTGCTATAGTAAAAATACGTTTTTAAACATAAAATCAATATATATTAAACTACATTTAATTTTTTCAATAGAAATAGCGAAAAATAAACTATACGAATCTAAGAAATGCGAAGATGTGCGCATTCGAGCGAAAAGTGGCACATTTCCGAGCGAGGGAGGCAAATGAAGCGCGACGCGGAGCGGCGCGCTTCATTTTCCCGAGATCGGAATGTGCCACTTTGAGCTCGAACGCGCACACTCGACTTTAAGCACAATTCACATATTTAATATCCTTTTCGAAAATATTTAATTAATAATTAAAAAAACCTACAATTTCTTGCTGAATTTTCGGTTATTTTTTATTTTTCCAAATTTTTGAAAAATTAATAATAATTTTTTGGGTTATTTCCAAAATGGTGAGGGAGCAAAAAAGTTCAATTTTTAATCGCTTTAAAAAAAATGTATTTAGAACGCACCGGGATGTTTACATGTGTAGTTTTACTCGTGTCGACGTTTTTCTCTAGGGTTTAACAAGCCAAAATCGCTACGCGAATCGCAAAAAAATCGACGTCATTGAAACAAATCCAAAACCCAAAGAAAACGTTGTTAATCGAATCAATTTAATAAAAAAATACAAAAAACGTAGGGGGGGGCCTAATTGGAAGGTTCAGAGAACGTCGTAATCGCTCGGGTGTTACGCTTTTTGCATAAAACTCGAACGAAACGCCAACAAAACTAAGTGCTTATCACGTTAATGCCCGGTTATGGTTTCTGGCACAGTTCATTAAAGCTTGAAGAGCAACCCCAAACTGACAGGGAAATGTTGCATCCCTTTAAATTATGACGTGTGTGCGAATTCGTAAATTCCTCAAGAAAATTCGTTTAAAACGCATAAATTATTTCGCGCAACGAGGAGCGAGGTGCCGCCGCCATTATAATTAATTAAAATTAGAAATTCGCTGAAAAGCGGGGAGACTATTCAGTACTCAATTGAAATCGTTAATTGTAGAGTTTCGGCTTTGAAGTAATAATTGTATTGCGGAGACAGCAAGTTCCGCCTACGTCTTGAGCATTGAGAAAGTTGCCTCTTTGCCGAAAATAGTTAAAGTTTCGAACGTATTTTACGCGCAGATGTGTTTGACAGAACTAAAATTTAATGCGACGTTTGCTTTAAGAAGTTTTAGCCGGAGCGATTCCATTTTCAACCTCCCCATTTTGTATTTTCCGCCAACAAAGCTCCCGGCTTAGAAAATAACGCGAACGGAATGAGATATGAGATGGTGCAGGACCTCGTTTCGCTCCGCCGCCGCCGCCGCCCCCGCCCCCTTCGAAATTGCCCGCGTTTTTTTTTCTACCGTTTTTTTCCCGAAAAGTTTTCCAATGTAATTGCAAATTGTCGCCGACTAGTTATCAAGTTCTCCATGCATATACAATGGCAATTTTCGGGTGGGAATTACTGAATGTATTTCGTTTTTGGAAAGATGTCTCTGGGGAACTTTTTGTTTTTAATTTTTAAAACGAAAAAATTTTTTCGCAAAAAGTGGGGTTTTTTTAAAATGTGAAATTTAAAAATTTTTAATTAAACGAATTGGATTTCGGCATTTAAGTAAAAATTTGTTTTGGGGGCATTCCGCCTACGTCAAATTGAGAAGGGCCCGCCAAAATAGAAAAGGAAATTTTTGCGGTGTTTTACAGAACAAAAATTTTAAATATTTGTTTTTTTGGGACATTCTTTTTAATTTTTTTTTGAAAAAGTGGCTTAAAATAAGCGAACGGATGAGATATAGGGGGCAGACCCGTTTCGGAAATGCCGCCCCCGCCGCCCCCCCCTGGGCCCGCTTTTTTCCCTTTTTTCCCTTTCCTGGAAATTTGTGCCAATTCGTTTAAAACGCATAAATTATTTCGCGCAACGAGGAGCGAGGTGCCGCCGCCATTATAATTAATTAAAATTAGAAATTCGCTGAAAAGCGGGGAGACTATTCAGTACTCAATTGAAATCGTTAATTGTAGAGTTTCGGCTTTGAAGTAATAATTGTATTGCGGAGACAGCAAGTTCCGCCTACGTCTTGAGCATTGAGAAAGTTGCCTCTTTGCCGAAAATAGTTAAAGTTTCGAACGTATTTTACGCGCAGATGTGTTTGACAGAACTAAAATTTAATGCGACGTTTGCTTTAAGAAGTTTTAGCCGGAGCGATTCCATTTTCAACCTCCCCATTTTGTATTTTCCGCCAACAAAGCTCCCGGCTTAGAAAATAACGCGAACGGAATGAGATATGAGATGGTGCAGGACCTCGTTTCGCTCCGCCGCCGCCGCCGCCCCGCCCCCTTCGAAATTGCCCGCGTTTTTTTTTCTACCGTTTTTTTCCCGAAAAGTTTTCCAATGTAATTGCAAATTGTCGCCGACTAGTTATCAAGTTCTCCATGCATATACAATGGCAATTTTCGGGTGGGAATTACTGAATGTATTTCGTTTTTGGAAAGATGTCTCTGGGGGAACTTTTTGTTTTTAAATTGCAAACGATAAAATCGAAAAAAAAATCGTTTTGTTTAAACAGTGGTGTTTTTTAAATTTTTATTAACGAATTGGCTTTGCTGACAATTTATATTGAATTATGATGGGGGGTGGGGGCTACATCGATGCGTACGCCCGCGGATAGCAGAAATGCGGTCTTTAACATGTAATTAATATTTATATTGTTTTTATTATACATTAATTATTGTGAACCGTGCTTAAACCCGAGTGTGCGCGTTCGAGCTCAAAGTGGCACATTCCGATCTCGGGAAAATGAAGCGCGCCGCTCCGCGTCGCGCTTCATTTGCCTCCCTCGCTCGGAAATGTGCCACTTTTCGCTCGAATGCGCACATCTTCGTACTTATTGTATTTTGTAAATTAAACTTTCTTACCAATCAACAAATTTAATTTAGTTCAGTAAATATCGATTAATATGTTTGAAAAACATATTTTTACCATAGCAATGAGTGGGAGCGAGCGAAAAGATACAACAAAAGCATAAGTACGAGTGAGAGGGAACGATAAAAATTATTTATTAATTTTTTGTCACCAAATTATTGCAAATCACGTTTAAAACCGAGTGTGCACATTCGAGCTCAAAGTGGCACATTCCGATCTCGGGAAAATGAAGCGCGCCGCTCCGCGTCGCGCTTCATTTGCCTCCCTCGCTCGGAAATGTGCCACTTTTCGCTCGAACGTGCACATCTTCGTATTAATTCAATTTAAATTCAAATATGCAAAATAATGTTTTCTTTATTTTTCAATGAGTGGGAGAGAGTGAAAAGATACAATAATTAGATGTATACAAGTAAAAAAAAAATTAAAAAATACAACATTTACGACATTTATGAATTTTTTTATTTGTTTTATTGGAATGAGTGGGAGAGAACGAAAAGATAAAAGAATCTCATAAGTGCAAGTGGAAGAAAATGATGAAAGTCGTGTCAATATGTTTTAGTATTATTTTTTAGCTATTAATTAATTTTATGAACAAATTGGTTTTTAAAATTGATTATTGTAACATCGATCTTCTTTCTTCGAATTTAAATAATTAAGTTGATTAAGATTTTGGGCCTTATATAGAAGATATAACGTATAATTTTTTTAAATACTTTTTTTAAAATGCAGAAAATCAAAGGTCTGATACTTCAATTTTTAATTTTGACAAAAAATTGATTGTACTTGTTTTAGATATGAAATATTACTTTTAATGAATACAAATTCTGTCAATACGCATTAAAATAAAAAAAATAAATCTTAAAACATACATAAACTAATTATTTGGGCCACAAGGTGGTTTATATATTTTTTTAAAATTATAGTATTAAAGAAAAATACATAGGGTTCAAAAATAAGTTTCATAATTGTGCCAAAATTGTATGGTGGTGAATAATAAAATATCAAAAAAAAAAAAACAATTTTTCTTCAAGAATTTGATCAGTCCCCAAAACAACTTAAGTTTTTAGATAAAAAGTTCTCCGCTGTTTACATATTTCGCTTTATTTCGAAAACCAGTTAAGTTGGGGTTGTAAAACCCTTTTACCGTCTTTTTCCGAAAATAAAACATTCTCCGAAAATAAGCCCTATCGTGATTTTCGGAACTTTTGTAAAATAAGACATCCTCCGAAAATAAGCCCTAGATAAAAAATGCAAACAAAGAATTCGTTAAAAATGCTGTTGATTTATTAAGTATAAATAATGATATGTTTAGCTTCCCCAATACTCGTATTTCAGAGAAATGATTCTGTGTAAAATAAATATTAAATAAAAAAATATAAATATACTTTTATTTTGGCCCTCCACCGAAATTAAGCCCTAGCGCGTATTTTGGACCAAAAAAAATAGTAAGACAGTGTCTTATTTTCGGAAAAAGACGGTAGTAGTACCAACACATCTTCTAAATATCATTCAAATTTTAGAAATTTTACCGCCCTTTTTTCCAGAAACATCACCTCTTTAATTTATTGCATTTTAAAAAAGTTAATAAAACAAATAAACGTTATATCTTCTAAATTAAATTTAAAATGAAAATCAAACTAATTATTTAAATTGGAGGAAAGAAAATCGATGTTCCAAATTTAATAAAACGAAGATGTGCACGTTCGAGCTCGAAGTGCCACATTTTCCCGAGATCGGAATGTGCCACTTTAAGCTCGAATGCGCACACTCGACTTTAAGCACGATTCACAATAAAATAGACAAAAAATTAGTTAACATCGTTCCCTCTCACTCACACTTACAAAATTATCGTATGTTTTCGCTCGCTCCCACTCATTGCTATAGTAAAAATGCGTTTTTAAACACAAAATCAATATATACTAAACTACATTTAAATTTTTAAATAGAAATAGCGAAAAATAAACTAGACAAATCTAATAAATGCGAAGATGTGCGCATTCGAGCGAAAAGTGGCACATTTCCGAGCGAGGGAGGCAAATGAAGCGCGACGCGGAGCGGCGCGCTTCATTTTCCCGAGATCGGAATGTGCCACTTTGAGCTCGAATGTGCACACTCGGTTTTAAGCGCGATTTGCAATAAAATTAAAAAAATTAGTTAACATCGTTCCCTCTCGCTCACACTTACGAAATTATCGTATGTTTTCGCTCGCTCCCACTCACTGCTATAGTAAAAATACGTTTTAAACATAAAATTAATATACAGTGTGTCCCAAATAGAGTAGGCTAACATTAGTATCTTTCTTATTAGTGAAGATAGAAGTTTGGTTAAACGGGCAATGTTTTGCAGTTTTAGATGCCCATTTCGTTTCTGTTAAAAAATTTCAAATTCCGAATAGTTCCGAAGTTATCGTAAGAAAACTGAAAATCGTCATTTTCTTTAATGTCAAATAACTTTGTAATTATAAAAATTACAAAAAAAAGTTTAATATAATAATTACTAGGTTTCATAAAATACAAATATAAATTAAATCAAAATTAAATTCAAAATGGCGGTTTCCAAGATATTGATACCAACTTTCTTATTTGAAATAGACGCCATATTGGTTTTTACATAATTAAATAGCATTTTTTTTCTCTTTTGAACCATGTATAACAACTCATATTTAAATAAAAAATTATAAACAATATTAAATTTTTCTGTTTTAAATGAAGTAGTCATGAATTATTTTGAAAAACTGTTAAAGTATGTTTGTCCAGCAACGCAGGAGCTTTTGTAACATTTAATGTAGGTACAAAATATACTATACTGCTCAGTTCAAAACTTTGCCATTTTGAATTATTTATAAGGCAATTATAATTATTATAAAAAAAAACTTACAATATTAGTTAAAAAATAAATATAATGACGTTGGCTTGTATTATGCTGTTTTATTGTTCTTTGATAATTCATGGCTACTTGATTTAAAACAGAAAAATTTAATATTGTTAATAATTTTTTATTTAAATATAAGTTGTTATACATGGTTAAAAAGAGAAAAAAAAAAGTTAAATAACTATGTAAAAATCCAATATAGCGTCCATTTAAAATAAGAAAGTTGGTATCAATATCTTGGAAACCGCTATTTTGAATTTAATTTTGATTTAATTTCTATTTGTATTTTATGAAACCTAGTAATTTTTATATTAAACTTTTTTTTGTAATTTTTAAAATTACAAAGTTATTTGACATTAAAGAAAATGACGATTTTCAATTTTTTACGATAACTTCGGAACTATTCGGAATTTTAAAATTTTCTTAACAGAATCTGAATGGGCACCTAAAACTGCAAAACATTGACCATTCAACCAAACTTCTATCTTCACTAATAAGAAAGATACCCATGTTAGCCTACTCTATTCGGGACACACTGTATACTAAACTACATTTAAATTTTTCAATAGAAATAGCGAAAAATAAACTAGACAAATCTAAGAAATGCGAAGATGTGCGCATTCGAGCGAAAAGTGGCACATTTCCGAGCGAGGGAGGCAAATGAAGCGCGACGCGGAGCGGCGCGCTTCATTTTCCCGAGATCGGAAATGTGCCACTTTGAGCTCGAATGTGCACACTCCGCTTTAAGCACGATTCACAATAATTACATTACAGTTCTAAATCAAAAACCAAAGACTTTATTTCCACCATCTTAATCTATAGTCCCCCCACCCCGACCCCATACAAATCAATTGAATTCGTTATTAAAAATAAAAAGTCGTCGTACGCCACTGCTTCGATCATTAAAATTGCGTAATTCCAACAATCTTGATCATTTTTTCTCGATAAAATCAAATTAAACCGAAAAAGAAACCGACATCGGATCCGAAAAAAAAGGGGGGCCCGATTCGAGGGCGCAATTCGAAAGCGGCTCGTTCCAATTCGAACTCTCAGGTGGTGCAAGTTAGTCAGAACGTAGTGCGATAATTTAAGGGTAGAAACAACAAAAGCAACCTAAGATGCAATTAAAATCCCGAGATTTCTATTGGCTCTTTCGTTTGGCTCGACTCTCGTCCTTAAAGTGCGCCAAAATAAGCGTCCGTTTGCGAGGGAACCTTTATAACTGCTTCCTCACATTTTGCTTAATGTTTCCCATTTATAAAGTAATCTTGAGTTTTAATTCTGTACGTCATGCGCTAGAAGAAGAAGGCCTAACACAATTAGCGCGCGCTCGAAGAGAGGAAGGAAACGTCTCAGGGGCATTTTTATGCGAGAACGGGAATACTTCGTATTATACAAACAGAACTTTAAGCAAAATACATAGTAATTTTATGTATCCAACGAAAATTTAGCTTTCTGCAAATAAGTCTGGTAATTTGGTAAGGAAATTGCTGTTTATTCTACCAAAGTTTGTTACGCCGTGTTAGATAATCTCCAGGAATATTGCTCCACGTTCCGCTCTCTATTTTATATCTGTCATTTAATAACTTAATTTATTTCTGGCGACGTCGCCGAATTTTCGGCCCTTTTTCGCCTTCTTACGAAAACGCGGCGTCTCGCTCGCGCGCGCGAAGGCGGCCGGCGCCCCCGACGAGTTGGGGGGCCGTCCGGTGGCGCTCCTTCAAAAATGTCTTCATTCAAAATTAATAAATTAGACAAAGGAAATTGTTTCGTTTTCGACCCTTTATCTGACTGCGGCGTAATAATTTATTACATAGTTACGCACCAATCTAATTAAGCAATCACAATTCTCGTTTGGAGGCGCGCACACACGCGCACGCCTCGCTCTAATTATAAGTTTGTCGGCGTGAAATTTGGATAAATAAAAAAGATGGACTTGGGGGCGTGCGGATAAGAGGGACGAAGATGGATGTGTCTTATTATCGATGGATTTGATTATACTTATTTTATAATTTTTTTTGGTAGAGTAAATCGACCAATAGATGGACGCCCCCCTCCCCTCAATAAATAGACAAATTTTTTTTTAATAACTAAATATGTCTTATTATTCGATAGAATTCATTGTACGTATTTATTTAATTTTTTTTGGTAGAGTCAGCCGACCAATAGATGGACGCCCCCCAATGGATGGAGAAAAAATTCTTTTAATACTTAATTACATTAAATTTAAGTATAGAATTGTAAAATTAATTTCCTGTTTTACAAATATATATATTTATGATTATATAAAAATATTTTTTTTGCTTGTATGCTTATTATTATCATAAAAATACATATATAAATAATTATTTGAATAACAATGCAATGAATTGAGCTATTTAATAATTAAATCAAAAAAATATAAAAAAAGTTGGTGTCCATTTATTGGTGAGAAATATTTAACCTCAATCCAATAGATAGACATCTGATTTATCTTTTACATTTTGCTTATATTTCTTTCATATTTGTATGAAAATGTTTATTAGTATTTACAAATTTATAATTAATTTTTTTTGAAAGATAGCTGACAACAAAAGATGTTAGAAAGTTTATTATTATTCATCTGATGACTTAAAGAATTCATTGAAAGATGTTATTAATAAAGAGGAAAAAATAAAGAATATATTATATCCTTGTATTTTGTTGATTTTATATATTAAAATTTTTATTTTAACATATAATTAATATCATGTACTACATAAGAGCAAAGCATTTTTCAAAAAAATCCAAAATTTGTTTTTCATATATTTTGAAAATTATTATCCCATCTATTATTTGTTTATTGGTTATTTTTATAAAGTTTAAGATGTTAGGTATTAAATTTAAAAGTTTAGTCATTCTTCATATAACTAACAAGACAAAAATATTACTTTTAAAAAGCGTCCATCTATTGGGGTTGGCCGACCATCTACTGGAGATTTTGTCCATCTACTGGTTATATGACCTTTTTTTCTTAAAATTTCCGTTTTATATAAGCTACTACTTGTACATAAGATTTTCATTATTTTTTTTGAATTTATTGGACTTTTTTACACAGATCTAACTCAATTTATCATATCTTTTTAATTTTTTAATATTTTACTATATTTTTTCATTAAAGAACCATACGAATTTGCTTAACCCTCCATCTATTGGTCGGGTTACCCTAGTAAGTTTTTTAATATTTTAGACCGCCAAGAAACGATAAATTTTGCAACGGAACCTCACTTTTGACGTTATTATAGTAATTAAATGCGAAACAAAAAGTTTTACCTATGTAAAAATGTTAAGATTTAATTTAAAAAAAAGTTAATAAGAATATTAAATTCAGATGCAGTCTAATACGGGTCAATTTATTTATTAATAACAATTTAAAAGCACCTAACAGTAATAATTTAACATCACACTGAAGAATTTAGTCTTACAAAGAGAGGTTCAAAAACTGAATCACAGATTTTGTTTATATTTACAAGATTAAAAAATTTGAGAAAGCTGTACGCTGCATTATTCACAAATACGCGAAAAAAAATACGCTTTTAAAGTTTTACTGCGCGGCCGATCCCTCGGACCAGTAAGAAGCGACTCGGTAGTCGAAGGGTTAACGCAACTAACTGCAAAAGCAGCGCGTCTTTAGCTTGCAGCTCGCAGAACAACGTTTGGTTCGCATAATTTTCAATTACAAAAATATTTCTGTTTTGTTTTTAATTGCTATTTGTTAATCGTTTATTTTTTTTCAAATATCTTCTATAGAAGTCCAAAGTATCGTAACCTCGCTTTAAAAGCTCGTACTTTCAAAACAGAAAAACAGAATTTTTATAAATAATAATATTGTTACATAAAGCCGTTTAGGAGGTCTATCAAAAAACACCCCTATTTTCTTACATTTTTTAATTTGTGTAAATTTCTTTTGTTATTACTTCTTCGAATTATGTAACTGAAATCTTCTTGAAGAGATGACAGATAAATTTCACCAAGTTGTGCCAAAGTATTACTGTCAGAAAATATTCAAAACACAAAGAACAATTATCAAATAGTATTTAAAAACAAAAATAAATTAGTTAAAAGTACGAGAAAAAACAGCATTGTGTGAGACTGCTTCGTGGTTAGTTGTGTTAACCCTTCGGCTACTGAGTTGTTTCTTGCCAACACAGAAATTTGCAGACAACAATCGCTCGGTACAATTTTAATTACGTACTTCTTTTTACCCAAAATTTAATACAATCTGGAAAAATTCCCTTAATAACCAATTTTAGGAAATGGAAAATTGGGCTTTCCGCGGGATCTGAAGCCGGGATCGAGTTTCCCGCCGAAGCATCGACACAAGAATGATCGAAAAGAGGGGCCGGCTTGACAAATCCAATAATTGAATAATTTAGAAACTAAATAATAAATCAATAACCGCAATTTTCCAATTTCCTAGCGCAGTTATTAATAATTCTAATAGAATTTCCGTTAATTATCTTTGCTCTTCGGTGTAATCGTATTAGATGCTAATTTTAATGTGATTTTATGAAAATCTTAATATGTAGGGAGAACCACACGCTCGGAAGTAAGTATTCGCTTTAATTTAACCCAAAAGACAAGGTCGCTTTGACAATTTTCTATTGAAATCTTCCAACAACGCAGCGCCTTCTAAAATCCAACTCGCAACTTCGGGGATATTAAATTTTCCACCTACATTAATAAGAACATATCCTCTTCGGCTTCGCAACCCCCCGATTTATTCTAGTTGGTTGGCGAGAATGCCATTTCGGTTAGCACAAATCGATCGCACTACCACTTTTTTCAAAATCGCTTCGGATAAGAATTGTCAAAATTGGATTAAACAATTGGAACTAGTTTAAAATGTCTTGGAGGCTCCATATTTGGGTTCCACGTGAATTGAAACAAATGAGAATTTGCGTTATGAATTCCATACACAACAAAATCGATTCTTTTTTGAAAAAAATCCATCACTGGTGATGAAAAATGGGTTGTCTACAATATTTTGTCAAAAATGATCGTCGACCAAGAGTGATGAAACGACACGATCCACACCAAAAGTTAAATTGCGGCAAAAAAAATCGTGCTTCCAGTTTGGTGGAATTATAAAAAATGTTGTGTGTTTCGAGCTGTAGCCAAGCAACCAAACGATCAATTCCGACGTTTACTGTCAACAATTAAACATAGGCAGCCAGAATTGGCTAATCGTAAGGGCATTATGTGGCACCATGACAACGCTCGACCGCACACATCTTTACTAGCTTGTCAAAAATGATTGGAGCTTGATTAGGAACTGACGTCACTTGGACCATATAGCCGTGACCTTGCATTCATTTTCGATCTTTACAAAACTCTTTAAATTTGCATTAATACCCCTTGGTTCAGTTTTTGCCGATATGAACCAGAAGTTCTGGAAAAATGGGAAAAGGTCGTTGAACAAAGTGTTACATTTCTACTTGATTTACATCCATTCTTTGTATAAAAAACTAAACTCTTATGTTTAACTAAAAAAATTCTGCAAACCTAATACTTCCGTGACCCTTCCAAAAAGAAACTAATTCTTAAATAATTCGCTCGAAAAAATTACTGCTTTCATTGATTATTATTTTTTTAATAAAAAATTTAATTTAAATTAAAATCAATTCAGTGCAAGTACAAATTTGATTATTGAATATTAATCGTCACAAAAAAAGCTAGTAGATCTTAAATAAAAAAAAGGCCCAAGCGCAGTAGTTACAGGATTTCTAAAATTTCCTAAATTTCACTGTGGAATTAAATTTAAAAATACAAATTTTTTTAGTTGTCACTCTTGCGAAATTTTTGTAAGTAAATAATAAAAAATTTGGAATAGTAAAACAATTAATTTAATTTGCTACTTTTGCCAATTTGATTTAAAAATACATTAATACATCTCAAAAAAAAATTTTTTTAACAAATTACCCGAGCAAAAAAAAATCTATATGAAAAATGGCCCGATATATTTATATAAATTTTATATAATTAAAAAAAATTGTATGGGGCCATTTTTTTATATAATCTATACTAATATTATAAATTTGAAAGTGTGTTTGTCAGTTTGTTCTTCTTTCGCGCAGTACCGTATCGATATGATTTTTTGCATAAAAATAGTTTATGGACCGTAGAATGACATAGGTTACTTTTTGTCCCGCGATAACGTACCATTCCTGTAGGATTTATACTTTGCGTACGGGAGACAATCCGCGCGTATAAACTAGTATCATATATAATTTTTTTACTCGGGTAAAACATTATTTTTTGCAAACCATTCTTTTGATTACCCAAAATAAATTATTTATAAATAAAAATGAATAAATCTTTAACCTTACTTTGTTATTAAAATACAAATTTGAAAAAAAGCCAAAAAATCAAATATGGCGATTGTTTCCAAAATAATTTACCAATATAAGAAAAAATTCAATTTACAAAAATGACGTCTCATACAGCTCTGCCCATAAAAATTTTATTTTGTGATTTCAATTGAAAAAAATTATTTAAGAATCGTCCTTTTCTCCCCGATCCGATTCATTCTTAATTTCCCCCATAAATCAATTTAATTTTCGCTTAATTCGACGAAATTAAATTTAAAAAGCGACGCAGAAAAGCAAACGTCATTTCCCTTCAATAAAATCGCACCTTCAACTCAAAAAAATCGATCGCGACCGAACTTAAACAATCGAAACGCACGTCCGGCTCAAAACCAAAATTTCATTCAATCGTAAGCCGAAATACGACCTAGGGCCGAAAGCGCGCAACCCAGTTCACTCGAAAACCAAAAAAAAATCGTCAAACTCTTTTACTTACAGAATTACTGTTACATGATGCGTGTGTGTGTGTGTCTATGTGTGATGCTATCACTGCAAAATTTAGAATCGGACTGAATAAAATATTCGAAACGAATCCAAAGACCAACCGAAATTTGCATGCAGGAGCGAAACAAGAAAATCAAGTTGGCCGGACATCGGAATGGGTTTTCAAAAGCCCGCTACGCTTCTTGGCATTGTCCGTGGGGCCGACGTCCGCCGAAGGGCCACAACTGACCCTTTCTTGCGTTCACACACGTTTCGAGAACAGGTTTCCAAACTGACCACTATTTTTTTTCGTTTCGTCGCAGGGGGACGGTTCCCATTTAAATTCGGGTTAGTTATTGTTGCCTTGTTTCGTGCACAAAGGGCCGTACGAAAATTATGCGATTGTTATGCGTTTTATTGTCGAGATGGACGCGGAGAAACGGACGTCGTCCTTAATTAACGCATTTCGGGGCAAATGTAAACGTAGTATGTTACGTGGAGTCGCAGTATAGGCGAGATATCGCGAGTTTGGGTGCGGATTAAAAATGTCGCGTTGTGCGGCGGCGGGGAGAGGGGAGGGAGGTGGCGGATGACGTTGTCTGGGTGCGAACCGTGTTCGCCGCGTAAATCAGAAATTTGTCTGGAAAAGTGCAAAATCGATACGCTTATGGTACGTTACTGGTTTTCACCCTAAAACTAGGTCTGGACATCGGGCGGTAAAAGCCAGTTTCGAACCCTTGCGTCCCGTAACTGACCATCAAACTAGATTGCGTTCCCACGGGCGCGAGGACGTCCGCTATCTTCCAGTGACACCCTTTTCGTTGCTCGACATGCATATGCATCTTGACCCCTGACCACTACCTTTTGGGTTCGCGGCGAATTTGCGACGAGTTTTCTTGCGCCTTTGGAACAATTGTAGTTTGTTAGTTTTAATTTCGTTCGAGCCGGACGGCTTCGTTTCCTTTTACTTATTTCGGGGCGCACAATGGCGAGCCGGGGCTGAATGGGGCTAATTATTTTCGTGCGGAGCTTTAGAAACGTCACAGATATTAGGTTTGCTTTTGGCCGAATGCTAATTAATTTATTAGATGGAGCGGCTTTGAAAAATTTGAAATTTGTGGGGTGGGCGTTTTTTTAAATTTATTAACTTGAAATTGTCTAATTAAACAATTTTTGAAAAATGAATTAATTGTTGTGAATCATGCTTAAAGCCGAGTGCGCACATTCGAGCTCAAAGTGGCACATTCCGATCTCGGGAAAATGAAGCGCGCCGCTCCGCGTCGCGCTTCATTTGCCTCCCTCGCTCGGAAATGTGCCACTTTTCGCTCGAATGCGCGCATCGTCGTTTTATTGGATTGGCCACATCAATCTCTTTCTTTTTCAATTTAAATAATTATGTTGATTATGATTTTAGACCTTATAAAGAAGATATATGGGAAACTGTTGTACCTTGGTCCCTTTGTACCTAGGGCAACTTTATTTTTTTTTAATATTTGCGGGCTTTCGTGACTCATAATTTTCGATATTTCAAATGCCACATTGACAAACATTAACGTAAAGTTAGTAGCAGATGATCCAATGTATTTTTTTAAAGTATGAGATCACTTGAAATTTTTAATCAAAAAAACGTTAAGTCTTTTAATATTCTTTTTACTTAAATATATTATTGATTTCTATTACCTAATAACAAATGACTCATCGTAATAAAAATATTATTTATTAATATTTGCATAGTGGTCCGATTTTGGCACAGCAAAATCTTTAATTTTATTTTTGAGTTTAAACGTCAAGGGTCGGTGTGTTGTACCTCGGTCACTGTCAATAAATTGTACCTTGGCCCTAAGATCAACGTGCAATAAATAAAAATTTAGATATACCTTTGTTATAAGTTCTTATTTTTTTTTATTTCGCTTCAGATATTATGCCTCGCAAATTTAACGAAAAATTTAAATTTTTGAAAAGTTACCCATTAAGTATGTGAAATTTTCGTACCTATACGAGAAAAGTTTTATTAATTTTTGAAACAATTTTAGTGTCATCTCAGAGAAGAACATTAGTAGTTCTTATAATCCAAAAATAAATATATAGTTTTCATAGAACAATAGCTTTTATTTAGCTTAATGTGAATAGAGCCAAGATACATCACCTCTGTTGTACCTAGGCCATAGATACACTAATTTTTAAATCTTATAGCAATTTGAGTAAACGGTTGGTAATGCTTTCATATATTTTTTGATGAATACCTTATTAGTGCCCCACTACTTAATCAACAAAATTTTACATATATAATTTAAAAAAGGGCCAAGGTACAACAGGTTCCCCTACATGTGTATGAATTAGTGTTTTGAATTTAACATTTTTTATGGAAATCCGTTTTGATAACAATTTATCGTTTATTTAATTTAGAGATTTATTTCAAAGATTTGATTGAATCGTTTTTGATTGCCCAAAAATTGTTAATTTGCATCTGGAATTTCGTTATGCCCATTTTAACTAAATCCCGACACAATTTAACTAATCTAATTGTTTACAATGGTTACTTTAATTATTTAAATGAAATTGTTTAAGTGTTATTTTGTTAATTCTTTGATAATTTTGCTAAACTAGACCTTTTGACCATTGATATTATTATGTCGATTTTTTCACACGTAAAACTGTTATCACAACATTCGTTGCCTTTGAACGATTAATTTATAAATTAAATACAACTAAATATTAAACGAAAACCAATAAAGATATCAAAATGCCGTTTTAATTATATAAAAGGGCTTTATTTATACTGTATTATCTCTAAAATTTGAGCTATTTACTTTAAGTGTTCTTTATTGGCATTATTTCAAAAATATGATTCTCAAAGTTTTGTATCAGAAATCAAAATAGACAAATAAAGTTCGAAAACAATTAATTTATTAAAAACCAATAAATATATCAAACTGCAATTTTAAATAGTCAAAAGGTCATTAATTTCTCTATATAATCTTTAAATTTTGAATGATTTAGATGAAAGACGTTTGTTTAAAAAAATAAATTTTAAACGTTTTTTGTTAGAAGTTGAAATGGATGTCACATCCAACACAAACACAATTAATTAAAAAAAAGGCCGAGGTACAACAGGTTCCCATAATTACAAGACTGATTGATCTAAAAATTTAATTTGTTTTGGGAACTGATAAGAGCTCTTGAGAAAAAATCAATAACTAGGCTATATAGCTTCATAAGATCCTTAAAAAATTTTTTTTTTTAGTATTTCTGTTTTCACCATGATACAATTTTTGCACAATTATGTAACTTTTTTTTCGAACATTATGTATTTCCCTTTAATACTATGAGTTTGTAAAATTTTTAAAATATGTATGCCACAGTAAAAAAAATATAGAAATCACTTTTGAGTCAAAATAATGAATTTATTTATTTAACTAGAATTATTTACAGAATTTGTATTCATTAAAAGTAATATTTCATATCGAAAACAAGAACAATCATTTTGTTGTCAAAATCAAAAGCTGAAATACCAGATCTTTGCTTTTCTGCATTTTAAAACGGATATTTTAAAAAATATACGTTATATCTTCTATATAAGGCCTAAAATCTTAATCAACTTAATTATTTAAATTAAAAGAAAGACGATCGATGTAGTAAAACCAATGACCAATGACAACTAGGATGAAGGGCCGTATTCGCCCCGTGTTCACAAAATTTTGATTCAATGTATTTTTTAATATTTTTCAAATTGCACAATTTGAAATCAAATACAACGCATTTGGGGCATATAATTTTTTTTCTTCAATTTTCTAAAATTTCAAAATTTTATATGAAGAACGCATTGCTCGAGGCCTTTTCAGGATAAACTTTTATGAAAAATCGTATAATTCTCCTTAACAAAATTATAACAGATGTATTACAAGGAATAATTAATTTTCAGAAATAAATCTAAAAATCTAAAAAACGTAAATTATGATTAAAAATATTATGTACAGATATTTATAACACTAAAATTCAGAAAGATTTAATACATACATCTTTTAACCATGGTTAACAATTCAATTGGCAAAAAATTAGTTAAAATCGTTTCCTCTCACTCACACTCACAAGATTATCGTATGTTTTCTCTCGCTCACACTCATTGCTATAGTCAAAATACATTTTTAAACATAAAATCGATATTTACTAGACTACATTTAAATTTTTCATTCCAAATAGCGAAAAACAAACTAGACAAATCCAAATAATACGAGGATGTGCGCATTCGAGCGAAAAGTGGCACATTTCCGAGCGAGGGAGGCAAATGAAGCGCGACGCGGAGCGGCGCGCTTCATTTTCCCGAGATCGGAATGTGCCACTTTGAGCTCGAACGTGCACACTCGGCTTTAAACACAATTTACAATAATCAATTTTAAAAACCATCGTATTTCCTCATAAAATTAATTAATAGTTAAAAAATATTACTAAAACATATTGATACAATTTTGATCATTTTCTCTCGCTTGCACTTACGAGATTTACTTACAGAATTTGTCAAAATTTTTTGGTATAACACCGATCATGATATTTCTAAAATACATTGGGAAAGTAAATTGTGCTTAAATAAGATTTTCAAATATTAAAGATAGAAATGTAATAATACAGGGTGTTTACGATTAGTTGCCAGATCCGGAAATGGGTGCTTTCAAAAAAGCTTGTATTGTGGAATATTTTTACAATCGTTCGTTTAAAAAAGTTATAGCTAAATAAAAATGGGCAAATCAAGTAAAGCTCGGTATGTGCGCATTCGAGCGAAAAGTGGCACATTTTCGAGCGAGGGAAGCAAATAAAGCGCGACGCGGAGCGGCGCGCTTCATTTTCCCGAGATCGGAAATGTGCCACTTTGAGCTCGAATGTGCGCACTCGGCACTAAGCACAATTCACAATGACCAATTTCCCTTTGAAAATTATTTAATATAGAAATCAAAATATCGCAGTGGCGCTCATTTTTCGAATTTCACATAATCAACTCCATTTTTTTTTCTCGAAGCAATTCAACTTGCATTTACAACATGAACAATGTTTTTTAAAAATGGAAACGAGCCCTCTCGCGCCCGCCCGCCATATTCCAAGTCAAGAAGAACTTAATATTTTAGGAGCGTCATCAAAGTAGGCGCACATAAAAGAAAAAAGTTTTCGCTACGCCTGTTAGGATGTGAATTTGGTTGTCTCTAAATAGAATAGGAGCCGCCCAGAATTGTATTAAAGGAGAATATAGTGAATATATCAAAGAGACGTGCCTAGCTTGGCAAAGTAAGTATAAACGACATTAAGAAGTTGCCAATTAGTTGACTCTGTTGCCGCCGCCAGGAGCGTTGGGGAGCTTCATTTGCATATCTAATATCGCACAGTAATATAATATAAATGAAACAACGCTCCTTATTCGGCGAAACTATTTTATGTTCTAAGTAGCTCCTCCAGCTACTGCTACGACGAATTTAAATTATTACGACGTATTTCTCGAAACGAAAATATTGCTAACAAGCGCGCGAAATGAGTCCAAACAAGCCTCTTCGAGCGCGCGGCGTCCTCGCTCGAAACCCCTTCAGAAAATTTGCAAAATCGTTTTTTTAACAACGACATGGAAAAAATTAATTCGATAAAACAGAGCTAAAATTTTTGGAAATTTGTGACGCCGCAATTGCGGTCCTTTAATTTATTTAGAATGCCGGCTATAAATTAGTATCGGCGGCCTGATCTAATTTGCAATTCCAATATTTGATGAATAGTTGACAAAACTGACCCAAATTAATTTATGGTATCTTATTATTTGCTTTTCACACACACACAGGCGCGCATAAATGACGGGTGGCAAAACAGGTCGCGATTCGTGAGCCGGCAAACGCTCGCCGATTAGTTTTTTTTTTGCGTTTAGTGGGGTTTAAAAAAATTTTGTTTTTTTTCGAATAATGGGAAAAAATTTGGTTGAACATCATGGAAAAGTCCAGTCCTTGACCGATTACCACTGAATGACCGGTATCGCGAAATAATGTTTATAACAATCAAAAAAATTATTTATATTTGTGATGCAATCTTGCATGTCCTATTTTTTTCGTTTAAGCGCAAAAAATAAAAATAATAAAAAAGCTAAAATAATTCAATTTTTATTTTTAATGGGTGAATCATGTAATCGGCCATTCAATGGGCTATACCCCGGTCGTTATTAGGCCAAAAAGGTCATTTACTGGACGCCGCATTTTATTTTCTTTATAGTTGCTTTTACAAACTTTATGAACAAATTGCAATAATCTTTTTATTAATCCATAAACAAATATGGTTTGTTTTGGGTTTTTTTAATGCAACAAATCGGTCATTCACTGGACGCTTTACGCTACTTCATTGTAATGGAAAAGAGTTTGTTTTTTTAAGCGATTTTAGAAAAATTTGTTTACAGCAGAGAATTTGTTGCGAGTTTGTACAATAAATCAATTTATTTGAATTTGAATTAATTTTAATTTAATGTGGTTTTGAAATTGAAATAAAACTATGCCATTTTTTTTTTGGTGATTTCTTAATAAACCAATTTTTCCACATCAAATAATTTAAAATAAAACTGATTGAGAAACGCCGGTGTAAAATATGAAAATTACAAATATTTTGGTTTTTTGGTCACGAAAAAATTTGTTTGGCTTCATTTTCAATTTAATTTAATCGATAATTAATTTTTTGCGAAGCAAATCATAAATAATTTTTGCGTTGCGATTAAATTACACAATCAGTACCTATATTTAAAAGATTTTTCGTTAAATCTATTTTCGGTTGGGAAAACTGTAAATACCCATCTTCCGCGCGATCAGCAATTTTCATGGTGTTGGTAATTTTAGTTTGTAAATATTGACCAATTTCTGACTCGAAAGTGTTGTGTGGTTTGTTTCTGAATTATACATAATTAGTTACATTTTGAACATTTTTTTAAAGTTTCCAAATCGTTGTTTGCTTAAATGTTTACGTATAATTCGTTTCAAAGGAACATAAAACAATAATCAATTTAATTTTTATTAAATTCAAATAATTTAGTCTATTCCAGGAACTTTTAAAAGTTAGGGAACTGTAAAAAAAAAACTGTCACAGAAAATTTGTTGGCCACACATATAACCACTGGGACGATGTGTATTTATTTTCGGTTACCATAGAAACAAATTATAATAAAATTGTTAGGGTTTCGAGTAAAGCGATGTAAAAAAGTTTAAAAATATTTTTTTAAAAAAATGTCTGCATTCGTCCATTCGCAAAAAAAAAACTAAAATCGGTGCTAATCGTTGTTCTGCAACAGATTTTTTCAATTTTTGACAGTAAATAAAAAAGCCTTTCCAATGCCAGTTTAATAAAATCTAGAGCAATAATATAAATTTTTTTTTCCAACTCAAAATTGACAATTTCGACTTTTGAAGCGCGCGAAGCAATAGTGGAGGAATTCGTATAAATAATCGGGTTAGAGAGGGTCGTATGTGTCAAAATAAATTCTAAATTCTAAGGGGCTTGCAAAGATTTGACATTGTTGTAGGTACATTGTATAATTTGCTTTTCTAGGCGACGCGACCCTAAGTGTCCCTAATGGTAATTTTCTAACTGAAATCTTATTCCGCAAACATCGAACAACAAATACCGAAAGATAATTACTGTGCCAACAAGGCACGCTCGACGCTTAATCGCGCTCTTTCGGAAATTCTTTTTTTGACGTTATACTTCTTTGATGAAAATTCGACAGTCTTAGTAAATATCGATTTTCTGTTTGAAAACGTTTTTTGCTATAGCAATGAGTGGGAGCGAGCGAAAACATACGAAATCTCGTAAGTGTGAGCGAGAGGGAACGATTTTAACTAATTTTTTGTTTATTTTATTGAGAATCGTGCTTAAAACCGTGTGTGCACATTCGAGCTCAAAGTGGCACATTCCGATCTCGGGAAAATGAAGCGCGCCGCTCCGCGTCGCGCTTCATTTGCCTCCCTCGCTCGGAAATGTGCCACTTTTCGCTCGAATGCGCACATCCTCGTATTTTTTACATTTGTCTCATTTATCCTGCGCACCTTCAAATCAAATGTTTTAATTTAATTTACTAAATATCAATTTTATATCCAAAAAACGTATTTACCATAGCAATGAGTGGAAGAGAGCGAAAAGATACGACAATCTTGTCAGTGCAAGCGAGAGGCAACGATTAAAATTTTTTAACTAGTTTGTCGTCTAATTTATTGGCCTAAATTGTTGTGAATCGTGCTTAAAGTCGAGTGCGCACATTCGAGCTCAAAGTGGCACATTCCGATCTCGGGAAAATGAAGCGCGCCGCTCCGCGTCGCGCTTCATTTGCCTCCCTCGCTCGGAAATGTGCCACTTTTCGCTCGAATGCGCACATCCTCGTATTTACTGAATAAAAATTAAAATATGCTAGATAATTTTTAGAAATGCGAGAGTGAATGAAAAGATACGAATATCAGATGTATACAAGTGAGAAAGAATAATTAATAATACCACTTTCATGAACGTTCTCACTTATATAATCGCAACGAGTGGGAGAGAGCGAAAAGATATAAGAATCGCATAAGGACAAGTGAGAGAAAATGATCAAAATTGCATCAATATGTTTTAATGACATTTTTTACTACTAAGGTAAGTGACCCCTCAACAACATTAAAAAAAATATTAAAACGTTGCTTATTTAATGAAATATAATATAAACGTACTGTAAAAAGTGACTTTAAAATCAAAAATAAAAAATTTGTTCTTTAATTTACGTACAATGTTTGTGATTTGTAAAATAAATCAAAAATTTTGCAATAAACCACTGTATTAAAGTAATTTTGTTGTATGATTAAAAAAAGCTTATAGGTACTAAGGTAAGTTGCCCCTCTACCGGACATTTCGCTACAAATTCTAAAATGCATTATTACAAATCAATGAACAATATTGAAAAAAATATTAAAAAGTTGCTTATTTAATGAAATAAAATATAAACGTAGTTTAACTTAGTTTAAAGAATGTTTTTAAAATCAAAAATAAAAAATTTGCTACAACATTGATTTCTTAAAAGGTAGGTTAAGGTTTTTTTGGACAAGTGATATTAAATATAAAATAGCAATTATAAAATCAAAAAATATTTTTGTGTTAATTAGTATAGGCTAAAAGAATTAAAAAAATAAACAAATTAATAATTTTTTATTGATTTAAACAAAAAAAAATAAGGTGACCGAGCATACGTACTTACAATAAAGTTGGCTTTGTATGCACAATCAAAAAATACTAAAAAAGCAAAAAAAATAACTAATAAATAAATTATTAGATTAGTTAAAAATACTTCTTTTATTCGATTGTATTTATTTTCCAATAGTAAGAATTACTTTTTAAAAACAAATTTTATTAAATATTGATTGATTTTGTAATTTATAAAATTTTCGTAAAAGTGGCCGATAGAGGGGAGAGAGGTGACCGATAGAAGAGACAGGCCGAACGATAAAAGGGACACCGCATATTTTTACTATTATCATTTATTATTAACATTCTAATTGATATTATTGGCCTTTTCTTTTTTTCATTTTGAAGTTAAAGGTATGGTCTTTGAAAATTTTTCATAAATGTAATTATATATTGGTTATTAATACGTTTACTATTGTTTAGGAAAAAAACTGTACGCTTAACTGTCCGGTAGAGGGGTCAATTACCTTACTAACTAATTTTATAACCATTTACGATTGTTTTAAAAATTAATTAGATTTTTTAAGGGAGGCGCTGTAACATATAATTTGGAAACCACTAGTCTAGCTTCAAAAAATTCAATAACGTTCTCAGTTATTAAATTAATTACATTTTAAAAAATTAAAATCCACGTTCCCAAAACTTCTCTTAATTCTCAACCTCGACAAAATTAAATCCACAGTCAAAAAAAGTGATTCGATTAAATTTTTTCCCCGAAAAAGCAATGGGAGAAAAGTCCACAAAAGGAATTGATAAGGGCGCCAAAGATAGAAAGCCTTAATTTAAAACGCGGACACAAAACCCCGGCTCCTCCATAAAAGAGGCTCCGTTTTGTGCCGAATTCGACTTTGCGCGCCCACTTTCCGAACTTTTTTCTGATAACAACATTTTTCACTAAAAACCCATTTCGTGTTTCTGATGAGAAGACGAGAACGTCTCCGAAACGAATCAAAGTCCGGAAGACGGTCGGATTCGGGGCTTGGGAAGTTTTCTTGGGGCGAAGGGGCTCGTCGTCGATAATAAGCCGGCGTCTCGATCGCGGGGAAAGGAGCAAAAACGGCAAAAGCCGGGCTGCGGTTAAATATTCCGCGAGCAGAAAATAAAGCGAAGTAGTTACCTTAGTTTGAACAGTTTGTAATGCGAAGTTGGCAGAAAACGAATCAAACTTGTACGTGTGTATTTTACAGAAACTTTCGTCATTAGGAATACACAATTAGCGGTAGAGGTGAAAGAGGGATTCGCAGCATATTACACTCTTATATTCAAGTGAGACAAAGACGGATTGTTATAATTAAAATCTGAAACCTCTAATTACAAAGTTTCAAATTGCCGCCATCTTGAAGTTTTCTCCGACGTTTCAATCATTAGCATTGAAATTGATTAGATTCGCATTGTTACCCTCTCAAAATTTACCAAACCGATTATAATCGTACTTATTATTGTTATCTGCCGATTCTCTTCGCGTTAGGATTCGCGAAGGAAAAATATGAGATGGTAATTTTCTTAATTGAAATTTTAATATGTAAAAAATTCATTTTGAAAATTAACTCTTTCACAAGAAATATATTTTAATTGATAAAAACATTTTGGCACCAAAGATCTTGTGGCTATCAATGAAAAAATTGATTAAACATAATTATTTTAATCATAATGTTCACGTCCAATATCTTATAATATGTTAATGTTCACTGGAATTGGACATTAACATATAATTATTTTAGTTCGCAAAAAGTTCTATGGTTTATTATTATATTTTGTTACGTTATTTTTACAAATTCCCGAAAAGTTCTCGTCGATGTACATTGTTTGTCTTTTTTAAATGTCATATTTGTTTTTGTTTGTTAAATAACGAAAAAAAGAAGCTCTTTAAGGTGGTTCTCTCGTAAATTCTTTTTTTTTACCAATTTAATGAAATTGAAATATGATATTGAGTTAAGTGTCAAATATTTCACAAAGAATTATTTGATTTTTTTACTGATTTACCGATTTTTTTGACCGATTCTGAAGCAAAACATTGTTAAATGAAATATGCATAATTAACATGCAATAGGTCAGGGATGTAAGTAAAGAGACATCGTTTTGTGGATGGACGTGGGTCAACTGCGCGCCGCGGCAGAAAATTTTTCAGATAGACATAATGTATGGGGCAAATGCGCACAAACACATTTTTGGGTGTAAGCCAATTGCGCGCAAATAAAATAATTCTTTCTTGGTCTCCCTTCAACCCCTAAAATTTTCGAGAATACTAAATAAAACAAAATAATACACTTTGACTCAAAGAAACGATCGTAGCGCTCTCATTTTTGATTAAATTGTTAAAAACGACACGAATTAGAAATCCTGAGACTTTTTTCCATAAGATACGGGCAACATGGGCATAGGGCGCAATGTTAATTTTTCAAGTAATTAAGTGTTGAAGTTTTAGATTAATTTTTGCAGCATAAAAGTTTCTGTTAAAAAATTGTAGTGCCGTTATTAGTCGACGGATCTTTAAAAACTATACAGATTCGGATTGGCCAGACTTTTTGGCTTCGGATAGGCTCAAAAAAATATAAGCGTATTATTTAAAATTTTCAAGACAAACGAGTTCTTAGAGTCCAACTTGTAATTAATTTTTTCTAAATTTCCACT
Source organism: Sinopyrophorus schimmeli (assembly GCA_036325965.1). Classification (NCBI taxonomy): domain Eukaryota; kingdom Metazoa; phylum Arthropoda; class Insecta; order Coleoptera; family Elateridae; genus Sinopyrophorus; species Sinopyrophorus schimmeli. The sequence continues at coordinate 449,185 of JARFIZ010000380.1, read as the reverse complement.
TTGAAAAATCGTAGCTCGGTTATTTGTTAACAAATCTTTAAATACTTTTCAGATTCTGAAAGCCCGATTATCGCAGCGTAAGATTAGCTAAAAAAATCAACAGGGTCCAATGTTAAGTCTGGGAGAAAAACGCGTTCGAAGCTATCAAAATGTAAATTTTTTTAAAACTTTTAATATTCAAAATGCTGTAACTGCGCCGCCTTTGCAAATTTCGTCAAATCCTTTCATTTCGGCACGTTCCCAACCTCTAGGCGTCAAAATCCGGTCCTAACTCAAAACCCCCAAAATCGGCAAAAAAAGGAAAAAAACATGGATTAACCCCTTGCGTATTTTTGACGAAGAAAAATTTTAGGTAATAGATTTGCTTTAAATTTTTGGCGGACCTTCCTATGGACGTAAAACCGATATAGCCGGGGCCATTTTTTTCTGCTCCGCCTTTAACCTCCAAAATGTTCAAAAAAGTAAATAAATCGAAAAAATACGCTTCGACTCACAAAAACGATCATAACGTCCTCAGTTTTTATCCGATCATTAAATTCAACCCGAATTTGGAATCCTGAGACTTTTCCCCATAAGATAGGTAAAAAATTAGCCTAGGGCGCAATGTTAATATTTTGAGTAATAAAGAGTTGAAGTTTTAGAGTCAGTTTTTTAGCACAAAAGTGTACGTTAAAAAAATTGTCGCGCCGTTATTTGTGGACTGATCTTTAAAAGCTTTAAATATTAGAATTTACCAGATTTTTTGCTTTCAGATAGGCTTAAAAAACAATAGCCGTGCTATTTGAAATTATCAAAGAAAACGTGTTCGAAGAGTCAGACTTGTAATTAATGTTTTCTAAATTTCCACTTTAAAAAATCCGAGCTCGATTATTTGTAAATGCATCTTTTCTGGGACCTTTTAGGAATCTGAAAGCCCGTTTATGGAAACGTAAGACCATTTAAAAAATCAACGAGGTGCAATGCTAAATCGGGGAAAAAATTTGAAAATTTTCGAAATAAACACGAATTTTTTCTATCAAAGCAAAAAAACGATTTTTGAACCCTTGGCTTTAAGTCCCCCTTGAAAAGCGAGCAATGTACATCAATGAGAACTTTTTCGACACACGCTTTGACGCAGAAAAGAAAACAAAGGCCGCCTCTCCCCGAACTTCGTCTTATTTTTCGTCTAAAGCGTCGTTTGTTAAGACAAAGTTTAAGGTAGAAACGAAAACGGAATCGAAAGTGCGCAGGTCAAAAATAAATGATTTTCTCGAGAAAATCTCCCACTTTATTTCCCTTAACGTTTTCCAGGCGTTTCTTATTTTCGCCGCAGATAGGGGGGAATATTATGGGCAAAGTAATTCGCCTCTTCCTTTTTCTCGCTCCGTCCTATTTTGTAAGCAACACGAGTCCGTGCTTTCGTGCATTTATCTCAACCCTTAACCCCCGTATTAAAGCATTCCGTTACCTCGAATAGGTGAGATGTGAGACATTAAATTATGTACACAAAAGTTTAAGGTTCAACTTGTTTTACTTCTACTAACAATCATAATTATACACATAACGTTCATTGTTAATTGCCTATTTCGTTTTTAAGCTAATCGGCCCCGAACTGTTCGATTGATCGCTTTTATGGTGGTCGTTTTTTAGATTTGCTTTTCTCAATAATTTCGAGAATTTTGATATTTTAATGCAAGTAGTAGTTCGCGGAAGAGAAGGGGTTGATTGGCATAAGACCCCGGGATCAAAACTTATACACCCTTGCATTGATTTACATTAAAACAACTAAAAATGGTGGTGAAAATAATTCATCCCTAAAGCATAAGTAATTAATAAAAGCATTTTTAACACTAGGCTTTTGATTTTAATAAAATTAAAAGCTTTTAAACTAATGCTCTAATTTAATAACTTAATTTTTTTTTCCAAAAATAAAACTAAGCTCTATACAAATAAAATCAATTAAGAGATTTTTTCAATTTATTACGGCGAAGAAAGTTTTTATAATTATGAATTTTTTTTGTAGCACGAACAATTTTTTTAAAAAGAGCTATTATTTAATAAATAAGGCAAGTGTAAGACATTTAGTTTTGTGCAGTTTGGTTTTTGTTTATAAGTTAAAATGTATTATTTAAAAATTTACAAATAATAGTTATTAGTGGGTCGTCATATAAAGTCTAAATAAATATATATATCTATATATGTGTATATACCTTGTGTTTTATATAAAGTGCCACGAGCTTATAACTCTAAAACCTTAACCAGAATATTAATTTTCTAAAAAAAAATTATTAAGCAAGTAGTAATTTACTACTTATACATATTTCAAAAGTTTTCGATGAGCTTCATCCAATATAAAAAAAACCCAGTACTTTTTTATTTAACATTAAAAACCATTTTTGATTAAACCGGAAGTAGAACAAAAATTTATATTTATAACCATCAATAGGTGGCATAAAAAACTTATATAAGTACTTGTAATTCTTTTATAATTTTCATTAATTTTAAAGTTATAAGTTTGCGGCATTTTAAATAAAACACCCTGTATATATTTTTCTTAGACAGTTTTATGAATATTGAATTTTACTTAAGAAATGATTACCTAACGTCTAAAGAATTTCGTTTAGAAAAAACGGTATTTATTTGGACGCAAAATGCGTCCAATTGGTAAGAACAATAATTGTTTATAACAAGTTGTCATAGAAATCATATTAGTCTCCATTACTCATTTTTTTACAATACAAGTTTGCCACCCCAAATTAATTTACATTTCTTTTACGAAACCGTAAAAAGAAAGCAATATATTGATGAGCAAACACTTAATATACAAAAGGATGAAAGTAAATTGCAACAGCACTTTGTTTTGCGAAAAAGTGAATTTGGTGAACAAAAACAAAGGTTGGTATCTGTTTAAAAAATCAAAACTGTGTCAAAATGACAGGAATAATAATTGTTTAGCGTGGATCGTCATGGAAATTATACGGCGTGTCCCAGAATGAGTACGTCACCATGGCTATCCTTCTTATTAGTAAAGATGGAGATGTGGTTCAATGGGCAACGTTTTGAAATTTTACCTGCTAATTTAGATTCCGTTAGAAAAATTTTAAAATTGTCCATAATGCACATATTATTGTAAACAAATTGAAAATCGCTGTTTTGTTTAATGTCGAATAAGTTTGTAATTATAAGAAGTACGAATAATAGTTTAATACAAAGGTTTGATAAAATTTAGCTAAAAATTAAATTAAAATAAAATTCAAAATGAAAGAAGAATAAAATTTATTAATCAACAATGTAAAATTTAACCCTTTGCACTCGTAAATATATTTTTTAAAACGCATCTTGCCGCTCCTGTGGCGACAAACGAGTGGAAAGGGTTATTACAATTTAAAAAAAAATTAGGTATAATTAAAACCAAAAAAGAAAATGATAGTTAATTTAAAAAAAATCCGAATCAACACATAAAACTGCAAAACATTTTCCATTTAACCAAATCTCTATTTTCACTAATAAGGTTCCCATGGTAACCTACTCAATATAGGACATCCTGTATAAGCCTAGTCTCTCAGTCAGTTATAATTTATTTAAAAAACTCCACGACACTAAATGTTTAAAACTTTTCGCCTAAATTTGAGATGAGTTACTTTTTAATTTTTTCAATAAGCGATGGAAAGCACTAAATTATTTTTCTTAGTGTCATACGCAACATATCAATTTTTTTTTGGTCTAGACCAGTGTTTCTCAGCGTGGATCCCACGCCCCACATGAGGGCAATTTAAAGGTTTAAAGGGGCAATATGATTATTCAATTTGAAAACGTAGGGGAGAGGGGGGCAGCTTTGAACAGGGGCAGCTTTGAACACCGTTAATTAAAAATTGAATAAAACATTTTTCCAACCGCGAAATTTAAATTTAAGGTGGCAGCACGGCTGCCAACTAGTATCCATCAACAGTTGTTTTATTTGTTATGTTAAACCTAACTTACAATTAATAATCGAATTTACGCTACAATTCTAAAATATTTATTTTTTGGATGTAAGCATCTTACAGGTAAAATAACAAAAATTTATTAATACATGAAGGGTCATCTAATCTTTATATCTTTCACCATCTAATTACAATAAAAAATTTCATTGTTATTGATTATTAATTAGTTTAAATAAATTAATTATCTCAAATATGTTATTGGGGCAGCTTTGAACAAGAAACGAGGGGCACGTTTGAATACTTATAAACCGAATTAATTTTAATTCTTATAAATTTTTCTAACTTTTAAATTGTTTCTAAAAAATATGCGATCTTTATTACGTGGTTATTAAGTAATTTTTAATTTCAAGGTCAATCATGGTTAGAAATTATAAAAAAAGCGGACAAGCAGTGCCAATGAATTGTTTTTTAATTATGGAGCGCCAGATTTTGTCTCCTGGAATAGTACGTTTAGTGTAAGTCTGTTTATAGGGTGTTGATTACTTCTTGGTTTGACTGTACCTAAGAAAAAACTAAGTCTAACGTTCATCGTTATAAAATAAGTCTCGTGCGCTAGATTTATTTAATTATATTTGAGTAAAGATATTAATGTTAAAGATTTAATAATTATATAGTAACTTTGTTAATTTATCATTATTTCAAAGATTTTATAAATTTTAATTAAACTAATAAATGGAAGATTTAACTTTGAAAAATAAGAGCAATAATATAAGTTATGAGTGAAATAATAATAATTTATGTAGTAGTTTTATATATTGTTCAAACCTGCCCCAGGCCTGTTCAAAGGTGCCCCCTAAGAGGGGGCACCTTTGAACAAACTGACCTATTTTTAAATTAATAATATAGCTTTGATTAAAGCCTTTTTTTTAATTAATCAAGGTGTATTATGAAGTAGAGTGATCAATGTATTGATTAAGACATAAAACATATTTTTTCGTTTATTACATTAAGAGTAATGAATAAATTAGTAAAAGTGTTCAAAGGTGCCCCCCTCTACCCTACATGATTTTTAGTTATCTACCTATTATATGTGATGAAAATTTATTTATTGTTTTTTTCTTAATAATTTCATAGCGATTTCTTTCTAAAACCTAAATCTTGTGTCTTGAACAAGTTATAATTGGGCTTCATATATAAATTTTTCAATTTTTAAATACAAAATTAAAAAATTCGGTGCGAGTACTTATGTACGCCCTTTAGAAGTTATACTTCTTTGGTGTAACTAAATTAAATATAACCACGTGCAACGATAAGTTCAATAAATACGAGGATGTGCGCGTTCGAGCGAAAAGTGGCACATTTCCGAGCGAGGGAGGCAAATGAAGCGCGACGCGGAGCGCGCGCTTCATTCCGAGATCGGAATGTGCCATTTTGAGCTCGAACGTGCACACTCGGTTTTAAGCGTGATGCGCACTAATTTTGGTGCCGAAACATTAATAAATCATTTTTATCGTTCCCTCTCGCTCGTACTTATGAGTTTGTCGTATCTTTTTGCTCGCTCGCACTCATTGCTATGGTAAAATACGTTTTTAAATATAAAATTGATATTTACAACCCTATATTTAAATTTTTCATTGCAACTAGCGAGAAATAAACTAGACAAATCTAATAAATGCGAAGATGTGCGCATTCGAGCGAAAAGTGGCACATTTCCGAGCGAGGGAGGCAAATGAAGCGCGACGCGGAGCGGCGCGCTTCATTTTCCCGAGATCGGAATGTGCCACTTTGAGCTCGAACGTGCACACTCGGTTTTAAGCGTGATGCGCACTAATTTTGGTGCCGAAACATTAATAAATCATTTTTATCGTTCCCTCTCGCTCGTACTTATGAGTTTGTCGTATCTTTTCGCTCGCTCGCACTCATTGCTATAGTAAAAATACGTTTTTAAATATAAAATTGATATTTACAACCCTATATTTAAATTTTTCATTGCAACTAGCAAGAAATAAACTAGATAAATCTAATAAATGCGCACACTTGGTTTTAAGCCTCATTCACAAGTATTAATTTACTTTCTTACTTCAACTGTCGAATTTTCGTTAGTAGTGCTAATATTTTGCTCTCAAAAAGCGCCAAAAGAAGTATAACTTGAAATATATTTATGTTACATGGGGGGGGAGGGCATTTAAATTTTAGAATGACCTAGGTGGGGCATGTTAAAAAAAAAGGTTGGGAAACACTGGTCTAGACAAAACCTGCAATAACAAGCACACTGTATTCTTTAATTTAAAAAATAATGAGCCTTGGGAATGCGTTTTAAATCCCATTTTTAACTTCGAGGAGAAATAAAAACACGAGCCGTCACTCTTAAAATCAACTAAAACGTCCTTCAACCTAACAAAAAAAGCTCTAACGTTAAATTAACGCTACCTAAAAATCCTTTCTCGCTTTTATTAAAAAGTTTATCTTCAAAAACCTCTTTCTGAATTCTATATTTTCTTTTTTTTTTAAAGTAACCGTTTCAACAACGCAAACGTACAACCCGAACCCCAAAGCCTAGTAAAGCTCTAAATCTGGGACGCTTTACGAATACAGTTCTTCTGTAAGTAAAAGCTCGGTAAAGTTGCTCGCGACCCTATTTTGCTATTTTCTTTCAGAGGGCGCGATGCCTCTGCCCCTTTTCTACCCTTAGACGAGAATGATAGGGGTCGCTGGCGTCGCAATTTTTCGCTCGCCGACTATTTCAAACCGGCCATTAGCTCGCGCCCTAAGTGGATTAGAAAACTTGCGCTAATTAATTTATTTTTCAATTAAAAAGTTGCGGAAAAAGCTTAAAGTTTAAATTAATTGTTGTTTTTTTTTTCGTTGAAAAAATTACGGGCTGCGCTTCGGCACCGCCAACGCAGACCGACACGGTACGATTAACATTTAATTGTTTTATTGGGAACGAAGTCGCTTTTAATCGGTTTCGGTTTGGATTTTTCCAAATTTGCGCCGATGGTTGTTCGAGATGGGTTTTATATGAGAGGAAACCGAATTAAGATAAGACCGAGAACATTTACCATTCAAGACGAGTTTTCAAATTAAAAAATCTATGAGATAAAAAATAATTGTTTCACTTACTTTTTCGTTGTTTTGAAGGGATGGAGGTGTTCCGTTTTCGGTTTTTTTCAAAAACTTGGAGCTGCACGATGACCGTCGATAAATTATGTTACGAACTCGTAAAATAATAAATTCTTTGTTGAAAACGAATTGAATACAACCAACTCTTGTATAGCGCAAAATCAAAATTGCGTTCAAAAAGTTTTTTTTTCGAAGTTATTAATTTTTTGAACTTTGTGAAAAGCTGATAATTAACAAATTTTATTGAGCAACATCATTTTTTCAATTAATTGTTTGATTCAAATTTATAAATAAAAAATTGGTGCGTTTACTTTTGCACGCGCGTTGGAAGTTATACTTCTTCAGCGTAATTAAATTAAATACAACCACGTGTGAAAATTCAATAAATACGAGGATGTGCGCGCATTCGGTTTTAAGCACAATTTACAATAATCAACTTAAAAAATAATCGTATATGATTATAAAATTAATTAGTAGTTAAAAATGGGTAGTAATACGTATTGAGGCAATTTCGATCGTTCCCTCTCGCTTGCACTTAAGCGATTCTTGTATCTCTTCACTCCCTTCCACTCATTGAAAAATAAAAACCTACTTTATCTTGGAGATTTTAAGTTAAATTCAATAAATACGAAGATGTGCGCATTCGAGCGAAAAGTGGCACATTTCCGAGCGAGGGAGGCAAATGAAGCGCGACGCGGAGCGGCGCGCTTCATTTTCCCGAGATCGGAATGTGCCACTTTGAGCTCGAATGTGCACACTCGGTTTTTCGCACAATTTAACCCTTTGCACTCCGTAGAAGCTGCTATTGCGCCATTAGTTGTTTTGTTTTACATTCTTTACAAAAAAGTAAATAAAAATATTTCGAGAATAAAAGAATATTATGGAATTAATTTTTTCGCATAATATGATGTAAATTTTCAGTGAGATTAATATTTTATCTCTGTACTCGTAACTAATGGCGCAATCGCGCCACCTACGGAGTGCAAAGGGTTAAAATAATCAACTTCAAAAACAATCGAATATGTTTATAAAATTAATTAGTAGTTAAAATGGGTAGTAATACGTATTGAGGTAACTTCGATCGCTCCCTCTCGCTTGCACTTAAGCGATTCTTGTATCTTTTCACTCCCTTCCACTCATTGAAAAATAAAAAACGACTTTATCTTGGAGATTTTAAAGTTAAATTCAATAAATACGAAGATGTGCGCATTCGAGCGAAAAGTGGCACATTTCCGAGCGAGGGAGGCAAATGAAGCGCGACGCGGAGCGGCGCGCTTCATTTTCCCGAGATCGGAATGTGCCACTTTGAGCTCGAATGTGCACACTCGGTTTTTCGCACAATTTAACCTTTTGCACTCCGTAGACGCCGCTATTGCGCCATTAGTTGTGAGTGCTTGTCGTTGTTTTGTTTTACATTTTTTACAAAAAAGTAAATAAAAATATTTCGAGAATAAAAAAATATTATGGAATTAATTTTTTCGCATATGATGTAAATTTTTAGTGAGATTAATATTTTCTCTGTGTACTCATAACTAATGGCGCAATGGCGCCACCTACGGAGTGCAAAGGGTTAAAATAATGAACTTCAAAAACAATCGAGTACGTTTATAAAATTAATTGGTAGTTAAAAATGGGTAGTAATACGTATTGAGGTAACTTCGATCGTTCCCTCTCGCTTGCACTTATGCGATTCTTGTATCTTTTCACTCCCTTCCACTCATTGAAAAATAAAAAATTACTTTATCTTGGATATTTTAATTTAAATTTAATAAATACGAAGATGTGCGCATTCGAGCGAAAAGTGGCACATTTCCGAGCGAGGGAGGCAAATGAAGCGCGACGCGGAGCGGCGCGCTTCATTTTCCCGAGATCGGAATGTGCCACTTTGAGCTCGAATGTGCACACTCGGTTTTTCGCACAATTTAACCCTTTGCACTCCGTAAGCGCCGCTTTTGCGCCATTAGTTATGAGTACTTGTCGTGTTTTGTTTTACATTATTTACAAAAAAGTAAATAAAAATATTTCGAGAATAAAAGAATATTATGGAATTAATTTTTTCGCATAATATGATGTAAATTTTTAGTGAGATTAATATTTTCTCTGTGTACTCATAACTAATGGCGCAGTGGCGCCACCTACGGAGTGCAAAGGGTTAAAATAATGAACTTCAAAAACAATCGAGTACGTTTATAAAATTAATTGGTAGTTAAAAATGGGTAGTAATACGTATTGAGGTAACTTCGATCGTTCCCTCTCGCTTGCACTTATGCGATTCTTGTATCTTTTCACTCCCTTCCACTCATTGAAAAATAAAAAATTACTTTATCTTGGATATTTTAATTTAAATTTAATAAATACGAAGATGTGCGCATTCGAGCGAAAAGTGGCACATTTCCGAGCGAGGGAGGCAAATGAAGCGCGACGCGGAGCGGCGCGCTTCATTTTCCCGAGATCGGAATGTGCCACTTTGAGCTCGAATGCGCACATTCGGCTTTAAGCATGATTCACAATAATTAATTTACTTTCATACTTCATACTGTCGAATTTTCATTAACAGTGTGCGCGCAACCTCCGTTAAATGCTAAAATGATAGCCTCGACGCCAAAAGAAGTATAACTTCAAAAACGATGGAGTAATAAACAAGCTCATAAAGAAGACAAAGATGGATATAGTTCCACAAGAACTAATTAAATCCAAATTGCTTACGATTTGAATTTTTTTTTGTTCTGTCTTTTTTAATTTTCGTAATTTTCAATTTTTTGGTTTTTATTTTCATATTACGTTTCAATTTTGTGTTATACAAGAGTTTTTGTATTTTTTACGCTGCGTTGTATAGGCACCGTGCTATTGTCAAACCGTGCTATTGGCGAACCGTGCTATTGCCGAACCGTGTTAAGCTCGACCGCTTTGGATTGCACGTAATACTCGGATGTTTGGTTTCCGGAAACGACCAACACGTACACAATTTGAACATAACAATTTAAATTCAATTTACAATTAGCAAAAATACATCGGTAGTCATTTGTTTTAATACGGACATTAGTAAAGCCCTTATGGCTCGAATTTTCTTCCCTTGTCAAGTAGTGCATAATTAAAATCTGCTGCACCAAAATATTTAACAATCAAAAATATACATACATATAAGCGCCAAAGATAATTTCTTTAAAAACATTTAATTGTACGCATTTGGCATAATTGATAAAAGATAATAAAAATTTCGCTCGACGAAAAACACCGGCTTCTAGAACAGTTCGCCGTTATCGAAGCAGGCCTGCGAGCAAACGCCGATAAGTCACGACGAAATCCTGCACGCAAACAAGTCGGCCGTGACGTCATCGTCCCAAACTTTAAGGCCCAAAATCAGGGGTCGGCGACGTCGTCCCCCCCAAAAAAATATGCACAATCGACGGACTCGATTGCGCCCCATGCGCTCGAATCAAAATTTGGCCGAAAACGATGGTGTTTCGCGACGCTATTCAAAAAAATTATTTTTGGCAAACATAAAAAGGCCACCTACCTTAAATTGGCGTTCGGGGGTGCGGGCAGAGGGTCCTGCAGGGCTGCGTCGCGTTTCCAAGGCACACCATCCCTTATTAGCGGCAAATTCGAGGGTCGAAGCACTGGCACTTTAAGAGCGACATGCGCCCACCGCGAACTCGGCACTACTGAATGCGGATCGGAATGCGAACCCGAACGAGCGATTCCGAGACCTGGAAATAAACCAAATATTACTAAATATTTCACCAGCAATTTTCAAACTAGAAAAATCAATAATTGAATACACTATTTATCGATCATAGTAACAATTAAAATTACAGCACTATCAGTCAAAAATATTAAATTGTAAAATAATTGCAATTAAAACACTTTTTGGTTCAGATTTGAAAGAAAATGGTTTATTAGTAGCTAAAATATTTTAAAAAAAATAAAACAATAAGAACACTAAGCCCGTATTGTTTTTGAAAATGGTAAAAGCAAGAGAGCGATTAACATTGTTTAATTTATTATTTATATACCATTTATAGTGAACAAAAATACATCAATAGCCATTTATCTTAACGCCATCATTAATGGACGATCTATAGTGATTTCTTTTTTTTTTCTATTACCCAAAAAGTCCCACTTGGCATTCTATGATCACTAAAAATTCCGTTTGATCAAAACTTGAATAGAAATGCTTATGCCCAAACGGTGCCAGCTGTAATTTGGGCCGTCACAAAATACTACGCCCCAAGAAGTAGTACCATGGCGTATTTTCTGCAACGTTTAAGCCCCGAAATTGCGCTTGTTGTTGTCGTTTCTTACATCTTTTGCTTTAATGCATTAAAAAAGTACTGGTGATTTTGTGGTTGCGGGGGTTTGCTTTTTGATCCGCAAGAAGAGAGGGGATTTTGATGAAAACAATTTGTTAAAAACAATTGTTACATATAAACACTATTAAAAAAGGGCGTTTTATCAAAATAACCAAGTACACCCATACCTCGCTATACGGCCGCTCTTTATACGGCATTTCGCTATAATGGCCCTCTTCAATTAAGGCACGTTTTCGATTTACGGCGTAAAATGTTTCGCTATAACGACAAAAAACTTTTTTTCGATGTTGATATATCTATATGTTGCCAATCTTGCACAAGCGCAATCTCGATTCCTTATACGGCTTTTCGCTTTGCGACCAAGTTTCGTGAAACGTATCTAGGCCGTAAGCACGGAAAACATTATTTTGCATATTTTAATTTAAATTGAATTAATACGTTTATCCTGAAAGGCCTCGAGCAACGTGTTCTACATATAAAATTTTGAAATATTAGAAAATTGAAAAAAATCATGTGCCCCAATTGTGTTGTATTTGATTTCAAATCCTGAAATGCAAGCAATGTTATAAAACAAATTTAATCAAAATTTTGGGCACACGGGGCAAATACGGCCCTTCATAAATAAATACAATTGAGAGCGATGTTAAGTGCTTAATAAAAGTGATAAAAATTATTAAAAAAATCGAAGAGCTAAGAGTTCGACAATGCCGTTTTAAATTTATAAAAAATAATTAATTGGGTAAATTTTTATTTTGATTTTTTTAAAATTTAAAAATAACAAATTAGATAATGTAAAAAAATCTAAATTAATCGAAGGGCTTTAAGCACGACTCACACTAAATAATTTACATGCTAAGTGTTAAATTGAAAATTTCAGAACAATTCTTATGCCAAATTTATCATATTTTTGATTTGGTATTTTTCAAAGAAGTTAATAAACAAAATATACCGTAGATATTTTCGATAAAATCTAAAAGAAAAAAAAACTTAATTATTTGTTTTAAAAAAGTGAAGATTAATGTATGAAAAGCAATAAATACAAGGATGTGCGCATTCGAGCGAAAAGTGGCACATTTCCGAGCGAGGGAGGCAAATGAAGCGCGACGCGGAGCGGCGCGCTTCATTTTCCCGAGATCGGAATGTGCCACTTTGAGCTCGAACGCGCACACTCGGTTTTAAGCACGATTACGACGCGTCCCGTTTTAACAGGAAAAACGAACGCGGTTGACAGTCCGGATAATCGAGGTTTTACTGTAATAACTTAAAAATTTTATAAAAATTAATTTGATAGGTCTATTTTAACAATTAAATTAAAGAGAAATATTATATTTATGTTATTAATGCCATATCAAACTGTGATCCAGTACTGGTACCATTTATTATGTGGAATTAGTACTCGATCAACTACAATACAAAAAAAACGTCAAAATATATAATTGCTATTGATTTATTATTTCAACTTTTATCAATTTTATATCTAAAAACCCATATTCACCAATTAAAAAAAAAGGAACGAAAGGAAAATGGCGAAGTGGACTCGATGCGCCCTCGCTTAAAATATCCAGCACACGTTCGTGCGATCTCCCGAATTTAAACATAGTAAACTTTTCTTAATATCCAACTTAATTTACACACATTAGTTATAAAGAAAATCCAGTTTTAAGGCTTCATGTTTGTATGTTAATCCATTCTTATATGCTGTGTTACTTGGATTAGGTTAAAACTTTGCCTAATTCCGCAAACTCGAGATTTTAAAACCTCTAATCCAAGTTGTGTTTCCTTGAAATATGTTTAATGCATAATTTAACAATTCATGTAAATAAGTGCGCGTAAAAAATTAATTAATTTTATGTAAATACGACCCAATCTCAAAGAAACAGCCCGAGATCCTTAATTTTCAATAATAAGCCCGACCGGCCTCGTTTGGGGCCTCTTCGGTAATCGTTTATGCCATAACCATGGCGACTTGGGTAATTAACCAATCAACGAGCCGAATTTAAGGCGGTTTGTTTAAATTGCACTTTGCGGCAAATTTGTTTCGTTTAGGGTCAGAAGATGACGTGCGAGGGTCTCGAAGACGATTCGAAAAGGAAGAGAAGTGTTGTACGGGCTCTCGGGTGCGAAAAACGCGAAGAGGAGTGCCTCGCTTCCGTCCAAATGGGAATTGATTTAAAAACTTTAGAGTTACTAAATTTACGTACAAAGTAATAAGTGAAACATAGCAATTTATCAAATAAATAGAAGTCTATTGTTACTCCACCTTCTGTTTTACGAAATACATTCAAAATATGGACTAAAATTTATCATCTGCGTTCGTTTTACTCTAAAATATTCTACGTTATTGTTTTGAACCCCTTTTCTAAAATAGACGTGCGTATTAATAAAGCTATAGGGTAAGGTGTACGTAGGAATACTTTATAAACGGGATATACAGGGATAGAAATTGTACTTAGAAATATGGCATCATTAATAACTTTGTATTAAATGTTGTACTATTTATTTTCATTTATTTCTCTTTGGATGTAAAAGGAAAATCTGTCGTACTTTGTCTTGTTCTTGGGGCGCGTTATAGCTAACTTAATCATTTTCTTGCCGAATACGAACCGTCCATCATTTCGTTCGAGTACGTACGAAAATTCTCAAGAAAATCTGGAAGAGCTAACGAATAATTTATATCACATACTTGGTAATAACCATACTTAACCCTAAATCGAAGAAAATACGTTTTTTTTTTTAAATTCATACTTATCAACTTTGATTAATCAACGGTTCTAAAAATCAACAAGTTTGAATTTTTCTATTATGAATAATTTAAGGACAGTAGTGGTTGTATAAAAAAAAAAATTGTTTAATTTTGTTAAATAAATTTTAGTAATACATTGAGTGACCCCTCTACCGGACAGTTAAGCGTACGGCTTTTTTTAAATTAATAATAAAAATATTAATAACCAATATATAATTAAATTTATGAAAAATTTTCAAAGATCATATCTTTAACTTCAATATAAAAAAAAAGAAAAAGGTCCATAATATCAATTAGAATGTTAATAATAAATAATAATAGTATAAATTAGCAATGTCCACTCTATCGTCGGGCCTGTTCCGTCTATCAATTTTTTTTAAAGCTTTCCAAATTATATATGTTACTGCGCCTCACTTAAAAAAATCGAATTAATTTTTAAAACAGTCGTAAATGGTTATACAATTAATAATTATGGTAAGCGACCCCTCTACTGGACAATTAAGCGTACAGTTTTTTTTAAAACACTATTAAACATATTAATAATCAATATACAATTAAATTTATGAAAAATTTTAAAGACCATACCTTTAAATGAAAAAAAAGGGCCAATAATATCAATTAGAATGTTAATAATATACATTTGCGATGTCCCCTCTATCGTCCGGCCCGTCTGCTCTATTGGTCATCTCTGTACTCTCTATCGGCCACTTTTACGAAAATTTTATAAATTACAAAATCGATTAATATTTAATAAAATATGTTTTAAAAAAGTACTTATTATTATTGGAAAATAAATACAATCGAATAAAAGAAGTATTTTTAATTAATCTTATAATGTATTTATTAGTTAAAGTTTTTTTCTCTTTTAGTATTTTTTTATTGTGCATGCAGAGCGAATTTTATTGTACGTATGCTCGGTCACCAAATTTTTAATTTAAATCAATAAAAAATTAGTAATATGTTTATTTTTTTAATTAATTTATCCTATACTAATTAACTCAAAAATATTTTTTGATTTTATAGTTGTTATTTTATATTTAATATCATTTGTCAAAAAAAAACCTTAACCTACTTTTAAATTAATAAACAAATTTTTGATTTTAAAAACATTCTTTAGTCTATTTAAACTACGTTTATATTTTATTTCATTAAATAAGCAACGTTTTAATAATTTTTGAAATGTTGTTTATTGACTTGTAATAATTCATTTCAGAATTTTTGGCGAAGTGGCCGGTAGAGGGGTACCTTGCCTTAGTACCTATAAGCTTTTATTAATCATACCACAAAATTACTTTAATATAGTGGTTTTTTGTAAAATTTTTGATTTATTTTGTACGTAAGTTAAAAAACAAATTTTTTGATTTTAAAGTCAGTTTTTACACTATTTAAACTACGTTTATATTATATTTCATTAAATAATCAACGTTTTAATATTTTTTTGATGTTGTAGAGAGGTCACTTACCATAGTAGCAAAAAATGTCATTAAAACATATTGATGTAACTTTGATCATTTTCTCTCACTTGTACTTATGCGATTCTTGTATCTTTTCGCTCGCTCCCACTCATTGCGATAATACAAGTGAGAACGTTCATGAAAGCGGTATTATTAATTATTCTTTCTCACTTGTATACATCTGATATTCGTATCTTTTCATTCACTCTCGCATTTTTAAAAATTATCTTGCATATTTTAACTTATATTCAGTAAATACGAGGATGTGCGCATTCGAGCGAAAAGTGGCACATTTCCGAGCGAGGGAAGCAAATGAAGCGCGACGCGGAGCGGCGCGCTTCATTTTCCCGAGATCGGAATGTGCCACTTTGAGCTCGAATGTGCGCACTCGGTTTTAAGCACGATTCACAACAATTTAGGCCAATAAATTAGACGACAAACTAGTTAAAAATTTTAATGGTTGCCTCTCGCTTGCATTGACAAGATTGTCGTATCTTTTCGCTCTCTTTCACTCATTGCTATGGTAAATACGTTTTTTGATATAAAATCGATTTTTAGTAAATTAAATTAAAATATTTGATTTGAAGGCGCGCAGGATAAACGAGGCAAATGTAAAAAATACAAGGATGTGCGCATTCGAGCGAAAAGTGGCACATTTCCGAGCGAGGGAGGCAAATGAAGCGCGACGCGGAGCGGCGCGCTTCATTTTCCCGAGATCGGAATGTGCCACTTTGAGCTCGAATCTGCGCACTCGGTTTTAAGCACGATTTGCAATAAAATAGACAAAAAAATTATTTAAAATCGTTCCTTCTCGCTCACACTTACTAGATTATCGTATGTTTTCGCTCGCTCCCACTCATTGCTATAGCCAAAATACGTTTTCAAATATAAAATCGATATTTAATCGACTTTAAGCGTAATTCGCAATAAAATACACAAAAAATTAGTTAAAATTGTTCTCTCTCGCTTTTTATTTATTAGTTGAAGTTTTTTTTGCTCTTTTAGTATTCTTTCAAGAAATTAGATATAAAGAAGTCTTCTCAAGCTTTCTTTCTAAATTAAATAAAATCCAACCTCACTTTTTACTCATTTGGTCCATTCTTTAATGGACTTTCTCACAAACACAAATATTTGTTTTAAAACACGCAGGCACAAAATTGCCGTGTCAAATTAAATAATTCGATTTCGTAGAGCGTTAATTAGGTTTAACGATTTTATCTAAATTTAGACTCGTTAAATGTAAAAGGCAAACTTATAGCAAAATAATTTGTCAACTGCATGCGTAAAGGGCACAAACGCCAAAGCTTTGTGCGGCTCATCTCGTCCTCGGAAAATTAACGAGCCGTCTAAGATAAAACCGTGCCCAACCGAAAAAAGCTCCTCCAAGCCATCAATTTGGCGTTTTTCCTTCGAAAAATCGAGGAACAAACGAGAGCTCCGCAAGGAAAACGTAATGCACTTAGAAAGAGCAGTCCAGAACATTTTATAGTGGGGATAGACTTGAAGGATGCAGGGTGTGGGCGAGGAAATAAGGTAAAGAAGAAGTATTGAACGGACTAGCCTTTGAGATGACTGCCGTGTCATAGTTACGACTTACGTCTAGATTAATTTTTTCCCGATCGCACGATTAATTTTTTAAATAAACGATTTAATTTCTGAAGAAAAAAACGGTAATGGGCGAAGAAATAGTAACAAAAAGCTAATTGCCGAAGAACAGTTATGGTTAACGATAATTTTACTGCATATTACGTTCTCTTTGCTAAAATTAGCAATTTTGCATATATCCCAATGTTAGTGCAGAAGTTTAAATGCCTTTTAAAAGCGCCTTCGTGCCGAAACGATCGCTTCAAAATTAAAATCGTAAACAATTAGTTTTGGAAAAAAATCTTACGTTGCGGTTCGTCTCGTTCCCTTCGGTATTTTTTCTCTTTTGCTTTTCACGTAAAAAAATTAGGTCGTCCTTCCGTCGAAAACCTGCAACAAAGAACAATGCTCAAAAAATCGAACTTCACGAGAAGATGATGACGGGTTAAGGAACAAACACAAAAGGGATATATAATTAAATATAAACAGAAGTAAATAGGGCCCCAAAATATCGAAGACGTGTCATTAACTTGGCCGAAAGAAAGTGAAATCTGTTTAAAAGGCGCAATTAGCGGTCGAAAGTTGCGTGATTTCAAAATTGACCGCAAATATTTGACCTGAATAAATAAACGGACGCCACTTCAGATCTTAATTATTTACGAGACTCTTCGAAGATTTCAACTTATTGTTGCCTCTACAGCTGCATCACGCCAAAATTAAACTTATTGTGAATAATTAAGAGGGGTGCGCTTAAAATTGATCAAAATGTAAAACTTGAAGCTCCAATCTGAAAATTCCTAATTAAAAATTATGTATAATTAATTATGCATCAAGCGAAGCGATTTTGTCTAGCGCGGCGCGCGAAGCTCTTCTTGCTAGCAGTTATCTAAAAAAAAACCTACCGGTTAAGTAGTCAATTCGGAAACTGACGGCTTAAAAAATACCAAATTAGAAAATGATTATGAGGTCTACCTTCTGGATTTCGTTACAGAAGTTGGGACTTGGGAAAATAAGCACGTGTTTATTTTCCAAGTCGACTTGATGAAGCCCTAAATTATTAAACACTATTTTAACTAATAAAAATGTACGTACACGTAAATCAAACGCAAAAGCGTCCGTTTCGTGCACATATTACAAACATTATTATGAAATGCAACTTATTTTTTAATGAAATTATCGAAAGATGCTAAATTTTTTCCAAAATACAAAATAATGAATTTTGTTTTGATTTTTCTGCAAAGAGATTTTTCGTTTTAATGGAAGCGCTTTTGAAAATGTCGAGAGTTGCTACCTCTTTTAAGATAAACCATAAAATATAAATTTAGCATCTTTGAAAATATAAACAATTTAATTAAAAAAATTTAAAACCCCTAATATCAGTAAAGACCATATCTGATAATATTTGCAATACACAAATATTCGAAACAACTTGTATGGGTTTTATTATTTTTTTAATTTACATTGTTTCTAATTGAATGTTCATCAGAGTTGAACAATTTCTAAAATTAATAATTCGTTTCTTAATATTAAAGCTGTTGCTTCTAAGCATGGGCGTAGCTAAAAAGGGGGGAGGCAGTTCCTAGCTTATTTAACGAAGCAAAAAATTATTTAAATTGATTCGTCGAGAAAAATGAATTGTTTAAAAACTTCCGACAATTACATTAATTTTTTTTTTTAAATAACTTATTAAACTATTTACAGTAAAACCTCCCATAGACGGACACCAATGCTCATAAAGTTTTTGTCGTGCAAGAGAGGTGTCCGTAAATAGAGGTTTTACTGTATTTAATTTAAGAGAAAATATCTTGCATTTATCAACGTTGAAAGATATGATAATTTTAAGCTTTTAGTCACAAGCGTCGACATCAATATAAATAATTTTTTGCATTAAATTATTTTTGCCCCCTCGCCCCTCCATCTTGAAAAAAATCCTGGCCACGCCGGCTTTTGCAAGTCGAAAAGTGCAAAGCGTTTGGCCGGTTCGTGGAAAACCGTTGTTGCTCCCTCTCTAAACAGTTCCAAGTTTTCTAAAAAAAAAAAGATCAATATCGTAGCAAAATTAATATAATCAAATTGAATAATTAAAAACTTAATATGGCGAGCTTCATTCGTTGGTTAAAATTGCAACGGGCGCCCTTCCTTTTAATCCACAATTTTCCTTGATTTAATTTTCTTTCGTTTTTTCGTTGTTGAAATAGGCCCAACTTAAAAATCAATGGAATGACGACTGGGCCAGGTCTGGGCCAAGTCTGGACCAAGTCTTGCCCAATTTTCCCTTCCTACCTGCGAATCTACTAATATAATTTAACAAGTTGCGTTTTTGAATTTTTTTAATTCGAGTGCTCTCGAGATTGGGCCATTAAATCTATTAAAATTAAAAACAATATTTAAAAAAGGTGTGTATGTGCCTTAAGCCTTAATTTTCAAAAACAATACAACGCCCCGCTTCGATCCCCAATAAAATCGACACTTAATTTTAGTTTTTTGATCAATCTTCAAAATTACATGGTAAAAATAACTATAACCTCAATTTTTTTTAAAAGAACGCCGATTCAATTTAAAAAAAAATCAAAAAAAATTTAGAAACGCAATCGATTCAATTTTTTTAAAAAAAAACGAAGCCGGGTTTTTGTCAAAGTGGCCTCGTTAAAAGTTGCCTAAGTAACTCTACCGCAAAGTTTATTACAAAATAGTTGTCAGTTTCTCCATTTATAATTTCTTTACATAGTAAAAGGAGCCGTGATTCACTATGTCTTCCCCTTTCCGGTCTTTTAGGCGTATAATTTCGTAAGGATGGAACAACTGCGGTAATGGAACAATAACCACATATCCGCAACAATAGAGGTACAACATAGTAGTTGCTCATATTTATGACGTTCGCGTCGCCGAATTTTTCCCAAAAAGAGGGAAACGAGCCGCCGCCCCCCCGCCGCTCGCCGCCCTTCGCCGCGCAATTCGAAAAGTTCGAGCGCGATTTAAAAGCAGGAAAGTTGTATCGACGAAACGGGGGGATGGTGGTGCACGAGAAGGGTTGTTAAAAAGGTGGCTTATTATTCCTCAGACGAATAAGAAGAGTTCGCAACCCCTCTTTCGCTCTTTTCTTCTTTTTCTCGCCCCCTCGCTCCTTTTCTAACGAGCGCGACTTTTTCGTCCGTAGCTACACCCTCCGTTTCTTTCCCGCTTCTATTTCTACTTTTTTTTTTTCGTTTCGTTTCGATCAGTTTTCCTTATTGGAATCGACTTTCTGAACGGAACAGTGGCGCACCTAAAACATTTATTGTATGTGTATTTTTGATATATGTTTTTATATGAAAGTTTTGGGGTGTATTTTTCGATGTAGACTTCAGATGGCAGCTTAAAAATTATACATTTTTAGAATGTAAATTAATTGTTGTGAATCGGGCTTAAAACGGAGTGTGCACATTCGAGCTCAAAGTGGCACATTCCGATCTCGGGAAAATGAAGCGCGCCGCTCCGCGTCGCGCTTCATTTGCTTCCCTCGCTCGGAAATGTGCCACTTTTCGCTCGAATGCGCACATCTTCGCATTTATTAGATTTGTCTAGTTTATTTCTTGATATTTGCAATGAAAAATTTAAATGTAGGGTAGTAAATATTGATTTTACGTTTAAAAACGTATTTTTACTATAGCAATGAGTGGAAGCGAGCGAAAACATACGAAAATTTCGTAAGTGAGAGTGAGAGGGAACGATGTTAACTAATTTTTTGTCTATTTTATTGGTAATCATGCTTAAAATCAGTGTGCGCATTCGAGCTCAAAGTGGCACATTCCGATCTCGGGAAAATGAAGCGCGCCGCTCCGCGTCGCGCTTCATTTGCCTCCCTCGCTCGGAAATGTGCCACTTTTCGCTCGAATGCGCACATCACCGCATTTATTAGATTTGTCTAGCTTATTTCTTGCTATTTGTTATGAAAAATTTAAATGTAGTTTAGTATATATCGATTTTTATGTTTAAAAACGTATTTTTGCTATAGCAATGAGTGGGAGCGAGCGAAAACATACGATAAACACATAAGTGTGAGTGAGAGGGAACGATTTTTACTAATTATTTGTTTATTGAATTGGAAATCAAGCTTAAAAGATGTATGTAGTAAATCTTTATGTATTCTAAAACTTTTAATGTAATAAATATCAGTACATAATATTTTTTAATCATAATTCACGTTTTTTTTTAGGTTTTCCTGCGTTTCACATTCATCGCAATGATTTATTTCTAAAAATTAATTACTTTATATATTTCATCCTTGTAATAAATCTATTATTATTTTTTTAAGGAGAATTATACGATTTTTTATAATAGTTTATCCTGATAGGACTTGAGCAACGCGTTCTTCATATAAAATTTTGAAATTTTAGAAAATTGAAAAAAAAATCATGTGTCCCAATTGTGTTGTGTCTAATTTCAAATCGTGCAATTTATGGTATATTATAATTTATAAATTTAATCAAAATTTTGTGCAACTAAGGCGAATACGGCCCTTTATAATTAAATACAATTTAGAGCAATGTTAAGTGCTTAATAAAAAGTGACAAACATTATTGAAAAAAATCGAAGAACTAAGAGTTCCGCAATGCCACATTAAAATATATAAAAAAGAATCTTTAGAACAAGAACTAAATTTGATCTATTTTTTTGTTGATTTTTTTTAAATGAAAAATTCGATAATGTAAAAAGATCTAAATAAAATTAAATACGTGCACACTAGGCTTTAAGTATGATGCACACTAAACAATTTACACCCTACGAT
The DNA here is from genome assembly GCA_036325965.1 of Sinopyrophorus schimmeli. Classification (NCBI taxonomy): domain Eukaryota; kingdom Metazoa; phylum Arthropoda; class Insecta; order Coleoptera; family Elateridae; genus Sinopyrophorus; species Sinopyrophorus schimmeli. The sequence continues at coordinate 427,298 of JARFIZ010000380.1, read as the reverse complement.
TAAAAATTTTATAACAGCCCTTTTCGAAAAAGTTATTAAACGAAATATACCGTAGATATTTTCTATAAAACCTAAAAAAAATAAACTTAATTATTTGCTTTGAAAAGTGAAAATTAATGTATCAAGAACAATAAATGCCAGGATGTGCGCGTTCGAGCGAAAAGTGACACATTTCCGAGCGAGGGAGGCAAATGAAGCGCGACGCGGAGCGGCGCGCTTCATTTTCCCGAGATCGGAATGTGCCACTTTGAGCTCGAATGTGCACACTCGGTTTTAAGCACGATTCACAACAATCAATCAGCTTTTTAAAAATTTTAAAATAATTTTTATAACGAAACTAGCTTTTGGACAAAGTTATTAAAAAAATTAAACGCTATAACATTTTACGGTTTTTGCACCACAAATTCAGTTTTTAGTAAAGAGACAAAAAATTGACTTTTTGCAATACAAATTAATTTTTTTTAATTCAAAAATGCATCCCTTTCAGTTAAAGTTAAAACAATGCAATCAATTAAAAATTAATTAACAAAAACTGTAAATTATATTTATTGCAAATGCCTTCCATCGCTTGCACTGTGTGTTTTTTTGTGATTTTTCAAGAAAAGGTTTTTTTTTTACATAAAGTTAAAATAATAATACAACTTGCAATAAATTGACAATAAATAAATCCTCTACCAGTTACTCTAGATTTTATGTGGGTGTTTTAGCTGAATTTAACAAAAAAAGTGTACCATAGCTATAAGGAAATACCTAACCTATAAAAAGTTGAAATTGATTTTCAAAAATATAATTTTGAATTAAAAAATAGTATATTTGGAGTGCAAGATCTACACTCAATCCCAAAACTGCCACATTTTCCCCAAATCTAAATATGCCCCTTTGAGCCCGAACGTTCACAATCGACTTTAAGCCCAATTCACAAAAAATCATTTAATTTAAAAAATTCTAATACCGCATCTTCTATTTCTTATAGTTATCCAAAAAATATTCTAATTTTTTCATTGCAGTTATTTTGGATTTGGAGAACGAAGTGTCCTGCGAGGGGCCGCGGCCCGCTAGCCCACCCCCATCGGCCGGCACTGCCGAAATCCGCGGCCCACTCCCAAAAACCGTATCGCATTCGACGAACCGAACGCGAATAAATTTCTGTCAGTTCTGTACAAGTTTACGAAAATCCTCAGTCTTTAAATGCGGAACGAAATGCTAAAAGAAGGCAGAACGGGTGACAAATTAAGACACAGACATTTTGAGGCATCTTAATCTTAATTCTAAGATAAATTAGTTAGCAAAATACTTTCATTAATCTAGATCAACTTATCTGAAACTTAACTAAGACGCCATTTCAATTAACAACTCTTGCTTTCGCTGCCTAAGACGATTTTTGCGAAAATTTCTTATTTCCTTCGCTTTCGACGAAAGCTCCTCCGTTTTTCGATTGTGTAAATTCGTAGAAAACCAATGTCGGGCAAGTATTCGGGGACGAAACGCTCACTGTCAAGTTTGTGCTTTAGTATTCTCAGGTCTTATCTAAAAAAAAATTAATTTAGTCGGCGTAGATTAATTTCAATTTTTAACGGACCTTTTTAGGGCAAAAAGCCTCCAAATTGTGCCCTTATTAGTTATTACGTTTTCGAATTTGCATAACGTGATTTGATTAAATAGGTGACACAGTGACATCCCAAATTATGTAATAGTGATGTATGTGTGTACATACAAGCATTGAGATGTTCCCACTTTAGATTATTAATCAAGTACACCTCTTATTATCATCTATTGAGGTTAGGTAGCTAAAAGTACAAAATGTTTAATACATTAAATGACAGAGTTTTAATTTTTCTCAGTGGTTGTACTGGATACGAAAAAAAAAACCGTTCATAGACAGAACACACTTTTAAGAATTGTAAATATGGCAACGCTGTCAATACTTTGCGTACACAGGGTGTAGGCCGAATAGGTACTGAGACTTATCCGAGCGACACTGGAAAACAATCCAAACAATAAAAGTTTTTTGAGCAATATGTGCTAAATCTAAAACATTGCAAGAAAAATGCATCAATGGCAACACAGCATCGTGTCCATGCTTTATTGTTAATTTACTTTATCGTTTAGATACCTAGGTCTCGAGATAAATGTGCGGACCTTTGTTATTATAGTCATTTTATGTTACCCGTGCAGTGATTGAGCCGAGCAACTATAATTCACGTCTCAAATTTAATGCAATGTTGCCAAGCCTATCGCCCTTAATTCAATGCATATTTTTTATGCGACTAAATGGTTATTTTGAATTTTAAAAAAAAACTACATATCGTCGTTTAAGTTCTAACACCGTGTAAATCATTTTTTTTAACTATTTTGACATTTCGATGTTATGTATGTCAAAAAATTCGGGCTCATTACAAATTTTTACTAAAAACTAATGGTTCTATATTTAATAAATCTTTTATGAAGTGTGCAAAAATTATAAAATAGTATTCTAATGGTGTCTATGTAAAGTTACAAAGTTTTTCACTTTTCGGAAAAATTACTATTTTTGGCATACAAGGTGTTAGAACTTAAACGACTATATGGCTTTAAAATAACCCCTAAAAGAAATGAATGTGCTAATAAGTACTACACACATAAGTTCAGGTGCGTGTTTTAGCAAAATAAAATAAAATTATACTTCTTATGGTTAAAATTAATGCTACAATTATTTTATTTATATACTCACACAATTTTATATATAAAAGTTTAATACTTTTAATTTCTTGGCTTAAATTGGTCTTAGATTCATTTTTTTTCGCGTTTGATATAAATTATTTTATATTCCTTGCACGATGTCCAAAATGGAAACGTGTCTTAAGTCAGATGTGCTTAATTGAAACTTCTTCTAGCAAAATTATTTTTAACGTTAGCGCTACTTTGAAGTTGTCTTGTTGAATTGTTTTCCAACTCCATTTCCTCTTATATCTATTATTAATTTGCCTTGAAAGGATTTAAAATCTGTTTGGGGCGCCACTGCTCTAAATCATTAAACATCTATCGTTTATTCTCCCGATTCGTTGGTAACTTTGTAAATCTTTATAAACGAACGTCGACACGCCACTGCAGAAGTTCCTAAAAAGTAGAAATCCGTGCATGAAGTTATTTAAATGCATTTCCAATCACTTACGTATCAATGATATAAAACGCGGGCGATATTTGCTCGATAAAGATGGATTATTGTAATTCTGAAGAGCACTTAGCAAACTTTATAAACCCAAATTAATACTGCGAGTCTTAACTTCCACTTTATAACACTTAACATTGAACGTTCTACGTGCACCTCCAATTTTTTCCAAATTTCTTGCACTAAAACTAACCAACTACGAAAAATTAACAGAATTAGTGTAAAAACTGACCTGCCGCATATATCTTTTTGTATTTGTTTCTTCGGATTACATTTTTTCATTTGCTTAATGGCACAAAGAATCACAGTACTTAACCAATTGCTAAACGTCAGAAAGTGACAGTCGGCCATTTACAGTTATTACCACGCACTTTTGTTATTGTTGTTAGGATACCTGTAAAGCTGTAAGGCGGCGTGATTTCACTTAAAACCATTACAGATTGGCGGTAATTTTGAATAACCAAAACAAATTCATAATTAATGCGCGAATAAATATTTTTAATAAGCGTTTGCGCAAACTTTAAATCCTATACTATCTAAATTCAATTAAAGCGTCGTTTTTAATTTTTTTAATATTGATATTATATTGTAAAAAAAATTTAAATTAAAAATAAACGTAATAATAAATCTTCATATAGGTTTATTAAGCTCTAAATCGACCCACAATTAAATTTAACTATTGGGTTGGTAAGAAAATAATTATGGTTTTTTAGTTTACAATTTCACTCAAATTTTTTGTACAAAGAATGGATTTTTAATCAATGTTAAATGTTACCATTTTGTTTACTGATTTTTTTCATCTTCTAGTAATTTCATGTATCCGCGTTTATCACTAGAACCGCGGCAATTTTGAACTTATTACAACCGCGGTTACCGGTCAATTAGACCTTTGAAAAAAATTGACCTTTTAACAATTAAATGTTTATTGCAACACATTTAATGTCTTTGAACAGTTTTTAAAAACAATAAATGCCATAATTTTCACCGAATAAAAAATCAAAATTGATTCAAATTTTAATTGTTTGATTTGAAAAAAAAAGATTCATGTAAAAATCTAATAAAAACGAAGATGTGCGCATTCGAGCGAAAAGTGGCACATTTCCGAGCGAGGGAGGCAAATGAAGCGCGACGCGGAGCGGCGCGCTTCATTTTCCCGAGATCGGAATGTGCCACTTTGAGCTCGAATGTGCACACTCGATTTTAAGCACGATTCACAATAATTTAGGCCAATAAATTAAACGAAAAAGCAATTGAATAATTTTAATCGTTTTTTTCTCACTCGCACTGACGTGATTGGCGTATCTTTTCGCTCTCTTCCACTCAATGCTATGGTAAATACATTTTTCTAATATAAAATCGATATTTACCATACTAAATTATTTTTTGATTTGAGAGAGTTAAGAATAAAGTAGACAAATGTAAGAAGTACGAAGATGTGTGCATTCGAGCGAAAAGTGGCACATTCCCGAGCGAGGGAAGCAAATGAAGCGCGACGCGGAGCGGCGCGCTTCATTTTCCCGAGATCGGAATGTGCCACTTTGAGCTCGAATGTGCACACTCCACTTTAAGCACGAATTCACAATAGTTAAATTATTTTCTAAAAAAATTTAATTATCCAAACTAATATAAAAGCGAAAGTAACTCTGTCTGTCTGTCTGTCTGTCTGTCTGTCTGTTACCTTTTCACGCCTAAACCACGGAACCATGTTTGATAAATTTTAATATAGAGATAGCTTAGACCTTGAACAAGGACATGGGCTACGAAAAAAAAGTATGTGACTGCTATTAAAGGGAAAAAATACAATTAAAAAAAAAACAATTATAGCACAGTAACTATCAACTAAAATTAGAAAAAGTCATGTAATATGGCAGAAATATATTCTACTAATAAAAAGTAACAAGACGATAAAATTGCGAAACGGTCAAAATGACCGATTCCGCGGTTCTAGTGCTATAGGAGTTGCCATCTTTATCAGCAAAAACGAAACCAAGTGCATTAGTGAAATTTTTACCATTTAAAGAGCATTGTAAAGATCGAAATAAATCGTAATCAGACAATACAAGGTCGGTATTATATAACAAATGTGACATCAGTTCCCAACCGAACTCCAATCATTTTTGACGAGCGACTAAAAATATGTGAGGTCGAGCGTTGTCATGGTGGAACATAATTCCTTTACGATTAGCCAATTTTGACCGTTCACCTTTTATCGCGTGCTCCAATTTGATCACTTTTTATAGCAAACGTCCGATTTGATCGTTTAAATCGAGATTTTACCCAAGAACCTTCTTTGTTCTAGAATTTTTATTAAAATTAATAATGTATGTGTCCGAAGCACAAATCTTCTTTGCTTCGGAAGGAAAGAGTTAATAAGCTCTTATTACGTTCCACAAAAGTGCTTGTTAAGCAATTGATAAATAAACCATAAATGGGAACGAGGCACGTGTCGCATTCTTCCGATACATTTTTAGATCGCATCAAAGCAATAAGTAACTTCGACGGGAATCGAAGGCGGATTGCCTTTCCCGTTTTACTTTCGGAAGAAAGCGATGGAGAAAACAGATACTACATAATTAATAACAAAGGGCGTGCATTGAAGGTGGCTTTTTTTATGTTTGAGGAATACAAAACGATAATTAATGGGAAGAGAAATGAATAATGTATAGGAGACGCCATAATTAACAAAGAATAAGGGGAAAAAGCATCCGAGAAGGGCAGAAGTAATTGTGAAGGACTCCGCTTAGATTTAAATTTTATTTACGTAGCATTTTCGCAGCCTTCTGCCTCTCGTTCTCTTTCTAATTTCGCAATTTGTTGCTGGCATTGTTATTAATGTTGCTCAGATTATTTTTTTTTGCCTTTTTAAATGAAACTAATTCAATCGGAAATTTTATAATTAGCTATTTTGTAATAACACGTAACTATTTGCGTCCTGCGAGAAATCTAATTTATGGGCAATTGCTTTAATAATATAGTAATTTATTTCGGGGGCAATATAATTATTATTCATCGATTTTGTAAACAAAATTCAACACAATTCGAATGTCCTCTTAAATTTTTGGCTACAGTGGAAACTCGGTTATCCGGAATAATTATTGTTGCAGCTCGTTAATGGAAAAAGTAAAAAATTATGAAAAAAAAGCGAAGCCCAAAGGAGACATTTTGCGGGCGCAACTACGGTTTTAAAATTACTCGAATTTTTTAAAATTAAGTTGATCATTGTTAATCGTGGCGAAAAGCGGTGTGTGCACATTCGAGCTCAAAGTGGCACATTTCCGAGCGAGGGAAGCAAATGAAGCGCGCCGCTCCGCGTCGCGCTTCATTTGTTTCCCTCGCTCGGAAATGTGCCACTTTTCGCTCGAATGCGCACATCTTCGTATTTATTGAATTTAACATATAATATCCAAGATAAAACCATTTTTTTTTCAATGAGTGGGAGGGAGTGAAAAGATACAACAACAGCATGGGTGCAAGTGAGAGGGAACGATCGAATTTGCCTCAATACGTATTACTACCCATTTTTAACTACTAATTAATTTTATAATCATATACGATTGTTTTTTATTTTTATTATTGTAAATTGTGCGTAAAGTCGAGTGTGCGCATTCGAGCTCAAAGTGGCACATTCCGATCTCGGGAAAATGAAGCGCGCCGCTCCGCGTCGCGCTTCATTTGCCTCCCTCGCTCGGAAATGTGCCACTTTTCGCTCGAATGCGCACATCTTCGTGTTAATTGGATTCGACTATGTTAATAACAAATCCTTCAAATCCAGATTTTCTATTCGGAAAAAAGTTTTCGCTTGAAAGTCCACATACTCCTTAATAATTGAATTTGCCTATCTTATTCTTCTCTCTTACAAATAATATTAATTAAATCAAACTGAACGAAATGTACCGCTTTTCGCTTTTCTTTTAATTAAAAATTACAGTAGGGAATTGGTACCAAAAACCACATTTCTAATTTAGTACTTTTAAACTAGACTAGATGGGAGACTTCATCGTACATGAAAAAAAATATACTTTATCGTGTTCCGAATTTTGACTCTTATTTCCCAATCTTTTTTTAACATACCCCACCCAAGTTATTCTAAAATTTTGATGCACCCCCTATGTAACATATAAATATTTTTTTATATTTAAAAATTGAATTAATCCATAAATGAAGTCTAATTACAACAGTGTATACAAAATGTGCCTTAAAACTAATTTGTTTATAATTTAAAAAAAAATGAAAATTACTCAAAAATATTTGCAGACATTAATTTTGACATATAAACCTTCAGAAATCTGCAAAAGATGATATAAAAATCACCTAGTTGATTTTTAGTGGCCCACTTCAGAGAATTTCATACATATAAAATAGTGTGGCGCAAAAAACCGACTATTTTTTTTTGAGTATCGAGTGAATAAATGTTATTTTTTGATGTTTTAAGAGCTACCTCTAAAGGACCGCTCAAAAAAAAATTTTAAAAGGTCGCTCAAAATTTTTTAAAATTTCAAAAACCGTTCATTATCGTTTTTCTAAATTTTTTTTTCTCGTTAGAGTATAATGTTATAGACCAGGGGTCGGCAACCTGCGGCCCTTTGTACCTTTTTGCGCGGCCCGCCAAAGCACCAATATAATTTTAGGAAAAATGCGAACAAACATTTTCAAGAATTAATTTCATGAAATCAAAATATAGAACGAAGTTGACGGATGAAATTTTACAAAACTTGTTGAGGATCTCAATATCCCAAACACAACCGGACTTAAATGAATTATCAAACACTATACAAGAACAAAAAGGGCATTGAATTTTAATGAATGAATAAAATGCAAGATAAACTAGTTTCCTTAATATTTTATATATTTTATATTTACATATTTATACATATGTAATTGAAATTGTATTTTCTCTTTTCCCTTTTAAGAATTGTAAAAATTTTATTGTGTGACATTATTGTTATTATAGCATGTCAATAAAAAATTAATTTTTTCTATATTTATTTTTAATAATATTTATACTCGTATAGCCCTATTTAAGTTACATTTGTATATGCGGCCCGCATAAATAAAATTATTTTGAAAATAGCCCGCCGATCGAAAAAGGTTGCCGACTCCTGTTATAGACAAACAAAAAATAAGTTTCCGAAAGATTCAATTTAAAATTTGAGTTTCAAAAGGACGCTCGGAATTTTTTTTATTTATCAGTACGTCACTTTGGATTTTTTCGAGCGACATTTTAATATTCAAATTAAAATTTAATACGCACTTTAACAATACAATAAATGATATTAGTCTAAATAAAGTTAAAACCATCAAAATTTAAGATTTGTTATTAGAATTAACAACCTTGTTTATTTAAATATTGTTAAAATGTTGTGGTTGATTAAATAAAATTATTGAGTTTTAATAAAATTTTTTTTTCATTTGTTTCATTTTTAGTTCATCTTGTGGTGAATTTTTGTTGATTATTTTAGTAAATAATAGAAAAAAAATGTATGTAATTTAAATTTGAATATTAAAATGCGGGGCGAAAAAATCCAAAGTGATGCACTAATAAATAAAAAAAAATTCTGAGCGACCTTTTAAAACTCAAATTTTAAATTGAAACTTTCAGAAACTTATTTTTTGTTTGTCTATAAAAAGAATAACATATCTAACCCTTTTCAAACAAAAAATAGATCTCATTTATTCGACTTTTAATTTTTTGAATTAAAGAATAAAATAATAATATAGGTATGCAAATCCGATAAATACGAGGATGTGCGCATTCGAGTGAAAAGTGGCACATTTCCGAGCGAGGGAGGCAAATGAAGCGCGACGCGGAGCGGCGCGCTTCATTTTCCCGAGATCGGAATGTGCCACTTTGAGCTCGAATGCGCACACTCGGTTTTAAGCACGATTACGAAGCGTCACGTTCTAACAGGAAAAAACTTGGACAAATTGTTAGGTATATGTTTACAAAAAACGCAAAAAAATATTAATCACTAAATAAAACAATCGCACATTATCTTAAAATGAACAAAACAAAAAACACTATTTAGTGCGAAATACAAAATAAAATAATAAAATATTTAGTAGTCCGAACGCGGTTGACAATCCGGATAATCGCAAATCCGTATAACCGAGGTCCGTATAACTGAGGTTTTACTGTATTATTTTTAATCGTAGTCCGCAATTTAAACCTTTTACTTTGCCAAACAGTATTTTTCAATTAATTTCATTAATACACCCTTTCATTAGTTGTCATAGTAACGAGACATAAACACCGAATTAATGGCGGAGCACTTTGTTATTTAGGTTGCTAGGCGATTTTTCCCGCTTCGTTTCAAAAAAAAAAACTATTATTCGATACAGCGAAGCCAGTAATTTTTTTCTTTTAAAATCAATCGAAACGGCTTACGATTGTTTATTTTCTGTAAAATATATGGACGTTTTCTAAACGAAATAGAATAGGTTCGGGAATTCGCGATCGATTTAAAATTAATTATAAAAGTTTATAATGAAACGTAAGACAGAGGTTTAATGAAGAGCAACGAGAAGCGTCTCTGTTTTTGTGGAAAAAAAATTTAATATTCGCGCTGGGCGGAGTTCAGCCGTGAAAAGTTGCGACATTAAATAAAAATACAACAGCCAAGGGTGGGTTTTGCTTAGAAAACTGTCCTTTATAATTAGGGCCGACGTTTGCAGAAAAACAAAGAAGTTTTGGGGGAAACGGGTTTTTCATAATTTGTATTTCTTATTTTCCAAGAGCATAATATATACAAAAGTTTATAAATTAACGAGTGAGCACTGCAAAGCGTAAGATATCTAAAAGGAATAATAATGACGTAAAGAAAACTCGCTCGAAAATGGAGAGAAACTTTAAATTGGCGTTTCTTCGTTCAACTCAAAGAAGCTCGTTTTATACGTTGGTAATTTATAATGAATAAAATTTGAATTCAACTTAATTGCTAGTCTTGATGGATTTTCTAGCACAGGCGGACATTTTCTCGAGGTTTTCTCGAGGGGTGAATACATTTTATAAATTATATCGTGGGGAGTTTTAAGAACGCCATTTGTGTTTTATCGATTTTTAAACGCCGACTTTTTCCCGACTCTTGCCTGCCTTTCTTCGACGAAATAAGGGCGAGCTGCGAGCAACAAAAATTCCGATCGAACGCTCGCAGAAAATTTCGAAACGAGCCGGGCAAGATTGGCGTTGGGACGCGCGGAGGGCTCGTTTTTGACGACGTCAAACCATATTGGGGGAAAATTAAAACGTAATTTTGTTTTTGCACGATCGCGAAACTTCACACAACTTCGAGTCATAATTTCTGCAAATTTAAGCTGAAATATAGCCCGAAACTACAGACTGCTGCGAACTTTGGCTCACTTTTTGGAAGCGGAATATATAATGGCAACGATTTATTCGAAATGCATTTATTCGGGGGCGAAAAAATCGGGCCAGAAACGAAGGGGGGGCGCGCGAGCGAATTTTTTATTTTTTTCGGTGGGACCGGAAAGGATCGCGAGATTTATTTCGTTTCGTTTCGTTTCACGCTTCGAGGAAATTCTAGTTTAAATAAAACTTCCTTACAATATATTTTCCAAGTTCTAAATAAGAAATGCTTCGTCGAAAGTTCGCAAAAGTATGGAAGTTAAATAACTAACGAAATAAGTTAGTACGCCTGAAATAATTTAAAGTACACAAGCCTGAAAAACGGCTCTGTAATTAATCTTAATTTTAAATTACTTTTGCTGCAGATGTGTTTAGAGTGTGAGGATTTTGTATGATTTATTATACGTCCAAAATAAGACGTTGTAATATCTTAATTATTACGGAAAGTTTAATTCGCCGTAAAAATCTTAAAGTCTAGCGCGCATACGAAAAAGGGGTGCAGCTTCCACCCTTCACATATCGCTAAATTGTGCCAATGTTTTTTTAAATGTAATCTCGAAGAAAATTAAATCGAATTTTTCACGAACAGTTTTACTTAAATTTGATTTTTTGAATTTTTTTTGGGACTTCTGTAAAAATAATTTAAAAGCCATGGGGTGGGCAAGAAAGTAATTTCGGTTTTTTAGTTTTGCAATAAAACTTTATCTTTTTATACGAAGAATGGGTTTTATTCAACTAAATGTTATCTTTTTGGTAACTTTCTAATTACACGTTGGTAGAACTTCTGGTCCTTATCAGCAAAAAAACTGAACCAAATGCGATTTGAGGTCATCTCATAGTTAGTAAAGCTTTTACCATTTACAGAGTTCTGCAAAAATCGAAATAAATGGTAATGTGATGGTAGATGGTCAGGTCTATATGTTGGATGTGACATCAGGTCTCAACCGAGCTCCTATAATTTTTGACGAGGCACTAATGATGTGCGAGAACGAGCGTTGTCATGGCAGATCTTAATGCATTTACGATTTAATCAATTCTTGCCGTTTGTCTTTGATTGCTTCCTCCAATTTTCTCAGTTGTTGACAGTAAACATCAGAATTGACCTTTTGGTTCCTTGGAAGCAGCTCAAAACACACAACACTTTTATAACCTCACCGAACTGAACGCATGGTCGTTTTTTGATGCAATGCAGCTTTTGATATGGTTCATCGTGCTTGGACCATGATCGCTTTCGATTAATTTGTTTTTAAAGTTAAATAAAAGTCTTTTTTGCCAATTGCCAATGGGAAAAAATGATAACATTGACCGAAATGATTTTTAAAAAAATAGTAAGGTCATCGATTGGTTAAAACCGAAATTATTCTTGCTAACCCAATACAATTCAATTTAAAATGTAATTAAATTCTCATAAAAAAATTATTCGCACATCAAAGTGTGTATAATTTTGTTGAAACCTACCAACCGTCGCAAAAAATAACAAAATTAATTTTATAGGTTACAGTTGGCATAAAAATTATTTTTCGAAGGTAGCACCCATATTTGCCTGTTTTTGGGCGGTACGGTTCGGCATAACTGTGCCCGTTTCAAAAATTCGCAATTTAAAATTACCGCCAAATTTTGAATCGAAATAAATAAAAACAAAGCGGCGAATTTCTTAGTAACAATAACAAAAGCGCGTTGTCACAATAATAACTGGCTAAGTGTCACTTATTAACGTTCGAAAATTTGATTTACTCATAGAATACGTTGCGTTTTGGCGATATTAAAAAAAAATGTTGTGCGAAGAAAGAGATACAAAGACATATGTCCCGCAGGTAAGTTTTTGCATTAGTTCTGTTGATAATTCGCAATTAATTATTTTTTAGAGCGGCTGTGAGGAAGAAATTCCAGAAAGAAAATCGGAGATAAATTGGACGCGCCCGTGGAACATTCTAAATCGAATAAAGTGGAAAATGGGACTGGAAATGTCCCTTTGGGTTCATAAACTTTCCCAAGTGCCTTTCACAACTACAATAATCCAGGTTTAGTGAGCAAATGTCACCAATATTGTACGTATTTGATGAAAATATATTGAAGCAACTTTGTACACGCATTTATAATTTTTTAGAAGCTTTTACTGTTGTGTGTTTATATTTGTTTACAAAGATCTACAAGTGGATTTAATAGAAACGAATGTTAAAGCCATAAGACACATAATTTTATTTTATTTCGCTACGATTTAAACTTGAGATTCTGTGTTATTTATTATTGAGTGTATTTATTTATTTTTAGGGCTCGTTTTAAATTCGTAATGACGACTAAGAGCATTTTGAGGAACGTTTTACGCCCACCCAACACAAATATTTACGTTTTAAAGATGCCACAGAAAGAAATAGAAAATATACTTGCTCAGCAACAATTATACATAACTTCTGTAGTCGAGTGCCATCTCTTAGAAAATTTGCCAACTCCCGAAGTAGCTTAAAGCACTATATCTTACTGCGCACCCCTTAAATAAATCGAGTCTTAGCGCCATCTAGTCAAAGTTGCAAAAGTCCTAGTGTAAAAAATAAGGCAATTGCTTTTTTTTTAAATGCTAATGGGTTTTTGATCTATTAATCGTTCAACGACGGTTGAAACGGGATTTTTAGAATAAAATGCGAGCCGAGCGCGCAAGGTGTACTTAGCTTAAGCAAAAAGGGCCATAGTAGTGGGATTAATGATGCAATTTACACAACGAGAAGTCAAAAATTTTAGTCAAAATTTAATGAGTAATAAGAAATAATAATACTAATTAAATATAAAAGTTAGCAATGAAAAATAAAAAATGGAAACATTACAGATTAAAAAAAAACGGCGCGCGTAATTAAATCATTTTGGACTTGCTTTGTCAAATTTTTTGGAAGTGTATTGGTCTTTTTTAAATTCAATTTTTTAACGTAAAATTTTTTAATAATTTTTTTAAGAAGCATTATAGGTTTTTTCATGAAAGTTTATCCTGAAAGCCCCCGAGCAACGCGTTCTACATATAAAATTTTGAAATTTTAGAAAAGGGGAGAACATCATGTGCCCCAATTGTGTTGTATCTGATTTCAAATCGTGAAATGTAAGCAATATTATAAAATCAATTTAATCAAAATTTTGTGAACCCAGGGCGAATACGGCCCTTCATAATCAAATACAATTTAGAGCAGGGGTGGGCAAATACTTTTAAGCGCGGGCCAAAATGAAATTTTCAAAATGTCTCCCGGGCCGGAGGACTATACCGCGTACGCTGTGCACACGCAAACGTTTAGGGTGGACTTTTTTCCCTGCCCAAGAAATTTTTTACAAAAACACTATAAGTATCATTTTAAAGGCTTTGGACAAAGAACTTTGACAGTTAACAATAAGTAATAGTAATAATAAATTGTCGCACACAAATACTGTTGATTTCAACAAAATCGCATAAAAGAGATTAAAAAAATTGCATGCGGGATTTTTCAACGGGCCGGATAAAGTAAGCAAAGGGGCCGGCTTTTGCCCCCCCTCCCTAATTTAGAGCAATGTTAAGTGCTTAATAATAAAATTACAAACATGTAAAAAAAAATTGAATAGCTAAGGGTTCGACAATGTCGAAAAAAGAATTAAATTGGGTCAATTTTTATTTTGATTGTTTTTTAATTTCAAAACGAAATATTAGACAATGTAAAAAGATCCAAATAAAACTAAGTACGTGCACATTCGGCTTTAAGTGCGACTCACACTAAATAATAAGTGTTGAATTAAAAATTTCGGAACATACCACTTTTATCATATTTTTGATTTGGTATTTTTCTATATATTTTTACTTATATCTTAGCTAGACCTATTGGTATTTTTTTTCAATTTATTTTATATTTTTACCCAATTGTGTTGTATCTGAATTGAAATCGTGAAATGTAAGCAATACTATAAAATCAATTTAATCAAAATTTTGTGCATCCACGGCGAATACGGCCCTTCATAATTAAATACAATTGAGAGCAATGTTAAGTGTTTAATAAAAAAAAATTGAAAAGCTAAGAGTTGGACAATACCGTTTTAAAATTTATAAAAAAGAATTAAATTGGGTCAATTTTCATTTTCATTTTTTTAATTTAAAAATAAAAAATTAGATAACTTAAAAAGATCCAAATAAAACGAAGTACGTGCACACTCGACTTTAAGCACGACTCACACTAAATAATTTACACCATGTGTTGAATTAAAAATTTCAAAACAGTTTTTATATCAGATTTATCATATTTTTGATTTAGAATTTTTCAAAAAAGTTATTAAACAAAATATACCGAAATTTTATATAAAATCTAAAAGTATAATATAATTAATTATTTGCTTTAAAAAGTGAAGATTAATGTATCGAAAGCAATAAATACGAGGATGTGCGCATTCGAGCGAAAAGTGGCACATTTCCGAGCGAGGGAGGCAAATGAAGCGCGACGCGAAGCGGCGCGCTTCATTTTCCCGAGATCGGAATGTGCCACTTTGAGCTCGAATGTGCACACGGTTTTAAGCATGATTCACAATAATTTTGGTAAAATATTAGTAAATAATTTTATCATTCCTCTCACTTGTACTTATGAGATTGTCGTATCTTTTCGCTCTCTTCCACTCATTGCTACGGTAAATACATTTTTTTAATATACAATCGATATTTACTAAATTAAATTAAATTTTTTGATTAAAAGGAGCGCACGGTAAATTATACTAATGTAATAAATGCGATGATGTGCGCATTCGAGCGAAAAGTGGCACATTTCCGAGCGAGGGAGGCAAATGGAGCGCGACGCGGAGCGGCGCGCTTCATTTTCCCGAGATCGGAATGTGCCACTTTGAGCTCGAATGTGCACACTCGGTTTTAAGCACGATTCACAATAATTTTGGTGACGAAATATTAGTAAATAATTTTTATCATTCCCTCTCACTTGTACTTATGAGATTGTCGTATCTTTTCGCTCTCTTCCACTCATTGCTACGGTAAATACATTTTTTTAATATACAATCGATATTTACTAAATTAAATTAAATTTTTTGATTTGAAGGAGCGCACGGTAAATTATACTAATGTAATAAGTGCGATGATGTGCGCATTCGAGCGAAAAGTGGCACATTTCCGAGCGAGGGAGGCAAATGGAGCGCGACGCGGAGCGGCGCGCTTCATTTTCCCGAGATCGGAATGTGCCACTTTGAGCTCGAATGTGCGCACTCGGTTTTAAGCACGATTCACAATCATTAATTTACTTTTTTAGACGTCCAACTTTTTACTATTCAATTTTCGTCAGTTGTGCGCGCGCAACTTCCGTTGCCTTTCAAAATTACCCTCTGGAGGCGCCAAAAAAAATATAACTTTAAAAAAAAATTCAATTCAATTTAAGATGTTACGTTTTCCAAGGCAAAAAAAAAATATTAAACTATTAAAATTAATTTGCAAAGCACTCTTGGACTCATAGCTCTATAAGTAAATTTAATTAACGGACGCCTCGATTTTCTTCTAAACTTTTTCCAATTCTAATTTACTTCATTTTAAAATGAGTTCGCACCAACCTTACAACTCGAAAACTTAATTTTACGCATTCATATCTAACGCAAATATTTTTTTTTTCCAGAAAGCGCCACATCAAAGACGCGCACGCGAATCGCGCGCGTTTCGCCGCTTTTTTCTCGCTCGGCGTCGGAAAAGCTTTCGGCAAAGCAGAGCTAGACAATTTTTTTTACGAGTAAAGTGAAAAGGCACCTGGCTGAACGATCGCAAAGGCCGCCGAAGAAGCGAAAGACGAGAAAGAAAAAGGGAGCGAGAGAGAGAGAGAGAGAGCGAATTAGATTTCATTTCGTAAAATTGCTCGGCGAATAAGAAAACTGAGAAGTATTTCCATAAAATCCCCGGAGAGATCTAAATAAATAGCAGTCAGTCTTTGTTACGGATACGTAAGGGCGGGAATTGGCCGCCGCGCGTAAGGAGCTCGACAAAAATCGACCTTAAGACGAGTTATAAAGAAATTTGCGCGAAAATGAGATCCACCCTCGAACTGATGAGCGGAACCTCAAAGAAATTTTCGTTTATTGTCTCGCCAACATTTTATCATCACAATTTCCTCCTGCTTCAAAGCGTATTAGCTGCTAATAACTGGAAGAGCGTCGCGCGAAGACGTCGATCCGGGATCGCGTCCTTCGCCGGCCCGTTTCGCGCGCGAAATCTTTGTTTTTCGGTTTTTCTCGATCGATTCCTCCTCCGCCCCCCGGCTCGATCTTTCGCTCACCGGCGCCATCGAAACAAAAACTAAAAACTAATTACAATTTTAAGAGTTTAATTGCAATCTCACGGAGAAGTTGATTAAATTTTAATTAAAATGAATGAATATTTGTTAAAATTAGAAATTTGCACGTACGTTTTGTGAGGTTCGAGGAGTGCTTTCAGAAAATGTAATTACGTTTCGCGTTCTTAATAAAAACCATATATAAATAAGAGTTCGCGATTTAATTGCGTTTGCTCACTTTTCAAATCGCTGCAGAAGCCAAAAAAAAAAAAAAATCTCCGCGGGCAACGCGCGCGAAGCCGCCCCCGTTTCGAGACCTCCTCCCTCTTCCGCACAATTCGACCGCGAAAATCGACTTTTTCGAAAAAAAACGGGCGAGTTCGTTCGAAACGCGTTTTCCGACTTCGCGTCGCAAACAAAGCGAATGCGTCCCGGAAGAGAAGTCGCCATATTTGATGTCGTCATAACTGGCTGATAAGATAAGAAGGTCTTAAGACTTAAAGAGAGTCGTTAAGTTTTACTGCGTCACTTTAAGAGATGAGAAATGCCGGATAAAAATTTTAATACGAAGACGCCACAAGATTGCACAGTTTACGAGTTTTACTCTTCTCTTTATTATGCATTATTTCTAAACTTTACCAGCTAGGATGTGTATTACATTGTTTTGTGCCGAAAAAGAAAGCGCCGATAACGCGCCGCTCGTGCGGTTACGAACGTCTACCGAAATGCTCGGCAATTAGATAATGTAATGAAATAAAAACGTGACGTAATGTTGGAAAACATATTTCTGTAATACCCACCGCGAAAGTTTGATTTTGGAGCGATCGATTGCCCCATCTCGCGATAGAATATAGCTTCGTCGGTTCTTTCTGCACGTGTGTCGAAAGTGCGTACTTTCGCTCTTCTCCCATTCGCTTTTTTCCTTTCTGCGTTGTAATAGCTACTGCCAGTTTATTTATATAATAGCACAATTTGAGTAAAAGCCGAAAAATTCGGTGGTTTCTAAATCGGAAAAGTTTTTAAAGATGCGTTCGCAAATGACCGAGCGGCAATTTTTTAAGGCGTCGCGAAAATAAAAATAAAACGCCGACCCTTAATTTCTGAGAAAATTAACGATGGAGCACGTGGTAATTTTGCATTTTGTGGAAAAAATTCTCGGATTTCTCAAGCTGGCTTGTTTTTAACGATTGGGTCAAAAACGAGGGGGTTAGGTTCTTTTTTTCGTTTAGCAAAAATTGAGCGAAAAGTTTACACTGCAAATTCAAGTGTGTTAAATGGTATTAACACACTTATATATTATTAGGAATTTTTTTTGCAGTAATTTTTATTGCAGTTTACGTTGTGTTATTTTTTAACACGCTTGTGATGTGTTATTTCAAAACACTTACTCGTGTTAATTTACACGTCAAAATAAATCAACTTAGAACACACGTGTGGGTGTTAATTAATAACACAGAAAAGCGTGTTCATTCATAGTTTTATGAAATTTATTAGTATGAAATAAAATAAAAAAATCAATTAATTATCAACAAATTAATTTTATTTTAATTATTGCAGGATTTATTTATTAATTACTATTTTTAAGAATATTATGTTGTTTACATCTGTTCAATTCATAAATTACAATTCTTAATAGAAAGACAATTATTATTTAGAAAACTTTAAAAGCAATCAAAATTTTTTGAAAATATTTAAAACAATTCTAGTAAATACCTTTATACAGTCACTTGAAAAAAAAATGTTCATATTAATTACTTTTATTTTACATTTCATTAAGTGAGAAAAAATTAATTAAAAAACAATTGGTATTTATAGATTCTATTATAAAATCCTTTATTTTATTTGATCTATCGAAAAGAATTGATATAGAAATATCAATATCAAGCCTCTCTTTATTTGAGTTGAACAATGCTATGAACCAAACGAAAAATTTTAAGTGCCCAAATCATCAAAACCTGTACTTGGCAAAAAGCTGTGTTGTTTTAAAACGCCTTAATACGCAAAAATATGATGTGATAAGGTTTAACACATTACCAAGACGCATTTAACTATTAACACACATGAGGTATCCAAAAGTACGCATTCAAGCGTGTTAAAATAACACATCTTACTGTAACAACACGCGTAGAAGTGTTAATATAACACATCTTAAACTTTTAACGTTTTGAATTAACACATTATTAACACACTTGAATTTGCAGTGTAATTACTCGAAAACTTAACACTTTATTTCAGTGGCAAAGCGTAAAATTGCGAAATTTTGTCGAATTTTGTTTTAAATTGAAACGCAGAATTTAAATTATAATACACAAAACGTATAAAACTGAGCTTATTTAAAAAAAAACCTAATTTTTAAAAAAACCGGTGCGTGGACGTATGTACGGCGTTAGAAGTTATACTTCTTTGGCGCAACTAAATTAAATATTACCACATGTAAAAATTAATATAAATAAATTCAATAAATGCGAGGTTGTGCGCATTCGAGCGAAAAGTGGCACATTTCCGAGCGAGGGAGGCAAATGAAGCGCGACGCGGAGCGGCGCGCTTCATTTTCCCGAGATCGGAATGTGCCACTTTGAGCTCGAATGTGCACACTCGGTTTTAAGCATGATTCACAATACTTTTGGTGACGAAATATCAGTAAATAATTTTTATCATTCCCTCTCACTTGTACTTATGAGATTGTCGTATTTTTTCGCTCTCTTCCACTCATTGCTATGGTAAATACATTTTTTTAATATACAATCGATATTTACTAAACTAAATTAAATTTTTTGATTTGAAGGAGCGCACGGTAAATTATACTAATGTAATAAATGCGATGATGTGCGCATTCGAGCGAAAAGTGGCACATTTCCGAGCGAGGGAGGCAAATGAAGCGCGACGCGGAGCGGCGCGCTTCATTTTCCCGAGATCGGAATGTGCCACTTTGAGCTCGAATGTGCACACTCGGTTTTAAGCACGATTATCAATAAAATAGACAAAAAATTAGTTAACATCGTTTCCTCTCACTCGCACTTATGAGATTTTCGTATGTTTTCGCTCGCTCCCACTCATTGCTATGGTAAAAATACGTTTTTAAACATAAAATCGATATTTACTACCTTACATTTAAATTTTTCATTGCAAATAGCAAGAAATAAACTAGACAAATCTAATAA
This sequence comes from Sinopyrophorus schimmeli, assembly GCA_036325965.1. Classification (NCBI taxonomy): domain Eukaryota; kingdom Metazoa; phylum Arthropoda; class Insecta; order Coleoptera; family Elateridae; genus Sinopyrophorus; species Sinopyrophorus schimmeli. The sequence continues at coordinate 407,372 of JARFIZ010000380.1, read as the reverse complement.
ATGTGAAGATGTGCGCATTCGAGCGAAAAGTGGCACATTTCCGAGCGAGGGAGGCAAATGAAGCGCGACGCGGAGCGGCGCGCTTCATTTTCCCGAGATCGGAATGTGCCACTTTGAGCTCGAATATGCACACTCGGCTTTAAGCACGATTCACAATTATTAATTTAGTTTTTCAGACGGCTAACTTCAACTGTCAAATTTTCGTTTATTGTGCGCGCGCAACTCTCTTTGTCCGCTAAAAGAAGTATAACTTCAATACGTACGGGTCCAGCTATATTTTCAAGCCTGAAATTCTTTTTTTTTTCCTATTCCAATCGAATTAAAACCTTTCACAACATATTCCTAAACACAAAAAACAAATAAAACAGAAGTAAAAGGGTGAAAATTTAAACCCTTTGTGAATCGAGTTTTATTGAAAACGTGACACGCAGTTGACAATTTATAGCCTACTCGGTTTTATTTTATTAAAACAGATTTCGAAATTATCTGTCGACGAAGCTAATTGCTAACAATCCGATTTTTAACCGCCAACTTCCCTCCTCCGCAAAAAAAAAACACCTCTCGCTCCAGCCAAGATCAGCTCTCTCGCGCGCATTTTTCCGAAGCGAATCAATTTTCCGCTCGGCTAAATTTTTAATTAAATCGGAAAAACTTGGCCCCGCGACGAAAATTCCAACCAAATTAAAGTAAGAACAATAGGGCGCGTAAGAAAGCCGACCCCGGTCGGAAAAACGCGGGGCCGAAGGGGGCGGCGTGATTAAAATAAATCTAACGAAAAGAAAATAATTCGCGTTTCAACCCCGCTCCAGCCCCCCTTCCGTTCCGCGTTCGAAATTTTCTATAAAACATTTTAAACACTTGAGAAACGCCGTACCGCGGCCATCTTAGATCCCCTCTTTTTCAGACATTAATTTCGTTCCCTTTGTCTTTAATTTCTGTTTTAATTCCATGGCCGCCTCTACTTTTTACCCTCTTATTTCACCCTCGCTGTTTCGTTTTACCCCACCTCCTCTTTTAAGTTGAGTTACTCTCCTTTCCCCCCCGCGAAAGTGTGTGCGGAGATGGGACGCGGAAAGCTCGCTGCGGAAATTTTCTCGTTCTTTTCCGAGGATCACGGTTTGGACTATTTTTCGTTCGAATTATTTTTTTTGGAATTGGGTGGGCGAGGGGTAGGCGTGAGAAGGGGGGCGGGGACGATTTTTTGCGAGATTGCGAAAGTTGGGCGAGAGTTGTCTAAGTGCATGCGATTTCGTGCGAGTTTGCAAGTAACACCTTGAAAAGAGGAAAGCTGAGGATAACGAAACTCAAGATATTCCGAACTCGAGCTTCACTCTCTTCAAATATTTCTCTTAAATCCGTAATAATTTCTATTTCTGTGTGTTTTATCAGAGATAGGGCCAATTGGATAAGTTTTGTGCCTGAGGCGAATTTTAAATTACCAGTTCAACTTTACATTACTTTACTTATCTAAATTGAGCCAATATTACGTTTCAAATGTTTTACGGTTGTATAATAACTAAGTTTACTTCTTCATTCGGAGCAACTTTGTTTAATATGCCCCCCCAATATTTGCGTTGGACTGGCATTGAAACCTTTTTTCCTCTTTAAAAAGGTAGCTTTCAATTAGCCGTTTTTCGTGTGAGAAAACTCCGTAAGGGTTTAGGTGGGCTCGATCAAAAATCGTCGCGATTAAGAAAACGCAAGTTCGGAGGAGGGCCGTTTCGCGTTTTTAGTCACGAACGGTACTGGGCCGGCGAATCTTTATTTACTTTTCGCGTTGGACGTGCGTGAATGTTCCGTCTTCAAAATTTGGTTTGTTTTTACGGCACTTAAAACAATTAAAATTTTAGTAGGAAAAGCAACGCTTTTAAATAAAAAAATAATCTTAAACGATATTTTTTTTACACCATGTATAATGTATTGTAATTAGATTTTAGCAAAATAAATGAAATAAAATAAACGTAAGCTTTTTTTTTAAACTAGAAAAAGTGACAAGAAACGAACCGACAAACAAATAAAAATACAAAGGATTTTAATCAAAAGCACTTTTACTCGGAAAATAACCGTTTTAACCAATGAGCCTGCGTGTTATTTAATTAATTAAAGTCCACTTTGTGGAGGGCTTTTTAGTTTTTTTATTTAATACCACGTTTTTTTTTTTAAATTAAATATCAATAATTTTTGTCAACAAATATTTTCGTCATCCAAAAGGGTAAAATTAAATAATCTCGATTGAAAACTGACAAAACGAAATTTTTTTTAATAAAAACCTGTAACGTGGGTTCTCCCAAAAACATAAAAAAACGAAAAGCCCCCAAAATTTTCCATTAATTAGCTTTTTAATAAGTGCCCAAACTCGTCACAAATAGTGTTCTATTATAATATTTAAGGTTAACAGCAATTGGACAACAATAAAACAACTCTTGTTAAATATGCGACGTTTCGTTTCTTTAATGAAACTTTTTCAAGCAACTCGCCATCTCAAAAAAGGTGTTAACCATCAAAACTCAAAAATTGTACACGCGTGCAGTTTTTGAAAAAGTTTCAATAGAGAAACGAAACGTTGCATATTTAACAAGAGTTGTTTTTTTTTTGACAGTCCAATTCCTGTTAACTTCAAATATTATTAAAAGATATTGGATTGATATAGATTAATTTTATTAAGTTGCTATGGTTACTCATTTAAATACCCACAAATAATTAAAAGCGCCAAATTTAAATCGATTGCTCTTTTGATTTTTTTTAAAATTTTTAATTTGAAAACCTGCAGAATATAAATTGTAACACTTAAAAATAATAGAACTACGTAAATATTAAAATTTTAATAAAAAAAAGATATTGGCTAGTCCTGTTCAAAAAAATCGACTTTTTTTCGATGTCCAGGCTTAATAGTTGTAGAAAGAGGAGATACGACGCCGGTTACAATTTGAAACGTTAATATTAATTAGTAGTTCCCGAACGTAATTTTCCATTTCCATTTAATTAATATGAGAATTTTTTCTTAGCTATTTTCGAAGTTTGTAGCTGGGTAACGAGGAAATGTCCTCTTCCTACAATTTAACAAAAAATCATCGACCTTTTTGAACTACTTGTACTACATACATAACATATAATTAATCAAAAATTCATTTTTATTAATTCTATTTGAGAAAAGCCGTAATTTATAGGAAAATTTAAAATCTAAAATAAAGATAGGTCTACATCTAAATTTCTAAAGAATTTCACCTTCTTGTTTCTTTCGCAATTATCAGTTCGCGTCTATTATTTGTCTATTATTTTTTATTTATGTGCAAAATATAAGTAGTTTCTATTTTTATATGTTTTTGATTATGTGTACTTCTAACAATTTATATTTGTTCAATATTCGAAATTGTTTTTAGATTCGTAACACAAAATCCCGTCTGTCTGACAAATAAAGAGATACCCCCAGGAATCCGGATACCTCGATAGTCCGGAACGAAATGTGTGCGAACAGAGTTGCAAAAACCCTAATGTAAAAAATATAGAAAATGTCATTTGTTTTAAATGCTAATGAGTTTTCGATACATTAATCATTAAAAAAATTGTTAGTGAAAAGTAGTTCATTGCTCATTAAAATATTAATAAGTATTTTAGAACAATACATTATTAATTAAAAAAAATACATTATTCGTTTAAAAAAATGAGTAATGACTCATTAAAAAAAATTGGTATTGAGAGACAACGCATTACTCATTAAAATAAAAAAATTACTACAGTGAAATATATACAAAATCTTTGATTCGATTTCCAAAGTGGAAAATTAAAAATTTCAGTCAAAATTAATTAATTGCTCATAACAATTTGAAAAAATGAGTGGTGAGGTATACCATACGTACTTCCATTACTCATTAAAAATAAATATGAAAAATAGATACATTACTCATTAAAAAAAATGTAATAATGGAAATTAATGAATTGCTCATTAAAAATAAAAAACGATTAACAACAAGAAAAAGAAAATGCATTGCTCATTAAAATAATAATGCGCCACGAAAGTTGAACGCCTCATAAAAATAATGCGTATTTTTGCAACTACAAACATTTTAATTTGACCGTAAAAAAAAATCGATAATTATATTAATTGTTTTGAAGATAAAAAGGTGGCGAACGCGTGTGGGAAACAAATAAGACGAAATTATAGTAATTGTCATTGACGAAAGGAATCCAAACAGAAACTTCCGTCTTGAAAGTTCAAAACAAACTAATAACAACTATGGAGAAGGGTGTGCGAGTGTGTGCCAAGGAAGTGATGCAAGAATGTATACACGTAGATACGTTAGAAGAGCGTCGCGACGCGCCTCGGTCGGGTTTGCGGCGTTGCTTATTTAATCTCGGCCGCAAGACACGTCGATTCACACCACAATATCATCCTGCTCTTTCACACACGCCTATTAAGGTCAAGGTCCTTATCTTTAACCATACATCTTGTTCTCGTTATCGCACATTCCTTAGCTTTACGGATTTCCGCTTAAAAGACTTATCGCCCGCGGCGGGAACCCCTTTCGTTCGTCTGTTTGTCGTTGCTTGCCGACTCTTTTTCGCGATTCCATGTTCTTTTTTCGTTCGATTCGACCGCTCGATGCGAAAGCGATCGCTTTTTTATCGACGAAAAGATGGCCGCAACCAGAACTTAGCCCATAACATTTAATTAAAAGCTTTAAATTAAAATTTTCAAGCTTTTTCAAATTATAGCATAATAAATTGCGTTTAAAACCGAATTTGTTAATTTTTTTTTTAAATTTCTAAAATAATTTTAGCAAGTAAATTTATTATTGTGAATCGTGCTTAATGCCGAGTGTGCACATTCGAGCTCAAAGTGGCACATCCCGATCTCGGGAAAATAAAGCGCGCCGCTCCGCGTCGCGCTTCATTTGCCTCCCTCGCTCGGAAATGTGCCACTTTTCGCTCGAATGCGCACATCTTCGCATTTATTAGATTTGTCTAGTTTTTTTCTTGCTATTTGCAATAAAAAATTTAAATGTACGGTAGTAAATATCGATTTTATGCTTAAAAACGTATTTTTACTATAGCTATGAGTGGGAGCGAGCGAAAACATACGAAAATCTCGTAAGTGTGAGTGAGAGAGAACGATGTTAACTAATTTTTTACCTATTTTATTGGTAATCGTGCTTAAAACCGTGTGCGCACATTCGAGCTCAAAGTGGCACATTCCGATCTCGGGAAAATGAAGCGCGCCGCTCCGCGTCGCGCTTCATTTGCCTCCCTCGCTCGGAAATGTGCCACTTTTCGCTCGAATGCGCACATCTTCGCATTTATTACATTTGTCTGGTTTATTTCTTGCTAATTGCAATGAAAAATTTAAATATACTTTAGTAAATATCGATTTTGTTTAAAATTGTATTTTTACTATAGCAATGAGTGGGAGCGAGCGAAAACATACGATTATTTTGTACGTGTGAGTGAGAGGGAACGACGTTAACTAATTTTTTGTCTATTTTATTGTGAATTGTGCTTAGAATCGAGTGTGCACATTCGAGCTCAAAGTGGCACATTCCGATCTCGGGAAAATGAAGCGCGCCGCTCCGCGTCGCGCTCGGAAATGTGCCACTTTTCGCTCGAATGCGCACATCCTGGTATTTATTGCTCTTGATACATCATTTTTCACTTTTTCAAAGCAAATAATTAAATACATTATACTTTTAGATTTTATATAAAATTTTTACGGTATATTTTGTTTAATAACTTCTTTGAAAAATACCAAATCAAAAATATGATAAATTTGGTATAAGAACTGTTTTGAAATTTTTAATTCAACACAGGGTGTAAACTATTTAGTGTGAGTCGTGCTTAAAGCCGAGCGTGCACGCACTTCATTTTATTTAGATCTTTTGCCATTATCATTTTTAAATTAAAAAAAAAATAAAAATAAAAGTTGACCCAATTTGATTCTTTTTTATAAATTTTAAAGCGGCATTGTCGAACTCTTAGCTTTTCAATTTTTTTTTATTAAGTACTTAACATTGCTCTCAATTGTATTTAATTATGAAGGGCCGTATTCGCCCTGGATGCACTAAATTTTGATTAAATTGATTTTATAGTATTGCTTACATTTCACGATTTGAATTCAGATACAACACAATTGGGTAAAAATGTAAAGAAAATTGAAAAAATATGAAAATAATGTATAAGATACATATTTATATATCTAGAAATACAAGGGATACTAAACAACAGCTAATACACCTATTAAATGGCCGGCTACTACCCAATAAATAACCACCCTAAAAACAATACTTTTATAGTATGTATATTACTAACATAATAAATAAACAAAAACCAAAAATATATATGGTAGGATAATAATTAACATAAAATGAAATTTTATTTACTCCGATGAAGTAATTTTTCTCAACTAGGTATATATTTCTATTTGTTATTAATAAAATTTATAGGTTATGAAATAATGGTTAATAATATCATCAAATAAATAAATAATGAATAATATAGCTATTTGAATAAGTTTTATAACATATACTTTTTTTATAAAAATAACAATTATTATAATTGTATATTAAAGATTAACTCAAAAAATATCAATACATAAATAAATAATAAAAAAAATTTGATAGATAAATATAACGGCCATCTATTAGTTAAAAGTTAAGAAATTTATTTATTGTAATGTTATTAAAATATGAGTATGTAGCTATATGAAATACTTTGTAAGAATATTTATAAATCCTTTTGATGGGCCAAACAATTTTTTTTCATTGGTACATGCTTACTAGTCATTCATTAGACCGTACACAAATGACAATTTTTTTTGTAGTAATTAGAAATATAAAATTAAAAAAGTAATTTTTATAAAATCATCAATAGAAATTATTAAAAAAAAAAAAAATTGGAAGGGGGCCGAGTTATCGTAATAACCGTACATTTTTTTTCTATTTGTCAAATTCAAAACGCAGTAAGGCAATTTCAAAATTAAGTAAGCCAGCGTCACTTGATTTTTAAATTTGTGTCTGGGTCCGCGCAATTTATTATATCAAAATTACTTTAGAAAAGATTATACTAAAATTGTTTTTTTTTTCTCAAGTAATTTAAGACTTTTATGCTACCTAAAATGTAAAATAAATTTCGTGGAGTATGTAAATTAAAAAAAAATAATATCATAAAAAAATATATATAACATAAGCAGCCAAAAATAATTAAATTTGATCTTTTCTAATTTTTCATTTAAACCCCTAGTTTTTGAGATAATTGACATAGTTGTTAAGTTGCGTGCGCGGCCCAAGAAGGCAAACTTTTAAAACAGATTTCCGAAAAAACTAACCAAGCGTCGCCCGTACTACTAAATACCAGCTTAAAGTTTAAAACTTGAATTTTTAAAATAATTAAAGCATCCCCACCGACGTCATATTACTTTTCGAGCTAACCCGATTCAAAATGCAAGGGAGCTTTCGTAAAGCTCTATTTTTCGTTTTTAAATAACTCAAAAACGACGCGTTTTACAAAAAAAACTCAAGAGACCCAATCGGCTTAAAACAAAAAACAACGTACCATGACGTTATTCGTTTTTTAACAAATGGCGCTGTAGAGCCTAAAACGTAACCAACTTAATTTTTTTTAATAGCAGCCCCTAATTTTTATTAATTAATCAGTAAAAAGAAACCAATTTTGTTTTGTTCAGTTTTTTGATTAAAGCTTAATTTTAGAAATAATCGAATTAATGATTTAATATCTGAGATTTTGCTAAAATCTATTTGTTTTTAAAATGGCTATAAAATACGAAACATCCTTCCAATTTGTACTAAAAAAATTGCCCATCAAATGACGTAAACAATGACGTTTAATGCAGTATCCTGATGGGACAATAGTTACATAGTTATTCAAGCAACTAACAACTTGAAACTCCCATTGAAACTATTGCATTTAGCTTCGAAACTACTCTAAACGGTTGGTAACGCTAAATGGCAAATTCTTTTCGAATTTCAAACAAACCATTCTTCTTGAATTACCTATAATCTTCTTTCTATCGACTTCAACAAACAGCCGATTCGATTTAAATGTTAAAAAAATAAATTAAAAACAAAATTTCTTAGGGTGCTCTTTGCGAGCGCAGCTTCGAGACGCTCTCAATCTATTTTTAACTCAACCTTATCGATTCAAGATGAATTTTCTAGCCGATTGACGTAAAACTTTTACTGAAATCTTTTAAACGGTTTTCTATCGTTGCAAAGCCAACGTGAATGTATATTTAAGAAAGAAAGCACGTGCAAAATTGAATCCGAACCGTTTTCTACGATGAAAAAAATTTTAAGAATTTTTGTATTAAAATTGCAATCAATTTGGGCAACTTCGAACGAAATTGCCGAAAACGTTTATTAATTTATTTCATGGCCATCCTTTATTTTTTGTATTGCTAAATTATTATTTTTTTCAAATTATCACTCGCTTTTTTTTCAGTGTCCCTTTTTGCCGCGTGCTCCGATTTAAAATCGTAAATAAATGTGTGGAACTTATTGTAAATTGGCGAGCATTAGATTTTACGTATACAGGGTGTCCCGTTGATGATAGCTCGACGAGTAAATCTAAAATCTACATGAAAAATGGCAAATAAAAGTCAATCGGGGCGTTCCTTTCCCTTTATAGTGGGCAAAGTTATTCGGTTTCGAGAGTTATGACCTTTTTACCACTAAACACGATTTAAATCAAAAACACTGTGTCAATTGCGCCGATAAAAAAAGAATCGCTAAAATTAGTATTACTGTTCGCAATTTATAATATTAATTCTTTTTATACCACAAAAAATTAGTTTAAATAGGTTTATAAGTAAAAACTGGAACAGTTACACTGTTAAAAATCTGGTTTAAATTCCGATTAAATTTGATCCCAATTTTTAACAGTGTAATATTTAGAAAATCTCAAAAAATGTACAAAGTTTCCCAAATCGACTGTTCTAATTTAATTAATTTTTTTTTGTACAATAAGATTAAATTTAAACGTCGCGAAAAAGTAAACGACTCGAAGCGCAAACGATTTAATTAAAAAATAAAACGAAGCACACACTTTTGCACGTTCGACAATCACGAAATACTTTAAACGACATCCTGTTTCAACAAAACTTGTACAAACACTGACCATTACTTTAAAATAATTTTACCTTTCACCCCATCGCAGCTGTTGTAACAGATTTGCCCGACTTCTTTTAAGAAAGGGTCACTTCAACTTTACCTAAACATATCTTTTCGCGCGTCGCCCATAACAAAAGGGCCGCAATTATTCGGGCCGGGAGCGAAAAAAGGACGAAGATAAGCCGTGTGACCGACCAATTTCGATGTAAGGGTCTCGCTCCGAACCGGTCACTAACTGGTCAAACACGTTTTCGGCTTTTTTTTTTCGCCTAGAGGACTGGTCATTTTTATTTGTTACCCTTTCCGGCACGGATTTACCTTCCGGGTTTTCCTCGGTAGGGGACTCCTGCGAAACGCAAACAGGGCCCCCGTCCGTTTTCTTAACGTCGCTTCGAAAAATAAATTCGAAGCTCGCATTTTGCGAATTTCCCGAGAGCGTTTTAAATAAAATGGAATAGAAGTGCTCTTTATTGCGAACGCCTACGGTTATTAAATCTTGTTTATATTTAATATTTGGCCATCATCTAACATTTATTCACTTATTTCGAAATGCTTTGGTTTAACAAACTTGCAAATAAGACTCTGAATAAATTTTCGACAAAGTCAAACAACAAGTTTGTGTTTTATTTGGATTTTATTGATAACGCAGGTTTTCGACGATTTTTCTCCTTCCTTAATTGTTTGTATCAAACGTAAACCGCTATTTAAATCGAGCGCCTTCGATCGCTTCTCCGATTGGTCATTTATTGTAAGTAACCGTAGTTACGTCGATAATAAAAGAATCGATTTTTGGAAAATGATAATCAATTAATCATAATGTTAACCTCTAATATTTTTTATTACTATTTAATGTTAACAGTCAATAAAACAACTACAGTAAAACCTCAATTATGGAGCCGTAAAACACTTAGAACAAAATTAATTTAAAAAAAATTAAATAAAGAGTATAGATTTAGATGTTTTGCGTTCTAAGCAATTTCTAAAATGATAAGACACACTTTTTGTAAACTACATCAAGACTTTGAAAACAAACTGAACCGAAAACCGTAAAAAACCGTTATTTTTGCCGGAGTGAAAACCGAAAAAATATTTCGGTTTATTTTCATATGAACCCATACATCTAATTACCACACCTTCACTTTATTAATTATTATTATTATTTTAAATAAAGGTTTATTTATTTTTAATTATTGTGCCAATTCATAAAGTATCTCTGTGACCCATTGCAAAAAAAAGAATAAAATAATCTACATTACTCGCCCGGGACTGAACCGAAAACCGAAAAAACCGATATATTTGGCCGAACGAAAACCGAACCCAAACCCATATATATTTTTTAATTGAATCGGAACGTAAACAGAAATATTAAACATAACCGTTCGATGCCCCGAAAAACATTGTTGTAGCCCCCCACACCCCCCACTATAATATAATACAAATTAACGGCAAAGCCAATTCGCTAATAAAAATTTAAAAAAAAATTCTTAGCACATATAAAAAAAAAACACCAATTAATTTGCACTCTAAAAGTGTTTAATTGAAACTTTTCGAACAGCCCTTATGCCAGATTTATCATATTTTATATTTGCTAATTTCCAAAGAATTTATTAAACGAAATATACGATAGAAATTGTATGCAAAATCTAAAAGTATAATATATTTAATTATTTGCTTTGAAAGAGTGCAGATTAATGTATCGAGACCAATAAATACCAGGATGTGCGCATTCGAGCGAAAAGTGGCACATTTCCGAGCGAGGGAAGCAAATGAAGCGCGACGCGGAGCGGCGCGCTTCATTTTCCCGAGATCGGAATGTGCCACTTTGAGCTCGAATGTGCACACTCGGTTTTAAGCACGATTCACAATAATTTAAGCCAATAAATTAGACGAAAATTGAGTTGAATAATTTTAATCGTTCCCTCTCGCTCGCATTAACGAAATTAACGTATCTTTTCGCTCCCTTCCACTCATTGCTTTGGTAAATACATTTTTCGACCATAAAATCGATATTTACCAAACTAAATTTAATTTTTTGATTTGAAAGAGCCAAGGATAATGTAGACAAATGTAGTAAATACGAAGATGTGCGCATTCGAGTGAAAAGTGGCACATTTCCGAGCGAGGGAGGCAAATGAAGCGCGACGCGGAGCGGCGCGCTTCATTTTCCCGAGATCGAAATGTGCCACTTTGAGCTCGAATGTGCACACTCGGTTTTAAGCACGATTCACAATAATTTAAGCCAATAAATTAGACGAAAAATGAGTTGAATAATTTTAATCGTTCCCTCTCGCTCGCATTAACGAAATTATCGTATCTTTTCGCTCCCTTCCACTCATTGCTTTGGTAAATACATTTTTCAACCATAAAATCGATATTTACCAAACTAAATTTAATTTTTTGATTTGAAAGAGCCAAGGATAATGTAGACAAATGTAGTAAATACGAAGATGTGCGCATTCGAGCGAAAAGTGGCACATTTCCGAGCGAGGGAAGCAAATGAAGCGCGACGCGGAGCGGCGCGCTTCATTTTCCCGAGATCGGAATGTGCCACTTTGAGCTCGAATGTGCACACTCGGTTTTAAGCATGATTCACAATAATTTCAGCCAATAAATTAGACGAAAAATTAGTTGAATAATTTTAATCGTTCCCTCTCGCTCGCATTAACGAAATTAACGTATCTTTTCGCTCCCTTCCACTCATTGCTATGGTAAATACATTTTTTGACCATAAAATCGATATTTACCAAACTAAATTTCATTTTTTGATTTGAAAGAGTCAAGGATAATGTAGACAAATGTAGTAAATACGAAGATGTGCGCATTCGAGTGAAAAGTGGCAGATTTCCGAGCGAGGGAGGCAAATGAAGCGCGACGCGGAGCGGCGCGCTTCATTTTCCCGAGATCGAAATGTGCCACTTTGAGCTCGAATGTGCACACTCGGTTTTAAGCACGATTCACAATAATTTAAGCCAATAAATTAGACGAAAAATGAGTTGAATAATTTTAATCGTTCCCTCTCGCTCGCATTAACGAAATTATCGTATCTTTTCGCTCCCTTCCACTCATTGCTTTGGTAAATACATTTTTCAACCATAAAATCGATATTTACCAAACTAAATTTAATTTTTTGATTTGAAAGAGCCAAGGATAACGTAGACAAATGTAATAATTACGAAAATGTGCGCATTCGAGCGAAAAGTGGCACATTTCCGAGCGAGGGAAGCAAATAAAGCGCGACGCGGAGCGGCGCGCTTCATTTTCCCGAGATCGGAATGTGCCACTTTGAGCTCGAATGTGCACACTCGGTTTTAAGCACGATTCACAATAATTTAAGCCAATAAATTAGACGAAAAATGAGTTGAATAATTTTAATCGTTCCCTCTCGCTCGCATTAACGAAATTAACGTATCTTTTCGCTCCCTTCCACTCATTGCTATGGTAAATACATTTTTTGACCATAAAATCGATATTTACCAAACTAAATTTCATTTTTTGATTTGAAAGAGTCAAGGATAATGTAGACAAATGTAGTAAATACGAAGATGTGCGCATTCGAGTGAAAAGTGGCAGATTTCCGAGCGAGGGAGGCAAATGAAGCGCGACGCGGAGCGGCGCGCTTCATTTTCCCGAGATCGGAATGTGCCACTTTGAGCTCGAATGTGCACACTCGGTTTTAAGCATGATTCACAATAATTTAAGCCAATAACTTAGACGAAAAATGAGTTGAATAATTTTAATCGTTCCCTCTCGCTCGCATTAACGAAATTAACGTATCTTTTCGCTCCTTTCCACTCATTGCTATGGTAAATACATTTTTCGACCATAAAATCAATATTTACCAAACTAAATTTAATTTTTGACAATTGACATGTTTTTGATAACCGGACATTTTGGCGTCCCGAATGATTACTTGGAGACAACGGGACAAATGATCTGAAAACGGATCAATCCCATTCAAAACAGGAAGTATGGTCACATTATATATATCTAAAATTCGTTTTTTTCTATACATTCAATTAACGGAATTTTCGAGATTATCCGAATGAGCTGCAACAAGTCCGGATAACCGAGTACCCACTGTATTGTTAAATATCCAACGTTTCGTTTCTTTATTAAAACATTTTCGAGCAAATTAACACGTCAAAAAATGGGCTAACCATCAAACTCAAAAAATGAAACGTTGCATATTTAACAAGAGTTGTTTTATTGACAAATTAATGTTATAAACAATAGAAAAAACTCGCGCTAATTTAGTGCCGTTTTTAACAATTTTAGAAAAAAATTTTGAAGCAAATTATTGGCTGCGAATTTTAAACAACGACCATCGCCAGCAAAAGACATTGATTGATGTTAATTATACGAGAAAACGACACATTAATTATTATCTATCGAAATCAAGCGACATTTTATTTATGTAAAAATAATTTCTACGTCTAATTAAAGAGGCAACAAAAGATGGGTCGCTCGGTGCCATATGTTGAGGATGTTTTATTGTAAATGGTCACGTTTGTCCATTCAGTGAAAGAGCGGACAAACTCGTTTTCATTTTTAAAAAATAAGCCGTGTGCCGGCCAGCAGAGGTTTAGTTATTATTTTATGAAAGGGGCTTTTTTAAAGGGTCGGTGTTAAATCAATGCCCCCGTTTAGATATTGTCATTGACCAGTGGGCAGCGGGAGCTGCAACAGAAGCAGATGTATAGCGTATTTATTAAGACCTTTTTTTGCCGTTTAATAATCACTGCAACTTTTTACAAAAGCAGCAACAAAAATGTTGTTATCGTTAGAATTGTAAAAAAAACGTAATTTTAGTGACCAAGTTTATTAATTCCAATTGTTAGGTTTATTAAGGCATAGATTTTTCATTTTCTGGATATAAAACGCTCTATTTGAAAAAAAAAGATTGAATACAGTATTTTGGATAAAAAATAGTTTTTCTTGGTCATAAAGTAATTCAGTTTTGAGTATTTCACACCACTGAATTGAAAAATAAAATGTGGATTATTATGAATTAAAAAAAAGAATTGCTACAGTTTAATACGTCTTACTAAGAGTAAAAATTGAAAAATCAGAACTAACAAGAAGAAGAATGAAGAGCTCTCGGATTTTAAATAATATAATAAGGTTAGAAAAAATTGTATTTTTGTCAAAGGCGATCGTTTAGTGCTGTCTCTATGGCAACGCAAACCGAGGTGGTTTATTAATGAGTTAAGAGACCCAGTACCCGATCAGAACGCAATACCCGATCATTTGTGGTATTTTTTTTATTTATAAAATTAAATTTATTAAATAATCAAATATTTTTAACGATTAAATAACGTAAATGTTATTTTTATGTTCTTAAATCCGCGATCTAGTACTGGTACCATTTTTTTTGTACAATTAGTACTCCAACTACGATAAAAAATAACATTTCAAAATATACAATGGCACATGAAACGGATAACGTTTTTCAGGCGTCATTGTATGTTGAAGTTGAACTCATTATTGTTTTTCTGAATAATTGAAATTTAATTATTAAAAATAATTTTTTAATTTAATAAATACTGTTTTAAATATTTACTAAATTTATATTCTTTGTCAATTTATTAAAATACTTTGTAGTGATCTGGTACTGGGATATATACTGATCGACTACTAATTCTCTTGATGGGGTATAAGGGTAACCTAGCAATTATTTCAAAATATTAATTTTCCTATGCTATTGATTTATTACTTGTAATTTTATTTATTTTATATGTGAAAACCTTTATCAATAAATTACAAAAAAAATATTTTAATCGATAGAAATATTTCGCTCAACGACCAAATACTGATCGGCTATTAGGTCTCCTATCTTAAATTAAAAATTTTATTAAAAAAATATTCTTCGAATTTCCCACTCGCTGTAAGTTTTACTTTAAAAATCAATTTTTTAATGTCAGAACTAAAAAAGAGCGGAAACCGTCAAATTTCAAATTTGTTTAAAGGTCAATAGCGTAACAATAATTTTATTAAAACGCAACAAAGGCTTGAACTAAAGGTTTCCATCAAAAACATAGTGACCACCATTTTTTCATATAGTGTAAATTATTCATATTTAACTCAAAAATCTATAAAGTGACGTCAAAGCTAAAAACGATAGAAAACTGTTTGGTTACAGGAACTAAAAATCGAATTAAAAACTTTTGGCAAAGAGGGAATAAATCCTACCATTCCACCACTAACGGGAAATTTTCAAAAATTAATTTGCAAATAAATAAAATAATGTTTTAACTCAACATTTTATTTTTTTTACGCATAAAAAATTACAATAAAATTCATTATTTGATTTGAAAAAAAGCACTTGAATGTAGCAATAGCAACAAATACGAAGATGTGCACATATCATAATTTGTCAAAAAATGAATCTTAAGATTAAATTTTGAAAATTTCGAGTCTGTTAAAAAATTCTAAGACACGTATTAACTAAATTTTTTCTTTTTTCGGTTTCTAAAAAAACCCATTTAAATCTGATGTGAGTAACCATTTTTAAGAAATAAAAAACTTGTGAATTAATTATGTAAGTTTCTATAAAGTCTTAGAGGTTACTCAACTATTAAAAAAATTTTTTTTTTTAAAAAGACGAATTCATTGAAATATAATTTTTTGTAGAATATTAAAATGCAATATTTTATCTCTAATATCAAAAATCTGTTTTAACGTTAATATTCGGAAATTTCTAAAAAATTTTAAAGAAAATTTTGGAAGAATCACTCAGACACGTATTTACTTAAATTTAGTCTTATTTTGATTGCCAAAAGTTCCATTTTAATTTGACCAGCCGTTTTAAAGAAATTTACGATTAGTCGTCTTCGCTTGTAATTTTTATTAGAATTCTTTTAAGTTTATGGTACGTTTAAATAAAAATCAAATTCTGTAAAACAAATCAAAATTTTTGAACGCGGTTTTTACTAAATTAAATCCGAATACGTTTAAATATAATTTTTTTTAGCTTGACAAATTTCCTATGCAAAACAATAAAAAATTAAATTATTTAAAAATAATACTAAGAATGTGTTGGATTTGGCAGCATTTAATCTTCTCTCTTTGGAATCAACAATTTAATCAAATTTAAATTGAACATTTTGAATTTATAGTGGAAAGATTGATATAGACAAATACGAAAGATACGAGGATGAGCGCATTCGAGCAAAAGTGGCACATTTCCGAGCGAGGGAGGCAAATGAAGCGCGACGCGGAGCGGCGCGCTTCATTTTCCCGAGATCGGAATGTGCCACTTTGAGCTCGAATGCGCGCACTCGGTTTTAAGCGCGATTCACAATAACTAATTTACTTTTTCAAGGTGTTTTAGAAATTTTAAGCCCGCTCGTAAATCAAAAACATCAAATCTTTGATTTTTTGCTTAAAAAAATGGTATTTGACTCTTCAAAAGACGAAAAGCTTTTGGGGTTAGAAAAACTCGCCTAAAAGTCAACCGTTTCTACGGTAACACAACAAAGGCGTGCCAATTAGTAAATTAAAAGCTATGACGTCACGCTATTCTTAAGCCGCGCGAGCTATACTTTAATAAATCAAACGAATTTCGCTCGAGGACGTCTTCGACCGAAATCGGTTAAGTTTTGTACGGGTGGTGCGATTAATCGGCAATTTTTTCGAATGTCGAAAATCGGGGCCGGGGCACCGACGTCACGTCTAGCGATTTGGAAACGATAACGTTTTACTTTGATTCCCTTTAGGTAAGGGCTGCGAAATGGGGTGCAAGGGTATTTGTACTTCTTTCGACTGGACATTTAGATTTGAAAGGGTAACTGGTCAAACTAGTATTTTATGTAAATTTTTGCGCCGTGCCGTACGCACTTTGAGAACGGTCATTGTGGGAAAGTTTAACGGTCATTCACGGGACGCATTTGAGAAAATCGTTTCGGGGACATCCACGTGTTGGCCGCCGCCGCACGGGGACGAGCGCGGGGCCGTCTTGCGACGTAAAAATTCCGAAGGCGAAATAGGAACGGTAATGGTAAATTAATTCAATTATTGCTTAAGGGTAGGTTCGGCGCGGAGCGGCAACAACACAGATATCTCTCATTAAATCAAGCAAGTGAAGCAAAAACAATATGGCCGTACACAAAGAAAGCGCGAGAGTTTTGTTTTAGTCGTTAGCGATAATGACTTACAGGTCGCAGTTAATAAACTTCTTCCGCACGTCCCTGTACTTCGTCTTTATTTTTTGCGGGCGCAGAACAGAGAGGCGCGGCCGCCGCCTCCTGCGCTCGCCCATTTTTACGTTATCTTAGCTGTCGCGTGGAATTTAAGTCGCCTGCAAAATGTGACACTTGGGAAAAATAATTTTTTGACGTCTCGCGCGCTCACGCCATCGATTGATGGAAAAAAGATAGAGCGGCTTGCCGGCGAGGACGAAAAGGATGCAGGAGGTTACTGTAGCGAATTTCTGGCGAAGATCTCACTAATAAAGTCCCTTGATGAATATATAAGAAACGAGATACAAAGTGACATTAAAGTAAAGTAGAGGGTTAAATTTTAAGAAGGCCTCTTTGTTTCTTGCATAAATGTCATAGGTATATATATATATATAATAAGAACAAGCAAATCGATTGAACAATTTTACCCTACGTTAATTTTAGTTTGCAAAGGACTCTAATTCGCTCATTTATCTGTAAAACCGACACACTTTAATTTTGGGGTAACTCGCGAAAATTTATTTCGCCGCGTAGCTCGCTTCGCGCCGCGTTTTTTTTTTAGCTCGTAGACTAAATTAAATTAAAAAAATTGCCATCGACAGCCACGAATAACTAATTGTTTAATTTGAAGTGAAAAAAGCGCGCGAATGTGTAACTACAGTAGAACCCGCTTATAGTGGTCTTCGTGGGACCAAATAGAACGGTCCATTATAATTGAACGTCCCATCTTATGGGAATAATTATTAATGCCACAAATATAAATTTTAAATTAATCATAATGTTATTTTATAATGGTATAGAGGGATCCCGTTGTACCTTGGCCGTTTTTTCATTTGGAATTTTTTTTTCAATTGCCCTAGGTACAAAGGGACCAAGGTACAACAGGTTTCCCTAAATTAAATGCCGATATTATTTATCAGAAAAATTTATTTACCATAGCAATGAGTGGAAGGGAGCGAAAAGATACGCCAAGCTCATTAGTGCGAGCGAGAGAAACCGATTAAATTTATAGAACCGATTTTTCGGCTAATTTATTGGCCCAAATTATTGCGAACGGTGCTTAAAATCGAGTGCGCACATTCGAGCTCAACGTGGCACATTTCGATCTCGGGAAAATGAAACGCGCCGCTCCGCGTCGCGCCTCATTTGCCTCCCTCGCTCGGAAATGTGCCACTTTTCGCTCGAATGCGCACATCTTCGTTTTATTCGATTTGCTTCATCGATATTTTTTCTTTTAATTCAAATAAATATGCTGATTATGATTTTAAACCTTATGAACAAGATATAACCTATATTTTTTTAAATAACTTTTTTTGAAAATGCAGTAAATCAAAAAGGTGTAGTTTTTGGTATAAAAATTGTTTGATATTTCTAAAATACATTCGGAAAATAAATTTATTATTGTGAATCGTGCTTAAAGCCGAGTGTGCGCGTTCGAGCTCAAAGTCGCACATTCCGATCTCGGGAAAATGAAGCGCGCCGCTCCGCGTCGCGCTTTATTTGCCTCCCTCGCTCGGAAATGTGCCACTTTTCACTCGAATGCGCACATCTTCTTATTTATTGGATTGGAATACATTCCTTTTCCTTGTTTAAAATAAAATAATTAAATTTAGTCCAAATACAGTTACATTTTTATGTTTAGAAAAGTTATAGCGGGTATTTTCATTCATTTTCTGATTTGTTAAGCCGTTTAATGTTATTTCAATGGACGAAAATTAAAATTGTAATTAGATATATGTACCTTTGTGTTAATTTTATCTTCATCTTTCTTCGAGTTTGGAGGCGCACAATTTATTTAACGAAACGCATTAATTAATTTGTTTAAAAACACAAAGCACCTAAACCGTACAGAAGTAGACCGAAAAATGGTTCGATTTTCCGTTTACAACAAACAATTCCGTTTTTATTATTGATTACTTTAGTTATCTAGCAAATTCTAGAATGCAAGGCGTTTGCTTTTATCGCTTTCACTTTTGTGTCGGCGAGTGGCTCTTATCAATTTATAAAAATTATCGAAAATACCATAGAAGCAAAATAATTATAGAACCGGTGTGAAAATTACAGATTTAATTATTAAAATTTCTTTGTTTGAATCATTTCATTTCTTATTATTATTATTACTATTACTTTGGCTGTGAAAAAATCAATTTTCGATTATTATTTACAATGTCAGTGTTTCTCCTAAATCAAACTTATGCAGGGGGACCTGTTGTACCTTGGCTTTTTTTTCACTTCTAATTTTTTTTAAATTGCATATGTAACAATTTGTTGATAAAATGAATTGCATCGTAGTGGGGCACTAATAAGGCATTCATCATAAAATATTTGAAAGCATTACCAACCGTTTACTCAAATTGCTATAAGATTTAAAAATTAATGAATCTATGGCCTAGGTACAACAGCGGTGATGTACCTTGGCTCTATTTACATTAAGCAAAATAAAACCCATTGTTCTATGAAAACTATATATTTATTTTTGGATTATAAGAACTACTAATGTTCTTCTTTGAGATGACACTAAAATTGTTTCAAAAATTAACAAAACTTTTCTCGTATACTAAAATTTCACATACTTAATGGTTAACTTTGCAAAAATTAAAATTTTTCGTTAGACTTGCGAGGCATATTATCTGAAGCAAAATAGAAAAAAAAATAAGAATTTATAACAAAGATATATCTAAATTTTTATTTATTGCACGTCGATCTTAGGGCCAAGGTACAATTTATTGACGGTGACCGAGGTACAACACACCGACACTTGCTGTTTAAACTCAAAAATAAAATTAAAGATTATGCTGTGTCAAAATCAGATCACCACTATGCAAACATTAATAAATAATCTTTCTATCACGAAGAGTCGTTTATTATTAGGTAATAAAAATCAATAAGATATTTGAGTAAAAAAATATAAAAGACTTCTTTTTTTTTTCGATTAAAAATGTCAATTGATCTCATACATTAACAAAGTACATTGGCCAACTGCAGCTAACTTTACGTTAATGTCTGTAAATGTGGCATTTGAAATATCGAAAATTATGGGCCACGAAAAGGTCGCAAATATTAAAAAAAATAAAGTTGTCTAAGGTACAAAAGGACCAAGGTGCAACAGGTTCCCCTAATTGTATTTTATAATTTTTATTTATAAAATACTTTTATTAATTGTTATTGTTATATAAAATTTGTGAATTTTCGCGTATTAAAATAATTTCGTTTGCAACACTGCAACATTTTTAGCATTCGTTTAATTCTTTTGGATTTAATAACAATTATCCTTTGTCAAAAAAATAAATTTAATCAATTTTTCAATCATTTAAATTAAGCGCCTTAAAATACGCTTTCTGAATGGTTAATTAAATGGGTATCTATAGTAACAACTATAAATAACCAATAGAACTTCCCAGATTTTTATTATTAAAAACCTATAATTCCTAATTATGAAAAATTAATTTTAAAAAGTATTATCTGAAAGTAAAACCTCGTACCCATCTCTTACGAATTTTTTTCTAAATTTAAAAAATATCATTTTTTTCGTCATGTTGATTGACGAGCCTAATGGAAACCTTGAGTAACGAATCTAATTTCTAAATCAATTTAAAAAAAATCGTGCTTTCGTAAGGTTTTCCTAAAAGCTATCGGAAGTTCAAAAGGGAGAGGCGTTCCGCCAGCTTCCGGTATCAATTAGTGGTTACTGATATCAATTTGCGGCTACTTTAATAATTGTGTTACATACTTGATGATACTAAACACGAACCAAAAATTTGGAAACTACTGTTTAAGGCAGCGGTTGCCAAACCGTATGTAAACGCGCCTCCCTAAAAAATATTTTTATTTATAAAATTTTAGCTTTTATTTTGCGCCCCCCATTAAGACTGAAAGGCGTCTCCTAGTTTCGAAAACGCCGA
This sequence comes from Sinopyrophorus schimmeli, assembly GCA_036325965.1. Lineage (NCBI taxonomy): Eukaryota > Metazoa > Arthropoda > Insecta > Coleoptera > Elateridae > Sinopyrophorus > Sinopyrophorus schimmeli. The sequence goes on along the minus strand of JARFIZ010000380.1, from coordinate 386,177 downwards.
ATTAACCCTTTTTTCGAAAAAAATACACTTTGGCTCAGCAAAACGATCGTAGCGCCCTCACTGTCAATCTGATTATTAAAAGCAACCCTGATTAAAAATTGTGAGGTTTTTTTACATAAGAGAAGTGCAAAATTGGCCTATGCCAATTTTGCACTGTTAGTTTTTCGAATAATTAACCCCATGACATCTAGGAGACGTGAATCGTTTAGGTTGTCATTATAGATTTTGACGTCTCTAAGACGTCAAAAACTGTATTCAATTTTATGTTGCGAAAAAGGTTTGTTTTCAACAATAATTTTGTTAAAAGGCACAAAATTGGCGATTTGGGAATTTTGTTATTAATATAATTCTGTAATATTTAATTGCGAATTGTCAGAGAGTAAATTAATTCTTGTAAAGTGTGCTTAAAGCCGAGTGTGCACGTTCGAGCTCAAAGTGGCACATTTCCGATCTCGGGAAAATGAAGCGCGCCGCTCCGCGTCGCGCTTCATTTGCTTCCCTCGCTCGAAAATGTGCCACTTTTCGCTCGAACGCGCACATCTTCGTATTTATTCGATTTGTTTAAATTACTTTTTGGATTTAAAAATAAAATAGCAATGTATTCAAGTAAAACGATATATGCGCAGTAACATATAGTTTGATAACCACTGGTCTAGCTATACACAAGCGCAACATAGCGCGTTGTTATATTTAATTTAGTCGCGCCAAAGAAGTATTACTTCTAACGTGCGTACATAAGTACATGCACCGTTTTTTTTACCTAGAATGAAATTCCGTTTTAAACATTTAGCAACATTATTAAAGTAAACTCGAAGAATAAATTATTTTAAGTTATTAGACAACTCAAATTAAATAAATTAATAACTTGGAAAATTTTTAAAATATATTTAAGAACTTTAGAAATTTTAATTATCAATTTTTTTGTATAACACAAATTGAATAAAACAAAACTTTATTCGGTAAATTTAAAAGGAAATTTTGATGAAAAATTATTATGTATTTTCAGAAAACTCAAATAGAGTAAATACAGAATTTGTGGTTTTCAAAAACTTTGAAGATCATTAATTTACGCAAATAAAATTAATATTGGAAAAACTCAATAAATAAATTATCTTAATTGTTCAGAAATATTAAATTTATAAAATTAAATACAGTCAAACCTCGATAGGTCGAAGTTGAAGAGAAACTAAAAATAATTCGCGTTATCAAAAATTCGAGCTATCGATATAAAAATATTTTTAGTTTATGTTTTTAAAATTTACTTATTGTTTTTTTCTTAATAATTTCCTAGTGATTTCTTGCTAAAACCTAAATCTTGTGTCTTGAACAAGTTGTAATTAGGCTTCATTTATGGAATAATTCAATTTTTAAATATAAAAAAATATTTATATGTTATATATTATATGCATCAAAATTTTAGAATAACTTAGGTGGGGAATGTTAAAAAAAGATAGGGAACCACTGCTCTACATATTTCAAAATATTTTAAAACTATTAATTATTTATTTTATGTTATTTGTGTATGCTCATAACAGTTAAGTCGAGCCCAATTAATAGTTTTTTTCGGACTGATCAAATTCGACTTTTTTTTTGAATGTCAAGGGATTAAGGGTTGAAGTTCTACATTCATTTTGGTAGCACAAAAGTGAACGTTAAAAAAATTATAGCTCTGTTATTTGTGGACGCACCTTTAAATTTTATACAGATTTGGATTTTCCAGACTTTTTGTCTTTGGTTGGGCTCAAAAAACCATGGTCATGCGATTTGAAATTCTTGAGAAAAACGGTATCGAAGAGCCCGACACGTAATTAATTTTAATTATTAATTTGAAAAATCGTAGCTCCGTTATTTGTGAACGGATCTTTAAAAACTTTTTAGATTCTGATAGGCCGTTTATCGGAGCGTAAGATCAGCAAAAAAAATTAACAGGGTCCAACATTAAATATAGAAGAAAAATGCGCTTGAAGAAACCAACATCTTTAACAACGTGGCAGTTGACACTCCAGATTTGCGCTAGTGCCAACCTAAAACATTTAGTTCAATAAAAATATTTATAAATTAACCTGCGGGATAAACGAGTCTCAGAAGCAATTTTTTAAAGACAAAAAAACTTAAATTACAACTATTTAACATCTAACTTTAAAAAAATTATATTACCTATAGTGCCAACTTAAAAATTATTAGAAACATTTCTAAATTAAAAACAATATTTAGAAGCATCAAACTCTAAATTGTAAAAAATAAGAAGCCAATCATCTTTAAAAACCAACAATAAACACCCTAGATTCGCGGTAGTGCCAACTTCAAAAATACGTTCAGTAAAAAGATTTCTAAATTAAAAAAGCCTTTTTTAAAGACAAAAAACTTAAATTACAACAAATAAAAATCCAAACCGCCACTTAAAATCCCAAAAATAAACACCCTAAACGTGCAGCAGTGCCAAATTAAAAAGGACCGCATCAACTAGCCGGAAGTCCAAATTAAATTCCGTCGAAAACAATTTTTCTCGAATTAACGTGCGCGTAAAAAGGAAATTTAAATTATTAACTAAGCAGCTAGTTTTAAAAACACATGTACTGCGTGATTCAAATGCAAATGTAATGACGGTGTTTATCAAGTGTGCGCCAGTCTCTCCGTCCGCTTTCCTTTTGTTCCAACTCATTTACCTCTTCTTCTCCTTCCTCTTCATTTGTTTGTCAGCGGCGCCTTTGTTTTGCGATCGCGTATTGCGACTTTTTCGGCCACTAAATCACTCGCCGCCTCCTTCGGATCCGTTCTTTTAATCGAGCTTATGCAAATCGCTTTTTTGCGCCGCGCGCGCCTTAAATAATTAAAAAAGCTCCGAGCGAAAAAGCTTGTAAGGTATTAACTTAAGTGAATATATAAATTTAGCGCGCGCTTTTTATGGTATAAATATTCATATTCTCGTATTACTTCTCTTTGCCATTTCTGAGAGCTTTGAAGAAGGGACGCGCAGCGCGCCTCTCGGATTGTTTTTCGCCGGCGAACGTCGCGAGCTTTATTTTTTACGATTCGCTCCCAAGTCGAGCTTTAGCGCTCGTCAGAGGAAAAAAAAGCACGCTCGATTAATGGCAATAAAAGGACGTTTCGCATCGCGCAAATTAAATAGCTCTTAATATATATCGCCCGAAAGTAGTTCATGAAAATTTATTATCTATAGAAGGGTAACCGAGACGAAGTCGTTAGGTACGGCAGATGTTGCAAAAACGAATCAGGACATAGCATAAAGTAGAGAAAAAGCTCTAACGAAGAAGGGTGTTAAGACAAAATGATGTGCGAGCGGGACAGATATCGCCGCATTAAAACGGTCAGACAAAGAACGACTGTTTTTGTATAATGACATTTTCATATTAATGACTCAGGCAAAATGGCCGAAGCTGACGTCACTTCCTTGCGAACGTCGATTGTTTGTGGGCGGATTCTTTAAGTTCTCCGTGTTTCGTTTAATGGAAAATTCGCTTATTAATTATTCGGGAAAGAGCGCGGCTCGCGAGCTGACCGAACGGCGCTCCATCGACGACGACGCCGAGGACGACGCTTTGCCGCTTCGTGTCCTTGACACTAGAACCGCGGAGTCGGTCATTTTGACCGTTTCGCAACTTTATCGTCTCGTTATTTTTATTAGTAGAATATATTTCTGCCATATTAAATGATTTTTCCTAATTTTAATTGATAATTACTGTCCTATAATAGTTTTTCTTTTTAAATTGTGTTTTTTCCCCTTTAGTATGAGACATTATACCAACAGATACATACTATTTTCTTCTAGTAAAGATGCAATTATTAACTGTAAAAAATTAGTAGCCCAGATCTTTGTCCAAAGTCCAATCTATCTATATATTAAAATTCATCAAAATCGGTTCCGTGGTTTAGACGTGAAAAGGTAACAGACAGACAGATGGACAGACAGACAGAGTTACTTTCGCCTTCATAATATTAGTTTGGGTAATTAATTTTTTTTAGAAAGTAAATTAAGTATTGTTAATCGTGCTTAGAGTGGAGTGTGCACATTTGAGCTCAAAGTGGCACATTCCGATCTCGAAAATGAAGCGCGCCGCTCCGCGTCGCGCTTCATTTGCCTCCCTCGCTCGGAAATGTGCCACTTTTCGCTCAAATGCGCACATTTTTGTTTAATTGGACTTGTCTATTTTCCCTTTTTATTAAATTTTATCGAATAAATGAAAAATTGAAATTAATGGTTATTTTTAATAAAAATTATTTAAAAAGTAAATTAATTATTGTGATTCATGCTTAAAATCGAGTGTGCACATTCGAGCTCAAAGTGGCACATTCCGATCTCGGGAAAATGAAGCGCGCCGCTCCGCGTCGCGCTTCATTTGCCTCCCTCGCTCGGAAATGTGCCACTTTTCGCTCGAATGCGCACATCTTCGTTTTTATTAGATTTGTTACATGAATCTTTTTTTTTAAATCACACAATTAAAATTACAATCAATTTTGATTTTATATTCGGTGACAGTTAGGGATTTTATTGTTTTTAAAAACTGTATGAAAGCATTAAATGTGTTGCAATAAATATTTAATTGATAAAAAACGAATTTTTCTTAAAGGTCTTATTGACCGGTAACTGCGGCTTAGTAAGTCTAAAACTGCAGCGGTTCTAGTGTTACGGAAGCTTCACGCGTTTTCAAAAAATAAAAATAAATAAATAAATGTGGTTTTTATTTACGAACAAATTACAAGAAATTAAACAAAAATTACAAGATATTACGAGGAAAAAAATGGTCACACAACATCCTTAGAGATTTCTATGAACAACGCACACTATTTGATTTATTTTGATATTACGTTTAAAAATTAAATTTTATTTGTTCATATCAAGACTGGAATTTTATTTTTTATAACTCACAGAGTTAGATATTAATATAAATACTCTTTGTTATCTGTATTATTAATTAATATTAAATAGAAAAACGATCATTTTTTGCCAAATTTTAGTAAACAATTAACGGCAAGATTGTTAACGTAAACAGCGATTTTTGGTTAGATTATCAACACTAAACGTGGGCGGAAAGCGCATATGCACGAAGAAAAAAAAATTCTAATATTGAGGTAATCGCTGCTCAACTTAAATCGGTCAAAAAAAAATCAACAGGGTCCAATGTTAAGTCTAGGAGAAAAACGCGTTCGAAGCTTTCAAAATGTAAATTTTGCTAAAATTTTCAATTTTCAAAATGCTGTAAGTCCGCCGTCTTTGTGAATTTTGTCACATCTTTTCATTTCTGAACATTTGCAACCCTAACACGTCGGAATCGGGTGCTAAATCAAAACCCCCAAAATCGCCTAAAATTCGGGAACAAACAGATTAACATCCATGTTTCTTCTCGATTTTGGCCGATTTTGGAGGTTTTTTGTTAGCACCGGTTTCGGACGTACTAAAGCCTAATACGTTCGAAAATGAACGCTTTGCGAGTACTTCTTAAAAATAAAAAAAGTTATAGCGTTTTAAAAGTTTCATTTTGAAACCAAATTTAATTTTTCAAAAATTCGAAAATTTTTATTTTAGAGGGAGAGCGCCAGGACATGACACCGGCTATAGTTACTAGGGGTACGTAGGAACATCCCCTCGCAATATAAAGCAATTCTATTTTTTTCAAAAAGAAAAACGTTTTTCTCAAAGCTTTGAAATAGCACGCCTATGGTTTCTTAGGCCTATCCGAAGCCAAAAAGGCTGCCAAATTCTAATCTGATTAGTTTTTAAAGATCCGTCCACAAATAACGGCGCTACAATTTTTTTAAACTAAAATTTTGTCCAAAAATTGAACCTAAAATTGCAAATAACCCCCTGCGAAAAAGTTTAAATTTCGTGCGCCGTGAGACGGTAGTAATGTGATCGATTTCCTTAGGTTAAAATTGAGTATATCATTTCGTCGTTACTTTCCGCACGCGTGTGAAAAATGCGTACATTCGCAAATTGAATTAGAAAAACATATTCCAATCAAAATTTTCGACTAAACTAAATCTCCTACAAGACTCAGAAGCTCATCATTAAACTAATATGTATAATATAACCATGGTTACAAATTAAATGAACCAATCAGAATTTACATTCAGAGCGCCAAATTCAAATCGGATCTGTTTAATAATAAATTATTAACACCTTTAGAATTTTTTAATTGATACTCTAAGAATTGTTTTTTGTTTTACGTTAACAAATTTAATCTGAAGATGTTTTAAGAAAGAAATGTATCAACAAAAGGGCACCTTGTGCTTTTTGGAAATTTAAGGCACCGCCGTTTAATTAAAGAGATTATTAAGAATAATGTTAAAAGCATCCCTTAGGCGATTTGCTTCGAATAATTAATCACGAGTAATTAATAAATAGTAAGTAAATGTGTCAATTTATATAAAAGTACACATCGTAGAATTTTGGAAGATAAATTGTCCTCTACGTAAGATAAGATAAAGCCATCAAATACTTAAAGAGGAGCAGTTACCTAAGCTACTTGTTCTTTTCCTTAACAGTGGTTATCTATCAAGCTGCGCCGCCTTCGCTTAGCTATTTGTCTTGTCAGTTCGCAACCCTTTCCACTATTGCTCTCCTTTCTCTATTTGCACTTCTTGCCAATTCTGGAACCGAACGTCGCCCCAAAAATATTTCACGTGAACTTCCTTTTGCGTATCAACAATAACAGCGAATTATCGACCACGTTCGCGTGCCTTTCTTGTTTACGCAACTAATTTTACGGCAAACATAATAAACTAAACGAGCCGAAAAGCGCCTCTTTTTTTCTTCGGGCTCGCAACTAATTAATTAGTTGTTTTTGCGGAAGCAGCGGCGGCGGGCGGAGGGGGGGAGTAACTTAAAACCGAAAATCGAAGAAGTGGCGGCGGGCGTAAATATTTGCAGAAATGTTTATGGCAAATTAAAGAGACGTAATCAAATGATTACCTGTCTTCGTAACAGAATAAGAAATTTAATAATAAACGACGATAGAATTCGAACCCCAAAATACCTGTCATTTGTCAACACTCGAATATGCTATGAATAACTGACTATTTTAAACCGAAGCTGCCACACACCCCCGCGCGCCCCCGTCGATGTGCATGCAGCTTTTAGTGAGAGGAATTCGACCCCATGCGGGAGTTTCACCTACTTATTTATGTGGCGAGATTAATTTTTTTTAAAGTTATTGAAATAATTTTTTTTCTATTGGATATGGGGTGGTAATTGATTTTATTTTAGTTCCTGAAAAAAAATTAGGCGACTTATGTAGTTTAGCTTTAATCGGAGTTCATTTGCAGCGTTTCCGGTGTTCGTTTGAAGCGGAAGTGCATCGGAATGTTTCCATCTGGAATGTCCTTCGTTATCTTTCGCAAATTGGAATTTACTTAGATTGCGAGACGCGTTTTACTTAACAAATAATTGCGTTAATAAATAAGAAATAAATAAAGGATAAGGTAATAGATCCAATACCCGATCAATATAAAGCCATAGACATATTACTGTGTATTAAAATTCGGGATCGAAGGTGCGGTTTTGGAACTTATTTTGCGGGAAGAAAGTGCCACATCCGCTCCCAGCTAAATGAGAACTACGCATGCTTCAATTTTTTACCGCGTGCCGTTATTTTCCATCCAATCATTACAAACGACACGGATTCGGAATCCTGAGGCTTTTTTACATAAGATACATGTAAAATATGTATAGGGTGCGACGTTAATTTTTTGAAAATAAAAAATTGCGATTTTTAGCGCTCATTTTGAGCCAATTTTGAACTTTCAAAAAATTGTAGCGCCGTTATTTGTGGACGGATCTTTAAAAATTATTCAGATTCGGATTTGGGAGCCGTTTTGCCTTCGGATAGGCTTAAGAAACCACAGGCGTGATACTCCATAGCTTTGGGAAAACGTTTTGAAAATTCAAAATCGATGGGTTTTAACCCATGTATTTTTGATAAAAAATGAAAAAAATAGAATTGCTTTATATTGCGAGGGGACGTTCCTACGTACCCCTAGTAACTATAACCGCTGTCATTTCCACGCGCTTCGCCTCTAAAATAAAAATTTTCGACAAAACTAAATAAATAGAAAAACGGACCCCTTGATTCACAAAAAAAATCATAGCGCCCTTATTTTTGATCTAATCATTACAAACGACACGGATTCGGAATCCTGAGGCTTTTTTACATAAGATACATGTAAAATATGTATAGGGTGCGACGTTAATTTTTTGAAAATAAAAAATTGCGATTTTTAGCGCTCATTTTGAGCCAATTTTGAACTTTCAAAAAATTGTAGCGCCGTTATTTGTGGACGGATCTTTAAAAATTATTCAGATTCGGATTTGGGAGCCGTTTTGCCTTCGGATAGGCCTAAGAAACCACAGGCGTGCTATTCCATAGCTTTGGGAAAACGTTTTGAAAATTCAAAATCGATGGGTTTTAACCCATGTATTTTTGATAAAAAATGAAAAAAATAGAATTGCTTTATATTGCGAGGGGACGTTCCTACGTACCCCTAGTAACTATAACCGCTGTCATTTCCACGCGCTTCGCCTCTAAAATAAAAATTTTCGACAAAACTAAATAAATAGAAAAACGGACCCCTTGATTCACAAAAAAAATCATAGCGCCCTTATTTTTGATCTAATCATTACAAACGACACGGATTCGGAATCCTGAGGCTTTTTTACATAAGATACATGTAAAATATGTATAGGGTGCGACGTTAATTTTTTGAAAATAAAAAATTGCGATTTTAGCGCTCATTTTGAGCCAATTTTGAACTTTCAAAAATTGTAGCGCCGTTATTTGTGGACGGATCTTTAAAATTATTCAGATTCGGATTTGGGAGCCGTTTTGCCTTCGGATAGGCCTAAGAAACCACAGGCGTGATACTTCCATAGCTTTGGGAAAACGTTTTGAAAATTCAAAATCGATGGGTTTTAACCCATGTATTTTGATAAAAATGAAAAAAAAATTGCTTTATATTGGAGAGTCCATACCCATAATATAAGCTGCATTTACGTGTTAAAATAATTTGAACTATATGAAACCCTTTTCACAAAAAATCATCGCCCTTATTTTATCAATCATTACAAACGACACGGATTCGGAATCCTGAGGCTTTTTACATAAGATAAAAAATATGTATGGGGTGCGACGTTAATTTTTGAAAATAAAAATTGCGTTTTTTAGCGCTCATTTTGAGCCAATTTTGAACTTTCAAAAATTGTAGCGCCGTTATTTGTGGACGGATCTTTAAAACTATTCAGATTCGGATTTGGAGCCGTTTTGCCTTCGGATAGGCTAAGAAACCACAGGCGTGATTCCATAGCTTTGGGAAAACGTTTTGAAAATTCAAAATCGATGGGTTTTAACCCATTTTTTTTGATAAAAATGAAAAAATAGAATTGCTTTATATTGCGAGGGACGTTCCAGTACCCTAGTAACTATAACCGCTGTCATTTCCACGCGCTTCGCCTCTAAAAAAAAAATTTTCGCAAAACTAAATAAATAAAAAAACGACCCCTTGATTCACAAAAAAATCATAGCGCCCTTATTTTTGATCTAATCATTACAAACGACACGGATTCGGAATCCTGAGGCTTTTTTACATAAGATACATGTAAAATATGTATAGGGTGCGACGTTAATTTTTTGAAAATAAAAAATTGCGATTTTTAGCGCTCATTTTGAGCCAATTTTGAACTTTCAAAAAATTGTAGCGCCGTTATTTGTGGACGGATCTTTAAAAATTATTCAGATTCGGATTTGGGAGCCGTTTTGCCTTCGGATAGGCTTAAGAAACCACAGGCGTGATACTCCATAGCTTTGGGAAAACGTTTTGAAAATTCAAAATCGATGGGTTTTAACCCATGTATTTTTGATAAAAAATGAAAAAAATAGAATTGCTTTATATTGCGAGGGGACGTTCCTACGTACCCCTAGTAACTATAACCGCTGTCATTTCCACGCGCTTCGCCTCTAAAATAAAAATTTTCGACAAAACTAAATAAATAGAAAAACGGCCCCCTTGATTCACAAAAAAAATCATAGCGCCCTTATTTTTGATCTAATCATTACAAACGACACGGATTCGGAATCCTGAGGCTTTTTTACATAAGATACATGTAAAATATGTATAGGGTGCGACGTTAATTTTTTGAAAATAAAAATTGCGATTTTAGCGCTCATTTTGAGCCAATTTTGAACTTTCAAAAATTGTAGCGCCGTTATTTGTGGACGGATCTTTAAAATTATTCAGATTCGGATTTGGGAGCCGTTTTGCCTTCGGATAGGCCTAAGAAACCACAGGCGTGATATTCCATAGCTTTGGGAAAACGTTTTGAAAATTCAAAATCGATGGGTTTTAACCCATGTATTTTTGATAAAAAATGAAAAAAATAGAATTGCTTTATATTGCGAGGGGACGTTCCTACGTACCCCTAGTAACTATAACCGCTGTCATTTCCACGCGCTTCGCCTCTAAAATAAAAATTTTCGACAAAACTAAATAAATAGAAAAACGGACCCCTTGATTCACAAAAAAAATCATAGCGCCCTTATTTTTGATCTAATCATTACAAACGACACGGATTCGGAATCCTGAGGCTTTTTTACATAAGATACATGTAAAATATGTATAGGGTGCGACGTTAATTTTTTGAAAATAAAAAATTGCGATTTTTAGCGCTCATTTTGAGCCAATTTTGAACTTTCAAAAAATTGTAGCGCCGTTATTTGTGGACGGATCTTTAAAAAATTATTCAGATTCGGATTTGGGAGCCGTTTTGCCTTCGGATAGGCCTAAGAAACCACAGGCGTGCTATTCCATAGCTTTGGGAAAACGTTTTGAAAATTCAAAATCGATGGGTTTTAACCCATGTATTTTGATAAAAATGAAAAAATAGAATTGCTTTATATTGCGAGGGACGTTCCTACGTACCCCTAGTAACTATAACCGCTGTCATTTCCACGCGCTTCGCCTCTAAAATAAAAATTTTCGACAAAACTAAATAAATAGAAAACGGACCCCTTGATTCACAAAAAATCATAGCGCCCTTATTTTTGATCTAATCATTACAAACGACACGGATTCGGAATCCTGAGGCTTTTTACATAAGATACATGTAAAATATGTATAGGGTGCGACGTTAATTTTTGAAAATAAAAATTGCGATTTTAGCGCTCATTTTGAGCCAATTTTGAACTTTCAAAAAATTGTAGCGCCGTTATTTGTGGACGGATCTTTAAAATCTATTCAGATTCGGATTTGGCAGCCGTTTTGCCTTCGGATAGGCCTAAGAAACCACAGGCGTGATACTCCATAGCTTTGGGAAAACGTTTTGAAAATTCAAAATCGATGGGTTTTAACCCATGTATTTTTGATAAAAAATGAAAAAAATAGAATTGCTTTATATTGCGAGGGGACGTTCCTACGTACCCCTAGTAACTATAACCGCTGTCATTTCCACGCGCTTCGCCTCTAAAATAAAAATTTTCGACAAAACTAAATAAATAGAAAAACGGACCCCTTGATTCACAAAAAAAATCATAGCGCCCTTATTTTTGATCTAATCATTACAAACGACACGGATTCGGAATCCTGAGGCTTTTTTACATAAGATACATGTAAAATATGTATAGGGTGCGACGTTAATTTTTTGAAAATAAAAAATTGCGATTTTTAGCGCTCATTTTGAGCCAATTTTGAACTTTCAAAAAATTGTAGCGCCGTTATTTGTGGACGGATCTTTAAAAACTATTCAGATTCGGATTTGGCAGCCGTTTTGCCTTCGGATAGGCCTAAGAAACCACAGGCGTGATACTCCATAGCTTTGGGAAAACGTTTTGAAAATTCAAAATCGATGGGTTTTAACCCATGTATTTTTGATAAAAAATGAAAAAAATAGAATTGCTTTATATTGCGAGGGGACGTTCCTACGTACCCCTAGTAACTATAACCGCTGTCATTTCCACGCGCTTCGCCTCTAAAATAAAAATTTTCGACAAAACTAAATAAATAGAAAAACGGACCCCTTGATTCACAAAAAAAATCATAGCGCCCTTATTTTTGATCTAATCATTACAAACGACACGGATTCGGAATCCTGAGGCTTTTTTACATAAGATACATGTAAAATATGTATAGGGTGCGACGTTAATTTTTTGAAAATAAAAAATTGCGATTTTTAGCGCCGATTTTGAGCCAATTTTGAACTTTCAAAAAATTGTAGCGCCGTTATTTGTGGACGGATCTTTAAAAACTATTCAGATTCGGATTTGGCAGCCGTTTTGCCTTCGGATAGGCCTAAGAAACCACAGGCGTGCTATTCCATAGCTTTGGGAAAACGTTTTGAAAATTCAAAATCGATGGGTTTTAACCCATGTCTTTTTGGCAAAATATGAAAAAAATAGAATTGCTTTATATTGCGAGGGGACGTTCCTACGTACCCCTAGTAACTATAACCGCTGTCATTTCCACGCGCTTCGCCTCTAAAATAAAAATTTTCGACAAAACTAAATAAATAAAAAAACGGACCCCTTGATTCACAAAAAAAATCATAGCACCCTTATTTTTGATTTAATCATTACAAACGACACGGATTCGGAATCCTGAGGCATTTTTACATAAGATACATGTAAAATATGTATAGGGTGCGACGTTAATTTTTGAAAATAAAAAATTGCGATTTTTAGCGCTCATTTTGAGCCAATCAATTGAAAATAATCCTTATAAATTTTCTAGATTAATGTTGTAGTGTTGACCGAAAAATTTTGCCAACTTAAAAAATGTATTTTTAATATCTTCTATTTAAAGTTTTGTAAACGCCTACTAGTACAAACTTGGGCTACAACTATTTATGTGTTACGATTGAATTAACATTAGATAGATTTCCATTTATATTAAAGTTGCCCAAATTGAATATTAATCAACTGTTTTTTATATAGCTTATGTTTCCGATTCACTAACTTTAACAATTATTATTTTTTGTCCAAAAAAGTTGACTTGTAATTTTTTTGACGTATAGTAAATTTTAAATTTTGCAAATCTCAGATAGAACCTTTTTGATCTAAGAAACCATAGTTACAAGTACAATTTTAAATTTTCCCTTGCATCAGAGCTGATCATTTTCAATCAAAATTAATTTTTTTATAAATTAAATATGTATTAATTTTTTTGTCGAAAGTACTAATCCAGTTTCATTAAAATATAATGTTTTGGACATTAAAATTAAACAAAAAACTTTGTTTTTTCGAAAAAAAAAATTCGCGGCCTGCCAATACGCTTTGGGAAACTCGACGTCCAAAGTTGACTATGAAAGTTTCGTCCAAAAATGACTGGGAAGAGATCGGCGTGTGGAGGGGGTGCGATTGCATTTTAACTTTTAATATTATAAAATAGTTAAAGTATAAGCCATAAAATGTGAGGATGCGAAGCAGAGTAGCTGAATTCCCGAGTAAATTTAATAGAAGGCCTTGGTCATTGTGTGGTGTTTTGTTTCGACGACATTACGTTGTTTTGCAGTATAAACAGAAACAAAGGATGTTTTACACACTCCATTGTTTCGTTATCTTGAAGACATTGATAAATTAAGGGTAGTTTTAAGGCAGCCATCTTTGTTTCTATGAATGGTAACACAATGGGCAATCACCCGCTAGTTGTTCAGTCGAAAAGAAAAAAAAAACCTAATTAATTTTCAAATTTACAGCGAAAAAAAAAATGGAAACCGAACGGACGAGAAACTGATGCACTCATGATGAAGGTCCGCGGAAAAAATCGAAAAAGTATGGGAAAAGAAAACGGACAAAGCGTCTTGAATTTTTAGAAGTTCCTCGACGGTTCAACGTTTTCCCACCCTAGTTCGCGCTCATCAGCTTCCCACCACCCCCATTTCCATTCTCCAACTTCGCTGCTAGTCAAGCTCATTTTAGTATCTCGCCAGGCAAAATCTAATATAAAACCTGAAACAAAAGAAAGGCTTCTGACGGACATTTCCGTGGAAAAGTGGGGGAAAAACTCCTTGGTCGACCAATGAAAACTCTGCAATGTTCAGATGTTTTATTGATCGGTATTTCAGACGCTACGACTCTCTTCAGACGTTGGAAAGAGGAGGTTGTATCCACCTTGTACGAGCTGAAGTGAAAAAGGAATCCGACTCTTTTTAAAAAAGGACGCGGCAGCTCCTTTTCTCCGGACTAAAGTGGAATGGAAAATTTTTCTAGAAAGAGAGGAGCGCGTGCAAGATGTGCGAGCGCGACGAGGACGCCCAATGAAGAAAGACAGGTGTTTTTCAGGATTTGCCTTTCTTCTCGTTCAGAAGTGGATCTCTTTTATTCAATTTTATAGCTGGATTTTACTGAATCGGCGGGATGTTTTACGACGTATTTTATATTCTTTGCACGAAATGGAATTACACAACTTTGGAATTTTGCGACAAGCTTTGCAAAAATCCACTTCGGATTACCTTCCGCACAAAGTTTCCGACGACTATTCGATTTAGAGGTTTTCAAGAAAAACACCGAAAGGTTCGATTTCTCTTCAGAAACCCAATTTAACTTAAAATAAAGTTCTAATTGATTTTATTCATAAAATTTGCAATTAATTTTGACTACTTTGATCTTTATTTTTTGATCAAATTTAACATGTATGATTATCCATCAGAATTTCCATAAAAAAAATTAATTAAAACTTGCTAAACATTTAACAAAATAAATGTTATTTATTTAAACTTTAAAATTTGACTAACAATTCTCTAATAAAATTAATTAACGAAAGTAGTAATATTAAAAAATTATGAATATATATTTCAAAGTTGCAAAATATGCATTATTTCTGTAATGCATTAAAATTTCTTTGCTCATTATTATTTTAATGAGCAATACATTTTTTTTTAATTAAATCTTCTATTTTGAATGAATAATAATTTTTTTTATTAAGTATATAGATAACGTATTCATTTTTTTTTTCATTTAATTTTTTAATGAGTACCTAATTAAGTAATTTCTATTAAATATTTTTTTCTATGAGCAATGGATGAGTTCTAATTTCTTTTTTTCAATTTATTCTAACCACATTTAGATGGATGCCCATATGTGTGTGTGCATGCTTTTGTGTATGTATACTTACTAATTTTTTTTAATGAGTAATTCATTGTCCATTAATACTAATTAATTTTTTAATGAGCAATGAAATATATCTTATTAACAATTTTTTTGAACGATTATAGTATTAATATTAATAATGATGGCATTATTTTTGACATCAGGATTTTGCAACTATGAAATATTTTCCCTCCCTTAAATTAAACCGCAAAACACGAAAGTTACTACCATATTAACCACTTAATAAACAAAACTTGGGTCCATTTCAAACAAACCCATAACCATGGCAATCATTAATTAAACCTAAACCTTACTTTCCCTTAACTGACAAAGTAAATGAAAACAGAAATTTTTTATAAATAAAAACAGGAATCTTCCATAAAGTCAAAAAGCAATCATTTTAATCGTAATTATATATTTATCGATTTCAAAAAATCCATCAACCACCTGTCCTATCCTTCTTTTACTTTTTCAACTCGCACTAGAAAATTATAAAGAAACAACCGCAACCCTCGCCCAAATTAGAGTCAATCTACTTTTTCCACACAAAGCAGAAATACAAAAAAAAACCTGCACACGTTTGACAAAAAATCGAGAAAAAAAGCCCCTCACTTACAACACAAATATTTTAGGAGGGTTGTAAAATTGTTAAGTTAAAAAAGCGCTCGAAAAAGAGCTGCCAAAAAAAGCACTGTGTTGACAGATTAAAAGCATACTTTAGACCCTTGGAAAAAAGACGATGTCTATTAAAAAACAATTATAGGGGTGTTTTTGTGGTTTTTACAAATCGACCCTTTCTCTAGTTTTTTTCGTGCGCGGGCCTCGAAGAGTTTACCTAAGCGCCAAAGTTGGCCGTTGTCGATAACCAGGGAAGTGGGTCCGCTATTTGACACGTGATGGCGCTTCGACCCTTATATTCCGCTATAAAACTGAGGGATGCATATTATTGGCATATGCTTGAATTTGCAGGATTGAGATTTAAAGGAAGTTTGAAAGTTTGCAAACGCTACGAACTAATAATGCGGTGTGTAAACTTGAAGCGTAAGCGTAGGACTAAAACCTAAACTAACCTAAGAAATGCTTTCCCATTATTATTTTCTTAGTTTTATCTTTCGAAGAAAAAAAATCAAAAGCTTTTCATTTGCGATTTTTAAAAAAATAAATTAATGTGTAACACAAAAAAAATAATTAAAGATGTATGGGAGGTACAATCGGAAGCAAAAATATTGAAAATTAGAAATTCGTAAATATCTACGTTTTATAGCATTGCACGGAGTAAATAAATAGTGTCAACACTAAAATAATAAATAATAAATAATTTAAAAGAAAATAGGAAATTTTACCAATGTTATTGAATTAAGGATGTTTGGAAAGTACCTATATCTTTGTTCGTCTTGAGGTGTCTTGACATACATACGTGCCAAATACCCTTAAATCAACATTATTGGTAAAATTCTTTATTATTTTTTTTAATTATATATATTGTTTTTTATTGACACTATTAATGTACTTCGTGATATGCTATAAAACGTAGATATTCACAAATTTCTAATTATCAGTACTTTTGTCTCTGATTGTACTTCCTATACAACCTTAAATAATAAAATATCAAAAATATATTATAATTAAATTTTTAAATTTAAAATTATCGGAATGCCAACCTTTGTAAAATTTAATTTAAAATTTAAAATAATTGAATTGTAATCGTTTACAAATATATTGAAAATTAAAACAATTAATAAAATATTTAGTGTGCTATTTATTTTATGACTTATTAAAATCCTGGTTACTAAAAAAATAAATAATTGCATCAATATATTTGGGAAAAACGGCAAATCGATATGCCATTTTAAAAGGTACTTTTAAATAAAATTATTTTTTAATTTTAAAACAAAATATATCATACTAAAGTTTAATTTGAACTCAACTTCAAGCCCTCTGTGGACGCCTATGGTGCTTAAAAGAACTTCCATTTTGAAAACGATTTAAACAAATTTTGTTATTAAGTTGCTAGGTAATATTTTTCCCGCCGTACACATTAATATTTAAAAATCTTTTTCTCGTCTTTTGAACATTTTTTTTAAAACTATTATTAGCTTCACGTTTAACTATTTTCTTTAAGTTTTAATGAAAACAATTTTTCAAAAGCAATTGTTTCAGAGACTGTCCAAAATTAATGCCGTCCGAATCAATTAAATTTATTTTTGAGGAGCAGAAAGTTAAAAATTGTTATGTTAAGAGCGCAAACAGAATAAGAATATTTTTTTGTGCGTCTGTGTGAATGTTGTGTAAGTAAAAGGGAGTCAAAGCGAAGGTAAGGGTGCTTACATTACCTGTTCTAATTCAATAGAGTTATTTTTTTTTAATTCGGGGGCATTTTACAGACAGAGTGACCCTTTTAGGGCATGCATCTTTAGTTGCGATGTTGAACATGCATGATCCGGACGCTGTTATTTAATTACAATTTTTGATAATCAAAAATTTCCGTTTTTTTTTCGTTCCGTTTTTTTTTTAATTTTTGGTATCCGAATTTCACTCAAAAAAACGTCGATGAGATGCATCTTCCCACAAAATGGACAAAACGTAAAAGATAAAAATTAAACATAATTTCGAAAAGAGAAAAATCGCAAATACGGGCTTATAATTTAAGAAATATTTAATAATTTATACATAAAGGGCATATGTAATATTATTTTAAAACGACCTCAGGGCAGTTATAGTGCAACCGGGCTTAATAATAATGATTAATTTTACTTTGTAAATAAATTACGAATAAACAATATACGTAGTTTACTAATTAGTTATTGTGCTAAGTTTTCCTAACGAACGAAAAGTTACGTGCAGCTGGAATGCCGACTCCTATTTATGAAAATGTAAGTTTTTTTTTCTTCCTTTTACTTTTTTTTTTAATATTGTGCATCGGTTTCTTTTTTTATTAATCGCCAATATAATTTTAACGCGGGCCATTTAAAAATTTAAAT
This sequence comes from Sinopyrophorus schimmeli, assembly GCA_036325965.1. Classification (NCBI taxonomy): domain Eukaryota; kingdom Metazoa; phylum Arthropoda; class Insecta; order Coleoptera; family Elateridae; genus Sinopyrophorus; species Sinopyrophorus schimmeli. The sequence continues at coordinate 368,107 of JARFIZ010000380.1, read as the reverse complement.
CGAAGTTTATGTCATTACTGTTACTTTAGAGTAGTTGGCTGGGCCATTCTAAAAATTAAAATTTTAAAAATTAAGACAAAGTTAAAATGCAGTAAGAACTAAGATAATTGTTAGATGGCGTTTAAATCGTTGCTGTTAAATTTGTGGCCGTTTGACGCAATTTATTATATAATTAGGTTTCAGGTCAAAAATCGATTATAATATCGAAAATTCTTAGAAAGTACATTATTTATTGTGAATCGTGCTTAAAACCGAGTGCGCGCATTCGAGCTCAAAGTGGCACATTCCGATCTCGGGAAAATGAAGCGCGCCGCTCCGCGTCGCGCTTCATTTGCCTCCCTCGCTCGGAAATGTGCCACTTTTCGCTCGAATGCGCACATCTTCGCATTTATTAGACTGGTCCAGTTTACCTTTTGTTATTTCCTATGAAAAATTTCAATGCAGTTTAGTGAATATCGATTTTATGTTTAAAAACGTATTTTTACTATAGCAATGAGTGGGAGCGAGCGAAAAAATACGACAAACGCATTAGTACGAGTGAGGGGGAACGATAAAAATATTTACTAATATTTTGTCACCAAAATGATTGCAAATCGTGCTTAAAACGGAGTGTGCGCGTTCGAGCTCAAAGTGGCACATTCCGATCTCGGGAAAATGAAGCGCGCCGCTTCGCGTCGCGCTTCATTTGCCTCCCTCGCTCGGAAATGTGCCACTTTTCGCTCGAACGCGCACATCCTGGTAAGATAAATGACTCAATACCGGAACGCGACCCAATACCGGAACGGTCGTCCATGTTAATGTCGTTGATCGACATTGGCGGCGTGTTTTAATGACTAGCTCGAACCGGTGGGTCAATGATTATCATTTGCGAAATTATATTTAATGCAGTAAGTATAATTGTTATAAAAAGGGCATAAAATATACTTAAACTTTGATGTAAATAATAAAAATTATTTTTTATATTTAATATTTCTTTCTCAAATAGCTTAATCATCAGTCGTTTTGTTTTAATTCATAGATTCGTAATATTTATTTTTGATTAAATATTAAATCATTTCCAAAATTAAAATTGTCAAGTGGAATTATTCAAAATCAAATAATTTTGACTAAATCCTTCTACTAATACAGAAAAACAAACGATAGTCAAATTTCCTACTGTTTTAACTCATAATAAATTGATAAAATAGTAAATAAAATAGTAAAAAGAAGACTCAAAGCAAAAGAAGCAAAAACATTAATACAAGAATAGAAGTAACAGGAAAAAAAACTCAAAAAAGAAAATAAAAAAAATTAGTACTTTTGTAGCTAAGTACTGTTAAAATAAATTATAATTTTAATTATTAACTAAAAATTCTAAGTGCGGCATCTGTCTTTTTTTAAGCACAAGAGAGAGACGCCGCATTATTAGCTTTTTTGTTTTTGATTTTAAGAGTAATTTTTATTTAGTTTTGCATTTATATTAAAATATTATATAAGTACTAATAAGAATCTGTTAAAATATTATTTTATTAAACAAAATATTGCCAAAGTTATAAATTTTTTTGGAAATATGCGGCATCTCTCCCGCATCTATAAAAATAACTTTAGCGATAATTACAGTAATTTTTTTGCAGTAAAGCTTCTTTGTTTGGGTCGGCTACAATTTTTGCGCGTTACGAAAATTTCGATCGCGCGAGGAGAACCGGTAAAAGTGGGGGGTGCGTCAGCGTTGACGTCACTCCAACGCATCAATTTATTGTTAAAAACGTTTAGATTTTTAATCACAATGAAAAATAAAATAAAAATATATATTTTAATTTAATTAACCTCAAAACTTGTAGTCAATTAATATTTTTAATTAAATTACGCTTTAAAAAATCAAATAAACGTTTAAACTGTATTTTAAATTTGTCAACAAATAGATAATGACTTTATTCTACAATTTTAAGTGCCGTAAAAGTTATATTTGACATAATAACTAAGTTTTGTGTTCTAAATATTGATCTATAAAGAAAATTATAATAATTAACCGTAATTTTCTTTTAATACGTTCTCGGATAGTACGGCTCGCCAAGATTATGTTCTGTCGTCCGCAAAAAAAATATTTTTGACTGTTACTGTGTTTTCAAATGAAAAGGTCTCATTAAAAAATAGTGTAAAGTATAAAATGCAATATTCGAGAGCCAATGCCGCCACTTTTAAAGTGAAATTAAGTTATTAAGAGCATTAAATATTTCAACAAACAATTTTCCCGAAACGAAATAAAGCGCAACACTTCATAGATAGCCGCATAAACATATAAAGTACAGATACGAATAATAGGCACTAAGTAATTTTAATGCACATCATTACAAAATTTATGTTGTGTATTCGCAATGAAGCCGAACGGAAAAATTGCATTATAGCCGAATATTACCTACATTTACGGGCGACAAACGCGCGCAATCCCGATCCATAAAGCCCATTTATTGCGGACCAAAGAATTTTATTAGCGTTTTTTTGATAAAAATTCCCCTGCGCCATTATTGCATTACGGAACTATCGAATTTTTCGGCGTTCGAAAATGGTTCAAAAAGTCACAATTTATTTTTAAATTTCCAGTTTGAAAAATCGTAGCTCGGTTATTTGTGAACGCGTCTTTAAAAACATGGATTAACCTCTTTGTTAAAATTGAGAAAAAAAGTTTTGGCTAATGGATTTGCTTTAAAATTTTGCGGAACGTTTCTGTGGGCCCCAAACCTACATAGCCGAAGTCATTTTTCCGGACTCCCACTTCGGCCCCAAAAATTTGCGAGAAAATTAAATAAATCGGAAAAAATACACTTTGACGCACAAAATCGATCGTAGCGCCCTCATTTTTAATCCGATCATTAAAAACAACCCGGATTCGGAATCCTGAGACAATTTTCCAAGAAATAAATGCAAAATCAGCATAGAGTACCATGTTAATTTTTCGAGAAATTAAGGGTGGAGATTTTAGGTTGATTTTAGTTTTTTAACTATCGCCTTTTCAAATATTTTCCATAACACACAATATCAATTTTCAATTTACAACTAATGTAAAAGAAAAACTTTGAACTTTAAATCTGAATCATTTTCTGCCATAATAATAAAATAATCAAATTACGAACCTTTATAGGCATAATTTTGATTAAAACACATGGATTTTATCAAGGACAATTTTCAAAAATTTTCTGAGGTATAAAATTGTTTTATTTAATATGCATTTTTTTAAAATATTACTTATTCGAAATGACTCTAATTTAATGACTAAAATTGTTATTAAACACCCCTCATAAAATTAAATACTAGTATAAAACCCGAATGATCATTTTCTCTATGAATTTTCTTACAATTATTATTATTATTACATAATTAAAATTTGTTCTAAAGATTCAAATTCAGTAAAACTTATAAACAAACCAAAATTAATCAATTAACTCATGTTGACAATTTTAATATTAACAACCAATGCTTTTAATTTAAATTGTGAAAAATTTTTAATCTTTAAACGTACAAACAGAAACGATATGAAACGTTAGGTGAAAAAGATGATAAAGGTCAACTCACAAACGCGCGAGCACTGCTTACTCATATCTTTAACGTTAAAATGACAAAGAAAATTGATTTAGGACTTTACATTTAATTTTAAGAAAACCATTAAGACACCGACGTAGTCTAATTTTTTAAAGCAAACATTTACAAAGTGTCATTTATTTTTACGTAAATAAATTCGGAAAAAAAACTTACCTACAAGTAATTGTTCTAAAGGGAGCTTCTTTGGGGTTGAAGCCATTTCATACACACCACTAACACTTTAACAACAAAATAAAATTATCGAAGAAGCTCGATGTTTACGACTCGAATGCACTTTCACAACTGATACACAAAATGTGCGATAAGAAAATCGGCGTATTTTATTTAAATTAAACATTTCTTTAAATAAATAATGGTAAGTACAAACTAGTTTATAATAATATAATAATTTTTATCTGTGCATGGACGCTAATCTCTACAACGCTTGAACCAATTTGGATGCGATTTTCAGTGATGTATTGAGATAAGCTTGGACTAACATTTAAATTTTAAAAGACGAGGAATTTACATTCACCTTAAACTAAAATGTTTTGTTGATTTATAAAAATACCTTGTAGTGATCGGGTTCTGGGGTATATAATGATCGACTACTAATTATCATAGCTTTAGTGGGATTGCACATTGAAGTAACCGGCTAATTATTCTAAAACAACAATTTTAACAATTGCTGTTGATTTATTACTTGAAATTTTGCATCTGAAAATCTTTATTAATCAATTGCAACAAAGAAAAACGAATTTTAATTGATAGAAATATTTTTATAGCTTTATTTCGTACGACACGACAAAATTTTGATCGGGTATCGAGTTTCTTGCCTTATTTCATTGTTGTTTACTTAAAAAACATATAAAACTCGCGTTTTTACGACTAAGTCACGGCGAACCATTTTTTGTTGCCAATTCGCCAAACTTCAGTAAACGTACAATCAAATCCAAAAATTTTAAAACAAATTATCGAGTTAAAAGCACACAAGTGTGCGTCGCTTCGATTGCATCAAAACGCTTCCCAAAATTTTTTGGGGCGTTTTGATTCAACAAAATGTGTTCGAAATTGTTTATTGAGAATTCCACGCAACAACTTTCCGGCAATTAATCCAGAAAATGATCGTCTACTAATTCTCATAGCTTTAGTGGAATTTATATAAAATCAAATATTGTAGTACACTCAATATTTTGATTAGAAAAAGAAAAAATTAAGGCAGGAAATCCAATAAAACAAAGTATGTGCGCATTCGAGCGAAAAGTGGCACATTTCCGAGCGAGGGAGGCAAATGAAGCGCGACGCGGAGCGGCGCGCTTCATTTTCCCGAGATCGGAATGTGCCACTTTGAGCTCGAATGTGCACACTCGGTTTTAAACACGATTACCAATAAAATAGACAAAAAATTAGTTAGCATCGTTCCCTCTCACTCACACTTACTAGATTTATGTATGTTTTTGCTCACTCCCACTCATTGCTATAGTATAAATACATTTTTAAACATAAAATCGATATTTTCTACCCTACATTTAAATTTTTCATTGCAAATAGCAATAAATTATTAAACAAATGTAATAAATACGATGATGTGCGCATTTGAGCGAAAAGTGGCACATTTCCGAGCGAGGGAGGCAAATGAAGCGCGACGCGGAGCGGCGCGCTTCATTTTCCCGAGATCGGAATGTGCCACTTTGAGCTCGAATGCGCACACTCGGTTTTAAGCACGATTACTAATAAAATAGGCAAAAAATTAGTTAACATCGTTCCCTCTCACTCACACATATGAGATTTTCGTATGTTTTCGCTCGCTCGCACTCATTGCTATAGTAAAAATACGTTGTTAAATACAAAATCGATATTTAGAACCGTATCTTTAAATTTTTCATTGCAACTAGCAAGAAATAAACTAGAGAAATCTAATAAATGCGAAGATGTGCGCATTCGAGCGAAAAGTGGCACATTTCCGAACGAGGGAGGCAAATGAAGCGCGACGCGGAGCGGCGCGCTTCATTTTCCCGAGATCGGAATGTGCCACTTTGAGCTCGAATGTGCACGCTCGATTTTAAGCACGATTCACAATAATTTAGGCCAATAAGTTAGACAAAAAAGCAGTTGAATAATTTTACTCGTTTCGTCTCGCTCGCACTGACGAGATTGTCATATCTTTTCGCTCCCTCCCACTCATTGCTATGGTAAATATATTTTTTCCAACATAAAATCGATATTTCCCAAACTAAATTGAATTTTTTAATGTGAAAGAGTTAAGGATAAAGTAAACACGAAACAACTTGGCGACGATTAATCCTGAAAATAAACTGCGGAGCGCCCAGAAAAAAAAACTATAAAATCTCCCTCGGCCAAGAAGGGTTCGAAACCAAACAATAGACAAATCTCAGGTACAAAATTTTAAATACGGAAATGGACAAAGTTGAAGGGTCAACGACAAAAGGGTCAGGACTAGGGACATTGGCCAAGCAGATGTTCCGAAGGCATTTTACGCTTTTCTTTTTTGTATCGCGCACCGTGCAAGCTACGGTTAGAATGTGCCAGTTAGAGTTTATTATTTGTCGTCTATATTCCGGGGAAGGGTTTTGGTTTACAACGTTGTAAATAATCCGGCGTGTGGCTTCAAATCTAATTTGGGGTCGAAAGGTCAAGAATAATTTCGGTTTAGCGTTAGAACTTGTTTGAGCCTTCCCCGAAGCGCGATCGCCGCCGTGGGCACGCGCTTTTCCGCAAAGAAAAACGACCGAAAACCGGTTCGGTCGAAAATCGAACGTCGACCGCGAAAAAATTAGTAGGCCGATTTCCTTCTTTGACTTTCTCTTGAAAACCAAAAAAAAAATTAATTTTGTCTTTTATGGGTCATTCCATATGAAATCGACAAATTTGAATTAAAAAGTGTGCCGCATGATTTTTAATTTTAATAAAAAAAATTGTAGATGATCTTTGTGGTGCCAGAAATGCTAAACCACCACCGTTTATTTTTTTTATTGTATAACTTCTGATCAGTACCCATCCGAAGTCAAAAATTGGGTCAATTTCATACTTGTACATAATGGGCTCTAGCTTTTTATTTAGAACAGGTATTGAAATGGTTGTTACTTTATTTGAAAGGGTCATAAATGTGCATTTTATGTAATACAATAAAATTAAACTAAAACAATTAGGAACAAGATGGTGACCATTCAAAATTTTCACAATTTTTTCTATTTTTACGATATTTGATTGGACCCTGTGTCAACCCTGTTGCATATTAAGGGTTGATGTCGTGACATAATCATTATTGTTCTAGAATAAAATCTTCTACGGAAAAAAAATTGTAAAATTGATAATTTTGAAAAAAGCTCAAATTTGACCCCAAAGAAACCCATGTGGAAAAAAAAATAAAAATCTGAAATTTTCAGAAAATGTAGTCCATATCTTCGCTAATGAAGTCTAATTAGTGCTATTTTGTTATTTATATTCTCTTTCGGAAATATGATTTTTTTAAAAGTGCTACTTTTACAAATAAATAAAATAAATAATCTGGGAGTTTGACAATTTATAGAAGTTTTATAACTTATTTAAACTATTAGAATTATGTCAATTTATGATAAAATTAATCAAATAAAAATCAAAATTTTCAAATTTTGTTATTTATAAGAAATAATATAATAGCAATAAAAAACACACGATCCTATCATCGTTTTTCCCCATCTCAAATAATACATTAAAAGTGCGACGCTATTCTAGCTCAGAAAATTTCAAGATAGTAAAAGTTTGTAATGGAAAATAAATAATTTCTACATATTATTATTTTTTTTTGATAAATACCACAATATGAAAATTTCGACTTTTATTTGATTATTTTTATCATAAATTAACATAATTCTAATAGTTTAAATAAGTTCCAGTTTCATTTTTATTGGTAAAATTAGGACTTTTAAAAAAATCATATTTCCTAAAGAGGTGAAAATAACAGAATGGCACTAATTGGACTTCATTAACAAAGATATGGACTACATTTCCTAAAAATTTCAGATTTTTATTTTTTTCTCCACATGGCTTTTTTGGGGTCAAAGTTGAGCCCTGTTTCAAAATTATCAATTTTCACAATTTTTTTTTTCGTAGAAGATGTCACGACATCACAAGAGTTAGTACTTTATAGTAAAAAAAATCAACCCTTAATATGCAACAGGGTTGACACAGGATCCAATCAAATATCGTAAAAATGAGAAAAAATTTTTAAATTTCGGATGGTCACCACCTTGTTTCTAATTGTTTAGTTTAATTTTATTGTATTACATAAAACGCACATTTATGACCCTTTCAAATGAAGTACCAAATCTTTTTTATTAAATTAAAAATCATGGGGCACGCCCCATTTGTCGATTTCATACGGAATGACCCTTATACAACATTTTCGCGACACTTTCGAGAAAAAAAAAGCGGAGAAAACGAACGGGCCGAGGCGCGCGATTAATTTTCCTTTCTTTCGCGCGGCTGTTTTGTGTTGTCCCGGGCAAGCCGCAATGCAATTAAGAAAATGACTTTCCCGTGCATTACGAAAACGAGATCTGCTTAACGTCCTCGCAAATTTCGAGCGAAATTTTGAATTATTTCGGTTGTTGCCACGTGGCGTCGCGAATTTCGGGCGGCGCCGCCGATCGGATCCGTTTCGGGCCGCCTGCAAAAATTCGGCTTTTAATTAAACTTCACTTTTATTACGAGATATACTTTTGGAACTTCGAAAAAAGAAGTTAGATAGATGAGACGAAAAGCCTCAAAGTAATTCTACCTACCCGAAAGTCTACGACAATAAATTACCAAGTTTTTAAAAGTTTTGTCCCTAGATTAAAAACAGGCCGCTGGCTTGTAGAAAACAAATTAATGTCAGAAAGAAGAAGAAGAATAAGAATAATAAAGGTTACGTAGATAAATCTTGCCGTTTAGACTGCTACGCAAACTTTTCTCGTTTTTCTATAGGGAAATTCTTTTGAGCGGTGGCGCGCCTCCTTCGACCTTTCACATGCAACAAAGTTGGCGTTGGAAATTTTCTGCGGGCTCGGGGGCTATTTTTATTGTTTAATCCGACTTTGTGATGATGTCGTACACGGACTGCACGACGGGTCTGTAAACAAATTAAATGGGAAACAAGGCGATCATTACATCTCTCTGTTGATGCAGGAGAATCGGCTACAAGTTTCGTACACCATACATTGTTGTAATTGTATTGATATTGATGTAAGCTTTTTTCGTTTTTTAATACCAATTTTGGCTGATGAAATAAAATAGTGGATTTATTATGGTTTTGTGCTTTTGCAATGTCTAATTGTAAGATCGTGTACGTGCCGTCTAGATATTTCTGTTAGGTCCGAATGAAGCTGCCGAATTCCGTACGAGGCAGCCGTAATTTAGAAAACAAATGCATTTTCGTGAATCGAGCTTAAAATCGAGTGTGCGCATTCGAGCTCAAAGTGGCACATTCCGATCTCGGGAAAATGAAGCGCGCCGCTCCGCGTCGCGCTTCATTTGCTTCCCTCGCTCAAAAATGTGCCACTTTTCGCTCGAATGCGCACATCTTTGCATTTATTAGATTTGCGTAGTTTATTATTTGCTATTTGCAAAGAAAAATTTAAAAGTAAGAGAGTAAATATCGATTTTATGTTTAAAAACGTATTTTTACTATAGCAATGAGTGGGAGCGAGCGAAAACATAGGAAAATCTCGTAAGTGTAAGCGAGAGGGAACGATGTTAACTAATTTTTGGTCTATTTTATTGGTAATCGTGCTTAAAACCGAGTGTGCACATTCGAGCTCAAAGTGGCACATTCCGATCTCGGGAAAATGAAGCGCGCCGCTCCGCGTCGCGCTTCATTTGCCTCCCTCGCTCGGAAATGTGCCACTTTTCGCTCGAATGCGCACATCTTTGCATTTATTAGATTTGCGTAGTTTATTATTTGCTATTTGCAAAGAAAAATTTAAAAGTAAGAGAGTAAATATCGATTTTATGTTTAAAAACGTATTTTTACTATAGCAATGAGTGGGAGCGAGCGAAAACATAGGAAAATCTCGTAAGTGTAAGCGAGAGGGAACGATGTTAACTAATTTTTGGTCTATTTTATTGGTAATCGTGCTTAAAATCGTGTGTGCACATTCGAGCTCAAAGTGGCACATTCCGATCTCGGGAAAATGAAGCGCGCCGCTCCGCGTCGCGCTTCATTTGCCTCCCTCGCTCGGAAATGTGCCACTTTTCGCTCGAATGCGCACATCTTTGCATTTATTAGATTTGCGTAGTTTATTATTTGCTATTTGCAAAGAAAAATTTAAAAGTAAGAGAGTAAATATCGATTTTATGTTTAAAAACGTATTTTTACTATAGCAATGAGTGGGAGCGAGCGAAAACATAGGAAAATCTCGTAAGTGTAAGCGAGAGGGAACGATGTTAACTAATTTTTGGTCTATTTTATTGGTAATCGTGTTAATCAGGTGACATTCGAGCTCAAAGTGGCACATTCCGATCTCGGGAAAATGAAGCGCGCCGCTCCGCGTCGCGCTTCATTTGCCTCCCTCGCTCGGAAATGTGCCACTTTTCGCTCGAATGCGCACATACTTCGTTTTATTGGATTTCCCGCCTTAATTTTTTCTTTTTCTAACCAAACAATTGAGTGTACTATAATATTTGATTTTATATAAATCCCACTAAAGCTATAAGAATTAGTAATCGATCATTATGTACCCCAGAACCCGATCACTACGAGGTATTTTTATAAATCAACAAAACATATTAGTTTAAGGTGAATGTAAAGCCCTGGACTTTTATACTTTAAATGTTAGCCCAAGTTTATCTCAACACATCACTGAAAATCGCATCCAAATTGCTTCAAGCGTTGTAAAAATTTTTTTAACGATTTTATTTTATGTATATATTTGTTTTGATTTAAGGTGGATGTGTATCACGCGACTTTAAAAGTTAAATGTCTACCAAATGTGGATCATAGATTACTATTGATGGGTGGTTTATTTTGGCGAAATTTAAAAAAAAATTGTATCTTAAGAAGGTTGAGGCGTTAAACGTAATATGTGAAAACTATTTTGTAAACATTTATTTCGATAGATTAATTGGTTTAGAAATTTTCTATAAAGAAATTAAAGTATATAGAAAGCTTAATTAAATATAAATCGAAATGTACAATAAATGTTGTCGTGTGGAGAACTCGTCAATTTGATATGAAAATGATACATTTTTTGCTATTAAAAATTTTATAAAAAAAAATACGAAATTTAACCATGTTAAACATTGAAATTTCGTGATTATTTTAAAAAATTTCAAATTTAATTAGAAAGCTTTGACCTTATGGAAAATACTAATTATTAGGGGTAGTTGTAAATGATTTACGTTTAATGTCTGAAATAACGATAACGTTGTATTTGGCAACAATGACAGAAAATTAAAATATATTAAATTGTATGGTACAAGTAAATAATATTAAATTTAACTAATAATAGATTTGCAATGGGTATTAGTTTTTATTAATAAAATAGGAATAAATAATTTCAAAGTATTTGTTTTAATTATTTCATTAACAAAGTATTTATGTTGAAAATTGCATTTATAAAATAACAATATAAATAAATAAGCAAAACTTAAATTCAATATAACTCAAACATATTCATATTGAACTTTGAATAATTGTTTTTATTACAAAAATAGATTAACATAAAATAATAAGTAATATGTGATATGAAATAATAAGTAACCTCAAAATTATTTCTATGGTAGTTGATTCAGTACTAATTCCGCACATCAAAAATGGTTCCAATACTAGATCACGGTTTCATACGATATTAATAACATAAAAATAATATTTAACACATTTAATTGTTAAAATAATCAAATAAAAATCATAAACAATAATGTAATTGCGGGTTTTAGGTTATTACCTAGTTGTTTATTAACAACTGTTAAATATGGAAATACATATGACGCGTGTCGCCGCTGTTTAACGTCGCCGGGCTTGTAAACGAGCAAAAGCAGATTTGATTCACGGCGGCCGTTCGAAAATTATCAAATACTTTTCATCAAACATAATAACATTACATTGTATAATAAATTTAACCTCAAAATTTTTTTATTAATGTTTAAAGCAAGAATGAAATTCATTAAATAAGTTATTTTAAATAATAAGCGGCTACGGCTGCTTGATCGTTATGATATACGGTTATTAACATTAATATTACAAATAAAAGCACTGTTTCTGAGTAACCATGGCGATTGTGGTTTTGTGTATTCTTTCGGAGCAACAAACCATGGCCTACGTAGAAATGCTAGTAATTTTATTGTCCTTAAATTGGTAAGCAATTTAATAAGTAAATTTTGCTCGGTCTACCTTTTTCAAAATTAACAGTTCGAATTTTTAATGAAATTATGAATTACTAAGATCAAGCAGTTGTAGTCCTTAATTAAGAGTAATTTGTTACTAAAAAAAAACGGTAAACGCACGCCGACCATAAAAAAAAACTTTTTGGGAATAAATTCTACTTAAGAGCCGATTAGATTAAAATTTCAAGCCACCATCATTAAATCAATTTAAACAACTCAAATTTGAGGCGTGATTTCGTTAAATTTAATAGTAACAAGACAAACCCATAAATTACCATTAATAATAATTAAAACAAATCAAACGTAATGAATTCAACACATACTATTTTAAGAGGATTGTCCTTTGATCATTTGTGGCTCCCATTTAAAATTTTTATATTCCGGACGAAATTTCAAAAAAATTAAACGAGTGCGAGTCTTCAATCCCGATTGAATTGAAATGTTTGTCTGTCTGTCTGTCCGTTTATCCAAGCTAATCTCCAAAACGGTTAAACCGATTTTAACGGGATTTTAATTGACGGGTAAAGGATTTTTTAAAGAGTACTTTAAGCTATCTTCTATCTCTAAAATATTTACTATTTAAATTAAATATTAAGTTTTGGATTTCATGACCAGGGAACGTTGGCTGTAAATCTTATGACATTTTTATATTCCGTAACCGATCCTACGTTGTACATGTTGCCTCTTTCCACATCCCTTAATTTAAGCATTATAAGATGTAAAAATTTTATTACTGCTTTTAGTACAATATATTTTTTCAATGAGTTATTTAGTGTACTTCGATAAAAATAAGTTTTAACTTAAAATACCCGTACAAAACGGGCGAACCAGCTACTTGCGAATGAACGTTGAACAAGTCGCACCGTGACCATCCGATTTTACTTCCATCCCCTAAATTAGCTCCCAGTATTTATTTCAATACCAAAAACAACTTTTGGCAGTCCTGTACACGCACGAGTAGCCATTAAGATGGCGATTTTTAAATCTCCCACAAGAAACCCCACGAGGCCTCGAACGTAGAAGGGGTCGCGCACCATTAGAGGGTGTGAAAAGAGTGGCAACGAGAAAAATCCGTCCGTACGAGCCCAATAATCAAAATAACCCATCATTTCAAGACGAACCTGAAACTTTTCCGCGATCCCGATGAAAAAGGAGCGCGCCGAGAACGAGCGAAAAAAATCGCCCTTTTTTACGCATCGAAATTTAATTATATATCGGGGAAAAGTACGAAGATACTTTTAAAATAAAAATTAATGGAGTAAAAGCGCACGACTGTTTTTCTTTGCCAATTAAGTTTGCGCGTTTGTTATTTTTAGATCATTTTTAATTGCCCCTTGCTTTTAAAGAGAATCGCCGTTTTTGTCCTGTTTTTATCGGCGAGCGAATACTTCTGTACACGTTATCGTTTTCGCTTCGGTCTAGAACAGGGGTTCGCAAAGTTTTTCTTAGGCGGGCCAATTTAATATTACCGAAATTTTTGGCGGGCCACAAAAAAACGGAATAAAATCAAAACAATAACCATAAATATTTATTATTTATTTTACTATTTACTTATTTATTTTTTAACCTTCCGCATACTAGGTGACTATTTGTTACATGCCATATTAGGTGGGGTTTGCCATACCCCGAAAATAAAATGAAATAAAATTCCCAAAATTGCACTTTATGACAGTTAAATGATAAGAAATATATTTTAATAATTAATAATGAATAGGTTTAAGTAGAACACATATTTATTTATGCATTAGAATAGACTTTTATTAATAAAAATACAAAAACTTAACTTTTTCTTCAACTTATAAACTATTAAGTCTTTTCTTGAGTACCTACTAAATTCTAATGACACGTGTCAAATGCGATATTAAGAAAACCTAACAAGAATTTCATTCTTGCCTCCTTATTGAAATACAAATTAATTTCACGGCAATTTCTTGATGATTTGCAATTATTTAGACCAATAAATTACACGAAAAGTTAATTGAATAATTTTAATCGTTCCCTCTCACTTGTATTAACAAGATTATCGTATCTTCTCGCTCTCTTCCACTTATTGCTATGGTAAATACGTTTTTCGAATATAAATCGATATTTACTAAATTAAATTAAAATTTTTGATTTGAAACAGTGCACAGTAAATTATACTAATGTAATAAACACGGAGATGTGCGCATTCGAGCCAAAAGTGGCACATTTCCGAGCAAGGGAGGCAAATGAATAGAAAAAAAAATGTACGGTTCTTAGGGTAACTCGGCGAATAGATGCCCCCCTTCCATATTTTTTTATATATATGTTATATCGATGATTTTATAAAAATTACTTTTTTAATTTTATATTTGTATTTACAACAAAAAATTGTCATTTGTGTATATTACAATGTACGGTCTAATGAATGATTAGTAAGCATGTTCCAATAAAAAAAAATTGTTTGGTTTATCAAAAGAATTTATAAACACTCTTACTAAGTATGTCATATGTCTACATACTCATATTTTAATAATATCCCAATAAATAAGAAAAGTAAAAGTAAAAAAAGTAAAGTAAAGTAAAGTATAGGGAAAATTTAGAAGCCATTTAATAGTATAAATTTTTTAACGTTTAACTAATAGATGGCCCTCATATTTATCTATCAAATTTTTTCATTATTTATTTATGTATTGATATTTTTTGAGTTGATCTTTAATATACAATTATATCAATTATCATTTAATAATAATTGTTATTTCTATAAAAAAAGTATATATGATAAAATTTATTCAAATAACTATATTATTAATTACTTATTCATTTAATGATATTATTATTAACAATTATTTCATAACCTATAAATTATATTAATAATAAATAAAAATATATAGTAAAGAAAAATACTTTTTATAAAAATTTCTTTATCGGGGTAAATAAAATTTCATTATATATCTATTTTATATTAATTATTATCTTATATATTGTTTGGTTTCTGTTTATGTATTTGGTTAGTAATACACATACTATAAAAGTATTATTTTTAGGGTGGTTATTTATTGGGTAGAAACCGGCCATTTACTGGGTGTATTAGCTGTTGTTTAGGTTTCCTTGTATTTCTATATATATTTTTATCTTATACATTATTTTCATTTTTTTGTTAATTTTCTATATAGATATATTTACCCATATCTTTGTTAGACTTATTAGTATTTTTTTAAATACAATTTGAAGAACGGTTTACGAAATGGAAGCAATATTATAAAACAAATTTAATCAAAATTTTGTGCACCCAGGCCGAATACCACCCTTCATAATTAAATACAATTGAGAGCAATGTTAAGTGCTTAATAAAAAATTACAAAAATCATAAAAAAAATTAAAAAGCTAAGAGTTCGACAATGCCGCTCTAAAATTTATAAAAAAGAATTAGATGCGTCAATTTTCATTTTTATTTTTTCTAAATTTAAAAATGAAAAATTAGATAACGCAAAAACATCCAAATAAAACAAAGTACGTGCACACTCGGCTTAAAACACGACTCACACTAAATAATTTACACCCTAAGTGTTGAATTAAAAATTTCAAAACAGTCCTTATAACAAATTTATCATATCTTTGATTTGGAATTTTTCAAAGAAGTTATTAAACGAAATATACCGCAGAACTTTTATATAAAATCTAAAAGTATAATATACTTAATTATTTGCTTTAAAAAGTGAAGATTAATGTATCAAGAGCAATAAATAGCAGGATGTGCGCACTCGAGCGAAAAGTGGCACATTTCCGAGCGAGGGAGGCAAATGAAGCGCGACGCGGAGCGGCGCGCTTCATTTTCCCGAGATCGGAATGTGCCACTTTGAGCTCGAATGCGCACACTCGATTTTAAGCACGATTGGCAATAAAATAGACAAAAAAATAGTTAACATCGTTCCCTCTCACTCTCACTTACAGAATTTTTGTATGTTTTCGCTCGCTCCCACTCATTGCTATAGTAAAAATACGTTTTTAAACGTAAAATCAATATTTACTACCCTACATTTAAATTTTTCATTGCAAATATCAAGAAATAAACTAGACAAATCTAGTAAATGCGAAGATGTGCGCATTCGAGCGAAAAGTGGCACATTTTCGAGCGAGGGAGGCAAATGAAGCGCGACGCGGAGCGGCGCGCTTCATTTTCCCGAGATCGGAAATGTGCCACTTTGAGCTCGAATGTGCACACTCGGTTTTAAGCTCCATTACCAATCGTCCCGTTTTAACAAAAAAATTGTTCACGTTTGGTATACCCCCCACCTAGTACACGGATGGTTAATAAAATTATAATATATCTTATCGATATCGCGGGCCGCACTTTGGGAACCTCTGGTCCAGAAGAAAAAAAACGGGCCTAATTTTTCGGCGGCTCGCTCCATTAACGAATTCGTCGAATTAAGGGCCGGAATATTCGGTGCAAAGGGCGAAGACGCGCAAGAAAAAACGAATCAAAAATTAAGCTAGGAAAAATCCAATTATAAAATTAAATTAATTTTCTGCCTTTTAATTATAGACGTCGAAATGGCGAACAAGTATCAGAAAGAGATAGCGATTAAGATCATTCCCCGTTCTAAGTACGAATTAGAGAAAGATAAAATCAAACAGAAACGCGAAATTAAGAAATGACTCCAATTAATTCTCAATTGTATAAATCCCTGAAAAATATTAAAATTAAAATCTTCCGAAGGGGTTGCTCGCTGCCGATTGCGAGCGCGCCTTCTCGGACCGTTAAGCGAGGAAAAAATGGGCGCTCTTGCGTTCGCCGAAAAAAATTGATTAAAAATGGACGGGCGCCGTTCTTATTCCGTATGCAAACAATGAAAGGGTCAGATTTTTAATTTCGATCAAAAGTGACCCCCCTTCTTAAATAAATACAGTGTAAGGTTACCGCATTATTCTCGTGCAGACACAAAAACCGTAGTTGATGAGGCAGGTAACACAAAATGGCGACAAAAAATTGAGGTAAGGGCTCGCCCTGCCGCCGCATTTATCCGAAACGCGTCCCAAACTCGCCCTTAAACCGGTCGCCCCTTGGGCCGACTCTCGCCCAAGAACCTCTTCGACAATTTTAAGGGTTTATTAATTAAAAGTCGTGTGAATTTAGTGGAGGCTCTTAAGAAGGATTCGGATTTTTATTTTTCGACGAAATGTGGGGTTCGATTTTTATTTTAAGACAATACGTTTCCGTTTGAATTACCCTTGTTTAATCTGTAAGTTTAGGATGTTCCCTTGGGAGAAGACGGGGATTTAGGACAAACCAAAACATCGCTTTGATTTCGTAAAAGAGTATTTACTTTGCGACAGGTATCCGACCTCCGATGTCTTTATTTCAATATTGCCCCCGATTATTAATATTTTGCTATTAATTAAAAAAAAACTACTATAAGAAAGAGTATTAATTTAGTGCGAAGACGAGTTGGAGGGACGCGAAGCAAAAATAAATCGATAACTAATCAGAAATATGCAAATTGGAAAATATGAAATGAATTCAAGAAAATGAAGGACGATTTTAAAAACGTGTTGTATAAATGGAGAGGGACGAAAAATTAGATAGGGGAAAAAAGCTTTTTAAAGAAATAGCCAGCATTTTAAAACACTTTAAGTCTTTCCTCGTTTTTAAAGAGCGGCAACTTTTTTAGGAGCGCGCTACTTTCGTTTTATGCGGGGATTTCATTTTTTGCTTTTGGATTTAATTTGCATTTTTAAAACGACTCGAAATCGAACTTTTTAAAAAAAATATGCGAAAGTTACCGAATAGTTGCGTTTTGGATTTAAATATTTTGTTTTTTTCTTGGAAATTTTTTAATGTGTCAATTTAAAAAAATTCGATAGGCCAAATTGCAAATTTTAATCTTTTTTTTTTCATTTTTAATTTAATTGTAACGCTAAACACTCTTATAGCTTATTTTAGTGGTTGCTACGGTTACGATAATAATTATCCAATTCAATTTCGTTTTTAAAGCGCAAATATTTTTAAATTACTTTAAATAACAATAAAAATGTATTTAATATTTTTTAATGCGACGTCACCAAGAATTTTTGGTTTATATTTAAAAAAATACTTTACAATTTATTTGCTATAAATACAAAATCTGGGTGATCGAGCTTTGCTCGCCATCTTTCCGGTTGCCGGGGAATGTGATAGCTTTCGGTCGCCTAGGCACTGAACGGTATATATATAAATGTAATGCCATCTGTTGCACGAATATATTAGTCCATTGGTAGCTCAATATTGTATGAGATGGCGCTAGAGGAAAAACTAATTGTTTTCAGAAAAAATAATTCGCGAAGCGATTTTTCTAAAATAAAACCTTTTATAAAAATAAGGCTTACTAGATACATGTAAATAGAAAATTTTTTCGTTTAAAGCATAACATATAAACAATTAAAATAAGGCAAAAAGGCCTCTACAGTTAAAAACGTTTTGGTACTTTTTATAAATGTGAAATAAAATTTCTTTCTCTTTCTTATTTAAAAAAATTAATAATCCAAATTTTAACCTTTACACCAATTTAATAATTTAACAAACGTATAACTAAAGCTTATCATTGCTTTATTTTAGTGGTAACTATGGTTTCGTTATTAATTGTCCAATTAAAAGTCTTTAATAATGCGCTAATTTTAAATTAGTTCAACTTAAAATTAATATTTAATTAGTCTTTTGCAATCTAATCATATTTTAGTAAAGCTCTCCCTATATTTTATTTGGCAATAATAAAATACCAACAATTTAAAACCTTTTTTTTGGTTGGCACAATGAGAATTTACAAAGTATTATATAACATTTTTTTTTTATTCACAACAATGACCAAAGCAAATTTATTTTACTTATTTAATTTAAAATTAAATTATATATTTATGCTCCGTTTGAATTTTAATTCTTGCAACTTCCTATAGTTAAAAAAAGCACGCCTTAATTGTTAAATTTGAAAATTTTGTAATTGTAGGATTCAAAGAAATTATTAGCTATTAATTTTAACGTAATTTATAATTTTTTAATAACAATTTTTAAACGACTCTTTGTGTTTAATCTATCTACCATTCTCAGTTGCCACAAAAAAAATAATCAAAAATTGTTTTTTCCAAGTTAAAGCTTTCGTCTACCGAAAAATAAATTTGCCGCTTCATAAATCGCGACGCGAGACTAGAGACACTCGGGGTGTCTTCTGACAGACAGTTTATCAGAAAGTGGGAAAAAATAATTAGACCTCTTCTTTTTCGAGCCCTCTTTTAAATTTGTTTGCTAGATATTTAAAATATAATTTATAAATGTTTCTTGCTCGCTTCTAAAGAGTCGCTGATGAGCTTTGGGAGAGCTTTTAATATTAATCTCGCGAAACATTAGTTTCTCTTCTTTTCTAATTTTTTTTTCAATTTATTTCAAAACGATTTTCTTTTGAGACGCAATTTTTATAACTTTCCACGACTCGACGAACGAAAACAATAAAAGGCCACCTCGTAAGAGTAAGAATTGTAATCTGCCTCCTTCTGCTCGGAAAATACAGAAAGAATAGATTTCCCAATCTCTATGGACTATTGTTATTTCATAAAAAGACAATGGCTAATTTTAAATCGATAACCCTCAGCAATTTTGGACGATTTTATTTTTTTTTTCGCTCGCTCTCGGGGCGTGCAGCTTTTCGATTAGGACCGATCAGTTTCGCGTTTATTAAAAATTACCTAATTTGCAAACTAATTGCCTAATCAGTTATGCAATTCGGCGTATGAAATAATTTCGAATAAATCGACCGTCATAAAGCTTTGTAAATACAGTGCCGGGGGAACGAGTTAAAATATTTATTTAAATGTATTTGCAACACATAGATTTCGAGCGGTGTACATAACTAACGGCGCAGCCCCCCTTCGACCCCCCCTCGTCGATACGGCGACCAGCTCGAATTTCTACGCATTTTGTGCGAAAAACGCGTTTTCCACACGTTTCCTCCGCGCGACGGAGAGGGCCGGATCGTCCGCCGCAATAATGGGAAAAAGAATGCAAATGGAAACGCGAAGCTGACGTCGGGGATGCATATAAATGGAAGGATTACACATGCATGACATCCCTTTTCGACTTTATTTCCATCTTTCTCGTTGCAGTTAAATTGCACTCGGGATCCTGCGTAACTGCATTGACGAATTATATCGATTATCAAATGTGGAATTTAGTTTTGTACCTACAGGTACGAATTACGCGAAAGTCGCCAATTTAAATCCCCTTTTTATTCGGCTAATCAGAGGTGGACTTTAATTGTTTCCAAAAATCAATAATAATTTAAAAAAAATTGTAATTCTCAACATTAATTAATTGGCTTTAATTAAAACGAAACGATTTGCTTAATTTAATTAATTAGTAATTAAATAAATTACGTACCAATTAAAAAAAATCGATTTAAATGTAAAAGCAAAGCTTTGGGTGCTTAGAAAAAAATTATAAACAATCCGTTCGGAAATGCATTAAAATTGCAAGCCGGCTTGCATCGTATGCAACTGCACATACTATTCTGTTGCAAGTAAATGCATATGCATTGGCTTCAGAATCTCCATTAATTCTATGCTCTACATTTAATTTTTATTAATTAACAAAACACTGTGTTTATTAATTTTAAATTGAATCATTTACGTATCTAACACTAAAATTGATATAAAAAAAAATTTTGGGCGCCGCATTCGGGTTAAAACACGATTTAAATTAATTGCAAATTAAATTAAATTATTTAAAATTTCCCGCCTTCGTCTGATTGGTTGTTTATTTTCGTAACCATAGTTATTCACTTGAATAATGAATGGAAGCCATTATTTTGATTTTGAAAAGCTCTTCGAGGTTAACTTTTTGACAAGTTTTCTGCAAATTTTTATTTTGCGACTAAGAAATTGTTGTCCCCCCTCCCCTTATATTACGTTTTTTCGAGTCTTTAATCTGTGAAATAATTAAATAATACTATTCTGTTCTAAGTAAATGCATTAGCATTGGCTTCAGAATCTCCATTAATTCTATTCTCTATGTTTAATATTTATTAATTAACAAAACACTGTGTTAATTACTTTTAAATTGGATTATTTACGTACCTGCGAAGATCAAAAAACCAAAATTGATATAAAAAAAAAATTTGGGCGCCGCATTCGGTTAACACACGATTTAAATTGATTGCAAATTAAATTAAATTATATAAAATCCCGCGCCTTCGTCTGATTGGTTGTTTATTTTCGTAACCATAGTTATTCACTAAAATAATTAATAGAAGCCATTATTTTGATTTTGAAAAGTTCTTCGAGGTTAAGTTTTCGGCAAATTTTTATTTTGCGACTAAGAAATTGTTGTCTCCCCCCCTTATATAAAGTTTTTTCGCGTCGTTAATTAATAATTAAATAATTAATTTCGTAGATGTTACGAGCGCGACTGTTGCCGATTTTATAAATCTGCGTCGATTTAGCGAAATTGTTTCTAATCGATGGACACGTAGAAAAACTAAAAATAGGAAAATGCCAATAAAATAGTCTGTCGATGTTGAAATTCGTCATTAGGCAGCGTTAATTATTGCTGTCGTTTAGGCAATCGGTGGCATCCTACGCCTATGCCACCACCCCTAAGTGCAACTCTGTGTTTTCACCACCACCCGTTCAAAGCACATACGTGCCATGTACTGGCTAGGTGCAATCTATGTACAAAGCATGTACTTCTACTATTTCCAGCACACGAAAATTTCAGTGCATAGCCAACTGCGTTAAAATACCCTCACACAATCCCTCTAACCTGCCGTCACCTACAGTTATTAAATACAGTTTCAAAAAAAAAAAATACAAAATCCGTAAGTTGATCTCGATGACCTAATTTTGAGTTCCGGGGCTAATCGACTCTTTTTTTGCAGAAATTTACCATTAGAACAATAGTACAAAATTATACATCGTGATAGTTAATAAATTTTCTGGCCACATCGTTCCTAACAAAAAAAGAAAAACGCACCGAAAACGCAGGAAGCTATTTTTACAACCAAGCCAACTTTAACATAGTGCAACAATTAATTTATTTACTTCTAATTCGTTCGGTCGATTCGTTTAAGCAATTGCAACAAACCCCCCTCAACGAGCGCAAGAACCGAAGATTAATTATTGAAAATTCGCATCGGGCTAATAACATCCAACACACGGCGGTTTCAATAATTTTCCTTCAAGACGACTCTCGAAAATTTCGAATTTTTCTTTTGACCAAGGGCAATCCCTCGATAGCGGGCTAATAACGGGCTAACTTATTAGTGGTGGACGAAGACGTTCACATCTCTCATCTCGATAAGCATTTTTCGAACGACAAATAAGCAAATTTCGCAATTTGATTTTTGTATATTGTTTCGTTAACGAACAACGCGTTTCTTCGTTTGGCTGAAATCAAAATCTGTGATCTAATTCCTTAAAGTAAAAAAAGAAGCGAAACGGAAATATATTTATTTTTAAGAAGAGAAAAAAAACGAGAAGCGGAAAAGAATCGCGGGACGTGCGCCGAGAAAAAAATTCGCACGCGCCAAATCGCTTCGCAAAACATATTTTTCCAAGAAGAGACCTTAGTGCCTTAAAGTCGGCCTTAATCAAAGAACAAATCCTAGTAGAAAATTTGTATTATATTGATATAAAAAAAAATAATTAAAAACCAAAAAAAAAAAGAAGAAAAATGAAACAAATAATATAATTAAGAAAATCTTGTGGCTTATTTGGAATAAATATTAAAGTTACGAAATTTTATTAAAAAAAAACAAAGTTTAATCCCGATTGTGACATAAGATCGACTCGATTTCGACGAAAACCCCTGGATGTGACTTATCGAGGAGCTCGAAGCGTTCGATCTGGGGTAAGTCTTTTGCTTGAAAGTCTTTTTGGGGGAATGCGAATGCGCAAAAGGAACTTCGCTTTGCTTTGAGCGTTTAAGAAGCGGCTTATTTCAGACGAGCTTTGGACGGAAAAAAATAGCGGTTTCCGGCTTGCGCCGTTGTGACACATAAAATCAACATTAACAATTTCCAACATGGCCGCTTATGTACTATGACGTAGCAACAACCCCTAGCCATTGTCCAATGACATCGCCGCATTTTGCGGATAACAATTTTTTTTTTCGAATGCGAAATAATCGCAAATATCGCTCTGTGCGAGCTCCACCCTAATTTCGTTCGACGAAAACGATAAATCCGGCACGAATTTGAATTTGAAAAGATTTTTTTTGCCCGCGCGCGCCTCTGTTCTCCCGCACTTGTTACAATCAATTTTGCATTTATATGAAAATTAGCTCGGAATTGAGGCGCTTTTGCGTTTGCACATACGTAAATTATTATTAATAAGGTGCACCCATTTGGTGTGTAGATTTGTTCTGAATTATTTAACAGAAACCGGTGGGGTAAACATACAATTTGTCTGATATCAACGTACACAATTATTCTTATGAAGTTCAATTACATTTATGTAGCGCCTGCTTAATATTTAATACGCCTGTAACAAACCTTCTACGATAATAATAATCGCATCTATTATAGAACGACAACAATCCGGCTCTGATTCAAAATTTACGGCCATCTCGAGTGGGAAAAATCGCCAAAGAGTTTAACGAATTTATTTAAAGCGGGGTTCACAGAACTTAAGTGTGTTTTTGTATGTTTTTCTTCTTTTTTTGGAAGGAGACAGTTAGATATTGTAATTTTGACACGTTTAGAGCTATTATGATACAAATTTTGTGTCTCCTGTAAATGCACTAGGCTAATTTAAATATGCATTAGATTATTTTTAGAAGCTTTAACCTATTTTTTGGTCTGCTCGAAAAATGATTATCGCCAGAATTATTATTTAAAACATGTCAAATGCGAGATGGAAATAAGATCGTTGCAGGAGATACTTTCTTTGTGGGAATTTAATTGTACAATTTATTACGGACCGTAACTGTTTTTTTTTTGTATATTAAAAGGTAAAGTTTTTGGAAACTGTCGTTTGTAATAATTTTGGTTTTTTGTCAATTAGATATATGTCGCTCAAATTTCTGCTATAAACAAATATAGTTCTTCTTCAAAATAACAAAATTGGTGCCAAGCTAGGAAGAAATAGTGGGCCAAAAATGTTTTTGACTTTAACATGATAGATTAGGCAAAAACGTACTTTCAAAAAGTTTTTACGGAATTGATTTATCTCAACTAAGAAAATATTTAAAAAAACGTTCTATGAAAAATTAGCTATTTGATTTCTTTTGTAGATAACGCCGTTATTTTTCTAAATCATTTTAGACAATTATATGCAATTAAAATCAGAGAAAAACGTACTTTGCGTTTGTGCCGAAATAAAATAGGGTCTCGATTTACAATAACAAAGTGCCAAAATAAAGAAAAATAATGTTCCAATTTATTTTTTGACTTTATCATTATAAAGCACGCAAAAATCTACCACAGGAAAATTTTTCCTGATTTAATTTACCTCAATTAATAAAAAAATTAAAAAACAGAATTTTTATCAAATTAATTTTTTGAGTTGTTTCTTAAATAACTCTGTTATTTTTTAGATATATTTATTATACTTATATTAATATAATAATTAAATAAATAATAATATAATTAATATATTAATATATTTAATATATCGTTAAAATCAGAAAAAATACACTATTTAGTTATGCAAAAATAGAAAAGTTCTTATTTAAGAACACACAAAAAAAATTTGTTTAGCGCCATCTCATAGAATATTCAAGTACCAGTAGGCTGAAATATTCATACATTAATACACAACAACAGATGGCACTTCATTCGTATCTATTTATTTCAGTACCTAGGCGACCGAAAGCCATCACATTCTCACAGTAAAATCGAAAGACACCGAGCAAAGCTCAGTCGCAAAGTTATTTTTTTATATTTAAAAAAAAGTACAGATTCTATTAAAATTTTAAGATTTAATTAAATATAATTATCAGAATCAATTAATTTTACGTTGAGCTGAAAATAATGTGTTTAAAGAATAAATATTTTGTTAAACATTTTTTGATAAATAAAATTATTTAAATTTATGATTCCCAAATAAAAATATTAATATTTTTTGTTGACAGATTGAACTGTCTTAATAATAATTTCCAATGGCTTTATTAAAACTACTTCGACTAAGAATGATTAAAAATGATCAAAAGAGCATTAAAAGCTAATTTACTTGTTGAAACCAAAACCAAAATTCTAAACCATAGATTTTTTTAATTTACTGTTTTCACTATCATACAGTAAGTCAAATTCTAAAACTTAATTTTAAAGTTTTACTTGTACGGTAAAAAATTACAGTAGGTACATATTTTAGGCATTAAAAAAAGAGATTGTACGTTTTCTGTTAATTTTTTTTATAATTCAATTAAAATATAAAAACCCAAAATAACCGAGCTCAATTTTTTATAGGAATCCACAATTAATTTATTATAAAGGATATTCTTCGTTATACACCCCTAATTCCTTTAAATTAAAAAAAAAAAAATCCTTAAAACACAAAGACAAAGTACTTTCGTAACATCTTTGATACTGTTTTTAATCAAATATTTAACTACATATTGTTTTAAGCAATCGGATCATTTCTTTTTAAAATAAAAAAATAAATTATAAAATTTAATCCACATGTAATTTTTTTTTAAATCCATTTCCTACTTTTCGAAACTCTTCCCTAGCCAAGCAAACACAACGCCACAATTATTTCGATTTCTAAAACACAATTAGAGAAAGAGAAGAACGAAACACCTTTGTCCTTTTCGCAAAAATAAATAAAAATCATGCATATTCTTGTAACGTCCTCCTAAATAAAATTTATGGGAAGCGCAAGAAAATAAATAAGGTATATAAAGATAGATCATGTATATTTTGCAGTGTAAACTAAACTAAAAAGTGTACAAAAGAAACGAAAGAGTGTTCCAGCTAGAAAATAAAACAAGTATAAAATGCATTGACCTACCCTACACAGATTCTGTTAAGCATTGGAGGCTGTGCATGTATACATACGGACCATAGGCGTAGACTCGATTTTACTTTAAAATTCAACTCTTTTCTCATTCCGCGTTTTGCATGAGGCCGCCTCGCAACAATCCACCTTTTCGTCGAAAAAAAATTAAGCGAGCGCACGAAAGCTCGAAAACGAAAGCTCGTCCGCCCGGAACCCGAAAAGAAGGCCCCCTTTTTTTTTAATTCGCGATGGAAAAAAATTTTCGTAAAATTGTCGAGCGCTTTAATTGACAATAAACCCATTTGTTACACCACTGTTCGGCCGAGCAGGGGCCCAGTGTGTAGGAGAAAGACAGACGAACATCTTAGTTCGTTGACCCACAGTTTCTTTCTACAGTACTTTATTTGCATGTGTTTTTTTCTTTCTTATTGCGTTCTTTTACAGCCTACTTATAACAGAAATAACTCAACATAGGATAGGTTATGGTTGTATAAAATTTCCCCTTTTTTTTCGGAAAAAAAATGCATTTTTTTTATAAATTTCATTCTATGCGATTTAACAATTAAATTCTCGTGTTTCTTCCGAGATAAATGCAAAGCGATTTTTTTGGTGGGCAAAAATTTCATAAATAAACAAGTTTTGTAATGCAAGGCGCATTAAGAACGAAAGAAAGAAGCCGATTTACCGCGACGCGGTCGTTTCGATAAGGGAGACTTATGAAATTTGATAAGGCAAAAGTTGAGTTTTGAATAATTTATATTGTGTTATTGTTTTTATGTTTTGTACAGTTACCTTGCATCGAGATTCGCGAAGAAGTAGTTTGACTTCGAAGTTAAAGGTCTCGAGTTCAAATACCGTATGTTGAGCCTTCTTAATGCACTTTATTTTATTTTGTTCCGCGTTGTGTACGACCGAAGATTAATAGGAAGTTATAATTTATCTAATACAGATTATTTTCTGCGGCTCTGAGTTAGGGCCCCCTGCGCACTAAATCAAGGATTAGAGCCACCAATCGGCGGATGATAATTTTTATGGAAATTTCGCCACGATTTTCGTTTTTCCCGAAATTAAATGTGATTTAAAAAAAAATCGCACCCGAATGTAGCCGTTAAAATAAATAAAATATTGGTGATACAAATGTAATGGCGGATTGCTTGTGTAACTATAGAAACGTGAATAAATAACCAATGAGAAATGTTGCTTTAAAGCGCCAATTTTAAATATTTTCCCGAAGGATACAATTTTATTTTAAAGTATTTTTTTATTAATTAGCAGTTGAAATAAGTGTTTCTGATTTTTTTTATAAATGAAGAAGACTTTGCAATATAAAACTAATATAATTTAAAGGCCTTTGAATGGTAGTTCGAAAAAAAGTGATAAAAAATTGCTACGGATTAAAGATAATTAAAAAATTTTGTAAATATCTGATTTTTCACTTAATTTAAAAAAAATAATTGTGTAATTTTTTTAAAGTAACAATTATTCCGTTAAAAATCATTTTTAATAAACCGCTTTAAAAAATATTATTAATTAAAGACAAAAGTTCTCAAAAGATAATCTTTCACGAAGAGAAAGCTGAAACCTACATAAATTTCCTACTTAAGCTCTCTTTTTTGCTTCGTCAATTTTTTGTAGCTATTTTTCTGAGCTTCGCCGATTATCTTAATGTCGTATGTTTTGATCTAAATTGGTCCGAATTTTTTTTAGAATTTTCGTATTTTGCTTCTATTCTTTTTATTAACAGAATGATTTGTATTAATTTATGGTGAGCTATGTGGGGGGCTGTGGCTCTAGCTACGCCACTGTATGGTAGAAATGAGGTCCTTAATTAATAACTCAAAACATTTCAATAAATAAAAAAATTATTGCTTGTGTAAAAGCACTTAATCTGCGACTCGGTGTTTTTGGTATAAATACGGTCCTGTAATTAACATACGGTGTATTTTTTCTATGCAACTTTAAGACATTAATATGCGATTTAAAAAAAAATAAAATACAATATTTTTTGGGTACCTAATGTCCATATGTGTTATTAAAGTTTAACAAGGACCAACAGACTCATTTTAGAAGCATCACACTCAAAATTTGTACAAAATTGAAATTGTCTGCTGACAAAAATCTGAGACATGTATTACCTAAATTTTTGGCTACTTTTGATTTCTGAAAACCGCATTTAAATCTAAGGAAACATTTTTGGGAAATTAAGAAATTGTTAATTAATTGTGATAAAAGGTCTCAATCCTCCGCATACTAGGTGACTAAATGTCACATGCCATACTAGGTGGGGTTTGCCATACCCCAAAAATAAAATGAAATAAAATCCACAAAATTGTACTTTATGACAGTTAAATGATAAGAAATATATTTTAATAACCAATTATACAAAAAATACAAAAACTTAACTTTTCTTCAACTAATAAACTATTGAGTCATTTGTTGAGTACTAAATTCCAATGACACGTGTCAATTACGATACCGAATGTTAAGAAAACCTAATAAGAATTTTATTCTTGCCTCCTTATTGAAATACAAATTAATATCACGGCAATTTCTTGATGATTCGCAATAATTTAGACCAATCAATTACTCGAAAAATTAATTGAATAATTTTAATCGTTTTCTCTCACTTGCATTGACAAGATTATCGTATCTTCTCGCTCCCTTCCACTCATTGCTATGGTAAATACATTTTTTAAATATAAAATTGTTATTTTCTAAAATAAATTAAAATTTTTGATTTGAAGGAGCGCACGGTAAGTTATACTAATATAATAAACACGAGGATGTGCGCATTCGAGCGAAAAGTGGCACATTTCCGAGCGAGGGAGGCAAATGAAGCGCGACGCGGAGCGGCGCGCTTCATTTTCCGAGATCGGAATGTGCCACTTTGAGCTCGAATGCACACTCGGTTTTAAACACGATTACCAATAAAATGGACAAAAATTAGTTAGCATCGTTCCTCTCACTCACACTTAAATTTTTGATTTAAAGGAGCGCACTAATTAAACAAATAAAATAAACACGGGGTTTTCGACGAAAAGGGGCACATTTCCGAGCGAACAAATAAACCCCCCTTCATTCCGAATCGGAATGTATAGTCAACAATGTTTTAAACACGATTACAAATTGACAAAAAGTTGCACGTTTCCACCACGAGCAAATTTTTGTAGTTTGCTCGACTCCCACTCATTTTCAGATAGAATACATTTTTAACTTCCAATTTTCACCCTCATTTAAATTTTTGATTTGAAGGAGCGCAGGTAAGTTATACTAATATAATAAACACGAGATGTGCGCATTCGAGCGAAAAGTGGCACATTTCCGAGCGAGGAAGCAAATGAAGCGCGACGCGGAGCGGCGCGCTTCATTCCGAGATCGGAATGTGCCACTTTGAGCTCGAATTGCACACTCGGTTTTAAACACGATTACCAATAAAATGGACAAAAATTAGTTAGCATCGTTCCTCTCACTCACACTTACTAGATTTTTGTATGTTTTCGCTCACTCCCACTCATTGCTATAGTATAAATACATTTTAAACATAATGAAATAAAAAAAACGAATGATGTGCGCATTCGAGCGAAAAGTGGCACATTTCCGAGCGAGGGAAGCAAATGAAGCGCGACGCGGAGCGGCGCGCTTCATTTTCCCGAGATCGGAATGTGCCACTTTGAGCTCGAATGTGCACACTCGGTTTTAAACACGATTACCAATAAAATAGACAAAAAATTAGTTAGCATCGTTCCCTCTCACTCACACTTACTAGATTTTTGTATGTTTTCGCTCACTCCCACTCATTGCTATAGTATAAATACATTTTTAAACATAAAATCGATATTTTCTACCCTACATTTAAATTTTTCATTGCAAATAGCAATAAATTATTAAACAAATGTAATAAATACGATGATGTGCGCATTCGAGCGAAAAGTGGCACATTTCCGAGCGAGGAGCAAATGAAGCGCGACGCGGGCGGCGCGCTTCTTCGAGACATTTCCGCCGAATGTGCACACTCGGTTTTAAACACGATTACCAATAAAATGGACAAAAAATTAGTTAGCATCGTTCCCTCTCACTCACACTTACTAGATTTTTGTATGTTTTCGCTCACTTCCACTCATTGCTATAGTATAAATACATTTTTAAACATAAAATCGATATTTTCTACCCTACATTTAAATTTTTCATTGCAAATAGCAATAAATTATTAAACAAATGTAATAAATACGATGATGTGCCACTTTGAGCTCGAATGTGCACACTCTGTTTTAAGCTCGATTACCAAACGTGCCGTTTTAACAAAAAAATTGTTCCCCTTAGTTATACCCCACCTAGTACACGGAAGGTTAAAGATTATTGGCACTATTTTCTAAAAAAAATATTTTTTTGAAAAACAGACCGATTTACTAAAATGGGGTGTTTGACAGATTAAAATACATTACTTTATCTGTAATATTCAAAACGTTATATTTGAGTTCAACAGTAATATTTGGCAAATTGTGAAATAATAAAACTAGGGGGGCGCGGGGGGTGCAGGCCCGTAGCCCTCCGCCGAACGCGCTAAAAACATCAAATTTATTAAAAAATTCACAAACCGAGATTGAGCTGTCGGAAAAACTGAAAAGCTGCGGTTTTTCGCGATTAATAAATCAAAAATTATTCTTTCAGCGACCTTACGTAACGTCTTATCGGCGCGACGCATTAAAAATGCATTATTTCTGCGTAATAAATTAAAAATCAACGAAAAGGCTACTGCACATGAAAAATTGATAAACATTAATGTTTTCATAATGATAAAAACAGATATCTTTTTAGAAAAATCGGATAAGTTCGTTTCTCGTGGCGAGAATGAGCTTTAATCTAATTTCTCTTAGCGATGTTTATTAGTTATCATGGGACTCGTTCGCTTTTTGTTGCTAGCACAGATAAAAAGTATTTATAGCTAATTTTTCAAGGGTAAAATAAAGTTAATCTAAATTATTTACGACGCCTACTTTCGCCAAGCGATCGTCTCGGATTGATTTTTTCAATTAGCACCTTTGTCGAAATTTTTTTCGCAAACAGCCGGAGGAATCGTCGCGGACCCTCCTCCGTTTCAGACAATTAGACGAAAAAGCGCAAAAAAGCAAAACAGACAATTAGTAGCGAAGCCTTCGCTTTTTGGACATTTCCATTAACGACTAGCAATTTTAAAATTCGCCCCGTGCAATAAAAAACCTTTACCTTTGCACAATCAATAAAATTAGACGTTTAAATATCAACACGAAACCCGATCGACGTCTGCCATTCCCGAGATTTGAACAAATCTAAAAGCTCCATTAAAAAGCTCATTTTTCCTCAATTAAATGCGCAAGCATTAAAAAGGCTATTTGATTACAAGAAAAATAATTAGTTGGAATTTTATGGTTGCGTTAATTTGTATTTAAATGCATGTAAAGCTCGTTCTCTGGAAATATGGCTAATATTTAATATTCCCCTAAGAGAAGAATAACGTCGAGTTATGAATGTCAATGTGCCTAATGCAAGAACGTGCAAGAACCCGACATCAAGTTTCGAAATTAGAAAAAAAATTAATGTTTCCGAAATCTTGTTTGCGATTAAATCGAAGTTGCGTCGTCACTAGCAAATAAAATTATTTGAATTGGCCGCCCAAAAGTAATTGGTTTAATTAATGGCGTTTCCATGGCTTTGTTGCTGAGCAACCAATTAAAATTGTTATACGAAGCGCCTGATTCAAATTTTATTGCGTGGATTACATTAGATTTATTGATTTATCAAAGTTTCGATTTTGTGAGGCCGAAGAGAAAAATTGCGATCTAAATATATCAAAATATAAATAATTAAAATATGTAATTTATAAGGATAAAAACCAAAAATTATTTAGTCAAATGGCAGCGCATTCTTTTAGTTGAAAATTTAATTTTTGATTCCCGGGACCCGAGACAACTTTTTAAGGCGTTCCCGGGAATCACGGGATTCAAAAAATTTAAAAAATAATGTAAAAAAATGAATAGAAATCCATTACATCACCCTATAATCCATTTATTTGTTTTTTATTATTTTTCACGTCGCACGAAATCCAAAAATAAACCGGGATAGCCGTAACAAAAATAAAAATATTTATAAAAAGCGCAATATAACAAATAATTAAATAAATATTTATTGAATAGACATAAAAAACTTAATAATATATTATACGTATTTATAATGTTAAATTGTTAATTTTTATTTAAATAATACGCATTAAAATACGTGATTGCATTTAAGGACTCGTCTGAAAGTCTATTTTTTAATATTTTTAACAGGTGGCAATTTTTTTGCGAAGAGGAATGTCCCCTTACATGCAGTTTTTATGGAAATAAATGAATTACATAAAAGATTTAAATTATTGGTTCTCTTTTGCGGATCTTAAAACAATTAAACTGTTTTTTTTTAGTAATTTATATTGATTTCATTTTCTAGGAAAACGAATATTTTGCATTTGTGGGGTCCCGAACGATAATCCCCGGGTATCGATACCAAAATTCCCGGGAAAATTGTCCCGGAAATTCCCGGTTCGGCAACCCTAGTTTTTACCGAAGAAATTACTGGCTTTTCAGTTCATAAAAAACTAATCCAAAAAATATTAAAACGACTCGTTAAGGGACTTGATTTTATTTAATTTGTTTTTCAGGAGATCGAATTTCAAAAAATTAAAATTGATTTAATTTATTAATTTTTATAAATTGATTTTTTTTAAATATTTAATTACTTTATCTTTACCTTACATTTTATATATTAAACTTAAGGATGTATAGGAGGTACAATCTGGGGCAAAATTACTGAAAATTAGAAATTTGTGAATATCTACTTTTTTCTTTTAAATTATTTACATATATATTTAACACTATTTATTTACTTCGTGATATGCTATTCACGAATTTTTAATATTCAGTACTTTTGTCTTCGATTGTACCTCTCATACATTTTTATAGGGTGACCTCTAATATTTGATTTTATTACTAATCAACTATTTAAAAAAAACAATAAAGAACAATTCGACCATACAAAAAACAAATTCAATAAAAATAAAGTCAGCCCTGAATTTACGTCATAAAATCCCAAGTTTTATCCTTATTTTCTTTTTAATCAAAATTTTTCACGTAAATTACCTTATAAATGTTTCGACAGCAATTAAAGACAATAATGCAATAACATAATTTTCAAATTGCCATTCGATAAATCCAAAAAGAAAAAATCCATAAACAATTTGCTAAAACTCGAGGTTTGTTTGCATTCATTTTAATAAATTTCAAAAACTCATCGAATCATTAAAAATAAAAATTCGTCGCTTTCATTCGAGAAATTTTTAACAATTTTATGCAAATTAATTTCAATATCTGGGCGACCGAGCTTCGCTCGTCATCCTTCGAGCCTGCTATGGGCCTGCCATAGCTTTCGGTCGCCAGGTGCTGAAATATATATGTGAATGTGGTGCCATCTGTTGTATGCATATGTCAGCCTACTAGCCCCTCAATAATCTATGAGATGGCGCTAGAAATACTTTTTTTTGTGTAAAAACGCATTTTTTCGGGATTGACACCTATCTAGAGCAACTTGAAAAGTAAAATATTATTTAAATACAAAATTTCATTCGAATCGTTTCAAATACCTCGCTTAATATAGAAAATTGTAAAATATCTTATATAGATCTCTACTTTTGTTGCGTTCAAAACTAGCCACCACTGAGAATCGTTTAAATTCATTAAATGAAAAAAACTAATCGAAAAATCGAACAAATTGAATAATCTCTCAGAAATTACAAACGTCGCATTAAGAAAATCGTTAAATCAAAAAAAAAAAAAAATCCCGACCAGTTTAGAGCGTAAGAACTCTATTAATCAAGCATTATTGTTAATGCAAGAACCAACCAAATATTCCTCGCAATATAATTCTAACAACAAAATACGTTCGAACGAGTAACATTATTTTATGTGGGCGTCTAGGACTTATTGACATTGCTTTTGCTGCCACTTTTTTTCCCCAACGAAATAATACACCATTAAAACGTTGCGGATTTGTCGAATTAAGATGCAGATAGGCTTCGGCTCTATTTGGGTCAAACGTTGGAGTAAAAGTTCGCGTAATAAACGCAACATACAACGAACCGAAAATTCCGTTAGTTGCATCTTGGAAATTTCGCAAAAAAATACTCTTATTAAATGGGCAATTGTTCGCCCGGAGCGATTGCTTTGGGTACTACTTTTTCTGTAAATATTTATTTTGTGACGTAGAGGTACGTAGGTGATATTAAAAATTGCATCGCGAATTTCATAATAGCTCTAAAAATACCGACTACGAGCGATGTGTATGTAAAAAGTTGGATTGGATTATATTTTTACGACGTAGAAGAGAGGGCGAGGGGGGTTATAGTTTTTTGAGGTTGGTCCGTCCGATTTGAATAGATTTAAAGCGAAACGTGTTAAGTTCCGAAAAATTAATAGCAATTATTATTGTTTATTGATCGACTTGTTAAAAAATTTTTTGGTGTTTTACAAGAATTTTTGGAATCGTAGTGACATTAGAAATTTTTTCGCTGACTCAGTAATTTTTAATAAAAATTGTTTTTAATTTTTGTGAATAGTGCTTAAAGTCAAGTGTGCACATTCGAGCTCAAAGTGGCACATTTTCGATCTCGGGAAAATGAAGCGCGCCGCTCCGCGTCGCGCTTCATTTGCTTCCCTCGCTCGGAAATGTGCCACTTTTCGCTCGAATGCGCACATACTTCGTTTTATTGGATTTCCTGCCTTAATTTTTTCTTTTTCCAATCAAATAATTGAGTGTACTGAAATATTTGATTTTATATAAATATAATAGTATTTAATTTGTATAATAACTTTGAAAAAAAAGTCAATCAAAGTTTTTAAGTACAAAGACAATATTAAAATTATAATTTAAAAATTCTTAAAAAGTTAATTGATTATTGCAAATTGTGCTTAAAGCCGAGTGTGCACATTCGAGCTCAAAGTGGCACATTTCCGCTCTCGGGAAAATGAAGCGCGCCGCTCCGCGTCGCGCTTCATTTGCTTCCCTCGCTCGGAAATGTGCCACTTTTCGCTCGAATGCGCACATACTTCGTTTTATTGGATTTCCTGCCTTAATTTTTTCTTTTTCCAATCAAATAATTGAGTGTACTGAAATATTTGATTTTATATAAATATAATAGTATTTAATTTGTATAATAACTTTGAAAAAAAAGTTAATCAAAGTTTTTAAGTACAAAGACAATATTAAAATTATAATTTAAAAATTCTTAAAAAGTTAATTGATTATTGCAAATTGTGCTTAAAGCCGAGTGTGCACATTCGAGCTCAAAGTGGCACATTTCCGCTCTCGGGAAAATGAAGCGCGCCGCTCCGCGTCGCGCTTCATTTGCCTCCCTCGCTCGGAAATGTGCCACTTTTCGCTCGAATGCGCCCATCCTCGTATCTTTCGTGTTTGTCTATATGAATCTTTCCACTATAAATTCAAAATGTTAAAATTTAAATTTGATTAAATTGTTGATTCGAAAGAGAGAAGATTAAATGCTGCCAAATCCAACAAATACTAAGTATTATTTTTAAATTATTTAATTTTTTATTGTTTTGCATAGAAAATTTGTCAAGCTAGCAAGAATTATATTTAAACGTATTCCGATTTAATTTAGTAAAAACCGCGTTCAAAAATTTTGATTTGTTTTACAGAAATTGATTTTTATTTAAACGTGCCAGAAACTTAAAAAAATTCTAATCAAAATTTCAAGCGAAGA
This sequence comes from Sinopyrophorus schimmeli, assembly GCA_036325965.1. Classification (NCBI taxonomy): domain Eukaryota; kingdom Metazoa; phylum Arthropoda; class Insecta; order Coleoptera; family Elateridae; genus Sinopyrophorus; species Sinopyrophorus schimmeli. The sequence continues at coordinate 332,478 of JARFIZ010000380.1, read as the reverse complement.
CGACTATTCGTTAATTTCTTTAAAACGGCTGGTCAAATTGAAATAGGACTTTTGGCAATTAAAATAAAACTAAATTTAAGTAAATAGGTGTCTGAGCGATTCTCAAAAAATTTTTTTAAATATTCTACAAATTTCCGAATATTAACGATAAAACAGATTTTTGATATTTTACAGATAAAATATTGTATTTTATTATACAAAAAATTATATTTCAATGCATCGGTCTGTTTTTAAAAATTATTTTTTTTTAAATATTTTGAGTAACCTTTAAGACTTTTCATAAAAAATTACATAATTAATTCACAAGTTTTAATTTTTAAAAATAATTACTCAGATTTAAATGAGTTTTTTTAGAAACCAAAAAAGACAAAAATTGAGTTAATACGTGCCTTAGAATTTTTTACCTCACTCGAAATTTCTAAAATTTAATCTTAAGTTTTATTTTTTGACAAATTTTGATTTTTTGTTGTCTTGCTCACACCTAATCTAATTGATAATCCGAAGTTTTATATGTAGAAATTGTTTAAAAAAAATACTCGAAATAATTTTGTGTGAACTCAAACCAAAATTGAACTAAATTGTTTAAGTTATTAAATTATCTAATTTAAAGTGAGGTTAATGTGGATAAATACGAGGATGTGCGCATTCGAGCGAAAAGTGGCACATTTCCGAGCGAGGGAGGCAAATGGAGCGCGACGCGAAGCGGCGCGCTTCATTTTCCCGAGAGCGGAAATGTGCCACTTTGAGCTCGAATGTGCACACTCAGTTTTAAGGACGATTCACAATAGTTACAGCCCGGCACGTTACGACTTCAGAATCTTCAAAAGTGTAACCCTATACCCCAAAAAAAAATATTTCTGGCAACCTGAAGCCATTTATTGTCGCCCAAATTGGTAGTGGGCGTAACTGTCTATCCGTGTGACAAGAATCTATTTCAAATGTCAAATGTCAAATTAAAATGGGATTTTTAGAAATCAAAATAAGACTAAATTTAAAAAAATAAGTGTCTGAATGATTCTCTCAATTTTTTTTTTTTAATTCTACAAATTTCGCTAATGTTAACGTTAAGACAGATTTTTGATATTAGAGATAAAATATTGTATTTTAATATTCTTCAAAAAAATATTTTTCAATGCTTTGGTCTCTTTAAATTTTTTTTTTAATAGTTTGGGTAATACTTTTAATAAAAATTACATAATTAATTCACAAGTTTTTAATTTCTTAAAAATTGTTATTCAGATTTAAATGGTTTTTTTAGCAACCAAAAAGACGAAAATAGGGTTAATACGTGTCTTAGAGATTTTTAACCGACTCGAAATTGCCAAAATTGTTTTTTGATAAATTATGATTTTATTTTACCTTGCCCACATCTAATCTAATTCACGAATATAAATTTTAAACTATTGCATTTTGCCTTCTTATAATCCGAATTTATATATGTAAAAATTCTTTAAAAAAAATACTCAAAATAATTTTGTGTGAACTCAAACCAAAATTGAACTAAATTTTTTAAGTTATTGATTTATCTAATTTAAAGAGAGATTAATGTGGATAAATACGAGGATGTGCGCATTCGAGCGAAAAGTGGCACATTTCCGAGCGAGGGAGGCAAATGAAGCGCGACGCGAAGCGGCGCGCTTCATTTTCCCGAGATCGGAATGCGCCACTTTGAGCTCGAATGTGCACACTCAGTTTTAAGGACGATTCACAATAATTACAGCCAGGCACGTTACGACTTCAGAATCAAACAAATTTAAACATTTTTATGATCTTTGCTCGACCTTAAATTCAAAAAAAAATATTTCTGGCAAGCTGAAGCCATTTATTGTCTCCTAAATTGGCAGTGGGGGTAACTGTCCACCCGTGTGACAAGAATCTATTTCAAATTCAATTCAAGTTAACATTAAATGACAATAAAATAAACCTATTCTAGATTCGACGTTTTCCCTACTTTTACATACACACTGACAAACCTTCGCATCAAGACCTTGACCCAAGGCACGCTCGTAACCAATTTTAATACTGCCCCATCAGGATTTTACGAAGTCCCCAAATCAGCGTAACAAAAAATATTTGTTTACAATTTACAGGACCGTATTTATAAGAAAACCACAATTAAATCTCATTTTAAAAACCTTCAAACAAAATTAATTAAACATAACCCTATATTTTTTTCAAATGGACGCTACGATATTCAACAAAAAAATTACAGGACCGTATCTCCACCGTCGACACCTAACCTCCCTTCGAGCTCTTTCAATCTCATCAATACGACTTAAAAAAATTCTCAGCACACTTCTGCGCACCTAAAAAAAACAACCGGGCCATTTTCGTAAAACCAAAATTGCAAATTTAATAATAACCAAATCGACCTCGGTCTATTTTAAAAAAAAGACAAATTTTTGCACCTTTGACCTTGATCATTTTTACCCGATATTTTATTAAAAGGACGTTCGGCAGAGCGAAGGAAGAAAATTTTTCGTCCCAGCGCCGAACCGAGAGCAAGTGGGCCGGGCGGCGGAGCGCGGACGAAAACCGCTCGAAAAAATCGCGACCCGCACTATAGAAATGCATAAGTCTATTTTATATACAAGCATGCACTTATACAGTACGCATTCGTCTCTGTTCAATGCATCGGCGAATGCACCTAAACGCATCCGTCTCGCTTCGCCTTATGCAATTTTCCTGTCCCCACTATTCGCAAACCGCCTTCGATTCTAAGTGCAGCTTTCTTACAACTAAGATGCTCGATGTTTCTTAAACTTAAATCATAGATATGTTTGATAAAATGGCCGTTAATTTCTTTTTCGCCTTTCGCAATACGCGCGCCGAATTCGGGCCGAATTCTATGTCATGAGTTCGCCGAGAAGTGCGCAATTTTGTGTGTTTTCGCCCGTTTTAAATTAATTAAGTGATGCTAATGCCGAGGTTGATCCAAAGTGTGTGCGAAAATGTGCGGGAATGAACTTGAGCGCTGTTTTTAATTGGTTGGTAATTATTTTCGATAATTGTTCGATAAGATGCGGCTCGCTTTTTCGAAAAGCCCGCCCTTTTCCGCTTCCGCTCGAAATTCCTCCGCCGCACAAAATCTCGCGAACCATTTTTCTAAAAAACCCATCACTTCTTATTTTAATTTTTTTTGATTTTTTTTTGATTTTTTTTTTGGATTTTTTTGATTTTAAATTAAACACTTCGACAAATTAAATCGATACGTGACGTGCGCCATTGACAGGTTGCGATTTGGTGGAAAAACGCGTCATCGCGCAAAAAATTGGTAAAAATGGCTTCGGCAAATATTAGATCAAGCAATTCGTTAGTCGATGATAAAAATAGACTGTTTGTGCAGCCATCTTGCGTTTTATATCGAGAAGAAAAAAAATATTTTGAAATGATCGCAAAGGAGAAAAATCGGTTTTTCGCGGAGCTTTCGGCGATTTCCTTTCGCAGAGCTTCGGCGGTAGAACGCGCGGTTCGCCTGGCCCCTTTGAATTTTTCGCGATTTTTTTTTCGTCGATTTTAAATTTTTTTGTTCGAAACGTTGGCAAGAATTCGAAGTTTCTTTATTTTTAGAAATCTTTTGTTGAATTTGTTGAAAGGGCGTGCGGCTCGACGCTTTTCTTCGCGATTTTCTTCTTTTTTTTTTTGATTTTCCAGTTTTGGATTTGACGAATTTTCAGTGTAAGTTTTTTTTTCTGTGTTTTTAATTGCGTTCGTTAATTTCGAATTGTTTTCGTTTAAAGTGCGTCGTTGGGAATTGATCGAGGCAAAAAAAAAGGATTAAACTTGAACTTCGAGCGTAATTTTTTCGCGCTGATAAAATTTTCCACGTGATTTTTACGATTTTTGATTAAAAATGGCAAGCGGGAATGGATGCAATTGTGTTACCTAATTGACATCAAAACCTTATTCTACTAATCTAGTGATGGGGTACTTTTTAAAAAATTCTTATCGGCCAGATAAAGCGGTTTCAAGTTCAGATGGATGCATTTTTGTAGTTGTTGAAGTGGCTGTGAAAAATCGATTTTTGCTTAGTTTTCTTCGGCGATTTGCGCGAAGAAGCTTTGCTCCTTTTGTCTTAACTTTTTTTTTTCGCACGATGGTAAGAGCTTTTACACCTTCTATTTCGATTTCGCGATTAAAATAATATGCATTTTTGGCTATTAATCTTTGTGGCGCCCATTCGAGATATATTTTTAGATTTTATTAAACAAATAACTATTGTTTATAATTAGTAGAAATCTTCGAAGCGTTTCCGTCGATTTTAATAATTCGACTCGGAAAACTTCGTTGGGGGCAGACGATCACAAAGCGCTTAAAAAAAATCCGACTTACCTTTGATTTGGAGACGAGGCCATCTGCAACAGAACAACTAAATTAGTTTTTTTCGTGTTTTCGAACTTAGATAAAAAAAATTAATAAATTAAATACCACGCCCTAATAATTTATGTTAATTATGCAAAACTGTTAGTCGCATAAGTCTCTAATCCGCTTTGGTTTATCGGAATTTTTCTCCGTGTTGAAAAGTGGACTTTCTGGCCGTGTTGCGAAAAGGTCGGTCGAAAGCTCCATTGAAATGGGATGAAGTAGGAGTAAATTGGGGTGTATCTAGAAATCGGTGGGTCCCTCGAATTTGAACAGTACAAATATTGGTTCAATTTGTTTATTTTAAGCGTATTAATTTTTATCTTGTTGATTGTGACGTTCGAAGCGATAAAAACGTAAATTAAGAGGCAGGCTGCAGGTTTGTTGCAAAATAAAGCGCTTTTGGGTTCTTTGAATTAGATGCGACGAAAAAAATGATGTTTATAACAACTAGAAAAAATAATTTATTTTTATGATATATTTATTTATGCAATCTTGTATGCCTTCTTTTTCATTTAAGTTTAAAAAATACAAGTAATATAGAAGTGTATAGCTAGAATATTAATTAAAGTTATATTGCCACTTGCTTGTTATTTAATTATTGCTGAAATTTAACTAAAATTTCTGAAATAAGACAATTCTATACACTATGTATTTTGACACTTGTATTTGTTTTTTTATCAATCAATTTATTGCCATTATTATTATCATCAGGAAAAAATCCACACAATTATGTATCTCATAGGGATGTCAACATATCTGTATATAGTCCTGAATTACAAAATAAAAAAAATCATTACATAAAAAAATAGAATACGTATTACAAATGAGAAAGAAAACTAAAAAGGAACTAAAACACTTATATGCTAAAATATACAAAAGAAAAAAGAATATAATTATAGTACAAAAACTAGAGAAAATTAAGTTTAGTAGATTTAAGTCAACTTGCTTTTAATAATAATTTTTTTACTGTCAATACTTTCAATAGATTGAATTGATTTAATAAAGTAAATAATAATTTTTATTAAGTTTAAATAATTTTACTTTTATTAACTAAATAGTTTTGATTAATTTTATATGGGTCATTCAGTGGTACGTTTTAATGTAATACTAAGCCAGTAAACGACTGACTATTTTAAAATATTAATATTTTTATTTATTACATATGCATTGAAAAACAAAACAAGAAGAAATGAAGAACAACAAAACAAAAAGAGATAATAAAAAAGAATTAAAATTTCATTACAAGCCGAAAAAAGAAAGGAAAACCCAGATAGAGTAACAATTAAAAAAAAGCGTCAAAATCTTTATATTTAACACATTCATCCAAAAAAAAATGATAAAAAAAAAGATATCAGTTAAAAAAATTTTTTATAGGCATATTTTCTAATTACCAACTATTTAAAATGAAGTATACAAAATCTTATAAATTATTCATTGCTAATAGGGAAATTAATTATAGCTCATTTAGTGGGCTATACACGGTCATTCTTTACACAAAAGTGTTCGTTAACTGAACTTTTCATTTTAAACTGTATATAATTGGTGTTACAAAGTTCATGCCCAAATTGCGATGTTTAATAAAATCTTCTAAAAAAGTTATGGTGTTCATTTCTAAAAATTTGGAATGACATTTAAACAATTATTGTTATTATTCAATTAAAGTGTTGTTTTTTTTCCTGCAATTTAAGAACAGTAGCAATCAGTTTTTTCTTATTGATTTAAAAGTCAGAATAAGAAAACTGGGTTAATAAATCTCTATTCATGTTCGAACAAAATTGCTGCAATTATTTGTAAAAAAATTCTAGACAAACGCATTTAGAAATAAATACTTGCTATTAAAAACAACTACCAAGAGACGACATAATTACGATTCAGACTAATCAATTTAAAAAAAAAATATAAAAGACATTTTATTTTTAAGTTTTTTAGCACAATTTTGTGTATAGCGCTTTTTCTGTTTACATTTTTCTTAAATCGAATTTGAAACCTTAAAAAAAAAAATGTATTTTTTCTAAATATGGTTTTTCTTAAAAATCAATCGTTATTCAAAGAAACATAGAAAACCTTAAAATCCAAAATCATTAATAAAAAAATTGATAATTTAGGAATATCTGTATGTACATAAAGATCTTCATATATTTTTCTTATTAAATTTAAAAACCAACTTTTAATTACATTCTTTAATTTTTAACGCATGAATTTTTATTCAAATCCAAAAATTACTATCTTTTGTGCCATTTCAGAAGAAAAAACAAATCAAAATAAACAGAAAAGCAAAGTGTACTAATAAAAAGCATATTAGTAAAAAATAATAATTAATCGAATTTAATCGATCACAATCGCATCATAATTAACAAAGGTAGAGCTTTCAATAAAGCTCTAAATTAGATTATTAAACAAGCGTAACCATAGTTACATAATAAATTAGCCAATCGAAATACTCATTCGAAGCGCCTCAATTCGAATTTCTAAAATTATCCTAAAATTGAAAACCAAAGCCGAAAATTTGAATTATGTTAAAAAAAATTCTTCGTGTTCTTTTCTGTGCCTCCTAGAACAATCGGTCGTAAAATTATAATAATAAAATTAGCGTACATATCTACAGTACGCATACTATTATTACAACAACCATTTTCAAGAAAATTTAGAGCTCGTTATTATTTTTTTTAAATTGAATACTGGTAGGCGGAAGACAACACCAATTTTTTTAAGTTGCGGTGCGTGGGATTTGAAAAAAACGCGCTTTGTTAAAATTGAGTGCGTAATTTTTTTCCAAAAATCAAATTTCGTCGCGGTCCCTTCGTTTTTTATAAAAGGACAGTAGGCAAGGGAAGCGCGAAAGCGTCGTGCAAGTTCAACCCCGGAGCGCGCGATCAACCCTTATTTTTCGTACAGCTACGGACCTCTAGCGGCCAAAAGTCGCAAACGGAGCGCGTCTCGCCTCTTATTCTCGCAGAACTTGGTCGGGATTAAAATGATCGTATAATTATACATCCCACACAAAGAGTGAAAGTAATTTAATAATTAAACTAAAATAAATTACAGGTTAGCACAATAAACACCTGCGCTATCTGACATAATAATTTTCGAACTGCGAACGACCGAGATACGTTTATTATCGCCACCAACTCGGGAGGGAAAAAAATCCTTCAATATTTATGGAGAGAAGGCAGCTCGGGAAAAAAGCTCGGAAGTGCCTTATTAGGTAAAATTAATACAGTTTAGCAGAATATGCAATTAAGTATTATCGAAAAGAATATCTAATTACTTTTATTCTAAAAGACCAAAAAGTACATGCAGTTTAAATTATGGCGGCCGATAAAATCGCCTACACTATGTTAAAAATGTTAAACAGCGTGTAATTTAAAATTCAGATTTTTGTATTAATTTAACACAACCTTTTATGTTCGTTGCACGCAATACGCGACGTCCAACCCCATCTAGCTCGTTCCGCCGGCACGAATTAATACGTTGAGCGGCTACGAAAAAATCGGATCGGGGGGCCGGGCGCGAAAAAAAGCAGGGTGGTCACTTTTAAAAATAAGGGTGGGATTTAAAAAATCGGCGGAAGGGGGCATCTAAGACGGGGCGAGCTAGGGGAGGAAAAAAAGTAGGGCGCCCTCGCCGACGAAAAAAAAACCCTCGCCCTTTTCCCCTAGGCCGGGCGGGAAAAAAAAACGCGTGATTCACGCGCGCAAATAAAAGGGGGCCCGCACGAAAGAATCGAAAATTTAATTTTTCGATGCACACACGATAATTTAGAAAAGTTGGCACGGTTTCTGTAAGCACGAAATATTTTTAGTGCGCTGAACGAACTCTTGCCAATAAGTTTGGCGGAAAAAAAAAGGGAAAGAGGAAAAAAAAAGCGCGCGGTTCGGCGACGAGGAAAAGCTCGCGTGCGTGTGTGCGAAGCTTTAGCTTTAAACAAATTCGTAGAGGGAAAACAAACGGGGCAAAAGAAACGGGGAAGAAATAAAAGCGCTCCATAAAAAGTATCCCTTAACGTAAGCATTTGCGATAGCCTCCCCTCGATTAGGTGGGGAGAAGAAAAAAATAACAAGGAGTAATTTTTTTCGTGGCAACGGAGAGGGGAGAACTCCGTGAGATCACTCCTTAAACTTCCCTTAAAAGGCGCATGCGCTTTCCTAAGATACAATTCTAAGGTTCTGCTTTCCTTGCTTTTCACGTTAGTCTTGTATAAAACCGTCGCATTTCCAACCCTTGCTTGATGCTTTGCGTCCCTTTCCAGCACGTCGTTCTTGCATAGCGGCCTCTCGCTCGTTCCTTGTCGATGTTTTGCGCCGTTCTCTCTCACGTTCATTGGACTTGTATATGTCAAATCTTCTCTGCATGTTTCTACCCTTATTTTCAAGAGTTTAAAGGCGTCGTTTTCAGACGCTGGTCGTCTTTTCGCGACGCCGACGATTTTCTTAGTTATCAACCGACTTTCTTATCGTTTAGACGCATCGCGGCGCTAGATCTTAGAGAAAACGCGAAAATCACAAGTCCAAACTTAACGTGAGGAAAAATTTTCTTCGATCGCCTACGAACATTTTTTTACGATCGCGAACCAACCGGCGCCGATTTTCTTCGCTTCTCGCTCAAGTGATTTCGGAAAGAAAAAATTTATTTTTTTTTCGGCCGCATCCCGCGCGGTCCAGGAACTTTGTTGGTGTGTGCGATTTTTTTGCTTCGGCAACGCAAGAGTGTAAACGCATTCGATTTTAGTGCAATATTTCTAAGCTTTGTGAGTATTTTTGCATGCCCTTCTCTATTTTACACGTTCGCAAACGCGCGCCACGTGCCTTTCTCAATTTTTTTTGCGATTTCGTCGAAAGTTTTTCGGCGGGGGAGGGAGGACAGGTGTTCTTGGGGCTAGCGGGTGGATGGGTTCGCGGCGAATTTCGACCGGCACTTTGTGCGTTCTTCGAAATTTTTAAAAAGTAGACGGCGGCGAGGCGCTCGCGAGCGTCGCTCGGCGACTTTTGCTCCGAATCGAGTAGTAATGAGTTTTTTCTTTTTTTTGTTTCCAGATCAAAACAGAAACGAACCTTAAAAAAGGGCAAATCAAATTAAGAAAACAGCTGTCGTATAAAAAGTAGAACGAGCGAGACGGAATATCACCCCTTTTTTACGCTACACACGAAAACGTGGTTCCTCCTTAGTACTAATCTAGTCGGCGGCGACTGACTGGCCTACTACGACTAAACTGATCATAGTGCAATATTCTCGTCAACTTTGTACGTACAAAATAAACACGTATCTTATTAATCCTGACTCAAGTACAAAAACGCAAGCGGACAAAGAGCCTTAACGAAACGAAAAAATAGATAAACAAGTAAATTATTTGAAGAGCAAAGGAAAAAACGGGCACGACGCGAACATTGAGCAGAAGCGGCCGTGAAGCGGCGCCCATTCGATTCCTGTGAGACAAGCCGCAAAAATTTTCACCACGGAGGACCAAACAATATTGAACAACCTAAAAGTCGAACATGAAAATCTCGTAGCGAAGTGGCTACAGAATTCGTTCAAGATTCAAGAGAACGCCGCCTTAGATTTGCGAGCGACTCCGCTGAGTTTGCAGATACCATCGATGACGGACGTGAAGAACAGGCCGGTCTTCAACATGACGAACGACTTTTGGAACCAGGCCCGCGGCCCGCCGCAAAGCATGGCCCAAAATCTGTCGAATTCTAATCAAAATTCGCCGGTGCCGGGCTCCACGAACTCGATCCCGGCACACTCGCCCTCGCAGCAGAGCACCAACAGCGCCCAGAACCACGTCATCACCCAGGGCGCCTTGGCCCTGCAGCAGGCCCACGCTCAGCAGCAGCAAGCGCAGCAGCAGCAGCAGCAGCAGCACCCGCAGATGCAGCAGCAGAACGTCCAAACCATCAACCAGACGAACCAGACGCAAAATCAGAGCGGCAATCAGCTGGGGCAATCGCAAAATGCCAGCCAGCCGCCCAACAACAATCAACAGCAACAATTGGGCAGCCCGAATTCCCATTCGCAGCAAGTTCAAGCTCAAGTTCAGGCACAGGCACACGCTCAGGCCCAGGCCCACGCTCAAGCCATCGCACAGCAGCAGCAGCTCGTCCAGCAAATGTCCCAGCAGCAGCAGCAGCTCCAGAATTCGCAGTCGCCCGACAAAATGACCGAGAAGTTCGTTAACGAATTGCAGGTATGTTGGCCTCCTCGACACTTTTGCTTCTCGTTTTGTTTTGGTTTGCCTCCCTTAAGAAATTGCCGCCTTTCTGTTTTTGACAAACGATTCTGGCTCGTTCTGTGCGAAGAAGAATCGTGCGTAATTATACGTCGCTTAGCTTTTTTAATTTACCACCTGTTTTGCGAAGAGCATGTGCTTGTACGAAGAATTGTTGGACTCGTACTTTTTATGTTAAATTATTTAAAGTAGTTCGTTTCGTATAATGGGGCGATCAATTTTATTAGGTTGCTGTTCGATCGGAAATCGACCGATTTTTCTGCGTATTTACTTAGTTATTGTTTTGGGTTGTTTTTCGTAGATTTTTGTTCAGGTTTTTGAGCGTTAAACGAGCGCATTTTGGCGTGCGTTAAGTGCGAAGGGAAAAATGCGATTTCTTATATCGGGCGCCATCTACTCGGCGGCGGCCGAAAGTTGGCCGTCCTTCGCGTCTGCGTCTTAAAAGAATAAGTTGAGGTGCGCGTCTTGGATTTCGGAAGATGGTTTTGATCGGCGGTTGAAAGTGATTTTTAGTATGTACGAGAAGGTAATTGGGGGAAAAAATGGGGTTGGAAAAAAAATTTGGGTCGAGAGTTTTAGGATTAATTAATTTTTTTTTTTTGTTAATTTTGAATTAAAGACTTAGTTTTTGATTGTTTTTGTATTTATTTGCGTTTGGGATTAGATAAAAGTGGAATATGCGTACGTTTGTTGAGCACTTAACACGTTTTAAATATTTGCACGAATTTCGATCGGGTAAATATTGTTGAAGTTTGTGTGTCGTTTTCGAAAAACGATGTTTTGATGGGCTGGATGGCTTTTTTGAAGTGCACAAACTGCGGAAGTGGAGTTCGAAATCTCGACAAAATTAAGCAACTTAAAAATGACAAAATTAAATTGTGAATATGGAATTTTTTTGGTGGTCCTTATGATATTTTGAATGGAATTGCCGTTAAAGGGTTTCTCACAAAAAAAATAGTCAATTTCCATCAGATTTTCAATGATTTAAACAATAAGGCCAACGTATTTTTTTAAAGGCAAGTCAAAGTTGAAGAGACGTTAATATTTGGACAAATTAACACAAAAAAAGAAATACTTTAAAAAAGGGTGCCGTCACAAATAAAAATATTAAAACTAATGATGTTCAAAATTAGAGAAAATTTCTATCGATTTTCTTAATCGAAAAAACAAAAACGTTTTTTAAAAGCAACAACGCCATTACCAATAAAATATTTTAAAAATCTTTGCTCAATTCAGAAGTTAATTATTAATTTTTTTTATTAAAAAAATGGGTCATCAAATTCGTTAATTTTTTTCATTACATACTTTTTTTGTAAGAAATTTCTTAATTAACTAATAATTTAATTTAATTTAATCCAAAACAACACTCCTTTTTTTAAGCAATGATGTAATTTTTTTTTCAATTACAAATTGAAATAAAAAGTGATTGTCCAAGTAGAGTGGCCCTTATTTTACTAAATCCACAATATTTCTTTAAATTTTTCCCATCTAACCGCAATAATAAATTCAAAAAAAAAAATTGTTTTTTTAAGTCCTATGGTTCAAATCCGGCTCGAAGGACCAAAATAAGAATTTATTTATTGTAATTTTATTACAATTTGAAAACAGAACATAATATTTTTATTTATTTCTCGTACTAACATAACAATAATATATTGTTTTTAAAAACACTGCAACACGCTTACTTTTAAAAAAAAAACATCCTTTCTAATAAATAATAACCAAAAAAAAAGATAACAGTTAATTATTAACAAAAATTCCGAAAAAAACTTAAAAAGTACTAAAGAAACTGTCGTAAAAGACATTCCTTAATTTCAAAGTTAAAAAATAAATATAAAATAGTAACAATTGGCCACCATATTAGGACTTTTCATACTTAAAAAAAGTTCAAAAAATGAGATTTTACTCAAATTTAAATAAAACTAAGCAATTTCACAAGAGTGTTGCATTTAAAAGACCGAACGACCACAATTTTGGTCCTTTCATAAAATATCTCAATTCAGCCGTCGTTTTTTTTCATTTTTCAAATAAAATTCCTGTTTTTTGAATTTCCGACCAGTTAAATCGATTATAGATTAAAATCTGAGAAATTCTGAATTTTAAAACTTTAATGTACTATTTTCTTACTGAGAACGATTTTTAAATTGTAATTGTAAAAGAAGAAATTAGAAAATAATTTAAAAAATGTGAAAAATAAATCAAAAAACTATCAAAAGTGTTCATTCAATTAAATCATTAATTGGGCAATTACAACCTAACTCAGGATTAACCAAATCAAATATTTTAAAAAATCCAGCATTTCCAATTTAATTTTACCAAAACGATTTTGCAAAATAGTTTGTGCGCTACGAAAAAAGCTACGGACGCGCTCAACTTGTTCAATTTGGACGAGCGAAGCGAATAAAAAAAGTTCGCGTGCGTTTTAAATCCGGGGAACACATACGGGAACGTTTAACTAGTGCATATTTCCCACAGGATTTAACCCAAATATGTTGTTTTTAGTTTTAGTGCTCTATCGCGGCGCAGTCTAAACATCATTTTATGTTTCGCAAGCGCGCACCTCAAATTTGTGCTTAATTATCGCAAAAAAAATCCAGCGGTTTCCAAACTACACGTTACTGCGCCTCCCTTAATAAAATTTAGTCTTGGCGCCGCTCCACTCTACACCTATTCCTCGATTTACACGATAGATGAGTTTCGGGAAAAAAAGCGCGCAAACCGAAATCAAAACTTTTTGCATGGAAAACCGTATAAATCGAAAACAAAGCAAAATAAGCAGAAATAACTAAAAATGCACATCTTGTATAGCAAAAATGTATATTAGATGGTTTTCATTCTTAAAAATTCTAATTTTTGTAAATCGTGTAAAACAAGTACCGTGTAAATCGAGGAATGGGTGTAATAATTACTGTAGATTTTGATTAAAAGCCAAATGTGCAATTTGGTGTCGGGAAAAATGTGCAATTTTCGCTCAAATGTGAATATACTTCGTTTTCTTTGGGTACATTACTCTTTTCTTTTTAAATCCAAAAATTAATTTAAACATATTCGATAAATACTAAGATGGGCACATTCTAGCGAAAAATGGCACATTTCCGAGAGAGAGAGAGAAGTAGATAATGCGCGACGCTCCGACTAGAAATTACTTCGGGAATGCCCTATCTGAGCCCGATTGCTTTTCAATAGGGCATGCCCGATAAGAAAATCCCCGATAAAAAGTCAACTTGCAAATTTCAATGTGAAAACAAACAAATTTACTTTATGTTGATTCAATTTGTTCTCCCTAAATGGGCAAATTAAACTCTGCGTAGATCTAAGCCGTTTTTCACACGTGGGTGAATTAAATTAATGCAAACTGGGTCCTGCTAAGGAATGCCCTAAAACAGGGGTCGACAAACTTGTAAGCCAAAAGAGCCAGTCTTAGTGGGCCGTAATTGGGGTTCGGATCTAACTGAGGTTGCCAGATTAGGGCACAAGTATATTTTGCCTTACATCCCAATATGCGGTGCCAATAAGGCAGCCCAGTTTGGACCCGACAAGGCTTATTGAAAAATTTCTAGTCGTGGGGAGCGGCGCGTCTTATCTTTGAGCTCGAATTAGCACACTTGGACTTAAGCACAATTCACAATAATTGATTTCCTTTTTAAATGATTTTAATTAGAAATTACGGCATTGTGCTTAAAAGAAAAACACCATATCTCTGATTTGGGACTTTTAAATGGTTATTTAAAAAAATAAAAAATAGAAATACTGAATTTAAGTTTTCGATTTGAAAGAGAGATGAGTAATATAACAAACAAAACTAATGAATGCGAAGATGTGCGCATTCGAGCGAAAAGTGGCACATTTCCGAGCGAGGGAGGCAAATGAAGCGCGACGCGGAGCGGCGCGCTTCATTTTCCCGAGATCGGAATGTGCCACTTTGAGCTCGAATGTGCACACTCGGTTTTAAGCAGGATCACCAATGAAATAAACAAAAAATTAGTTAATATCGTTCCCTCTCACTCGCACTTACGAGATTTTTGTATCTTTTCGCTCGCTCCCACTCATTGCTATAGTAGAAATACGTTTTTAAACATAAAATCGATATTAACTCTCTTACATTTAAATTTTCTTTGCAAATAGCAAGAAAAAACTACACAAATCTAATAAATGCAAAGATGTGCGCATTCGAGCGAAAAGTGGCACATTTCCGAGCGAGGGAGGCAAATGAAGCGCGACGCGGAGCGGCGCGCTTCATTTTCCCGAGATCGGAATGTGCCACTTTGAGCTCGAATGCGCACACTCCGTTTTAAGCATGATTCACAACAATCAATTTATTTAATTATTAATTTTTTTTAAAAGAAATCACATTTTTATCACGAAATCTTTGAAAAAAAATTTGAATTTTTGTAAACGCGCCTAAATGACAATATGATGTATCTCATAAAATAATAATCAACCATGACTGCCCCCTCACCCCAGTTTGGAAACCGCTGACATGATCGCTCGAAGCCCAAACGGCCAAACTCGAATAATTTTTGATTTTTCTTGTGTTTCGCTGCATGCGTTTTTGCAAATGCGATTTAGAACAGAATATTAGCTAATTGTTCGATAATTTTTGATTAACGTGTACTAAACTGATGCTTTCCCAAAATAACGCTGCCGGATTTCAATCAACTTCAGAGGAATTCTACCTCAACAATTTCCGAACGCACGTTGGAGGAATGTTGGACGACTCTTCAGCGAGTGAGTTGGCTTCTATTCAACCGTGTAGCGTATTCTTCCAAAAAGGCCCTTTCGCACGCCCTTCTTCCCGTTCCCCTCGTGTCCGTAAGTTTTCGGCCGATTTTTGGCAAAAGTTTCTCGAACGGCAACGGTTCGTTTTTTGCCAAACGTCCGCCGAAACGCCGCCCGATCCCGACCGCAAGTTCGACCCTTAAAAAGCTTTTAAACCCTATGCATGCATAAATCGTTTAGTTTGCACCAAATAGCAATTTTGATTATTTTTGTGTTGTATCTCTGTTCCTCGTTGTGAATATATATTTAATGACATAAATTATGGGGTATTGGACTTTAAAAATGTCATTTTATAAATGGTAAGTATTTTAAACAATTTAAACAAATCACACACTTTACATACAAATACTAAGCTTTTACTTGATTTTAAGGTATTTATCGATTCTAATTATAGTCGAATCAAGAGATTTTTTAAAACTTCTCTAGTAGCAAATATAGAATGAAGTTATTGTGTTTTCTCCTATTTAGAATAACAAAGTTGGTGCTGAAATGGGGAGAATTAATGCCCGAATTTTTTTTGGGACTTTATCGTCATAAAGTACCAAAAAAATCTTAAGAATGTTTTGTCTATCTCAATTAAAAAGAAAGTTAAGGATTTAAAATTATACAATTAACAATTTTGCTTTTTTTTAAATACAACTCGGTTATTTTTTTTAAAATAGATCTTTGAAATGAGAAAAAAAATTAATTTCTACTTCCGAACAATAAAATAGTGTCCCGAACGAAAAAAACACAGTTGGTGCGTAAATAAAAAAAAAATTGTTCTAAAAGGTTTTTTTTTTGGCTTTACCATCATTAAATACGTAAAAATTTGCCCTAAAAAAGTTTCTACGAATTGAATTTTTTTTGACCAATAAAAATATAGAATTTTTGCAAAATTATAAAGTCGAGTTCTTTTTGTAAGTAACTCCGTTAGTTTTTAAAATAATTCTAGACAATTAGACTACCTCAAAATCAAAAAACAATGTGCCGTTCGCTTATCTAAAAATAAAACAATGTGCCCATTTAAAATAACAAAGTGACTGCCTAAATAAAGACAAAAAGAAAGGAATTGAAGGGGAAAAGAGCGAAAGCACGCACTTTCCACGCGCGTGCAGAAAGGAACGACGAAACTTTAGTCTATTTTGACGTGAAGAAATCGGCCGCTTTACTACCGCTGCACCGCACTCGAAAATCAAACTTTCGCACGGTGCGTTAGAAAAAAATTATTTATCATAATAATTGTTTTTATGTCACACAACAATTTCGACAAAAATTTGGTTTAATTTCTTATATTAATAGACCTGATTAATTTTTTTCTAAAGTGCTTCAGGTGAAACTATTTTTAATCAAATGTTTTGAAAAAAATGGTCAAAAAAAACCGCAAATCCGACACTTATTTCTGGTACGAAGAGAGTATGTTTTTAAAATCATTAGATTTGTTTAAAAAACTCGTTATTTTAAATAAAGCCATATATTTTCAATTAATTCAAGTTTCGACCTTAAACAACTTGCGAAAATCTAATTCGTGCTATTTGTTAAATGTAAAAAAAAACGCTGCGTGTACTTAGGGGCGCGCGTTAGTAGTTATACTTCTTTGACGTAATTAAATTAAATGTAACCACATGTTTATTTATAGCTAGACCACTGGTTTTTAAGTCATACCTATGTTACTGCGACTGTCTTAAAAAATCTAGTTTTTACACAACCCCCCTGTACACCTATTTTATAATTTTTTGTATGGAACACCGTGTAAATCGAAGACAAAGCAAAATATGCAAAAATGAATTGAAAATAAATACAAAGATTTTTTTATCAATTCTTTTTAAACAATTTTTAAGTGTTTTTCGTATGTAATACCTAATTATAAAATTATTTGTAATTAAAATTAGCGTTTAATTTTTTGAATTAAAAGAATGACGCTTAACGAAATGAAACAATTAGGATGCTTGCATTATTTTCAAAGATTTTCAACAAATACAAATTAACATGTATTAAAAGATTTTTATTGAGACCAAATTTGCATTTTGAAAAATCTGATAAGAACAAGGTTGTCAAATTTCAACGTTAAACTGGTTTAATATATTTTTATCTCGCGTCAATACAATTTTTAATATCAAAAGAAAAAAACATACAGTAGGTATTAAAATTAAATTTACTTTTTTTAATTTGAATTTCGATCTTCGACAATGAATAATTTTATTTTTAAAAAATATGTGCATTTAATAATTTTAAGATGTGTTACTAAAACGGCGTTTTTATTTTCTAAAATTATTTTCAAAATTGAATGCATAGCCCACGTTCTAGATTTTTCAAAAACCCTTGGCCATAATTTTATGCTTGGCTAACAGATTTTGCAATAAACAATAAGGGAGTTTTATTTATTATTAGAATTTTCTGAATGGCTTCACGGAAATATAGAACTGAAGAGTTTTACTTAACACGATACATCCCAATAATTTAGGCCAATACAAATCGATTGAATAATTTTAATCGTTCCCTCTCGCTCGCACTTATGCGATTGTTGTATCTTTTCGCTCGCTCCCACTCATTGCTATGGTAAAAATACGTTTTAAACTACATTTCAATTTATAATTTGAAAGAGCGAGGGGTAAAATAGATAGATCGAGTGAGTACGAAGATGTGCGCATTCGAGCGAAAAGTGGCACATTACCGAGCGAGGGAAGCAAATGAAGCGCGACGCGGAGCGGCGCGCTTCATTTTCCCGAGATTGGAATGTGCCACTTTGAGCTCGAATGTGCACACTCGGTTTTAAGCAGGATCACCAATGAAATTGACAAAAAATTAGTTAATATCGTTCCCTCTCACTCTCACTTACGGGATTTTTGTATGTTTTCGCTCACTTCCACTCATTGCTATAGTAAAAAGTGGTTTTTAAACATAAAATCGATATTTACTACCCTACATTTAAATTTTTCATTGCAAATAGCAAGAAATAAACTAGACAATTCTAATAAATGCAAAAATGTGCGCATTCGAGCGAAAAGTGGCACATTACCGAGCGAGGGAAGCAAATGAAGCGCGACGCGGAGCGGCGCGCTTCATTTTCCCGAGATCGGAATGTGCCACTTTGAGCTCGAATGTGCACACTCGATTTTAAGCACGATTACAAATAAAATAGACAAAAAATTAGTTAACATCGTTCCCTCTCACTCGCACTTACGAGATTTTTGTATGTTTTCGCTCACTTCCACTCATTGCTATAGTAAAATACGTTTTAAACATAAAATCGATATTTACTACCCTACATTTAAATTTTTCATTGCAAATAGCAAGAAATAAACTAGACAATTCTAAAAAATGCAAAAATGTGCGCATTCGAGCGAAAAGTGGCACATTTCCGAGCGAGGGAAGCAAATGAAGCGCGACGCGGAGCGGCGCGCTTCATTTTCCCGAGATCGGAATGTGCCACTTTGAGCTCGAATGTGCACACTCGGTTTTAAGCAGGATCACCAATGAAATTGACAAAAAATTAGTTAATATCGTTCCCTCTCACTCGCACTTACGGGATTTTTGTATGTTTTCGCTCACTTCCACTCATTGCTATAGTAAAAATACGTTTTTAAACATAAAATCGATATTTACTACCCTACATTTAAATTTTTCATTGCAAATAGCAAGAAATAAACTAGACAATTCTAATAAATGCAAAAATGTGCGCATTCGAGCGAAAAGTGGCACATTTCCGAGCGAGGAAGCAAATGAAGCGCGACGCGGAGCGGCGCGCTTCATTTTCCCGAGATCGGAATGTGCCACTTTGAGCTCGAATGTGCACACTCGATTTTAAGCACGATTCACAATAATTAATTTACTTTTTTAAACGGCCAACTTCAACTGCCAAATTTTTGGTAGCTGTGCGCGCGCAAGCTCCCTTGCCTGCCGAAATTTTATTTCTCAGCGCGCCAAAAGAAGTATAACTTCAAGAACGCGATTCGTCGAAGGAATTGAAAAGGCGCTTAATTGTAGCAGAAAAAAAAATAAATTTTATTAATATCGCCGTCTGCAATATCGCACCCTTGTGCTAAAACCAATACTTATTGACACCCTCGTTGTCGGCACCCCTTTTTCAAGGCAATCCGAGCCTTAGGTCCCCGCACCCAGAGCCCTTTTCCCAAACGATAATTTCCACAATTAGATCGCGGTCGTTACAAATTTTTTCATCGAATAAAATGGCCGACATATTGCCATTCGGTATTCATTAAAATGTTTTGTTCATAATGAATAATAGAAACGAATTGTGTCTATTTTCTTCGAGGAACTTTGGGAGGCTTTTATCTATTTCGGCCCTCTTGTTCCTGCCGGAATCCCGGCGCTTTTTTCGAACGACATATGCGCCCTTAAAAAAAAAGAGGAGGCAGCCCTAAACTTTTGTGGCGCACAAAAGAGGAAAATAATGGAAATATCAACAAAAAAGCGTTAAAACGACGAGATGACCTTTTAAGTAAATAATCGCGATTTTAAAAATCATTTTCACCCTTTATTTGCACAGAAAGGGAATTAAAACTTATCGAAGCGTAAAAATCGGATTTTTATTATGAAGCGCTCCTTCTTATCCCCGTTTTTCATTTTTCGAACGGTCGCTTCCCGTGGGATTTTTTTTCGCGCGGGCGAAAGTATGGCACGAGCTTACTCTAAACGTCCTCAAGATTTCACGTGTTGATTTGTAGATCTTAAAGGGGTAAATTATGGCCGGAACCGGAAGTGGACGGGGGTAAGAAACCCCAAAACCGCACTCGTTTCTTACTCTTATTTATTTTGCGGAAAACGTACTGCCGCTCTTTTCCTTTTTCCCTTTTTTCCGACGACTTTTTTAATGTTTGCCGAGCAATTGCGTCGAAGCGCTCCTTATTTTGTTTATAAAAAATGAAAGGGGGGAGGGTATATTTTTAGACGAGGAAAAAATTAGGATGGTTATTTATCCGAAGAGCCGGAAATAAAAGTGATTACGGAAAAGTAAATTGGCGTCTTTATCCCTTAACGAACTTATTCATATTTATTGAAACAAGATGGAAAAATGACCTTGGAAGATAATTGGCGTTTTTTCGTCGCCATGTGTGGCCCGATGATTTTATTTTTCGAAATAAATAATTGCGAAAGACATTTTGGCTCTTTCTAAACTTAATCCGAATGAAAGTGAGGCAAGGAACCCAATGCCCGAACACGATTTGGACGTGTTGTACGAAGGAAAGTTAAAAAAATATAGCCATCTATTCAAATTATTTTTTCTAATGATTAATAAAAGTTTCTAAATATAAAATTAATAAAAATTCAACAGCAACTGGTAAAAGTAATATTTCAAAATGATTAGCCGGTTAACCCAATACTCGATTACATTAAAATAGAGAGAACTAGTAGTCGATCAATATATACCCCAGTACCAGATCACTAGATTGTATTTTTATACACCTACAAAGAATGTTGGTCTAATTTCATTATCTATTTAAAACAGTATTTATTAAATTCAAAAACAATTATTACAAATTACAATTAAATTATTTAAAAAAAAAAGAATAAGGAGTTTAACACTTTGTCATAAAAAGACGTCGAAGAAACGTCATTTATTTTGCGCGCCATTTTATATTTTGGCGTAGTTGATCGAGTACTACTTCCTCACCAAAAAAATGGTACCAGTAGTAGATCACGACGACCGTTCAATTTGATTATATAATAAATGTATCTTCACGAATAGTTTATTGATTTTTATTAATTTTTTTATATCGCACTCCTTAGAAAATTATTTTATAATAACAATCGGGTATTGGGTCTTTTACCTTAATTTTCGAAAGTAAAACAAAAGTTTACATACTTTAAATCAGATCAAGAGCAAAAACAGCTTTAATGATTTTGATATTGTAATGAATTATATTTTTTTAAATTTTTGAAAATTTGTTAATTTTATTATATTGGGAGCCGGTCCTGTTCCGAATTTGAAACCAATGCCTATTTTAACTGGCTACGGTACGTTCAATTTTAGACCTTTTTGACGTAAATAATAAAGGGCATAATTAAGCCCAAATACGATTTTTATTAAATTAATTTCTCATACTTTGTTCGCAAGTAAATTTGTATTGAATTCTTCCGTAAACCGAAGCGTTTAAGCGTATCCCAAAATTCAAGAATAAAATGGTACATTTTTCAAACACACAAATACATTTTAATGACAAAATTAGGAAAGCCACCGAAATAAAAAATTATTTTTTCCAAGTTGAAGAAGTAGAATAACAATCTGATTTAGTGATTTTATTTCAATGGCGTTTCCTTTGAAGAAAAAAATTGATTTGGTCCTACCTTTCTCAAAGGCCGTTTCTTGATTTCGCTGGAGGAAAACCATTGATCTTCGAAGAATCTCTGAAGTACCATTCACACACTTACACTCGCGTGTTATTTTTTTTAAATTACGTTAAAGTCTTTTAGCAAATAAAAGAAAACACAAGTTTTTTTAAACGGACGAGTAATGACTATTTATAAGGACAAATTGTTTTTACTTGGAGGATTCATACGGTTTTAAGACTACGGTTTAGAAAAACGCGCACTGCCCGGAAAACGATTTGAAAAGGCAAGAAAAATCTGGAATTTTCGAGTGCCTAATCAGAACTGAACACCATCTGAAAGCAAAGAAACTTATTTCAAATGCAATTCAAATAAATCAATTGCAAGGTTATATTTTCAATTCTTGTAAGAGTATCACCAAAAAAAATTAATAATTTTGAATGTTCAAAAAACCCATCTAACATCATTAGATTAGCAGTTGCGTACTAAAACACACTCAAAATTCATTAATTCGGTTTTTAAGTATTACTTCGGTATTAATCAATTAATTTCCAAAATATTGACCAAAAAGAAAACAATAAATAGTCTTACCAAAAGCTGCTAAGTTTTGGGCCCGAATTTGTATCACAATTCTTACACAATATATTGTGACTTAATTTCACCTGTGCATCGGCTAGTTTTCGCCAAGTGTGTAGAAGGGGGTCTGGGAGTGAGATAGTTAAATTGGCGTCGTGCTAATATTAGAAAGGGACGCCCAATATGGAAAAATGCGTCACCGACGAGCAACCGATTTCACTCAACAGAAATGCTCGAATTTGGAACGCTTTGAGTGCACGTGCACTTAGATTTATTTATTTCGAATAAATAATTGCAAATAAGTCTTTAATGCTGCGAATAACAATTTGATATGGATTGTCATTGTTGACATCTTAATTTTAGAGATTTCAGAGAGCAAAATGTTGTTTGTAACATATTATGTAATTTTGAAAAAATCTTTTAAGACCATTTAAAAATTTTGTACAATTGGGTGCAAATAAAATACCCTTCGATTTTTATACGAAACCAAGATTTTAGCACTTTAATTGCGTACGTTTTTTGAGTTCTGCATAAAGAAATAGTCACAAATTAAAAATTTTATTAATTATTTCTTTGTATTAATATCAGCATTGCATAGATAAATATTAATCGTTTTTTTTTATTTTAATTTTAACTAAGTCGAAATCGAAAAATATTTTGTAAACTCTCAAAAGATAAGAAGAGCCGAAAGTAACGCGTCTACAATTTTTTTTTAAACTTTTTTGGTTTAATTTTTGAGAGCCACTGGGTTAAATTTGAATATTCACACGTATAGAAATGGCCCAAAATTAAAAACGTAACAGACAAACAATTAATAATAAATCAATAGATAAATCCGAACGTGTTAATCCAACAGGCTTTTTCCAATTAGTTTCAACCACAAAATCTTACCCAAATTCGACAGTACTTCTACCCATTTAAGGGATGTTGTATTAACAAAAACAAACGCTTCTTCTAATTGTTGTAAAATAAAAATCGAATAAAAACGTTAACGTCGTTACTGTAACACAGGCACTCGAATAATAAATATTTTGTAAAAGTGGAAAGAAATCAAAATGCTAGGCGAAAAATGTTTTGCAAAACCAGTCTTTAACGCTAACGAAATAAAACCCGAAATAGTATGAAATAAATTAAATTCGAATGTCTTATCGTTTCGGCCGATACGATAATTTTAATTTATTCAACAATACTAGAGGCTATAGCAAACATACAAAGTGCTTCGTCTTTTTAGATCTAACTCTCCAAATTAATATAATGCATGTGAATAATTGAACGAATTAAATTATTTTTCTATGAAACGGTACAAAAGCCAAATTCAAACAGTTTTTCAAGATAGAGCTATAGTATTAGAAAAGCTTTTTCGCAATGTTAATAGGTTTGTTAATGTTCGCCAAAATCAATTAGTAAAATATTTTTTTATATGATCGAATCAAAAGGAAAGCCAAAGAATCAAGAATGGCCGATACACAATATTGCTAACATAAATTTGCAATTAATTTAATATGACATTTTTGATTTAAATTTTAACCAAGTAGAAGCCCACAAATATTTTGCAAACTCTCAAAATATAAAAGAGCCCAAACGAACCCGCGTACCATTTTTTTAAAACTTTATTCGAGAGTAAAACGGTTAAATTTGAATGTTCACATGTTCAGAAAATGCTCAAAATTGAAAACCCAACAAACAAATACAGTAACACCCCGTTTAGCGCGGGGAATACGTTCCAAAGCGTTCCAACGCTAAACGAAACGGCGTTAAACGAGGTCTTACTGTATTTAATAATTAATCAATAGATAAATCACAACGAACTAACCGTCACACTTTTTTCAATTGCTTTTAACCCAAATTTTAATGACAAAATCTTACCCAAATTCAACAGTACTTCTACCCCTTTCAACGATACTTCCTCAACCATCTTCTAATTGATATAAAACTAGAAATCGAACAGGCACTCCCAACAACGTTACCTCGAGACGGGCACTAAAACACTAAAAATATCGAAAAAGTGGAAACAAATCGAAACGCTAAGTCAAAAACCGGTCCTTAAAAGAAATAAGAGCCCGGAATAATGCGAAATAAATTAAATGCGGTTCCCTTATCGTTTCGGCCGGTGCGATAATTTTAATTTTATTCAAAAAGATTAGAGGTCATATTAAAAATACAACGTGCTTCGTCTTTTCCAATCTAACTTCACAAATGTATTGCAGGCAGTCCTAAAACTTTTTTAAAAATATGTATTGTAAGCTATCTACTTTAAATTAAAATTAGAAAAAAAATTGTACCACTAGAAATCTTTAATTTTCGTTCATTGTGGATAAAATACACTGTAAACTCTTTATAAC
This sequence comes from Sinopyrophorus schimmeli, assembly GCA_036325965.1. Lineage (NCBI taxonomy): Eukaryota > Metazoa > Arthropoda > Insecta > Coleoptera > Elateridae > Sinopyrophorus > Sinopyrophorus schimmeli. The sequence goes on along the minus strand of JARFIZ010000380.1, from coordinate 307,920 downwards.
GAACGGCTTTATAACGAAAAAACTCTCTATAGCATAGGTATTGCTCGAGATTGGTTGGTTTACATGATTTACCCGTCAATTAATTTTTTTTGTTTACATTTTTAACTATTGCTGCCCAAATACATTGTTTTGATTAAAATACCAAACAAGTCAAGATGCGAATGGATTTTTGAACTATGGTACAAACGAGGTATTGACTTAGTAAAAAACGCAGACCAAAATAACGGACTATACAAAATAATAGAGATTTTGGAAATTGACGTATATCCCCCTATAAAAATAAAATAAATTGTATTTGTGCCCTTACACTGTCTCTTTTGCAAATCTCTATATACCGAAAAATCTTTATAACGAAAAACACTCGGTCCCCTAATTTTCGTTATAGAGTTTACGCCGTACATTTCTGTTCTACCAAAAGTCGTTAGATTTAACTTTATTAAAAAAATTAATAAATAACATAAGTTTTGTGGCCAATTTGGATTTCATTTTACCCCGACCTCACATCGAAAATTTCGCAACCCTTAAATATTCGAAGCCATATCGTGTTTGTATACCATTTCCAGTGGACGTAGTACTTATAAGCCAAAAAAAAAATAGTTTACCTATAAAATACAATCTAAAAATACGACTCCAACATAAAATTAGGTGTACATATCGAGCGTTCAGCTTTTACGTGGTACGCGATGGCACAGCGTGCGTATATGAAAACTTACAAAATGGTTTTTGTTAAGTACATCCTTTTCTTCCTACACACAAACGTACGAATTTCGTCCTCCGTCTCGCTCCCGCTTACGAAACGGAAATCGACGTTCCCACTTAAAACCGCCAATTCCCAAAAAAAAAGATAGCAAATCTCGCGGTTCTTATTAGTTTTCGATAAACTATCGAAAAAACAATGCACCCTTCGTCCCCTCGCGTAACCCTCGCCGAAACAGGTTTAGCAGAAAACGGTTCTCGAAAATTTTTAATTTAATTACAACAAGAAAAAAAAAGATTCACACGGATTTGTATAGAAACAAAAAAAAAATTATAATAATATGCATATCATTTTGCTACCCTTTTCGTTTGTGCGAAGGGTTGAAGGAGCCCGCTGTTAGGCGATTGTTTCAAGCAAAAAATTAACCCCAAATTATTTCAGTATGCAAATCATTTCTGCAGGTAAAAGAATAACACCTTTTCTCGAGTATTTAAGAATAAAATTCTACACAAAGGGCATCAGATAGCAGGATAGTTGAGGAAGGGCACAGGAACTGATGTTTCTCACGAAAAAACTAGGATAGGAAAAAGTTTTCTAAAAGCGCGGGCCTTTGTTTAAGAAAAATTTTTGTTCTCCCGTTTGTATAGGTTAACGTTACCATTTTTGAACACTGTTCGCGTTGTGTTTTATTTGTCTTGCTCGATTTTTTTTTTGGCCATGAAACATTTAACAAAATAATTAACAATTTGCAGGAATTTGGGCGATATCAAGTAAAAAAGAATAATGTATTTTTTTGCCTAATATCGTCCAAATTTCTGAACATTGGTAATTATTTAAAAAACAATAATAGATTCAAATTTGGCGCTTTTAATAAGTTATGGTTATTTTAGTAAGTAACCATAGTAATCCATCACTGACAGTTACGATTTAGAACACTGCCTTTTATCGAAGTAGGATTTTAATGATTTATAATATTGTATTTTTTAACAAAAATTAAATTAAGCTAAAATTTAAATCATCCAATTTTTTGTACGTTAAAAATTTAATTAAGCTTTTACAAAAAACATTGAAAAAGAGCCAGCAATTCAAATTAGACGCTTTCAACATGTTTGTTTATTTAAATAAGTACCCATAGCAACTTAATAAAATTATGGTTTAGAACACTGGATTAGTAATAAAGCAGAATACCTTTAAAAAAATTTTAATTTATGAAATTTTTACAACAGATGTCTTTTTTTTTAAAAAAAATATTTTTAGTTTTCATTAAAGAAATTTGAGTTCTATGGTATTCTGATTAAAATACCACGATTTGGTTGTGATTTTTCTAATACAAACCAGTTTGTCGTTAAAAAATTTTTAATGCCTGTTTTTTAAGCAGAAATCTTTGGTATTGACTAAAAGAAACAAGAAGAGCTGCATAAAAGCAGACATTAATTAAATAACATGCAAGTTCAATGACTAAAGTAATTATTTAAGAGTAAAGATACAGTGGACCCTCGTTAAACCCCTGCTCGTTTTACCTTGAATTCATACATAACGTGGGAGGATAAGGTCGCCCTATTTTACGTACTTGAGGGCTAACTGGTATTTCAAAATCCTCATTATTTAAAACTGGAATATTAATATGTATGTACATATTGCCATTAAACTTATTACTGTATTTATGAGTTGCCCTGTCCTTATGGAATGACGCCTAGTAACGAGAGTCACCGATACCGCCCACCGTCCGTTGTATAACGAGGGTCTACTGTACTTTGATTAAAATTTTTGTATTTTTATGCGTTTGTCTATCCATTTCTTTGTCACTTTAAAGAAAAACCATCACAAACATTTTAAAGTGCACGAAAGGCTGAATTTCAATAGTTTACATTATGCTTTCGCAAAATATAATATTGATGTTGTTAAACTTTTGGGAAGGATAAATAAAAAAATCTTTATGCGCAAACTGTACGAAGGAAGAGAAAACAATCGGAGCAACATCATATTAAAATCAAATAGGGTGTAGTTTTTTTTATCAAACAGATTACTAGTCACTTTAGTTTCATTTTATATATTCATGGGGTTACGATGTAAGTTTAATCTGGTAGCAAAAAATTAAACAAATAGCCGGAGAATGACTGGAGCCTTTCTATATTAAGCTTTAACGAACGGAAAAAACAAGAAAAAAAATATGGTGTAGCAATAAAAGTTCTGCCCATCACAATATTCGTGATGAAAATCAAATATTATACGAGAACGATCTAAGAAAATTACTTCCAAGATATAATTTTCTTTAGTGTAGCTCGCTCATACACGATTATCAAATCAGAACCACTTGAAAATTGCACCAAAACACGAATATTATTAAAATTCCGCAATCGTGTAAACTAATACCCAATAAAATTACCACTCCATGTTTTTGTATTGTTTTTCCTATCAATTTTATTGGTTTTCGTTGTAGGAAACGCTCAGGATTGCGTTTTAACGTACAAAATTCCACTATAATCATACACACACCCTCCTCTTCTTACTTATTCAGTGTAATCTTAATATGCATAGGTACTATGGTTATCTTTGATTGTTTAGAGTATATAACAGTACTCATTCTCTATCGTTCATTAATTGTATACTGTGTCTAAGCGATGAAAATCTATAATAAAAAAAAATGGGAAAATAGTGAAAACGATTATTTTGGTTTGCAGGAAGTTTTTTAAATAAATTGTATACCAATAAAAATTATATTAGCTCGGGTGAAATCTATGTAACAAAATAATAAATAAATGAACAAGAAAATAAGAAAATAATTAATAAGAAAAATGACAAAACAAGTTTATTTTTGTTAGTGCAATACTATTTGTATTTTTAACTAAAAGATGCTCAATGTTCCACAAAAAATTATATTTACTCGGACGAAGAAAACTAATAACAAAATTAAAACAAACTAATAAATAAATAAATAATAAAAAAGTCAATAGAGGATTATTTTACCTTGTACAATTTTTTTTTGTTTATTAATTAAAAACGTTCAATATACTATTAAAAATTATATTAACTTGGAGGTACAATAATCTATTTAACCAAGTAATTAATAAATAAACAATAAAATATTTAATAATAGAAATGACAAAAGGGTATTATTTTGGCTTGTACAAAACTTTTTTATTTAAACACCAAGTACACCATTAAATATTATATTAACTCGAGAGAGACAAAAACCAATTAAAGAAAATACACAATAAATTAATTAATAACAAAAATATCAAAAAAAAATTATTGTAACTTGTACATCACTTCCCTTTATTATTTTTAATAAAGCGTTACCAATACACCATTAAAAATTATATCATCTACGGTGATATAAAAATTTATTAAAAAAAATATAAAAAATAAATTAATAGTAAAACAATTCAACGAATAATAAAAATGGCTTGTAAAGACTTTGCCAAATTTCGATAAACAGAATCTGATTTTTTTTAACCATTCCTAAATTATACATTGTGTAGAGCGCACAAAAATTTATTTAATAATAAGTAAACAACGAAACATTAAATAATAAAAATACTTAATAAAATCATTTCGAAATGCAAAACATTATTTCTCCCGTTGGTAATAAAAACTTCCTTCGATAATTTTAATAAATGAAAAAAAAATATAAGGAAACCATTACAATGTAAATAAAAGAAATAGAATGCATATGAATGATAATAAAAAGTAAACAAACATTAAATATTAAAAATTGCTAATTAAGCGAAAAAAAGAGACAATGGAAATAGCGGTGAATTAAAAAGTGCTTAGTCAAAAGAATTCATTAAGGAACGATAGTCGCGGCCGAACTTTTTTACAAAAGCTAGTAGAGAGCGCGATAAAAATAATAAAAACATAACTGACCCGCACAATATTAAAACGCAGTGCGCTGGACTAAAGTCAATGTCTGCACTGAAAACCAGCAGTAAAAAACCGGTTACACATGCTAAAAAATCAGTGACCTAAGGCTAAAAAAAAAAAGGACGAAATTCTTTAGTGAGTACAGCGCCAACGCGTTCAATTCTCTTTCTCAGCTTCCCAACACCCACCGCTTTTTCTTTCATCTTATTATGGCCGGATTTTATTTTCGTTGTCCCATTATGCCCGTACGTAAGCGAAATTAAGTACGTTACATTCTTAAAATTTCTAAAGGGCGGTTCATTAAAACGTAATAAATTTAATATTGACATTAATCGAAGCGAGTTACTTTTAATATAAAAATGTTATTTTAATAACGACCTCCGAGCACGCTCAATTTCTTTAGCCTTTTGTGTGTTCCGCACTCTTCCCGCTGATTTTCATTTCGCGTTATTAGTTTTCCGACCGTTCCGAAACCATCCCCTAAGAAAATTCGGCTCATTTCGTTTTCTTCCGATTTAAAAAAAATAATAACACCCACAAAGTTCGAGACCAAAGGTTAATTTACTAAATACAAGAAGAAACACTAGTTGATCGCCGCCAACCGCACTTCACCCTCCGTGTACGAAGTGGGGTATAACTAACGTGACCAATTTTTTTTTTGTTAAAACAGGATGTTTGGTAATCGAGCTTAAAACCGAGTGTGCGCATTCGAGCGAAAGTGGCACATTCCGAGCGAGGGAAGCAAATGAAGCGCGCCGCTCCGCGTCGCGCTTCATTTGCCTCCCTCGCTCGGAAATGTGCCACTTTCGCTCAAATGCGCACACCTTCGTGTTTATTGAATTTGTCTACTTTATCCTTCGCTCTTTTAAATCATAAAGTTAAATTTAGCTTGGTAAATATCGACTTTATGTTCAAAAAACGTTTTTACCATAGCAATGAGTGGAAGGGAGTGAAAAGATACGCCAATCTCATTAGTGAGAGTGAGAGGGAACGATAAAATTTATTTAACCAATTTTTTGCCTAATTTATTGGCCTAAATTATTGTAAATCGTGCTTAAAACGAGTGTGCACATTCGAGCTCAAAGTGGCACATTCCAATCTCGGGAAAATGAAGCGCGCCGCTCCGCGTCGCGCTTCATTTGCCTCCCTCGCTCGGAAATGTGCCACTTTTCGCTCGAATGCGCACATCTTCGTGTTTATTGAATTTGTCTACTTTATCCTATGCTCTTTTAAATCATAAAGTTAAATTTAGCTTGGTAAATATCGACTTTATGTTTAAAAAACGTTTTTACCATAGCAATGAGTGGAAGGGAGTGAAAAGATACGCCAATCTCATTAGTGAGAGTGAGAGGGAACGATAAAATTTATTTAACCAATTTTTTGCCTAATTTATTGGCCTAAATTATTGTAAATCGTGCTTAAAACAGAGTGTGCACATTCGAGCTCAAAGTGGCACATTCCAATCTCGGGAAAATGAAGCGCGCCGCTCCGCGTCGCGCTTCATTTGCCTCCCTCGCTCGGAAATGTGCCACTTTTCGCTCGAATGCGCACATCTTCGTGTTTATTGAATTTGTCTACTTTATCCTATGCTCTTTTAAATCATAAAGTTAAATTTAGCTTGGTAAATATCGACTTTATGTTTAAAAAACGTTTTTACCATAGCAATGAGTGGAAGGGAGTGAAAAGATACGCCAATCTCATTAGTGAGAGTGAGAGGGAACGATTAAATTTATTTAACCGATTTTTTGCCTAATTTATTGGCCTAAATTATTGTAAATCGTGCTTAAAACCGAGTGTGCACATTCGAGCTCAAAGTGGCACATTCCAATCTCGGGAAAATGAAGCGCGCCGCTCCGCGTCGCGCTTCATTTGCCTCCCTCGCTCGGAAATGTGCCACTTTTCGCTCGAATGCGCACATCCTCGTATTTATTATATTAGGATAATTTACCGTGCGCTCCTTCAAATCAAAAATCTTAATTTTTTGTAGAAAATATCGATTTTATATACCGAAAAATGTATTTACCGTAGCAATGAGTGGAACGGAGTGAAAAGATACGATAATATTGTCAATCCAAGTGAGAGGGAACGATTAAAATTATTCAATTAATTTTTTGTCCATTCTAATGCAGAAATAAATACAGTTGAACCTCAATAAGTCGAAGTCGAAGGGACAGCAAATATAATTTGAATTATCAAAAACTCGAGTTACCAAAAGAAGTTCAGTTAAATAATTCCATATATATCTATATATCATTCATTTTTTTATAAAAAATAACCAAAATTGATCTCCAATCATTAATATTATTTATTTTTATTAAGACCCAAAAAAATATAGTTATTGACATATTATTTACTGTTAAATTGAAAGTAATCTAAAATTGTCTTTTGCTTCATTGCTCCAAAATGTTACTTTTCTACAAATTTTTCCAATGATCTTACCGATAATAATATATCTGTAGGAACATCTTCTTGAGCACATAGAAATAGAAAAATAGTATCTATTGCATTGTAAACTTGAGTTGTTGAAGGGATGTTTACTGTAACATCTGTATCACTTTCATATTCACTTTCACTTTCACAGTTTTTCTTATTTTCTTCTAGCACTTTACTTATAATGCTTTCATCGCTAGGAATTTCAGCAACTTCCAAATCTTTATCAACGTTGACATTTGTCATTTGTATCTTCAGCAGCTACAATTAGGTCTCTGTTTTTTAAAATGGTTGATAAAGTGTTTGCGGGAATACCAAAATCTTTAGCTATATCTTTTTTTCTTTTGAGCCCACGTTCCACTTCTTTTATAAGATTAATTTTCTCCCTTATAGTTAAACTTTTAATTTTCGTTTACACTCCATGTTAATACGTAAATAATTTTAGAAAAACTATTAAACTTTTTTAAATTTTCTGTTATACTCTGTTACAAACCATAAAGAACGTAAAACACATTTGTTCGTCGTCGTACTCAACGAATAACTAACAAACTGTAAATTAAAATGTAAAAATAGTTCCTTTTGTTGTAAAAAAAAACGGTAAAATCATCTTAAAAGTTTTCTAACTGTTCATAAAGCATTTAAACATAAATTAGTTTTTAAATCCAATTGAAGTGCCGCCGTCAAAACATTCTTGTAGTATAAAACCTTTTATTCGTAGTTAACAAGAGAGCTTTTAAAGCATCAATAACACCAAACCAAGTCGTCCTTAATCCTCTCTCAGGTAGCGAAATTTTTAGAAAAATTTAACTTCGAGTCATCGACCTATTTACTAATGGAAACTTGAATTTAATGAATTGCAAAACGCTTCGTTTTATTAAATAATTCGATTTATTGAAATTCGAGTGACATAAAAATATTAACGTTGAGATAGGCGAATCTTAGTGAAACTGGTTCGAGTTCGAGCTATGAAAAATTCGGCTTATCAACGTTCGACTTATGCAAGTTCGACTGTATGTGTTTTGCTTAAACCTATTCATTATTGGTTATTAAAATATATTTCTTATCATTTAACTGTCATAAAGTACAATTTTGTGGATTTTATTTCATTTAATTTTTGGGGTACGGCAAACCCCACCTAGTATGGCATGCGACATTTAGTCGCCTAGTATACGGAAGGTTAAGTATAAAATTAATTGCGCGACTAATATTTTTGAGCTTAATCTTTTTTTTTAATTATAAAATCGTAGCAATGCAATTGAATTAGAAAAAAAAAATCCAAAAACCATGTGCTAGTAAAAACTCGCAACTTTAAGATTTAGATCATAAGACCCTTTTAATCGAAGGCTTGCTGTAGCCCAATACGCACAAGTCATTGGCCAGGCTACCGAAAAACGGCATTCGCACACGTTCGAATTGAAAATGAGACGAAAAGATTTGTGATGAATGGCTGTTATGTTCCATTATCTTCGAATTAGTTTAACTGCGAACTATTGCAGCCGCAACAATTTAACTTGCATAACTTATATTTAAAATGCACTTCGCCGTTTAAGCGTTTCGTTCTCGCTCCGAAATGTCCTGCGACGGTCCCAAAACGATCGCGAAAGAATGCGAGGACGAATTAATCGGAATTGAGTGCGTTTTTTTAATTGGCTTCGAAATTGTTTATAATAATAGCGAAAGTCGCTATCGTTATCGCAATAATGGAAGGTTGCAAGTGATAAGATAACCCAGGAAGTAAATTATACAAGGCTTTCGACAATTGTGTTAACTTATTGTTAATCTTTGTAATGTTCGTAATTAATTTACTCGTCGATAAATTTAAATTTGGCGCGCTGAGTAGAAGACGGGCGGCGGCCATTTATTTATTTATAGAAAAACCATGGTTACGCGAACCAATAAGGTTTGGCGATTAAGAAAAACGAATTTAAATTAATTTAATTTAAAAACAATTTTCGAACCGCAAAAATAAAAAACAATTAACCTTAGAATCGAGGTATTTGTTAATTTTTAATAAAAACGGTTATCGCAACGCATTTAATGCAAAAATTGTCTATTTTACGATGCATTTTTATTGTGGCTATGAATATAAATTTATTTTTGCATTTATGTTCCGAAATGGATTGTAATCAAGCTTTTTATTCCGGAATGGGCTTTTACAAAAAAAAAACAATTCGAGTAATAGTTAAAACGTAATTGTGCCCTTATTTTAGTTGGATTTTGATTTGTAAATCTCGACGCGAGACAAAGGGCGACAGTTAAAATGAATAATTAAGATAAACATTTTTATTGCGGAAAATAAAAAGTTTTATGGCGACTTCGCGCCATATGGTTTGATGTTTACATTAGGAGATATCGACAAAACGTAATTTATTGATATCTATGCAATCGCCGATTGCGTTGTCGCGCGCGAAAATCGAATTAAAGCGGAGTTCGAGAAAAGGGCAATTTTCGACGCAAACTCGCGTACGCACAATGGACCGTTTTTCCCGTTTTTTTTTTCGGAGTTCGAGGGCGCCGCAATAACGAATTTTTTTTTGTTAACACCTTTTGTGGCTTTTAAAATTGAAAGTAGTACAGCAAATGTTTTCTAATTGAATTTTCTTAAGTGCTCCTCGTTTTATATTCTTTGAAGTAACCACTTAAAGACTTTTCTTTGTTTTTATTCGCGAATCACAGAAAAGTAAAATAAAAGCAAGAATAAAATTTTCATCGTGCTCGCGAAGAAAACTTCCACTTACTTGTCTCAACTATTTTTCAGTTTATTTCTCGCAAAAAGGAATTTTTCAACTAAGTTCACCTGCCGCTTACTTATTATTATTGTTGGAATTAAATTCTTCGAAATGGCCAAATTGAAAAATTTTGAATGCTGAGCTTTCGGTTGCTTTAGAAAAAAAATTAATTGTTGTTAATGGGAAGCTTCGCGATAATTTAAAGTAATTGTTTAACACTTTGTTTTTGATGAAGAAATTATTATAATTTATTTGGATGGCCGAGCTTTACTCGGCGTCTTGATTTCGCCGTGAGAATGTGATGACTTTCGGTCGCCTTGGTACCGAAATATATAAATATGAATGTAGTGCCATCTGTTGCTGTATATCAATGCATAAATACTTTAGCCTACTGGTACTTCTATATTCTATGAGATGGCGCTAAAAATAATTATTTTTTTGTGTGAAAACGCATTTTTTTGGGATAACATCTATCTAGATTTACTTAAGAAGTAAATTATTATCTAAATACATAATTTTATCCAAATCGTTAAAGCCGTTTTCAAAAAACTAATTTATATATATATATATCTCGTTTAAAGTATAAAATTGCTTTTCAGATTTCAAATTATTTTAGATACAGTCTTTTAAATAAAAAACTAAATCATTTTTATTGAAAAATTTTTAATCAAAAAATCCAGAAACACTTTTGTGAAAACAAACATGAATGAAGCCAATTATATGGTACGTATTTTAAAAAAAATTATATAAAAATCAAAATCAGATTGTAGCGATTTTTAAATCAAAATTATTTCACTTCAAACATTTTACTTTTGAATTTTCTTTAAATAAAATTTAATTTATTTTTGAGTCAACTTCTAAATTAATACTTTTTTTTGTATTAACCTAGGTGGGGTATAACTAACGTAAACAATTTTTTTTTGTTAAAACAGGATGTGTGCTAATCGAGCTTAAAACCGAGTGTGCACATTCAAGCTCAAAGTGGCACATTCCGATCTCGGGAAAATAAAGCGCGCCGCTCCGCGTCGCGCTTCATTTGCCTCCCTCGCTCGGAAATGTGCCACTTTTCGCTCGAATGCGCACATCTTCGCATTTATTAAATTTGTCTAGTTTATTTCTTGATATTTGCAATAAAAAATTTAAATGAAAGGTAGTAAATATTGATTTTATAGTAGAAAACGTATTTTTACTATAGCAATGAGTGGGAGTGAGCGAAAACATACGAAAATCTCGTAAGTGTGAGTGAGAGGAAACGATGTTAACTAATTTGTTGTCTATTTTATTGGTAATTGTGCTTAAAATCGAGTGTGCACATTCGAGCTCAAAGTGGCACATTCCGATCTCGGGAAAATGAAGCGCGCCGCTCCGCGTCGCGCTTCATTTGCTTCCCTCGCTCGGAAATGTGCCACTTTTCGCTCGAATGCGCACATCTTCGCATTTATTAAATAGTTCTATTTTATTTCTTGATATTTGCAATAAAAAAATTAAATGAAAAATAGTAAATATTGATTTTATGTTTAAAAACTTATTTTTACTATAGCAATGAGTGGGAGTGAGCGAAAACATACGAAAATCTCGTAAGTGTGAGTGAGAGGGAACGATGTTAACTAATTTGTTGTCTATTTTATTGGTAATTGTGCTTAAAACCGAGTGTGCACATTCGAGCTCAAAGTGGCACATTCCGATCTCGGGAAAATGAAGCGCGCCGCTCCGCGTCGCGCTTCATTTGCCTCCCTCGCTCGGAAATGTGCCACTTTTCGCTCGAATGCGCACATCCTCGTATTTATTACATTAGTATACTTTACCGTGCGCTCCTTCAAATCAAAAATTTTAATTTAATTTAGTAACTATAAATTTTATATTCGAAAAACGTATTTACTATAGCAATGAGTGGAAGGGAGCGAGAAGATACAATAATTTTGTCATTGGGCATGTAACAATTAGTCACCTAGCATGCAGAAGATAAAAAAAATTGTTTAAAATTCCATTAAAAATTAAAATTGATTTTTTTTAGAATTTTTTATTATGTATTTTATTCCTTAAGAAAATTGAAGGTACTCAAAAAATTATTCAAAAAGTAATATAATAATTGAATAGAGTTAAACATTTTTTTTTCGCCCCCAAACCCAATTCACTTTAATATTAAAAAATAAAACAAACAGCTCCCCTTTCCTTCCGATTTTCAACAATTAAAAAATCCCCCACCGATCCCGGATTTACACGATTAACCACTCGCCAATAAAATATTTGAAATAATTTCAAATTACGAAATAATGAAATATTACTCACGTTCACGTCTTAACGGTGACAGGAATAAATTTAAATCGCTAATAATTTTATGCACGCAGATATCCTGTTAAAAAAAAACTCCTTTTTTTCCTTCTTCCTCCGGCCGAAGCCGTCGAACGGACCGCATAAAAAACGCGTCCGCGAAAAGCGTTTCCATAAACGCACGCAAAACGGAGCGGACGACGCGCATTTTAAAAATTAGAACGAACTTACATTTAGACATCTATTTTTAAGCGTTTTACATTCATGCATGCGTCCCGTAAAAAGCAAAGAGATGCAATTTCTTTATAAAAGTCCATTGTTTGTAAATTTCAGCGCGTGCATACCCCGTGCGCTCCGCTCGCGTCGGCCGCGATTTTTCGCAAAGGAGCGGACAAATTCGGGCGAAGCGGCAACAAAAAAAAATTCCAATTTCTCTCTTAAAATGCAATTTCTTTAACCGATCTTATATTACCCTTGAAGGATTCCCCCTCTTAAAAAACGCCTTTATGCCAGGGTTTCAATGCATCGCAAGGCCGCCAATGCACTCACTTGCAATGCGTTGCAATAAACGACTTCCAGTACACTATATCACATTTCATGTTCGCTGTTCTATCACATGTGCAATTAGGAAAAAAAATTGCCACAGATAGTAAATGTAATTTATTGCGGATTTTAATTAATTTTTTTATAAAAAATTTTGTGTTTCTGTGTTTATTTTGCCTTACGTCATCCGCTTGTGTTGGCAGCGACGATGCCGCCTTTTCGAAGTGCCTCGCCGATTAGCTAACTATGATCTTGGAAATTTTTATAAACTTTCGTGGGGTGCATTTGGAGGAAGCCCGCTTTCGCTTTTGTGGTTCCTGCGAATCGTTTTCGCAAAAATGATGGACGCACAGAACAATGCGGTTTGTATCCCTACAATTTTTTTTTTACGAACAAAACAACAACGAAAAACGTTCGTTTTTAGTTGATTTGTATTTGAGTTTAATGTGGGCAATTTTGGGGTTTTTGCGGGCGATTCGCGACGTGGGGTTGGCGGCGCCGAACGAACCTCAAATTTTAATAAACAATTAACGATAATTGCGCGATCGTTTTCGTCCACAATTAAGAGATTCTTTATTGAAGCGAAGTTTAATAGTTTCGAGCCGCTTTTTTCCACGGTTCGCGGCGGCAGGGGGCGGGGGGAGCGGCGCCGCAAAGCGCGTACGGTGATTAGCAGAAAAAGTACATATAATTTTCTGCTCGCAGGTCAAACTTAATATAGAAAATCTCGGGTTGGTTATTTTTACATCCGAACGAACAAAAAGGAATAGTTGTCTTGCTTATTTTCCGCTCGCAAGCGAATTTAAGCCTTTCGCCGCCTTGCGATTGGGCCGCCGCTCGCCTGCCGAACGAATTCCCGACAAGAAATATGAAAAGTTGTTATGCCTCGTATAGATTGTAGGTAGGAAGCGTACAGTCCGATGCAAAATTAACCCTTCGCATACTAGGCGACTAAATGTCACATGCCATACTAGGTGGGGTTTGCCATACCCCGAAAATAACATGAAATAAAATCTACAAAATTGTACTTTATGACGGTTAAATGATAAGAAATGTATTTTCTTAATGATTCGCAATCATTTAGGCCAATAAATTACTCGAAAAATTAATTGAATAATTTTAATCGTTCCCTCTCACTTGCATCGATAAGATTATCGTATCTTCTCGCTCCCTTCCACTCATTGCTATGGGAAATAGATTTTTTAAATATAAAATCGATATTTACTACATTAAATTAAAATTTTTGATTTGAAAGAGCGCACGGTAAATTATACTAATGCAATAAAAACGAGGATGTGCGCATTCGAGCGAAAAGTGGCACATTTCCGAGCGAGGGAGGCAAATGAAGCGCGACGCGGAGCGGCGCGCTTCATTTTCCCGAGATCGGAATGTGCCACTTTGAGCTCGAATGTGCACACTCGGTTTTAAGAACGATTAGCAATAAAATAAACAACATATTAGTTAAAATCGTTCCCTCTCACTCACACTTACGAGATTTTTGTATGTTTTTGCTCACTCCCACTCATTGCTATAGTAAAAATACGTTTTTAAACATAAAATCGATATTTACTGTTTTACATTTAAATTTTTCTTTGCAAATAGCAAGAAATAAACCACACAAATTTAATAAATGCAAAGATGTGCGCGTTCGAGCAAAAAGTGGCACATTTGCCTCCCTCGCTCGGAAATGTGCCGCTTTGAGCTCGAATGCGCACACTCGGTTTGAAGTTCGATTACCAAACGTGCCGTTTTAACAAAAAAAAATTGTTCACGTTAGTTATACCCCGCCCCGCGCACGGAAGGTTAACGAACTTCGATTTGCGCTACTTTTTTTCGGCCCTCGATCAAATCGCAAAAATAGCTTTCGAAAAAAAATAACGCGTCCGCATTTTTAAGCCATAAATTTCTGGAGAATTTTAAAACGCAAGAAGAGCCTCACAATAATAACAATAATTACGTGACAGATGTAGTTATAAAATAAACGATGTGCAGAAAAGTAAATTTTAGCGCAGAACAAGTTGTTTGCCGCTTTTTGCCCGACTATTTCCTGCATAAAGCCAGAAAACCAGTATCCAGCGAATCGGCTCTCAAAGCCAATTACAATTTTATCGAATGTTATTAGCTCGTATTTTATTCGATCCACGAAATTGTTGTTTTTTGTGGGGAGAAAGCGAGTACGGTCCTGGGTGGCACGCGAAAAACGTTTGAGAACCGCTGTGAAAAAAGCGAATGCCATTTACGTGCGATAAAAATAAGAACGATAACAGAGTATTGACCTACCCTACAAAGCAGAATTGTAAATTGTATCAACAAAAGATAAAAAAAAGTGTGGCGTATTATTGTCCTTTGTAAAAATATCGACGCTCTTTAAAAAGGCCTGCATTGATGCACATTAAACTAATAAGGAATACTTCCGTTACTCTTATTATGTACGACAGTAGAAAATAATTAGCGTACTTGAGGAAATTGAAGCCATTAAGACTTTTCTCATATTCTGTTTTGTGTTAAAAAGTCGCCTTGCCGAGCGGGCGAGTTTTTTAAATGGTGTCGCCGCTTCCTACTCGAATTTTACCGATATTCGATGCTTTGTTTACGTTTTTGCCTGCTTTGAAATGTTGTTCGCTAGTTTTTTTTTTTTTAATGTAAACCTGAGAGTTTTTATCTCGTGTTGCATTATGTTAGTTTCCTACAATCGAAATTGTGAACGAACCTCTTTATGTCATAATTAACGCGAGATTATATTGATGACATTTTGTGCGAGCAAAGAATTCGAGGCAATCGAACTTCGGGCCAATATTTTTTTGGGACAAAATGAATTAATTTTTTATTTTATTTTGTGAGAATTAAATGACAATTTTGGGGTACTTAAAATAAAATAATGGTTGAAATTGGACAAAAAAAACAATTTAGAATAATTAAAGGTACACCCATACATCGCTTTACGGCCTAGATACGTTGCGGAAAAGTTGGCCGTAAAGCGAAAAACCATTAAACGAATCGATTATTTTGATAGAAACTAAACAGAAGGTCGCTAACAGTACGGCATTATTTTTTGACCGTATAGCGAAACACCGGGGGCCATAAATAGAAAAAGTGCCATAATTAATAAAGGGGGTTGGAACGAAATGGCGTATAAAGAGAGAGGTATAGGGGTATTTGATTATAGCCGAATTTGCATTTTGAAAAATATTAGAAAAAAAATTATAAACCAAAGGTTTCCATTTTTGGAATTTGTTTTAATCATTTTATTTTTAACTGTTCTTTGTAATATCGCATGTACCTAATTATAAAATTATTGGTAATTAAATTTAGCGTTTAATTTTTTTTAATTGAAAGAATAACGCTTAACGAAATTAAAATATTAGGATGCTGGCATTATTTTCAAAGATTTTCAACAAATACAAATTAACATGTATTAAAAAATTTTTATTGAGACCAAATTTGCATTTTGAAAAATCTGTTAAGAACAAGGTTGTCAAATTTCAACGTTAAACAGGTTTAATATATTTTTATCTCGCGTCAATACAAGTTCTAATATCAAAAGAAAAAAACATAAAGGTGGTATTAAAATTAAATTTACTTTTTTTAATTTGAATTTCGATCTTCGACAACGAATAATTCTATTTTTTAAAAAAATATGTGCACTTAATAATTTTAAGATGTATGCTACTAAAACAGAGTTTTTATTTTTTTAAATTATTCTCAAAATTGAATGCACAGCCCACGTTCTCAATTTTTCCAAAACACTTGGCCATAATTTTATGTTTGAGTGAAATATTTTTAAATAAATGATAAGGGAGTTTTATTTATTATTAGAATTTCCTGAATGGCTTCACTGAAACATTGAATTTAAGAGTTTTACTTAACACGATACATCCTAATAATATAGGCCAATACAAATCGGTTAAATAATTTTAATCGTTCCCTCTCGCTCGCACTTATACGATTGTTGTATCTTTTCGCTCGCTCCCACTCATTGCTATGGTAAAAATACGTTTTAAACTACATTTCAATTTATAATTTGAAAGAGCGAGGGATAAAGTAGATAAATCGAGTGAATGCGAAGATGTGCGCATTCGAGCGAAAAGTGGCACATTTCCGAGCGAGGGAGGCAAATGAAGCGCGACGCGGAGCGGCGCGCTTCATTTTCCCGAGATCGGAATGTGCCACTTTGAGCTCGAATGCGCACACTCGGTTTTAAGCACGATTACAAATAAAATAGGCAAAAAATTAGTTAACATCGTTTCCTCTCACTCACACTTACGAGATTTTCGTATGTTTTTGCTCACTCCCACTCATTGCTATAGTAAAAATACGTTTTTAAACATAAAATCGATATTTACTCTCTTACATTAAAATTTTTCTTTGCAAATAGCAAGAAATAAACCACACAAATCTAATAAATGCAAAGATGTGCGCATTCGAGCGAAAAGTGGCACATTTCCGAGCGAGGGAGGCAAATAAAGCGCGACGCGGAGCGGCGCGCTTTATTTTCCCGAGATCGGAATGTGCCACTTTGAGCTCGAATGCGCACACTCGGTTTTAAGCTCGATTACTAAGCGTCCCGTTCTAAAAGCAAAAAAAAATGGTCGCGTTATATATGTATAATATATAATATATAATATGTAATATGTAATATATAAAATATAATATGTAATATGTAATATATAAAATATAATATGTAATATGTAATATATAAAATATAATATGTAATAAGTAATATATAAAATATAATATGTAATATATTAAATATAATATGTAATATGTAATATATACAATATAATATGTAATATATAATAATATTTTTTTAAAAAAACATTACTTCTTTCCGCGACCCTATCCGAAGGGGGCCGAGCGCTCAATCCTCGAGTCGTGCCCTTCGGGCCGCAAGTGGGCCGCGAATAAATTTCGATGTGCCATCGGCGAACGGAAAAAGTGTGTCGAAAGTCGAAAGGGAAATATAATAAACGAGAAAAGTCGGTAGTAAATTGTTAAGGCGAATAAAAATGATCATGACTAAGGTTACGCTGTAAAAAGAGATAAGTAAGATCACTAACCTACCACAAATAAAGTGCATTTACCGTACGATTATAAGCTACTTGAAAAGTGTTACCTTGCAACGGCGTTCTTGCAATTACTACCTCTGTTTTGGATACTTGATGAATTTGACCTTTGCCGAAAGAGAAAAATCGCATTTATTTTTATTCAAGTTCGTTACGATCCGCACATAAATTAAAATATTGAGCGAACGCTTTTCGCTCAGATATTGATGACGAATAAAATTCCTCAACATCTTAAACATTATATTACTGTTAGATTATTAAGCTCTCTAGAATATTATATTTGTAATTATAAAATGCCTTCGAGACATTTGTTGTGCTCATTCCCAACTTCGAAAAAAAAAAAGAAAAGATACATTTATCAATTTCCACGTAACGTAAAGCGACGAAAAAAAGAAAATTGCCGGCCCGAAACGTTCGGAAAATAGCGCACGCAGGCGCCGGGCACACACCATAAGGAATTTTAATAAAAATTGTGGGAGTACGTTTTTTTTTTTGTTTAATAAAAAACTAATTCATTATAATAAATGTGCATGATAAATACTTTCCTGCGAGTTCAATGCTACTTTATCGTGAATAAATAATATTGTTTGTAGGTCCGGATAGAAATATGAGGAAAATGCAGGTGCTTTCTGAACGCCTGCGTTTCTTTTCCTCCCACATTTTTCGTACCCGCAAAGGTGTGATTATTAAATGATTTTTAAACGAACGCGTTTGCTTAGGTTTTTTGTTTTTTGAAAAATGTAGTGCTTTGGGGCCGTTGGGTCTTTTAACGAATGTGGAAGACGGCCGACAAAAGAATTGGGCATAAAATGACTTCTAAGGGCAAAGAGAACAATGCCCAAATAAATTAATTTAATTGTAAAAAAAATTGAAAGACAAATAAATTTTCAAAAAAATTAACAAAAATAATAAGTCCAAAGAAAAAGGTATTATTTATTTATTTTTTAATTTAAAGAAAATTTTCAGCATAAAAATTTGCAAAAAAACACCAATTTTTACAATTTTAAGATCTTGCCCAGAAATAAATTAGGGGGTTCCCTATTAAAGTTTAAAAGAATAATACATAATCCAGAATTTACATAATTTAAAATAAAAACTTTAGAAAATTGTACTTTTAACAAAACATTAACATTGATTAATAAAAAATAAATTAAAGAAGGGGTACAGATATGTACTATAGTACTAAAAAATTTTTATAAATAAGAGGAAGCATATTATAGCGATATAAGAAGTTTTAATTTTTAATAAAAAATTAAAGTAGTTTTGAAAATAAAATTAATCAAAAGCAAGGGGTACAAATATACCAATTTCATTTATAATATTTAAAAAAAAAATTATAATCCTTATAATTCACATTCAAAATCTTTATTTCATAAAGAAATTAACAGAAATAATTAAAAAATAAATTTTAAACGGGGGAGCTTCTCGAACATAATTTTTTAAAGGGCCCCCGTTTAAAACATCGCGCCTTTCATCTTGTAAGTTTTTTTTTTCATTTGAAATATCGGTTAATTTATAAAAAAAACAATTCCATCAAATTTTACAACGAAAAATTCCTTCAGTAAATTAATTTAAAGAATTGCTGGGGACAGGGGGGCAATTTACAAATTATACCAATTTAAAATACTAAAAAACTATTTCTACGTCATTTCAAGCAGTTATTTTAATAAATCGCCGATTAATTATAATTTAATAAATATTGCAAGTGCCCCCTCGCATTTTTTTTTTAAATAATCAACTCAAAAATCGCCTTACGTAACATTTGGCGACGTTCATTTTTTCTCTCCGAAACGCAAAGCGTTTAAGGAACGCATTGAATTTAGCGACCGTGAGTCGGATCATAAAAAGGGGGCAATAAACCGTAAACTGTGTGCATTTTTTGCGGCTCGACTGTACCAGATAAATTCTATTTTTAAATCGAGTACTAACATTTTAAAAGTTAGCATAGGTTATGGTCTGCAGTCGACGAAACGAATCTCGTTTTTGAAGAAAAGAACGGGCGCGCACTAAATCGCCGATTGACTGCAGGTTAACAGACTTTGAAAAAGCGACTCGCTTCAAAAAAACAACAAACAAAATTAATAAATAAAAAAAAGGGAGGAGGAAGGAGAGCCACCGACTCGGCGGGTCGAGGCCGGTCCACGTCTTCGGGCCCGATGTGGAGAAGTGCAAGGTGCCTTTTAATTTTAGTTAATTTTTAGTTAATTTTAGTTTAAATTGTGGAAGCGTTTCGATTCGAAGGGGCCCACTTTGATTTATCGGCGTTTTGTGGGAAAATCGCAAAAAAACGGTGCTCGGAGCTTTAACGGCGTCGTACAACGCCATTAAAATAGCTGCGCGATTTTTTTGCCGCGAACTATAGAAATTTATGGAAGTAATCGTTCATGTTATAAAAGTTATAGGCATAACGATTTGTCGTAATTTTCCGGCTCTCTCTATCTCAAATCGTTTCTAATAAATGAAAAGAGAAGAGGAAGACTTGCGCTTTTAAATTTATTATATTAACTCGCTTAATACGACGATTTCTATTCTTAACTACGAATTAAACTCATTCAATTAGCAGATACTTGATTTCTTATGTCTTTAGTCTTGTTTATGGCTTTATTTTCGCTCCGTTCTTGTTAATTCCCGGTGTGCGCGCGATCGAGTCGTTGGCCGTTGCCGTTTTTCGGCACCCACACGCACCTCGCGCTAAGTCGCACAGAAAAGCCACGAGAATTTCGCACACAAGGCCGTCACAACAAAGATCCGAGCCCAGTTTGTTGACTTTTTATTCGTATGCATTTATTTTTGCACGTCTGGATTTTTCAAGAACGCCGTCACTGGTTGATATTTATTTTTATTATTCGTTTAATTAAAAGTGCGTTCTTGCTCTTTGTATCTTATGATTCCATCATCTTTAATGGACGGAGATTTGCAGATCCTGCAAGGATTTTTGTCGTTTGTGGCTAAGCTGACGAGGCGATGTGTCGGTGGTTGTTTTTGAAGTTATACTTCTTTTGGCACGACTCGAGGATTGAGCGCTCGGCCCCCTTCGGATAAGGTCGCGGAAAGAAGTAATGTTTTTTTAAAAAAGTATTATTATATATTATATTATATATTACATATTATATTTTATATATTACATATTACATATTACATATTATATTTAATATATTACATATTATATATTATACATATATAACGCGACCATTTTTTTTTGCTTTTAGAACGGGACGCTTAGTAATCGAGCTTAAAACCGAGTGTGCGCATTCGAGCTCAAAGTGGCACATTCCGATCTCGGGAAAATGAAGCGCGCCGCTCCGCGTCGCGCTTCATTTGCCTCCCTCGCTCGGAAATGTGCCACTTTTCGCTCGAACGCGCACATCTTCGCATTCACTCGATTTATCTACTTTATCAATCGCTCTTTCGAATTGTAAATTGAAATGTAGTTTAAAACGTATTTTTACCATAGCAATGAGTGGGAGCGAGCGAAAAGATACGACATTCGCATAAGTGCGAGTGAGAGGGAACGATTAAATTTATTCAACCGATTTGTATTGGCTTAAATTATTGGGATGTATCGTGTTAAGTAAAACTCTTCAATTCAATGTTTCAGTGAAGCCATTCAAGAAATTCTAATAATAAATAAAACTCCCTTATCGTTTATTTAAAAATCTTTCAGCCAAGCATAAAATTATGGCCAAGTGTTTTTGAAAAATCCAGAACGTGGGCTATGCATTAAATTTTGAAGATAATTTTGAAAAATAAAAACGCTGTTTCAGTAGCATACATCCTTAAATTATTAAATGCACAATTTTTTTTTAAAATATCATTATTCATTCTCGAAGATCGAAATTCCAATTAAAAAAAGTAAATTTAATTTTAATACCTACTGTATGTTGGTCTTTCTTCATATTAAAAATTGTATAGACGCGAGATAAAATTTAATTAAACCAGTTTAATGTTGAAATTTGATAACCTTGTTCTTATCAGATTTTTCCAAATGCAAATTTGGTTTCAATAAAAATCTTTTAATACATGCAAATTTGTATTTGTTGAAAATCTTTGGAAATAATCCTAATTGTTTCATTACGTTAAGCGGTCTTCTTTTAATTAAAAAAAAATAAACGCTAAATTTAATTACAAATAATTTTATAATTAGGTACATGTGATATTGCAAAGGACAGTTAAAAATAAATTGATTAAAATAAATTCCAAAAATGGAAACCTTTGTTTTATAATTTTTTTTTCAAATATTTTTCAAAATTTATGTTTATAATCAAATACACCTCGCTTGTTATACGGCGTTTCGTTGTAACCTCCTTTTTTAACTATGGCACTTTTTCGATTTACGGGTTACAATGTTTCGTTATACGGTCAAGAAAAATGCCATACTGTTAGCGACCTTCTGTTTAGTTTCTATCAAAATAGTCGATTCGTTTAATGGCTTTTCGCTTTACGGTCAACTTTTACGGAACGTATCTAAGCCGTAAAGCGAGGTATGGGTGTATCTTTAATTAATCCAAATCTGTATTTAAAGAAAATGAAATTGGTTGTTTTGGAAATAATCCAAGAGTTTTGATTTTGTTTTTTAAAAATACTTGCAAAATAAAATATAAAAATAATTAATTTTGGTCTCAAAAAATTTCATTTGCCTCCCTCGTTCGGAAATGTGCTACTTTTCGCTCGAATGCGCATATCCTCGTATTTTGCGGATTTATCCACATTATCCTTCACTCTTTCAAATCCTAAATCTAATTTAGTTTCGTAAATATCGATTTTACGTTCGAAAAACGTATTTGCCATAGCATTGAGTGGAAGGGAGCGAAAAGATACGACAATCTCGTCAGTGCGAGCGAGAGGGAACGATTGAAATTATTCAACCGAATTTTCGTCAAATTTATTGGACTAAATTAATGTGAATCATGCTTACACATACTTACCTATCGGTTCGTATGTGTAGTTCGCGTACTTGATCCCGTAGTGAATGCGTCATAACCTTGGCCTCGTTTCGTAAAATCCAAGCCTACTGAAATCCCTGGCACATGTATCGAAAATATTTATTTCTGTACCGAACTTTACGTTAAACACCGATTGATACACATTCTTGAATTTTTTTTTTGACTTAACTGTTGAGTGCACACTTCTGTGCAAAATTTCTAGGTTATGAAACATTTAATATTTTTAGGTTATGTACTTTCGAATGCTGTACAATAAATAGTAACGGGTGGTAGCCTCAGATATATTTTTGCGTTACACAAATTATGTTTTTTACAGCATGAGGTATTAATCACAAGGTCTAATACGAAATTGAGGAATATAATTTTGTTTTGCGATTAAATTTTAATATTGGGTTTTTTGAAACGAGCAATAGAAAGAATCAAATGTATAAAACATGATTATAATTCCGAAAAGATATACCTAAATTATTTCAATCAATGCAAAAGTCACCGATAAATTTACTCAAAATACGATCGGAGAAAATATTTATTATTCTTATGGGGGGGGGGGGGGGAACTTACTACAAACATCCAAAGATTTTTAAATTAAAAAATATAGTTGCTTAAAATAATGTCCCCATTCAATTTAAATGAAAAACGCCGAAACGCTTTATTAAATAATTTTAAATTTTTTTATTTGGATTATTCTTTTTAGTATTTTAAATTTTACATAAGAAAGACCCCACTTAATACTATTTTCAATATTAAAAAATAGTAGACTTATATTTAAAAAAAATGAATATTAATGTTCATTCTAAGTTCTTAAGCAGAGCTTAATTTTTGAAATTGCGCATTAAAAGTACAAGAAAATAATGCCACGTTTTCCGCGATCGGAAATGTGCCACTACTTGTTGCCGCACTCACACACTTAGCTATTTTTTAATTTCTTCTAAAAATTAACATTTTGTAAATACTTTTAAGAAAAAAATTGTTCTTAATTTAACGAGCCGTCCTTAATAAATATAACAAATCAATATTTATCGGCCTTTTAAAAAGCGCTTAATTTTAAATTAAAATTGAACGTCAATTTGTTTTTTTGCACAATTCAAGCTGGTGTATAAATACTGTAATTTGTAATAATAACAATTTCACTTTGTAACTTTTAAATTATTTTATTTTGTTTTCTAAAACAACCAACAGATGGAACCGAAGTTCTAGAACACGAAGTTAATACTAAAAAGGCATGTAATTTATTCCAATGCAAAGCATAAAAACTTGTCAAAATGCAATTGCATATAAATTGTAATTTTAAAGGCAATGTTAACAAATTATAATTTTCAAAATATCGTAAAATATTTTTATTGTACAACTCCAAATGCATCAATTGTGCCACCTCAAATAATTAAAAAAAAAACGATGCGTATAGTTATAGTCGTTGGAAGTTATACTTCTTTGACCTATCTAAATTAAATATCACCACGTGCACGTCCGTTGGATATACCCCAACAACGCTCTCAGTCTGGGCCTCTTATGAGTTAACCTAGCCAATATAAAAAACATACATTCGATTTTCGTAGACAGCTAACTTCATACTGTCGAATTTTCGACAGCGCTGCGCGCGCAACTTCTGTTGCCTGCTAAAATTTTATTTTCAACGCGCCAACTTAAAAAAAAACATCCCGAAGTAAATCTACAACAATTTAATATTAAGTTTAAAAAAACGTCACTTGCATCGAGTTTTAATGCAAAAACAAACCCCTAAGCGAACTCGCACGATGAATCGACCAAAAAATTCAAAAGTCGCTAACCGAAAATAAACACAAATGTAAATAATTCGTTGAGGAAACAGCGGCTACCACAATTCTAAATAAATTAGGAGCGTAAATAAACGCTAAACTAATTTTAAACGTTCCATAAGAACGTATTTTAACAAAGACCTTTTGTTTACGACGCCTAAAAATAGACGGAAAAATGTCTTCGCAATGTCCCAGTCACCTACTTTAATAACTCTAATAACTCATTGGTCAGTTAAAACTCGCATCCTCCGAAGAAAATCGAATTTCGAGCGCTTTCGGTTGCCTCTGAAAGCTTTTCGTCAAAGGAACGAGGAAACGGAAATTAAATTTCGATATACTCGACGATTTTTGTTCGCCATCTAATCTACGTTTTCTAGGGGTTTGTTTTTTTCATTGTTTTTCTTCGGGAAGACGTTAGTGCTCCACGCAAAAGTCAAAGTCAAAGAAGCAGCATCCGTTGGCATTTTCTGCGTCACGTCTCGATACGCCACTAACGCGTAGAGATTAATTTTAAGAAAAATTTTCGCATTTTTCCCTCATTATCATGTAAATAAATTGACCTAAATATAGTTTATCAAATAAATAATAAATAATGTCTAATCGAACGGTTGCTATATGCGCAGGCAAGCGTTTAACTGGTTGTTTGGATTTGAATATATTCGAAATTTATGTTTTCTGTCTCAACGTTTAATTACAATACGTTCTAATTTTGCGTAAATCTAAAATAAAAACATCTAGATTTGTTGTATTATATTAATTATTATAAATATAGAACAAGTCAAATTGCATTTCAGTTCTAAAGAAACGTTTCTTTCGGCCGGCTCTTGCCTTTTCGCTCCTCTGCCACTTTTTCGTCCGCGCTCTTACTGTTTTTGTGTTTTTTCGGGCCGCTTTCGAAGTGCGCGCGCTTTTCCCTTCGCGGCGCCCATTTTTCCCCATATAAAAAATTCCGGCGTGCAATGAATAATGTGAGCACAAATAAAACGTGAAATGCATAAAAGTGAATGGTCTGTCGTAGTTATAGCATTGATCTTTTTTTTTCTTGTTCTTATCATAGAACGAAACCATAGCGAATTTATAAAAAGCCTTTATAATTGCTACTTTTCTGTTTGTTCGCTTTTTTTTTCTCGTTTTGGCAAACGGATAGTTTCCTAGCCGGTGTTAGACGTTTCTTTGTGGCTTTTGGAATAGTCGAGTAATAAAAGGTATTCAGCCGTTTTACTGCCCACCATTAGAAGAACACCATTAACTAATTTAATTAATGTTAGAAATTAATTAGCATTTGCATTAGTAATAAGCATACTTTCGAAATGATTTATTGCCGTGCTTGCAGTTTTTCTTGGGCGGAGTAACCGTTCGAGAACCGCTTTTATTGTTATTTAAATAAACTCTTTGGCCGATTCGAATTGCATTTACCGAGAACCTATACCTTTTCAGCGTTTGGTTTTATTGGGATTAAACGAATTAAATAAGGGGCATCGCGAAAAAGTTGCGCTCTTCCATTTGGACACGACAAATTTCGTATGTAAACATGGCATTGGAGCAGGTGGTTGCATTTTGACTGTGGAATTTAATAAGATCACGATTTAATCGGGTTTAATTTTGAATAAAAAATGTTTAATTTGTTACGGATATAAGTAGTTGTGTCAAAGATTTTAGGTATTTGCGATTATGAATTTCAAAAAAGGCAATTGTATAGTGCTCGTCAAAACAGAATAGACATGTGAATTTAACGTGGCATGTTAAAGGTAGAGGACCAAACTTACATCAAATTGAACGCCCAATTTATGACAATAAAATATTGTATTAGAATTTGAAAGTTAGAATATTTTTTTTTATATTGTCATTATACTAAACGTTTATTGTGAGCTGATTGTACCTTTAACCTTCCGCATACTAGGTGACTAAATGTCACATGTCATACTAAGTGGGGTTTGCCATACCCCAAAAATAAAATGAAATAAAATCCACAAAATTGTACTTTATGACAGTTAAGTGATAAAAATATATTTTAACAATCAATAATGAATAGCTTTAAGTAAAACGCATATTTACGGATTAGAAGAAATTTTTATTAACAAAAATAAAAAAACTTAACTTTTTCTTTAACTTATATAGTATTGAGTCATTTCTTGAGTACTAAATTTCAATGACACGTGTCAATTACTATACCGAATATTAAGAAAACCTAACAAGAATTTCTTTATTGCCTCTCTATTCAAATAAAATTATTTTCAAGGCAATTTCTTAATGATTCGCAATCATTTAGACCAATAAATTTCACGAAAAATTAATTCAATAATTTTAATAGTTCCCTCTCACTTGTATTGACAAGATTATTGTATCTTCTCACTCCCTTCTACTTATTGGTATGGTAAATACGTTTTTCGAATATAAAATCGATATTTACTAAATTTAATTAAAATTTTTGATTTGAAGAAGCGCACGGTAAATTATACTAATCTAATAAACACGAGGATGTGCGCATTCGAGCGAAAAGTGGCACATTTCCGAGCGAGGGATGCAAATGAAGCGCGACGCGGAGCGGCGCGCTTCATTCCAGATCGGAATGTGCCACTTTGAGCTCGAATGTGCACACTCGGTTTTAAGCATGATTCACAATCATTTAAGCCAATAAATTAGACAAAAAATCAGTTGAATAATTTTAATCGTTCCCTCTCACTCCCATTGCAACGATTGTCGTATCTTTTCGCTCCCTTCCACTCATTTCTATAGTAAATACGTTTTTCGAACATAAAATCCTTATTTACTATAGTTAATTTAAATTTATGAATTGAAATAGCAAAAGATAAAATCGACAAATGCAATAAAGACGTGGATGTGCGCATTCGAGCTCAAAGTGGCACATTTCCGAGCGAGGGAAGCAAATGAAGCGCGACGCGGAGCGGCGCGCTTCATTTTCCCGAGATCGGAATGTGCCACTTTGAGCTCGAATGTGCACACTCGGTTTTAAGCATGATTCACAATCATTTAAGCCAATAAATTAGACAAAAAATCAGTTGAATAATTTTAATCGTTCCCTCTCACTCCCATTGCCACGATTGTCGTATCTTTTCGCTCCCTTCCACTCATTGCTATAATAAATACGTTTTTCAAACAAAAAATCCATATTTACTATAGTTAATTTAAATTTATGAATTGAAATAGCAAAAGATAAAATCGACAAATGCAATAAAGACGAAGATGTGCGCATTCGAGCGAAAAGTGGCACATTTCCGAGCGAGGGAAGCAAATAAAGCGCGACGCGGAGCGGCGCGCTTTATTTTCCCGAATCGGAATGTGCCACTTTGAGCTCGAATGCGCACACTCGGTTTTAAGCTCGATTACCAAACGTTCCGTTTTAACAAAAAAAAATTGTTCACGTTAGTTATACCTCATCTAGTACATGGAAGGTTAATAAAATAATATTGTACTTTTACTTGTTCGCAAAATTTATAATCAATTTTTTTTTTAAATAAAGCAGCATTGAAAATTTATCCTCTAACTTTCAGAGCTTAATTTTCCATGTTAAATTCGAACATCCATTGTTTTTTAACGAGCATTTCATTTTTCTTAAGAATTTGACGTATTTAAAATATTGTATCAACCCAAGTGTCATTTATTTTATAAAAAAATCCAATTTTTTGACCGATTCTGAAGCGAAATATTTATAATGAAAATGTACTTAAATATACATGCAATAGGTCCGAGAAAAGACAGTTTCGTCTATACCTTGGAAGCTTTTTTATCGATTTTTTTAAAAAAGAATATATTGTAACACAAAAAATCAAAAAAAATTAAAATAAACATGATTTTTTTTATCCATATTCTGGTAGTGGACGGATAGACATCATAGCTTGGCAACGCTGTGTGTTTTTATGCTTATGTCGCAATTGACCATGATCAAACGGCATTTTCAAATTATTGATATTTTGAATATTTTAAAATAGCAGTAACACGGATAAAACAGAATGATATATACACAGAATTTAATATATGTACCATATATCTATAGAGCATGCCGTATAAGCATTGCCAGTGTTGCCACATTTATTTTCTTTAAAAGTGCGATTGCATTAGTGTGTTTTGTATATAAACGTGTTTAAGTACATATAAGGTACAGTATTTGATAAAAATTAAATTAAATTTTTTATACTTAATGTAGATCTGAAATTTTTGGCTTCTATTGTCACCAGTGAATTACCTCAAAAAAGCAATGTTTTTTATTATATATTTTTGACAATTATATATAATATGCATATTAATTTTGTTACGTGAACAAATTGCAAGTAAAATTTTAGAGAATTGTTTCAAATATGTGGAGCTATAGTCTCCCCAAAGACAACTTAATTAAATTGACTTTTAAAAAGCAATAAAAATAATGGTACCTACAATTTTTTTTAAATTTTTTTGTGTAGATCACTTTGTAAATTTTTAAAAGTGGTTAGGTAAAAGTATAAAAAGTTTACAACCTCGCAAAATTATTTAACCTTAAATTATTATCGAAAAAAGAAGAAATGTGATTTTATAATTTTTTTAAAAATTTCATTAAATTGGAAAAAAATTTAAAATAATTTTGAAAATATAAAAGATTAAATAATTTTGATTTTTTCAAAATTACTCAATACATAACATTACATAGTTTATTTTGATATATTTTTTCTTTCCTCAAAAAATAATAAAACTCAATAAATTATCAAATCTGCATTCCTGCTAAATCTTTCAGCAAACCAATTGAAGACGCTCACAAATATAAAACAAACAAAGTAGGCACAAACGTCCGAATGGAAGAGATAAGACTTTTTTCGGAAAAAAAAAACGAAATGCAATTATAAATGCTTAATTTGTTTTGGTTGATCGCTAACGAAATAGAACGATGTAAGTCGATAAAAAAGTTACAATGTACGGAAGGACGGAACCGAGTTCTTGGACGTCTTCGGCGCCGGTTTACACGACGTCCGCGTCCTTTCCTCTGCCTTACAACAATTTCGAACCGATCGCCGTCAATAGCAATGCCCAGCCGCAGTCTGCACTTTTTCAATTTCCATCCTACCCAACTGTGCCCGTACCTTTCGATTACCCGCAGGTAATTTATTATTAATGCTACTTATTTCAAGAAAAATTCGACTCGCGCGCGCATACATACACACAAACACACACACACACATTCGATGCGTGTTTAATTAATCCCTGTAAAAGGATTGGATTCTATTTTCGTTCCTTGTGTTAACAATCAATGTACTTTTTATAGTGGAGTAGCATAAATCAATACTCGCATAAGTGCGAGTGCGAGTGCTTTAAGGGAATCAAATTTTAAGAGGACGATTGCATTCGAAAACGACCATTCTCGTAGGGGAAACCAACAAAGACGACCCTGCCCACAAAAAAAACTGTTTGATTTTAATTAATAATCTACATCGAGGAAGAGTCGTCTTATACGAAGTGTTTTAGTATGAATCGATGTTTATAGTACGTTTCGAAATAATATCAACATTGGATTTTTGAAAATCAAAGGACAACACTAAAAAGTTTTCCCCTTTGGCGAGAAATTAATTTTCGTTAAAAGTTCGTCGTTTAAGTGCCCTACAAATGTAAAAATATATTAATATTGGCGGAAACAGATGGGCACATTTTTTTTAAAGCACATTGTATATGCGTGGATCAACAAAAATGGTATTAAAATTTTTTAAATTTCAAAAAAGGCATAAGTATAAAAGTTCCTAGTAAAAAACTTCTTACCCGGTCGGGCAAATAGTCAGGCATATATTTTGTAATAAACTAAACTACGTATGTGTAACATCTTTTGTTACCCGTAGCCAAGTTTAGGTGGTTTCCCGGCTAGCACCTTTACCGTAAATGTAGTAGTGTCTCAAAGGCGCAAGGGACCTACAGTTTTACGTGGGTTCCGAACCACGACAATTTTTAAAGGATAAAAAGAAAATCCTTTTTATAGGGGAGACCGGGTATGGTTGTCTCACGGGTAGGTTGTCACATTAACCATAACAGAACACCTAATGAATTAATAAATTTGTTTACCCGTGTCAAAGAAGCCCGAGCACAATACGTCCTTGCGTACTTCACTTCAGTTCGCTCTGAAATACCGTATAAGAAATATATGCGTTTGTTTTTTTTTTGTACAATGAAAGTAATTTTTTGTGCATCTCTGTTGAGTCTCATAAGTATAATTAAATTTTGCATAGTGATATACCTATTCGTGTATTTATGATGTGTAAGATATGTTTCATGATATCATTCATATGGTTTCTTAAATGACCATTGATTTAAATTTATTTTGGGAGTTAATTGTCTAAAATTGTTTTGGGGAAGGTTGTTTAAAGTTAGCGGGGCTAGAAGTCACAAGTGCAAAGCAACCATGAATATGTGCGGCCTTTTTTATTGGTTTCTATGGGTTTTACTACATAAACGATTGGCTGTAATTATACATTTGTCATTTTTCTTACCATAACCTAAGTTCGGTAGATAGAATAGGTTAGAACAGAATAGGTATTTGTTTTCTCATTTTGTATTTTACCTTTTATTTAAAGTCTGACAACCATCCCTGACTCGGGGTTAAAAGCCACACTTCTCTTTTTTCATAAAAATTATAATATGTCCTCTTTAGATATTGGTAGAAAAAAAGTCTTTATTTTTTCTTAAACTAGAAAAATACACTATCTATTGATATATAAATGTCATTGATAAATTAAAACCATGAGCTCTACAAATGCAAAAGAAAAAAATTGTGACTTCCAACCCCGGTCTTTTCTACTTGTAAATCTTATTGAAATTGTTATTAGTTTTTGAGTTTTATGGTCGTGGCATTTTGGCAAAACTCTCTGGTTATTAGAAGAAAAAAAATTTTTTAATTATTTATTAATCAAACAACAACTCGCTATACATTTTGGGAAAAAAGTTGTAATTACGCAAAAAAATATTTTTAAATTTAAAATAAGAAGGTTAACATTATTTTATTTGGCCTCCACGACATTCAATGTGCAAAAAAAAAATTCTCCGCTATTTTGAGCAATATTAATATATCTTTATAAACATTCTATCTTTTATTTAAGACTTTAAAACTTTTAATTGGAATTTTTTTAAACCATTTTTAAAACAATTTTAAATATTTACAAACACAAAAACTTAGGTTAGAAACGTGCTCTTGTTCGTATTCAAATTGCCCAATCAGGGGTCGTTATTTAAATTTAATCTGTTACTAAGTGATTTCATAATCAAATAAACGTTGCATTAATACATCGAAATAGTTTTTGCATAAATACTAAAATAAAAAGATTCAAATATAACGAATATCGACAGTTGATAGATTTTGCGGTAATTAATTCGACATTTTATCGAAGAGATAATTCGAAGCATTAGCTAGAAAACTGCATTTGTTGTCATTTCGAAAACGATAATTTGAATAATTGAAGCTTATTGACTGTCACAAAATACGAGCGCATAAATGCGATTGAATTTCGGCGGATTTGGGGGACGGCATTAATTTTTTTCCCGACTTTCGTACGTCCCACTTCGGCGTTTTAATAAACACGCAATCCGCTAAGTGTTATCACACGTTCAAGTAATTTATTTCGAGCTTTTTACGTTTTTGCAGGAAACGGTCGGGGTATATTTTTAAGTAATTAATACAAACACTTTTCCTCTTAATATAAAACTAGCTAAATATTTAATTTCCTCTTCGCGCCGCGCGAAATTGATCATTCTTATCGGTTCGAAAAAATCTCCCGGAAAAAAAAACGCGCGCAGAAAGCGCCGAGCAACAGACAAACGTACGGGACGCCTAATTACGGTAAAAATTGTAAAATTTATTTTCGAAACTCTTAAATCGCCGAAGACACCTGCAGCATTAGCGGCATGATGTATGACTGCCGCGATTTAAATTACTTTTTTCATTTACCAGAAACAGAAGCGTAATGTCTTTTTTATCCCCTGGGAACGAGCAAAGAAATATGCTCATGAATTGTAAACTCGTGCTTTTTAAATCGCAACCGAAGAAATGACTTTTATAAAGAATCGATTATTTACAAAACCGAGACACGAAACGTTTAGTTTATTGCTCGAAGGGAGAAAAAAAAATCGCTCCGGTTAAATATTGCTATCGTTTCTTCGGCCTGGTAGAAACGCAGAGCTTTTACGGAGGACAATCGGTCTTTCGACCGAAATTAATTAGCGAATTCGAAAAGAAAAATTAACGCCGTTCGAAAATTATTTATTTAGTTTTTTCGATACGGGATTTATTTGGAAATTTGTAAGTCGACTTTGTTAAATCAAGTAGGCGCTGTGCTTGATTTTGCGTTCAATAGAAAGCATGTTTTTTGGCGATTTTGGTGAGCGCAAACTGTCTGAGAAAATTTCTAAAAATACGGGAATTATTTAAAAAAAACGAATCGTTTTTTGCAAAAAAATGGTTGGGTTTTCAATTGCATTAAACTTTAAATAGCTGTAACTCGGTTGTTTATTAAAATAAATTAAATCTAAAAACATTTTTTGAGGCACTTTTTTCCGCTCTTTGCGATGGTAAATTTGGATTGTTTAATCGGTCTCTAATTGAGCCGGTTTTGGCACAAACTTCGTTAAATAAAGTAGACGTGTTATTTTATTTGAGGATAGTTAAAAAGCATATTTCTTTGCGATTCTAACGATACCAAACAGTCTAGGAAAATATTCAAAAACAACGGAGTTATTTAAAAAAATCCATTTTTAAATGAAAAAGTTTCCACCAAAAGAAGAGTAAACTTTTTTTGCCAACTTTGTTATTGGTGTATTTTTGTGTATTTTTTAAGCTATAATTTATTCTTATTTCGGCACCAACTTTGTTAATTTAAATAGGAACCCTATTTTTGCAGAAATGCAAAATACTATTTTTTTCTGATTTCTGTTCCAAGTGTATAATATCAAGACAGCCTGAGCATTGTTTAAAAAAAATAAGAGATAGTTGTTGAGAGATATGTCATAACATACACAATGTTTGTAACTAAAAAAGAAATAAAATTTTAAAACCAAAAAAAAATGTTTGGAACCTCGTCAACTTTCCTTTAGTTGTATTAGGGTTTTTTTGTGTATTCATGGTTTTTCTTTAGATGTTAACAGCCGCTGCTCACGTACTTTTAGACTATTCTTCAGTTAGAGCTATTTTCTTCAGATAAACTTTGATAATATTATGATGAGTGGAAATACTTCTTTTACATCCGGCTCGAAGGACCATATGTTGGGGGTTACTACTAACTTCCCAAATTTTGATGATATTAAGGTTTTAACATTTTATTTTTTTTTCAGTTACAAACATTGTGTACGTTATGACATAT
This sequence comes from Sinopyrophorus schimmeli, assembly GCA_036325965.1. NCBI lineage: Eukaryota > Metazoa > Arthropoda > Insecta > Coleoptera > Elateridae > Sinopyrophorus > Sinopyrophorus schimmeli. The sequence goes on along the minus strand of JARFIZ010000380.1, from coordinate 274,285 downwards.
CCATCAACAACGCTCTATTATTTTTATTACTAAAAATGCTCAGGCCGTCTTGATCTTATACACTGAACAATTTTAACAGTACAAAATAATATAATACCATTCTAAAAAATAACGAAATTATTTACATCAGAAGAAACCAAAATTTTGATTTTTTACTAGTCGAAGTAAATTGCTTGTGTAAAAAAATTTTAGAGCTATTTTGCGTACTCTATAGTTGCAGTCAAAAACAATTTTAAGCTATTATTTGTTCTTGGTTCGGCAACAAATTGTATATGTAACAATTTGTCGATAAAATGAATTGCATTCTAGTGGGGCACTAAAAAGGTTTTCATCATAAAATATTTGAAAGCATTACCAACCGTTTACACAAATTGCTATAAGATTTAAAAATTAGTGGATCTATGGCCTAAGTACAACTGAGGTGATGTACCTTGGCTCTATTCACATTAAGCAAAATAAAATACATTGTCCTATCAAAACTATATATTTATTTTTGGATTATACGAACTACTAATGTTCTTCTTTGAGATGACACTAAAATTGTTTCAAAAATTAACAAAATTTTTCTGGTATACTAAAATTTCACATACTTAATGGTTAACTTTGCAAAAATTTTAATTTTTCGTTAAACATGCGAGGCATATTATCTGAAGCAAAATAAGAAAATAATAATAATTTATAACAGAGGTATATCTAAATTTTTATTTATTGCACGTTGATCTTAGCGCCAAGGTACAACTTATTGACAGTGACCGAGGTACAACACACCGACCCCTGACGTTTAAACTCAAAAATAAAATTAAAGATTACGCTGTGCCAAAATCAGACCACTACTATGCAAACATTAATAAATAATCTTTCTATTACGATGAGTCATTTGTTATTAGGTAATAAAAATCAATAAGATATTTAAGTAAAAAGCATATAAAAAGACTTGCGTTTTTTTGGATTAAAAATTTCAATTGATCTCATACATTAATTGAAAATTATGGGTCACAAAAGCCCGCAAATATTAAAAAGAATAAAGTTGCCCTAGGTACAAAGGGACCAAGGTTCAACAGTTTCTCCTACTTCTTTCGCGTCACTGAATTAAATATAACCACGTGTAAAAATTAATAGAAATAAATTCCATAAATACGAAGATGTGCGCATTCGAGCGAAAAGTGGCACATTTCCGAGCGAGGGAAGCAAATGAAGCGCGACGCGGAGCGGCGCGCTTCATTTTCCCGAGATCGAAATGTGCCACTTTGAGCTCGAATGTGCACACTCGGTTTTAAGCACGATTCACAATCATTTAAATCGATAAATTAGACAAAAAATCGGTTGAATAGCTTTAATCGTTCCTTCTCACTCGCACTGACCAGATTGTCGTATCTTTTCGCTCCCTTCCACTCATTGCTATAGTAAAAATACATTTTTAAACATAAAATCAATATTTACTAAACTACATTTAAATTTTTATTGGAAATAACAAAAAATAAACTAGAAAAATTTAATAAATGAGAAGATGTGCGCATTCGAGCGAAAAGTGGCACATTTCCGAGCGAGGGAAGCAAATGAAGCGCGACGCGAAGCGGCGCGCTTCATTTTCCCGAGATCGGAATGTGCCACTTTGAGCTCGAATGTGCACACTCGGTTTTAAGCATGATTCACAATAATTTAGGCCAATAAATTAGACGAAAAATCTGTTAAATAATTTTAATCGTTCCCTCTCACTCCCATTGCCACGATTGTCGTATCTTTTTGCTCCCTTCCACTCATTGCTATAGTAAATACGTTTTTCGAACACAAAATCCATATTTACTATAGTTAATTTAAATTTATAAATTGAAATAACGAAAGATAAAATCGAAAAATGCAATAAAGACGAGGATGTGCGCATTCGAGCGAAAAGTGGCACATTTCCGAGCGAGGGAGGCAAATGAAGCGCGACGCGAAGCGGCGCGCTTCATTTTCCCGAGATCGGAATGTGCCACTTTGAGCTCGAATGTGCACACTCGGTTTTCAGCACGATTCACAAAAATTTCGGCCGATATATTTAATTAAATAAAATTTTAATCGTTCTCTCTCATTTTCACCCACAAGATTATCGTATTTTTTCGCTCCCTTCCACTTATTGCTATGGTAAATACGGTTTTCAAATATAAAATCGATATTTAGTTAAGTTGGCCTAGGTACAAAAGAACCAAGGAACAACAGGTTGCCCCTACTTTAAAAAAAATAACAAAATTATTTAGAAAAGGGCCGAAATTACTAATTTTTCGATTTTCGTACAAAATTAATTACCTAAAAACATATTTAAGGCACTTTTCAGCTCACTGTGAGACGGTAAAGTCAAAAAAAATTTTCTCTCAATTTTAGCACCAACTTGATTATTTTGTATAGGAACAAATGGCAATACTTTGTTAGTTTAATCGAAAAAATCTCAATCTAAAAAAAAAACACTATTGGTTTGAAAACCGTAAAAAAACGTGTTCGCAAAAAAAAAACTCGCGGCCCACTCATTACGTTACGAATCTCGTTCACAATCGAATTAAAAAAAATAAAAAATCTTAATAAAATAATCTTTTGCGTACACCCGCGATTTAATTTAAATACATCGGGGGGGGGCGACGCGTTCTTCGAACGAACTTTTGCAGGCGAGTGTACAGGAAGTACAATAATTAGGTTTCTCGGGTACGTGTGGGAGTAGATACATTGACCAATATGCGTTTTCACTTTAATTGTTCAATCTTTATAAAAAAAGGAAAAAAAACGGCAGCAGATGTTAGAGAATGTAAAGCAGCAACCAGGGCCGTTAAACACAATCTACTTCGATTAAATTACCTGCCTTATGTCTCTCTCTCCTTATAATTTCGTTTCGGTTAACTCTTCACGTTTAACAACAAAACCCAACGCACACACACACACACCACACACACACACACACACACAGACACACCAATTTTACGTCGTACAAATATTTAATTAGCACCACTCGAAGGGGAGAGAGACTGAAAAAAAAAACGATTGTCCACTTAGCATTTCGTTTTAATTTAAAACCTAGACTAAAAGTCAGAAGTAGTACCCGCCAAGTTTAAGACGGGCAAAAAAAAAAAAGAAGGGCAGTCACTGAGGATTCATAATGAAATATTAAAACTGAAGCATTATTTTAATAATGACGAATTAAAACGGCAGGTAAGCGTCGAAATCTAGAAAGCTGTGATTAAAAACGAGAGCGCAAAACGAAAAACGGAAAGGACGGGTTAAGAGAGAGGAAAAACTTGGGAAAGAAATTAAAGAGACGTCGGCGGCCCATCGCGCGCCCTTTAATGCGGGGGGACCGTGCGTCGCCTTGTGCAGGGCCGGCTCCGCGGCCTTTTCGCCTTGTCGAGCCCTTTCGGGCGCCCGAACACGTCCACACGAGACCGACACTATTCTGACATTACATCGGCCCTTTTGGTAGGCCCGTGTGAGTGACGCAATTCGAACTTGCAGATCTTCATGCACAAGTCGGCGATGCAGATGCACGCCCGAGAGCTGACTGGAAGGTCGGACGTCAAGCCCCATCAGTGCCAGCAATGCCTAAAGTCCTTCAGCAGTAATCACCAATTGGTTCAGCATATTCGGGTGCACACCGGAGAAAAGCCTTACAAATGTTCCTATTGCGATCGAAGATTTAAGCAGCTCAGTCACGTTCAGCAACACACACGGCTGCATACGGGTGAGTACCTGCACTTTTTTTCGTTCGACATGCTACTTTGAGAATTTGGGTTTTGTTTTTTTTTTTTTTTTTTGGTGGGTCGGCACATCGTAAAGTTGCGCTTTCGTCATAAACAAAAAGAAGATTAAATAACTTGGTTTTGTGTAAAGAAGACTTTTTCAATTAGCAAGTGGTGGTTAATTAAAAAAAAAAGAAAAAATCAATGCTTTAGGAAGGGATGAATTTAATTTTCGAAGTTATACTTCTTTTGGCAGTATGAGCGAGAAATTTTAACGGGCAACGGATGTTGCGCGCGCATTGTTAACGAAAATTGGACGGTTGTATTTAATCGTCTGAGAAAGTAAATGGTTTATTGTGAATCATGCTTAAAATCGAGTGTGCGCATTCGAGCTCAAAGTGGCACATTTCGATCTCGGGAAAAAAATTGTAGCGCCGTTATTTGTGGACGGATCTTTAAAAACTATACAGATTCGGATTCACTAGATTTTTTAGCTTTGGTTTGGTCTGAAAAACCATAGGCGTGCCGTTTGAAATTTTCGAAAAAAACGGACTTGAATAGTCCGACTTGTAATTAATTTTTTATAAATTTTCAATTTAAAAAATTGTAGTTCGGTCATTTGTGAACGGATCTTTAAAAAATTATTAGATTCTGAAAGCCCATTTATCGGAGCGTTAGATCAGCTAAAAAAATTAACACGGCCCAATGTTAAGTCAGCGAAAAAAACGCATTTGAAACTTTAAAAATGTAAATTTTGCTATAATTTTTAATTTTCAAAATTCTTTAATTGTGCCGTCTTTGCTAATTTCGTCAAATCCTTTCATTTCTGAACGTTACCAACCTCTACGCGTCAAAATCCGGTCCTAATTCAAAACCTCCAAAATCGAGAAAAAACATGGATTAACCCCTCTGTTGAAATTGAGGGAAAAAAATTTTAGGTAATGGATTTGCTTTAAATTTTTGTGGGACATTTCTATGTACCCCAAACCCACATAGTCGGAGCCATTCTTCTCTGCTTTTCTTTCAACCCTCAAAATTTTCGAGAAAACTAGTTAAATAAAAAAAAATACAATTCGATTCACAACAATCACCGTAGCACTCTTATTTTCGATCCGATCAGTAAATACGACCCGGATTCGGAATCCTGAGAATTTTTTCCATAAGAGACGTGCAAAATGGGCATAGGGCGCAATGTTAATTTTTCGAGTAATTAACGGTTGAAGTTTAAGATTCATTTTTTAGCACAAAATTGTACGTTAAAAATATTGTAGCGTCGTTATTTGTGGACGAATGTTTAAACACTATACAGATTCGGATTTGGCAGACTTTTTGACTTCGGACAAGCTCAGAAAACCATAGATGTGCTATTTGAAATTTTTGGGAAAAACGGGTTCGAACGGTCGGACTTGTAATTATTTTTTTCTAAATTTTCAATTTGAAAATTCGTAGCTCGGTTATTTGCAAACGGACCTTTAAAAATTTTTAAGATTCGGAAATCCCGCTTATCTGAGCATAAGACGAGCCAAAAACATCAACACGGCCCAATGTTAAGTCTGGGAGAAAAACGCGTTCGAAGCTTTCAAAATGTAAATTTTACCAAAATTTTTAATTTTCAAAATTCTGTAACTCCGCCGTCTTTGCAAATTTGGTCAAATCCTTTCATTTCTGAACGTTCCCAACCCTAACACGTCGGAATCCGGACCTAACTCAAAATCTCCAAAATCGGTCAAAATCGAGAAAAAACATGGATTAACCCCTTGCGTATTTTTGAGGAAAAAAAATTTTAGGTAATGTATTTGCTTTAAATTTTTATGGGACATTCCTATGTATCCCAAACCCTCATAGGCGGAGCCATTCTTCCCTGCTCCCCGTTCAACCCACAAAATTTTCGAGAAAATTAAATAAATAAAAAAAAATACACTTTGACTCACAACAACCACCGTAGCACTCTCATTTTCAACCCCATCATTAAAAACGACCCGGATTTGGAATCCTGAGATTTTTTTCCAAAAGATAACGGCAAAATGGGCATAAGGCGCAATGTTAATTTTTCTAGTAATTAAGGGTTGAAGTTTTAGATTCATCTTTATAGCACAAAAATTTCAGTTAAAAAATTGTAGCGCTGTTATTTGTGGACGGATCTTTAAAAACTATTCAGATTTTGAAAGCTCGTTTATCGCAGCGTCAGCTTAGCCACAAAAATCAACAGGGCCCTATGTTGAGTTTGAGAGAAAAACGCATTCGAAACTTTCAAAACCTAAGTTTTACTTTCTTCACTGTAATAATTAAAAATTAGAAAAAAATCGATTTACTTACTAAAAACTAAAAAAATTAGCACGCTTCGAAACTCAAAAAAGAAATCTACTGCTGCGTAGTTAGTTGTGTTAACCTTTCGGCTACCGATCACGGAAATTTACGGAAGAATCAACCGCCCAGTAAAACTTTAAAGTCCTTTTTTTTCCAAGTATTTCTAAGTAGTAGGCCGTAATACTTTGGCAAATTAACCTTGAACTAGTAAATACTGTAAATATCAACAAAATCAAAGTTCTGAATTGCTCTTTGTTAGTGTTTATTTGTTTAAATTATTTTAAAATTAGAATCGAACGCGACTTGCGTTTTTCTACGAAAAATGATGTCATCAATTTTTTCGCTTGGGGCTCACATCTTTAAAGGCCCGTTAGAAAAATTAATTAATTAACTATGCGTAAGTTTGTGTGTGCCGAACCGGCTTTATTAAAAAAGCTCAATATACTTTAAACTAAATTGGAAAGGTAATAATTTATTAACGCATTGTAATTAGAAAACACAGACAACAAATTTCGGGGACGAAACCGAGAGAGAGAGAGAGGAAGTACAAAAGCTTGTTTTGTATAATTATTATTGACTTTTGATTAACTGGTTTTGGATTGGGCAGCGATGTCCACGATAACGAGATAATATAAAATTGACACGTCAATAATAGAAAATAATTTAATGTTAAATTAACACTTAATCATATATTTCCCGTTTTTTATTGAATTTTGATAAGCTGTAATTCATATTTATGTGCGCGCAAAAAAAAGTCATCTAAACACTTGATTGATGTGTAATTTCATACGAACGTGAGAACATTTTATTTATAAATTCTTACGGCATGCCGACACCGAAACGAAAAAAAAACCGCAAATGTGATAGGACGGGAAGAAAAAAAAGTGGAAGAAAACGCGCGTCGAGGTGTTGAGAATTTTTAAACGACAACTCGAGCGATTGTGGCCCTTTTAACAAGCGGAAAAGTTAGTCATAATAACCGATAAAAGTAGTCAATTACACGGCCACTCTATGACAAAAATTTTGCATAAAATTTCACCCAATATTACGTGACGCGAATAGACGGGAAAAAATTACTAGTTCGGCCTACCATTTTTAGCGAGCGGCGCCCGCGAACCGCTCGGGAAACGAGGCGACCCGCTCGCCGCCAACTCTCTTCGAAAAAACCGAAAGATTTTACGTGTTAATTTGAAATATGAAAGAAATTTACATTTTTCCACCTTTTTCATTCGTCTTTGTTTTCGATAATGGCAGCGTATGTCTTTGAATTTTAATCGGAACTCGCCGCCAAGAAAAATTAAGTTGTTTAATACTGGAAGACGAGTCGTGCAAGCGAAAAAACCACGGCCCTTTCGTTTTTTTCCGCTCAGCGCAAAGACGAGTGCACGTTTCTATCAATTATCGTAATGGCGAAATTTAATTTATCGGCACACGTCGATGTTTATTCGTTCGAGCGTTTTTCGGGCGACGCGCGCGACTTGGCTGGCCGACTGCGATGGTCAGTTCGGTTGATTAAAAAAGAAAATATTTAATTTTGTGCTTATTAAAAGATTAGGGATCCGTACGGAGTGGGTAATCGATACGAAATGGGGTCTTTTTTGCTGCATTTTCGGCACTTCCGACCCTCCTTTCAGCTTGCGTAGGACCGAAGAAAAAAAAAGATTAACAAAAGCGCTTTTCAATGGGAAAACTAGGCTCAGAGAGCGAGATTTATTCTATCAGATTGGCATTATTGCTTATTAAGTTAATTATATCGGCAGTTTGCATTAATTTTACGTGTAATGCGAATTTTATTTAAATTACTTTTTAAGGCATAACTTCTATATTGTGATCTATTTGAGTTTGTTAAACGTCGGCCATGAAAATATTTGCATGAAATTATTTAATTATATGTTTTTCTTTTGTAGAAAATAATTATCAATTGTTGCCGGATAAAATAAAGCGATTTAAACGGGGCGCTTTTTAGTTGGAGATTTTTATTGGTCGTTTTTATTGTAACCATAGATACTAATAATAATAATAGATAATTATGTTAAAATATAATAATGTTTATGATTTTTAATAACTTATTTTAATAATTAATAATTTAGATATTATGTTTAGGTTATTAATACCGTATAAAAACGTGATCTACTACTGGTACCATTTTTTTTGTGGAATTAGTACCCGATCAACTTTGTAGTGCTCGGGTACTGTGGTATATCGTAATCGACTATTAATTTTTTTTTATTTTAATGTGACTCATTTTGCAATATTACGAATACTAATTGCTATTGATTTATTACTTGAAATTTAAATATTTGAATATTTGAAAACTCGTATTAATCAATACAAAGAAAAAAAAGGCATTTCAATAGATTGAAATATTTTTTTATCTTTATTTCGTTCAATACGCACCACCGGTATTAAATCTCTTACCTTATATAAAAAAAATTATACGTCAGGGGCGGCAATTTTTTTTAAACAAAATCGACGAGTTACCTCTTGACGCAATCAAAAAATAATAATTTTAATTTCTTACGCAGAAAATATTCGAAGTATAACCAGCTCTGTCGCACTTTAGATTTTTCACATTAGCGCATCTCTTTTCACAAGCGAATCCATAGTAACAGAACTGTTATTGTTGCAACTTCGAAAAGGAGCAAAGCTTTCATTAAAACGCACTAGATGCCGTGTTTTAAGCAAATTTTAGTTGTGACTTGGCAGTTTAAAAAATTGTGCAATTTACTAATTAAAAAAAACGCGATATAACACAAAAAGCAAGGAATGAGCCTTGAAAGCAAGTCGCGGAACATTGTGTAACGCGTTTAGCACTTGTTAGAAATGATTTATTATTACAATCGGTAGGCGATTAATGAGAAGAATTTTTTTTAAATTAAAACAGTTTCAGAAAGAAACGAAAGTGAAATCCAAATTAAATGTTATTGTACATTTGTTAAAAAAAGCATTGTTCATCTATTCACCCTTTTGTGCGGTAGATAGGTTCCGGACAACATCGTCTAAATCGAAAAACTTTGAAATTTTGAAAATTAATAATTTTAGCAAAATCTACATTATGAAAGTTTCGAACGCGTTTTTCTACCAGACTTAACATTGGGCCTTGGCGTTTTTTAGTTGATTTGACGCTCCGTTAAATAGGTTTTATTATCTGAACAATTTCTAAAAATCCGTTTACAAATACACTATCTACGAATTTTCTAATTGAAATTGTAGAAAAAATTAATTACAAATCGGCCGTTTTGAGTCCGTTTCGAGTCCGTTTTTCCCGAGAATTTTAAATAGCAAGGCTAAAAAAATTCATAACACCATTATTTTTGAAGATGTTATTAAAAACTAAGAAAAAAACAGTATTTTCAAACGTTTTAGCTTAAGATAGATTAAAAAAATCCACAGATTTATTCAAAAAAGTTTTGAGGAAATTTAAGAGGAAATCTTCGATTTGTTTATCGAGAAATCTAATTTTTTTAAATTTATTTCACAATCAGTTATTTGTAAAGGAATTATTCAAAATTAAAAACATCAAAATCTTTAGTCTTATTTGCTTGAGAATCAATAAAAAAATCAACAGATTACTGTAAGAAAAAATTTGAAGAAATTGTAAACTAAAAACGTGCAACCATAATTTAGAATTTGCTAAAAAATCATTTTTTCGTGGAACTAAAACGGCTAAATTAAAAAGTTTTCTTATTTTCGTTTTCAATTTTTAGTATCGTCACTGAAATTATCCTTTAATTTTTTTATATTTTGTAATTTATTTACTTTATGAGATACGATTAAAAACGTTAAAAATTCAAAGCCTTGGGACTTTGCAACCTTATTGTTAGATGTGACGAAAAAAACAACAAACTATATTTTAAAATATTTGAGAAAATCAAAAAACGAAAACTGTAATTTGTATCTTTCTTTAAAAATTCATAACTCGCCTATTTTTAGAAATATCTTCAAAAACGACATCTATTCCCCGATTTACACGGTAGATAGGTGTAAATCGAATTCCTTTTATAAAATTCAATAAAGACGAGGATGTGCACACTTAGTTTTAAGCGTGATTCACAATAATTTATTGTGCAAAAATATTTAATCAAAAAATACAGTACCGTACATTTCAATTTTTGATCTATTGGACTAAATTCAATGAAAAGAAAAAACACACAAATCCGATCAATACGCCCTATAGATTTTTTAATACATTTTTTTAGTGAACAAATGTCTCGGACTTATTGGAAGCAGATACTGTCAAATTTAATTTTAGGTTATTCCATTTTGCCTGTATTATTTATGTTAAATGATACATCCAAATATATTGCTTAAAAAGCCATTTATAACTAAAGTTTTTTTACATCAACCTTTGCATGTAATAAAAATTAATTAATTAGAAATAATCTAATGTATGAAATTGTTTTAACCTAAAAGTGAATGCAGGAAATTTTTAAAAAAATATGCGAAGTACAAAATGATTACCGTATTTTATTGAAAGTTGCAATTTAAAATTATTTAATAAACACCTAAAGTAGTGAAAAAAAAATGATAAGTTAAATTGTATTAATTTTATTGTTGGACTAAATTCAATAAAAAGAATAAACCCAAATATGTGCACGCTCGATTTTAAGCCTTCTTCACAATAATTTAGAGCAGTGTTTCCCAACGTGGGGCCCACGCCCCACAAAGGCTTAAGGGGGCAATTAAAAAATATCGACTTTACCAGAATGTAAATTTAACCATATGGTGACTCTTAGCTTCTTAGTTTCCTTGTGATTTCCTCTCAAAGTCCATCATTTAAGCCACTTAGTGATAATTAAAAATTTTGAATATTAAAAATTATGCATGTGTTACAAGTTTAGGCGGGGCATGGCACAAAAAAGGTTGGGAAACACTGATTTAGAGCAATAATTTAAACTACAAATTAGTTAAATAATTTTAATCGTTCCTCTCACTCGCCTTGACGGGATTGCCGTATCTTTTCGCTCTTTTCCACTCATTGCTATAGTAAAAATACGTTTTTAAACATAAAATCGATATTTACTAAACTACATTAAAATTTTTCATTGAAAATGGCGAACGATAAACGAGAAAAATCTAATAAATGCGAAGATGTGCGCATTCGAGCGAAAAGTGGCACATTTCCGAGCGAGGGAGGCAAATGAAGCGCGACGCGGAGCGGCGCGCTTCATTTTCCCGAGATCGGAATGTGCCACTTTGAGCTCGAATGCGCACACTCGGTTTTAAGCTCGATTCACAATAATTTAAGCCAATAAATTAGACGAAAAATGAGTTGAATAATTTTACTTGTTTTCTCTCGCTCGCACTAACGAAATTATCCTATCTTTTCGCTCCCTTCCACTCATTGCTATGGTAAATACATTTATCGAACAGAAAATCGATATTTATCAAACTAAATTAACCGGCCAATTTCTGTCAGCTGTGCGCGCGCAACTTCCGTTGCCCGCCAAAATTCTACTTTCGACCGCCAAAAGAAGTATGACTTCAAACAGAATTACGTGGGCAATAGATGATAATAAAATGAGGTATGCGAGTAGCGTTTTCGTGGGCAACAATTAGTCGCATTTTCAAATAAACGTGGAGCAAATGGAAGAGCTAATTAACTATTAGCTAATTAAAATTTGATTCTGGCAAATCCGCGTGCCGAACGAAGGTAAATTCGGCGTAGATTTGAACGCGAAGCAGTCGATTTTCGAATAGGCCCGATGTCACAGCGATGCATGCGGCGGCCCAATGCAGTTTTCGACGGCCGACCGGCGACGCGTCGGCCGCTACGGCGGCGGCCGACCGTCCTACCCATATCGAACTACATCTATCTACACGCTCGGATGGGGTGGAAACATTAGATCAACCATCAGTATAAATAACAATAATTTTCCGAAAGCTCTGTGGAAATGAAATTGTTTTATGTTTTCGCTGCTGAATTTATTGTGTTTCACTTGCTCGACTAAATTTAATTTTAAAGCCCGCATTATGGACACGGCCAAAATGTGCCTCTCGTTTTTCGGTAAACATTTGTGCTCCGCTTGTTGGTCCAACTTTTTCCGCTTTTATTCGATTTTAAAATAATAATCTGCGATTTATTGCGAATTATTTTAGTTGCGAGCCCAAACAAAACTTGTCGTGCTATTATATTAACCTGCATGTTTTTAATCGAAAACGATTCACGAAAAAAAATTGACGAAATGTTTTTCGAAGTCGATTAAATGATTTGGTTCAATTTGGTAATTTTTTTTTAATTTTTCGTCCCTCCCCCGCACTTCGTGTGCGAGTAAAAAATTTATAAAAACAAATTTAAGCAATTCGAAATTTTACGGGTCAACTTTTGAAATAAAGGAGCTTTTTTAAAAAATAATTTAGTTTTCTTTAACGAACAATAATTTGTCCCCCTTCTTTTTAATATCGATTTAATTGTAAAAACAATTTTACGAATTGAAACGAAAAGTTTAATAATGCAACCTTCAATTTTTTATAATTTTCTATATTTAGTAGTGATCGATGGAGCTTCTTCTATCTTGCGGGGGGTATTGTGTCTATTAATCGTTTAACTCGTCCCGACCGATTTTAAATGATTCAATGATTAAAGAGATTTAAAATTTAACAATCAGTTTGCAAATTAAATTAAAAATATTCAATGTATATCTATTTGTATTTAGACCCCCCCCCGCCCCCAAATCGATTAAATAAAGAATTGTATATACAAAATGTATATTAAACGAAAAGGTATGGTCCTTTTAAAATTGCGAGGATTTTTTTAAATTTGAGAGAGCCCCCTCTATCACCGGGAGACAGTTTTATTTCTATTAAATCGATTTATTATTGTGTTTCAAGGCACCGCACTTTTTTCTAATCGACACAAATAACCAGAAACGGATTATAAAACAAATTAAATTAGCACCGATCAATAGATTAATTAATTAATTAAAATTCACTATTGGAAATCGAGTTTTTAATAAAATTAAATAAACAAACCGCCAAGCAATTATTATTCCCTTTAGAAAAGTAAAAGTTTCTAAACAGCAAGCGACATATAATAATTTTATGTAACAGTCGTACTTACATTAGTAGGAAATTTAAATAAAATATACAAACATTTTTGAAAGTAAGTGTTTCTTAGGCAATTCACTATAGTTAAGGTAATTATTTCAATGGCGTATCATTAATGTGCTGCCTTTTTTAACTGATTTAAATTCGCAAAGAAATTAATCGTAGGGTTACATAAAAATTAATTCCAACCTAAAGAAAATTAGAGAAAAATTATTTTTAGCTTGTAATTCGAGAAAAAAATCGAATAGGGCATTGCCTTACGAAAATTTAATCGATTTTGTAGCTGAAAGTCGGAATTTTTTGATTACGTAAAGCGTTCTTACGCACACCGCCTCAAATTTTTGGGCTCCTTTCTCCGAAAGACAAAAAGCAGGGGTTAATAAATTAATAAAATTGCGAATAACTCAAAAATAAAAACATTAACACCAAAGTTTCCAATCGTACTTGCGTAATTTTTAATGCTCTACAGCACGGAATTATCAATTTTGTTATAAATATTTAACTTTAACGATTTTCAGGAGGTTTTTAATATTTTATAATATGTACTGGAACTTAACCCACTTATAAATGACTAGCTTAAATGAAAACATACCCCAAGTCAAGTGGGCTAATTTTTAGTTATGGTATTGTAATCTGCTATTTAAAAATGCGTAATAAATATTCTATTATTAAAATTAGTTTGAAAATTTTTGTTCAACGATGCCATTAAAGGCATATGTGGAAATTTATTTTTAAAAAATTAAAAATCGCTTAGCACATTCATTAATTAGCAATAAAACACGTATTTAATAACCTCACTTTTTATTATAGACATACGAAGACATGCTGGCATTTACTAGAAAATTACAATACAGTTTTCTTTAGATTTAGGACATATTGTATATCAACTTTTATTGTTTAGATCGGAAACAGGTATCACCTGGTTAAGTTTCAGTATCTGTTCGTCTGACACCTCGTTTTAATGTGAAATAAAACGACCAACAAAACTGTGAATTATTTTTTAATTTTCATAAATGTATTTAAGTAATTTTTTTATTTATAGAGTACAATTACCATTGTAAATGTAAGAATTTAAAACTACCGCCGCGGAAAAAAATTCTAAATCAAATTATTTATTATGTAACTATGGTTATAAAAGATAATTTAGTGTATTACTGAATTAGCATTAAAACAGTATTTCCAAACTTTATGTTGTTGTGCCCCCAATTAAAAAAGGTGCAGTCGGTATTAAAAAAAATTTTGTTGATTAAAATTTACTCTATACTCTGTCCCGCGAACAGAAATAGTTAAGCCACTCCCACAAATGTGCGCTAAATTTAAATAGAATTTTGTGTATTGGCTTAATTTTTAAAGCACGTAACACAAACAACCATATAAGCATTTATGTCCTGCAAAAACGGGGATAAACTTGATTATTAATTTGTACCGTGTGAAACTGGGCACTGCATACATTGGTTCAATTTAGTGGGGCGTGGCTTAATCATTTCTGTTGGCCGAACAGAGTATAGTTGTTTAATTGAAAGTTACAGAAACGTATTTCTGTCAAGAACTAAATTTGCGGCAACAATGTATATTTAAATCGTTTTTATTCTTGAAAATTATTTGTTTTTTTTTATTAACCGCGTAAAAGAAGCAGCGTGTAAATGGAGAGATAGCTGTATTTCGTTAAATAACCACGTGTAAAAATTAATATAAATATATTCAATAAATACGAGGATGTGCGCATTCGAGCGAAAAGTGGCACATTTCCGAGCGAGGAGGCAAATGAAGCGCGACGCGGAGCGGCGCGCTTCATTTTCCCGAGATCGGAATGTGCCACTTTGAGCTCGAATGTGCACACTCGGTTTTAAGCATGATTCACAATAATTTGGGCCAATAAATTAAGACGAAAAACCAATAGAATAGTTTTCATCGTTCCATCTCAGTCGCATTCACGCTATAATCCCATCTTTTCGCTCCCTTCCACTCATTGCTATGGTAAATACGTTTTTCGAACATAAAATCGATATTTACTATAGTTAATTTAAATTTTTGATTTGAAATAGCAAAGAAAAAAATCGACAAATGCAATAAAAACGAGGATGTGCGCATTCGAGCGAAAAGTGGCACATTTCCGAGCGAGGGAGGCAAATGAAGCGCGACGCGGAGCGGCGCGCTTCATTTTCCCGAGATCGGAATGTGCCACTTTGAGCTCGAATGTGCACACTCGGTTTTAAGCATGATTCACAATAATTTGGGCCAATAAATTAAGACGAAAAACCAATAGAATAGTTTTCATCGTTCCATCTCAGTCGCATTCACGCTATAATCCTATCTTTTCGCTCCCTTCCACTCATTGCTATGGTAAATACGTTTTTCGAACATAAAATCGATATTTACTATAGTTAATTTAAATTTTTGATTTGAAATAGCAAAGAAAAAAATCGACAAATGCAATAAAAACGAGGATGTGCGCATTCGAGCGAAAAGTGGCACATTTCCGAGCGAGGGAGGCAAATGAAGCGCGACGCGGAGCGGCGCGCTTCATTTTCCCGAGATCGGAATGTGCCACTTTGAGCTCGAATGCGCACACTCGGTTTTAAGCATGATTCACAATAATTCACACCAATGAATTCGACAAAAAATTAGTTGAATAGCTTTAATCATTCCCTCTCACTCGCACTGACAAGATTGTCGTATCTTTTCGCTCCCTTCCACTCATTGCTATAGTAAAAATGCGTTTTTAAACATAAAATCGATATTTACTAAACTACGTTAAAATTTTATTTTTTTTGTCGCAATTTTAAAAAAATTGGGCAAAGTACACAATTATTACTGTATTTTATTCAAAAATTCCAATTGAAAATTGTTTAATAAACGTCGTACGCAATTAAAAAAATAATAAAATAAATTGTATTAACGTTTTTACTATTCTGTCCTTTTTTGAATGATTTACAATAACTAATTTACTTTCTTAGACGGCTAACTTCATGTTGTCGAATTTTCGTTAGCTGTGGGCAACTGTAGGCAACGGGCCTACATTAATTTTACCATAAACCCGTCAAAAAAAATATATTTCCAAAAATACATTTTTACGCTCCTCTTCGCACTAGTAGGTAGTTGGGCCATTTCCCCCCCGCCCTTTCCTTTTAAAAATCTCTGCATTAAAAAACTATTTTTCATTATTTGTTTTTAAATACAACTCAAAATTTAATCCAAAACCGTCTCGAAAATAAATTTTAGGCACCAATCTTGTTATTTTTCCCAGCGCAGGCACACGAGCGAACCCAACAAAAAAACCCGGGGCCCCGATAAAGAAATTTCTTTCCGTTGAAATAATTTTATCTAAATTGTTCGCTAATAACGATCGAATAATTTATTGATTTATAAGTTTATTTATAATTGAGCCATAAGCGCGGTTGCATAATCACTGTAATTACATAGATCCTTAGTCAAAGTTCACAATTAGGAGCGATAAAGCGCAAAAAATAAATTCCGACCGCTCGTTCGCATATTTACACGCACACGTTCGTGCTCGTAAAATCGCAGATTTTTCCCCCAAGCCCCCCTGAAAAAAATTACGTTTTTTTTTCTTCGATAGGAAATCGACGGAAAAGTCGAATGGAAATTCGAAATTCGCAGCTCGCGTACGTCGACCGCGTAAAAAGGGGGCCCGACTAATTAAAAATGCAGACACATATTTTGCAGCGGTCGTTATCTTGCAAATGCATTTTGCGAGCGCAGAGGACGAAATATTTTCCGGTCGAAAAACGCATTTTGTACGCCCGAAATTAAATATTCGATGACCGTCAATCATTAGGCGAAACAATTTTCGATATTATGGCGATGCGGCGGCAACGAGCCCCGCTGGATTTTTAGCGAAATTCGCAATTCAACATGGCCTCCTATGATTGCAGTTGCATTCAGACTCGTGTATGTGGGGTGCATCACCATGTGCATGAAGTGGGTGGGTACGTAATCCAGGGGTGAGATACATGCATGTGATATATTCATAGAGGCGGGGTTCTGCCTATGTACAAGCCGAAGGAATTCAGTATTGTGCTGGTTTCCGTTATTTTACTTTACGTTCTTCTATTTTGCGCGCCCCCCATTTCGAAAAAATCGTTACACACGCCACGACGCACAAAAATAGTGGTTCGTTTTGCAAAAAATTCGAAAAAAGCCCGAAAATCGGTGGTTCACATATTTTTTTTAGAGAAATCGCAATTTTTGCTTATTTTGATTTTTTTTTTGCTTGTTAAGCCACATTTAAGGGTGTGCGTTGTAAAAGAAAGGGTATTAAAGATGATTTGTTCATTTATATTTAATTTTTGAATACAGATTTTTTAGATAGCAAATTAATTGTTGTGAATCATGCTTAAAATTGAGTATGCACATTTGAGCTCGGAAAAATGAAGGTGCCGCTTCGCTTCGCGCGTGTTTTCTTTTTCCTCGCCCGGAAATGCAATTAATTTCAAGTCCGACTCTTCGAACCCGTTTTTTTCGAGATTTTGAAATAGCACGACTAAGATTTTTTGGGTTTATAAAAAGCCAAAAAGGCTGATAAATCCGAATCTATATAGCTTTCAAAGATCCCTCCACAAATAACAGCGCCACAATTTTTTTAACGTAAAATTTTGTGCTACAAAAATGAACCTAAAACTTCAACCATTAATTACTCAAAAAATTAACATTGCGTCCTATGCCGTTTTTGCACGTATCTTACGTAAAGAAGCCTCAGAATTACGAATCCGGGTCATTTTTAATGATCGGATCAAAAATGAGGGCGCTACGATCGTTTTAGTGAGGCAAAGTGTATTTTTTTTTATTTAATTAGTTTTCACGAAAATTTTGGAGGTTAAAAGGGGAGCAGAGAAGAATGAGCTCATATTATATCGGTTTGGGGTCCATCGGAACGTTCTGCAAAAATTTAAAGCAAATCCATTACCTAAAATTTTTTTTCCTCAAAAATACGCAAGGGGTTAATCAATGTTTTTTCTCCATTTTGGCCGATTTTGGGGGGTTTGAGTTCGGACAGGATTCCGACGCGTAGGGGTTGGCAACGTTTAGAAATGAAAGGATTTGACGAAATTCGAAAAGACGGCTGAGTTAAAGCATTTTGAAAATTATAAACATTAACAAAATTTACATTTTTAATGTTTCATGCGCGTTTTTCTCCTAGATTTAACATTGGGCCTTGTTGATGTTTTTTGCTTGTCTTATGCTCAGATAAGCGGGCTTTCAGAATCTGAAATGTTGTTAAAGGTCCGTTTGCAAAAAACCGAGCTACGATTTTTCAAAATGGAAATTGAGAAATAATTAATTACAAATCGAACTCTTCGAACTCGTTTTTCTCGAAAATTTCAAACAGTACGTCTATGGTTTTTTAAACACATCCGAGACTAAAAAGCCTGGCAAATCCGAATCTGTATAAATTTTAAAGATCTATCTACAAATAACAGCGCTACAATTTTTAACTGAAATTTTTGTGCTACAAAAATGAATCTAAAACTTCAACCCTTAATTAATCAAAAAATTAACATTGCGCCCTATGCCCATTTTGCACCTATCTTATGGGAAAAGGCCTCAAAATTCCGAATTCGAATTGTTTTTAATGATCGAACCGAAAATGAAGGAGCCACGTTTGTTTTTGTGAACCAAATTGTATTTTTTTTTTAATTTATTTAATTTGCTTGAAAATTTTTTGGACCGAAGGGAAAACACCGAAGCATGGTTTCGGCTATGTTAGTTTCTGATCCATAGAAATGTCCAACAAAAATTTAAAGCAAGCTTTGATCAAAACATTCATTCCGAATTATGGACGATTTTTGGTCGTTTTTATTAGTTTTTAAAAATGCAATAAGTTTTAAGGTTTAAAACGTAACGAACAGAGAAGACATTTAGAAATGCAAATGGAAACAGAAAAAGGATTAAATAATGTTTGGTATAGTAATAAATTTCGAGCCAGTGAGCAGATTCATTTCTTTCGCATCATTATCCTTCGAAAAAAACTAAAAATAGCCATAAACCGCAGAGCTCCTTCAGCGACAACCCTTTTCTTTAACCGAATCGTTAACAAATAGAATGGCGTTTTCTTGAAAGGGAGCTATTCGAAAAATTCGACCAGCGTTCGTTTTGGGCGACTGGAATAGTTTTTCGGGAACCGAAAGTTTGCTTATAATTGTTTGGTTGCGGTTTGTAATAGATGTTAAAGGGTTGCGTGACAATGCAGCCTATTCATATTTTAGAAAATTGATTAATTCGCTTTCAACAAAAATTGCCGTATAATGATAACCTTATGTCATATCTTAACTTCAATAAATGCTAAGGATTCTTAAAATAGATTTACATAAATCTTATTTACTTATTTTAGACATCATTTCGCGTACTGATTTTTATGTTAGGATTTTTGCTTTCTTATTATTTTTTTTTAGGTCGTCGAAAAAAGAATAAGTTGTTTTTTTATAAATGTCAGACGAATAAGTACTGGAACTTAACCTAAATTGAACACAAATGGACCACAAGACAAGTGGCCTAATTTTTAATATTTTTGGGTTATGGAGTCGCAAACTTCAATTAAGAAATGTTTAATTAATACTTTAATATTTCGAAGTTTTTAAAAAATAGTTTTGCATAATTGAACTCTTACATTTTCAATCATCGTACATAAAAATTTGTTAATCGTGTAGAAGGTTTTTTCGAATATATAAATTCCGCCCAAAAGTAAAGTAGTTTAGTTTATTAAAATCGTTAAAGGGGGACTTGGTTGTGATTGTGTCGATAAGCTGCTGAGCTAATATGAGTTTTATTTTAAATTAATCAGTTATTATATGATTGAGGAAAAGATGTGTTATTGAAGCTCGGTTTAAGCTATGTTTAAACAAATATTTGTTAAAATACTTAAAATTGAAAAAAAAATTATTTCTCCCCTTGAACATTGAATATGTTGGTGATGGTTTATCCCTAGAGAGAACACTACTATTGTGGCCGGTTTATTTAATTTTTAAAATTACAACTTTTTATGGTGTTTTCAATGAACAAGAACAATCAAAAAAGGAAATTATGTTTTAAAGGATCTCTATTTTTTTTTAATTAATCTGTAAAAAAATGGCTACATGAAACTACAGGTGCAATCTTACAAATTAAAAAAATGATAGTTTTTTCCCTCAGATGAAACACCTCCAAGATACTAAATGTACCCAATGCGGAAATGATTTTATTCAGAAGGCGATAAAGTTTGAATTTAAAACGACACAATTACATAAAATCGCTAATTCGCGAATACTATTGCATGGAAGTCATATATTAGGTTTTTTAAAACATCAGAAAAATACTTAAAAAATTCACATTGCTTCTAAAAAAAACTTGTTAGGCGTTAAAACAATAAAATATATAACAAAAAAAAATTAATTTAAAAAATAACAATTTTTAAATTCGTAAATTTTACGACACCATTGCCTTAAATTGAATTTATTTATTAAAGTTTATAAACAACTAAAAAAATAATTAAAAAGTTTTAACTACCCCTAAAAAGTCAAAGTAGGCATTAAATCAATTCAAAATGTTAGAATTACAAACAATTTCACATTAAGAAACACAATTTTTTAAAATCGCGAATTCGGAAAAACTATTGCGTTGAAGTTATATATTCAAGTTCCTAATAAACCAGAAAAATAATTAAAAAATTCTAATCATTCCTAAAAAAACAGGAAAGGCGTTAAATCAAATCAAAATGTAAGAATTACAAATGATTTCACATTAAAAAATACAATTTTTTAAAATTGCGAATTCCTGGAAACTATTTTAGGGAAGTTATTTATTCAAACATCTAATAATCTAGAAAAATAATTAAAAAAATCTAATTACCCCTAAAAAGACAAAAACGAAATTAAATCAAATCAAAATGTAAGAATTACAAATGATTTCACAGTAAAAAACAGAATTTTTTAAAATTCCGAATTCCGAAAAACTATTTTATGGAAGTAATTTATTCAAACCTCTAATAATCCAGAAAAATATTTAAAAAAATCTAATTACCCCTAAAAAGACAAAAACGAAATTAAATCAATTCAAAATGTAAGAATTGCAAACGATTTCACATTAAACAACACAATTTTTTAAAATTACATATTCCGAAAAACTATTGAATGGGAGTTATATATTCAAGTCTCTAATAAACGAGAAAAATAATTAAAAAAATCTAACTACCTTTAAAGAAAAAAGAACGGCATTAAATCAAATCAAAATGTAAGAAATACAAACGATATCACATTAAAAAACATAATTTTTTAAAATAGCGAATTCTAAAAAATTATTTTATGGAAATTATATATTCAAGTCCCTAATAAACGAAAAAAATAATGAAAAAAATCTAATCGCCCTTAAAAACACAGGAGCGGCATTAAATCAATTCAAAATGTAAGAATGACATACAATTTCCAATTAAAAAACACAATTTTTTAAAATCACGAATTCAGAAAAACTATTGCATGGAAGTTATGTATTCGAGTTCTTAATAAAACAGAAAAATAATTAAAAAATTATAATTAACCCTAAACGCACAGGAAAGGCATTTAATCAATTCAAAATGTAACAATTACAATCGATGTCACATTAAAAAACACAATTTTTTTAAAATCGCGAATCGAGCAAAACTATTGCATGGAAGTTATATATTCAAGTTTCTAATAAACGAAAAAAATAATTAAAAAAATTTTGTCACTCCTAAAGGAACAGGAAGGGCATGAAATCAAATAAAAAGAATTTTATAAATTTGAAAAAACTTTTATTTAAGTTACTTATCATAGTTTAACCTAAAAAAAAAATTTACTTAGCAAAAATTCTAGTATAGGACAACAGCTCGCCACAATTAAATACAAATCCCCCGGAAAATCATAATCTTAATAAAATACATAGAAAAAAAAATTGGTAATTTACAAAAAAAAAAATCGCGCCGCATCGCCCCTTCCCGAATAATCCCAAGTGCGCCTCTGCTCCTAAGTACATACGGTTCGGTTGATTTATTCGTATCCATTTATTAACTTTAATTGTTGTGTTTATAATTAATGACACGTCTTATTATTATTTCAGTTGGTACAACTGTTTTTAAGTTCCCACTCGATAAATAAAACAGTTATCAGAAAGTACTTATAAAGGCCCCCTAAAGGGTTCGTACGTAAAAAACTATAATTATCGCATTCTTTGAAGCGAATACAATCGCCAAAAAAAAATATTCAAGTCGTTGCGAATATTCGAAAGCTTTAATTTTACGCTATGTAAATCTTTGGATTTCTTTGTCTTCGTTCATTTGATGCTTGTTTATGCAAATTACTTGCTTGCTTATTAATTGACGAACCAACAAACATGTAAACATCTACGATTTTATTTATTGTTGTCGTAATTACAATGATCGAGACGGAGGAAGTGCCCGACAGAAAGATGCCTCGTGAAAGAAATCAAACGAAAGTATTGCGAGGACGCAAATTGGGCACTTCCTCTACAACACAAAATTAATTGCTATTTTTAATACGTTATTAGAGGTTGTCGTTTTGGAAAAAATATAGGGTTTATGTCGCATTTAATGACGGCTTTTTTTGCGCAGTGTTGACGGACGCTTTGGTCATGAATTGAATTTTTTCGTAATTCCTCTTTTTTTCCCTTTTGACGTAAAAAACCTCGTTAACTTTTGTCACATTCTAATTTACGTTCTATTAGAAAAATAAAATACAATAAAATCCTACCTTGCTCGTTGACCAGCACTAACACAAATGGTTTAAATAAAAATTTTGAATAATCGCTTCTGCCTTTAAAAAATTTGAGGATGCTGATAACCGTAAAGGTCGTCCACTTTAGATAACTGCTAACGCAAATTTTGAGTGTTGATCTAGATTATTTTTCTTTAAATGCACACAATTTATTTGGTTTAAACTAGGATTCCTGTAGCGGGAATTTCTGTGGACGAATTTCCCGGGAATTTTGGTAAAATATTTAGTCTGGATGTCCGGGAATTAGCGTTCGGGGCTGGAGAAATTTTTAAATTACAAATGGCACTCAAAATCGTCGAAAATGTTCGATCAGTTGAAAAACGGGATAAATATAAAGTGCTAAAAAAGAATTTAATATTTTTGAAAGGACTGGAAAGAGAACGAAAAATTTAGATCTATATAGGTCTGTTAAGAAAATAACAAAACTTTATTTTTTTTAAACTTTGCTATTAATTTTAGAAATTTTGGCCGTTGTTTCTTTCAAAGTATTCCCATCCCTTATTGTACACTTTTCTCAGCGGTGTTTTTATTAAGCAAAGCAGGCCTGGTTAACTTCATTTGATATGGCGTTTAATATTTAATTTATATAAAAACTAATAATAATATATTGCTGTTTTTCTATGTCTATTTAATAAATATTTAGTGTGCCATTTGCTATAGTGCCATTTTTATGATTATGTTTATTTTTGTTAAAACTATTTTACCTTTTTTTGGATTTCGTGCAATAAAATATATAAAGAATAAAAGAAACGAATTATAGTATAAGGCATTTTATTTTTATTCATTTTTTAAATTATTCTTTTCAATTTTTCGTATTTTGAGAATTCCCAGGAATGCCTTAACCCCTTGACATACAAAAAAAAACGGATTTGATGAGTCCGAAAAAAACTATTAATTTGGCTCAACTTAACTGTTATGAGCATACAAAAATAACATAAAAAAAATAATTAATCCTTTTAAAATATTTTGAAATATGTAGAGCAGTGTTTCCCAATCTTTTTTTAACATTCCCCACCTAAGTCATTCTAAAATTTTGATGCATATAATATATAACATATAAATATTTTTTTATATTTAAAAATTGAATTATTCCAAAAATGAAGTCTAATTACAACTTGTTCAAGACACAAGATTTAGGTTTTAGCAAGAAATCACTAGGAAATTATTAAGAAAAAGAAACAATAAGTAAATTTGAAAAACATAAACTAAAAAATATTTTTATATCGATAGCTCGAATTTTTGATTACGCGAATTATTTTTAGTTTCTCTTCAACTTCGACCTATAGAGGTTTGACTGTATTTCATTTTACATATTTAATATTTCTGAACAATTAAGATAATTTATTTATTGAGTTTTCTCCAATATTAATTTTATTTGCGTAAATTAATGATCTTCAAAGTTTTTTGGAAAACCACAAATTCTGTATTTACTGTATTTGAGTTTTCTGAAAATACATAATAATTTTTTCATCAAAATTTCCTATTAAATTTACCGAATAAAGTTTTGTTTTATTCAATTTGTGTTATACAAAACAAATTGATAATTAAAAAATTCTAAAGTTCTTAAATATGTTTTAAAAATTTTCCAAGTTATTAATTTATTTAATTTGAGTTGTCTAAAAACTTAAAATAATTTATTCTTTGAGTGTACTTTAATAATTTTGCTAAATGTATAAAACTGAATTTCATTTTATGTAAAAAAAACCGCTGCATGTACTTATGTGCGCACGTTAGAAGTAATACTTCTTTGGCGCGACTAAATTAAATATAACAACGCGCTATGTTGCGCTTGTGTATAGCCAGACCAGTGGTTATCAAACTATATGTTACTGCGCATATGTCGATTTATTTGAATACATTGCTATTTCCTTTTTAAATCCAAAAAGTAATTTAAACAAATTGAATAAATACGAAGATGTGCGCGTTCGAGCGAAAAGTGGCACATTTTCGAGCGAGGGAAGCAAATGAAGCGCGACGCGGAGCGGCGCGCTTCATTTTCCCGAGATCGGAAATGTGCCACTTTGAGCTCGAATGCGCACACTCGGCTTTAAGCCCACTTTACAAGAAGTGTGATTTCAGTTGTGTTTTTAATTGGGGCCCTTATCAAATTTATTTACTTTTAAATTTGTAAAAATTTCGATTAATCGTAATTTTTTTTACGCGTTTACTCAATCTTTATAAATTTTGGTTTTATTTGTTATATAAATTAATTAATTCAGTTTATTTTGCTTATTAAAATTTGTAAAAAATATTTTTGTATACAACCGAGCTACTTAATTGCTCTTTTAAGTGGGTATTTTAATTTTAAACTTACAGCTTACAGTAAAAAGCTGGTTTTATTTGAAAAAAAATTATTTTTTCACTTACTTACTAATTTAAACCAGATTTAAATTATTTCTACGAAGCTCGAACGAAAATTAATCAAAATAATTGCTTTCTAATAATCAATCGATAATTCTCATTACTAATTGTTCGATTTCTCTTTAGAAAAAAAATGATTATTAAAATGATATGAATAAAAAATAAAATCAAAAACTCTTTCAAAAGAAAAATTCGAAAATATGAAAATAGATGGGACGAAACAATTTCCAAAGCAATTTTCAGATAGAATTCTTAAATTAAATTGAAAAAAAAAATTAATAGCAAAGCTGTTGTATTTAACATGTATTTACATGTATTTAATAATCGCAACCGACTTTTTTTTAAACGTGCTTATTTATTACTAAAATCGAACGAGTTACGACGAGTAAGTCGTCGTCGTCAGCTTAATTAAACTTTTATTGGGATTAATGCATTAATTGTGAATCTATGAATTTTTAAAGCTATGCCCATCCTTGTCTGTTGCATACAATTCTCTATAGTTATATCTTTTTCTATTTACATTTCATGGGTACGGACTTCTAGAAAATGTACAGAAATGCACCAAAAGACCAGGTAACAATTTTATTTGATTTATTAAAAAAAAAAAGCAGAAATAAAAAACGCACTCTTCCTTTCTTACGACCGAAGCCCTTTCTTCTTCGTTTTTTTTGGGAACGGATAACAAAAAGCGGCGTACGAGACAATCACTTTTCGTAATAACAATCGAAAAATTTTTAAATGTAACATGTGGCACATGTAGAAAAATAATTGCTTTTTATTTTGTATTATTTTTACATTGAAAAGGATTGCACCTTGCCCTTCCTCGTATAACGTACAACACCCACGACGAGCGTATTTAACCCCAACATTGTTTCAAGAAGCGATACGCACCTGCTGCGGCGGCCCAACAAATTTCTATTCCTCCGCACCAAAACTAGCGACCAAAAAATGAATTGATCGAACGCCTTTTTTTCCTACTTGCAACGTATGATTAAAGTAACACATGGTTTTTTCCGGCCCTCAGATTTAAATAGCTATAATTTAAGTCTCCTTGATTTGATTTTTTTTCGCCTTTAATTTCTCCCCGTTAAAATTCGCTTAAATTAAGCGGCCTCAAAAACGGGTCCGAAGCTAAGGTGAACCGGCGCGCGAACGTCGCGAAATCGACCAAAATGTCGCGTAAGGTCGCTTGTAAATTTTTTCCAAAACCCATAAACAAGCTAGAGGAAATAGATAAATTTTAAACTCGATCGAAGCATGTCGTATGTAAATTAACACAATGTGTTTTGAACAAACCAACAAAATAAATTTAAACGTCTCAAAGGAAAGGGTTGTGTAATAAAAAAAAATCGGACATAACGTTCGGAAAGAACGAATAAAACTGCCCTGTCGAACAGATGCTCTTCCTCGCAACAAAAAAACGTCTTCGGAAAAAAAAATAGAAATAAAAACACGGAAAAGGGAAAGCTCCACGCTAATTCCGTTAAACGTTTTACGATCTTTAATTAAAAAAAAAAACCGGTGCGTGTAGTTTTGTGCGCGCGTTAGAAGTTATACTTCTTTGGGTTAGGTAAATTAAATATAAAAAAGTGAAAAAATTAATGTAAATAAGAGTTTTAAGCATGATTAACAACAAAAAATTATTAAATTCGTTCCCTCTCACTTATACTTACGAGATTGTCGTATCTTTTCGCTCGCTTCCACTCATTGCTATAGTAAAAATACGTTTTTAAACATAAAATCGACAATTACTAAATTATGTTTAAATTTTTTATTGGAAATAGAGAAAGATAAACTAGAGAAATCTAATAAATGCGAAGATGTGCGCATTCGAGCGAAAAGTGGCACATTTCCGAGCGAGGGAGGCAAATGAAGCGCGACGCGGAGCGGCGCGCTTCATTTTCCCGAGATCGGAATGTGCCACTTTGAGCTCGAATGTGCACACTCCGCTTTAAGCATAATTCACATTAATTTAGTTTAATAAATTAGACAAAAAATCAGTTAAATAATTTTATTCGTTCCCTCTCACTTGCATTGACGTGATTGCCGTATCTTTTCGCTTGTTCCCACTCATTGCTATAGTAAAATTACGTTTTAAAACATAAAATCCATATTTACTATACTGCATTTAAATTGTTTATTGGAAATAGCAAAAAATAAACTAGAAAAATCTAATAAATGCGAAAATGTGCGCATTCGAGCGAAAAGTGGCACATTTCCGAGCGAGGGAGGCAAATGAAGCGCGACGCGGAGCGGCGCGCTTCATTTTCCCGAGATCGGAATGTGCCACTTTGAGCTCGAATGTGCACACTCCGCTTTAAGCATGATTCACAATAATTTAGGCCAATAAATTACACGAAAAATCAATTGAATAGTTTTATTCATTTCCTCTCACTCGCACTGACGAGATTGTCGTATCTTTTCGCTCCCTTGCACTCATTGCTATAGTAAAAATATATTTTTAAACATAAAATCGATATTTACTAAACTACATTTAAATTTTTCATTGCAAATAGCGAAAGAAAAATCTAATAAATGCGCACACTCGGTTTTCAGCATGATTCACAATAAATTTAGGCCAATAAATTACAAACAAAATCAGTTGAATAATTTTATTCGTTCCCTCTCACTCCCACTGACAAGATTGTCGTATCTTTTCGCTCCCTTCCACTCATTGCTATAGTAAAAATACGTTTTTTACCATAAAACCGATATTTACTAGACCAAATTGAATTTTAAGCTTTAAGCATGATTCACAATAATTCATTTACTTTGTTATACGGCTAACTTTGCAGTGTCGAATTTTCGTTAGCGGTGCGCGTGCGCAACATCCGTTGCATGCCAAAATTTTACTTTCAACGCGCCCAAAGAAGTATAACTTAAAAATCTTCTTCCCTCCCCTTCCTCTGACCGTGATTAATTTTAATCAGAGCAAAAATTACAAAAAACGACCAAATTAGAAAGAAATAATGAAATGAAACTTTTAATTCGAAGGCATTCTTTTAAAACTGTGACATATTTTTAATAAAAGAGTTATTACTTTTATCGGAAGGAATATTGATGAGTAAAAGGGTGCGGCGGGACGAAAGGGGGATGGGGGACGTAATCGTAATCCATGGGGCGAGGGTTAGGGCGTCTAGAAATTTCGTTAAAAATAAATTTCGAAATTTCTGATTGGGATTTTTGGGGGTTTTTTTTTCGCCCAAACGTCGCATGTGTTGGAGTACTCTCAACCCTTAAATTAAAATCAAGCATCTGCTTGCGAGCGAGGGTCAGCGAAGAAAAAAA
Source organism: Sinopyrophorus schimmeli (assembly GCA_036325965.1). Classification (NCBI taxonomy): domain Eukaryota; kingdom Metazoa; phylum Arthropoda; class Insecta; order Coleoptera; family Elateridae; genus Sinopyrophorus; species Sinopyrophorus schimmeli. Next base: position 245,838 of record JARFIZ010000380.1, on the reverse strand, counting down.
TAAGGAAGCGCCTACTGCATATCGAATGTGGAAATTAATTTTTATTGTGGAATCATTCATGTTATTAAGTAGGCACGTGCTTTTCGAAGAGTTGTACGTTAGTTTTTTTTTTTTTTTTTAGGCGAACGTCCGTACAAATGCCATCTACCCGAATGCGGGCGCGCGTTCATCCAACTATCCAATCTTCAGCAGCATCTTCGGAACCACGACGCACAGGTGGAAAGATCGAAAAATCGGCCTTTCCATTGCAACATCTGCGGAAAAGGATTCGCGACGGAGTCGAGCCTGAGGACGCACACCTCCAAAGTAAGCCATGTATGTAAAACACAATTTTTTATTATTTTTTGGGTACTTTTAAGTTGGTGTTGGGTTTGATTTTTTACTTGGGTGGTGTACTTCAATAAAATTGTTTTTTTGTCATGCAAAGTCGGTATCGTTTCCAGCACACAAATTTTCTTCTGTTTTTTGGCCTTTTGCTTGGTGTGTTGTGTGTTCGAAATTAAATTTTTATCAAATTATAATGTGCCGCCGCGGCGGCCGGAACGCCAAATTGCGAAGAACTCTCATTTCACGATGCACCATCCAAAATTATTTAATTACGTTTTATTTACTGTTATTTTTGATTCAAACAGATTGCGTTCAGGTTTTTATCTATTATTTGATGTTGCTTTCGATTTTGTTACGATTTAAAACTGTTTTTTAGTACTTAGTACACTTTTTGCGGTCGCTCGGCTCGTTTCGAACGATTGCGTTAATATTTCTAAATCGACAGCTCATAATTCTTCATCTGCTGATTAAATTTTGTTGCCAAAGTAAGGCAATAATAATAATAATTAAAAAATATTTATTGGATCTGAAAGTAAAAAAAAATTTATGGTAGTTATTGATCGTCATTTTATAGTTATCAAGTCATATAATTCATGTTAACAATGTCGTGTGCTGCCATCTGTTGGTGAGTAGAAAATAGCATTACATAATTATTTCGGCGCACCTCGATATTGTATGAGTTGACACCAGAATAAAAAATTCTTAGGGACGACATTTATCCCGATAAATTTGCAAAGAAAAACATTATCAAAATACAAAATTTTATCCAAATCGTTAGAGCCGTTTTTGAAAAACGCTTGTTTAAGAAAATTGGCAAACAAAATGGTAGAATATATAGTTAATTAAAATCCATTCTTTGCATAAAAAAATTAAGTGTTTTTTTAAACTATTGAACTGCAATTATTTTCTGGTCATTCTCAAAACATTTTTGATATGTAAAACCGTTTAAAATTTTTTTTTTCCGAAATGGAAGAATCGATACATGAAGTCCTAGCGACATCTCACGACTAATTATTTGTTTTAACATTGCATTGGACTCCATTATACGACGTTTTGATAAAAATGCTTTGTGAAATTTCACCGTCGCCGGCCGACGAGAACGTATCGTCGCCGACCCCCATTCAGATATCCTTAGCGTTAGCCTACGACGGTAAAAAAATGGCATTTTAATCAAAGAGTCGTAGAAACGCAACCCGACCCTAAAATTCTATTTTTCAAAGTTAAATTACGTTTTTAACAAAGCAAAATGCTTATCAGTAAAAAACTAACAAATTCTTTGTCAAGTTAACAACGTTTTTTCGACACATTAAAATGTGTTTGAATTAAAAATCAATGGAATTCAAAAAAAATTTAAATTTACCATAAATTTTCGATAAATCGTACTTTCAATAAGCTTTGATTGAATTATAACATATTAAAAACCATTCATACAAATAATGAACAATAATACATACATGTAATTAACAAACTATGATGTGAAATAACAATTTATTTTAATCCCACCAAAATTTAGGTAATTAGAGATATTTTACACGCCAACCGACCAATAACATAAAATATGCCAACGAAATATTCATAATACAGCTTTGACGCGCGATAAAAAATTTTTTTTCAAGAAAATCTAAAATTAATAGCTACCACTTTTTGGTCGATTAAAAAATCGACCGACTTCTCGCATTAAGAATAAGAAAAATGGTAATAACGAGAGATAATTTGATGAATAATTGTACGAAGTGAACATTATTATAAATTCAAGCCCAAATGTTGGGGTTCACGCATTAATATAAAATAATTCCACACATTTAAAACAATTTTAAAGACCCTATAAAAATGTCGGCACCGTGTAATCATATCAGCCATCTCATCTACGAATTCTTAAATAAATATGTAGGTTTAATAAAACGGCTTCACACGAAACGGTTCCCAAACACCCTTGAGATGGGGTTAAGGAGGGCGCGATGCATATTTTATCGAAAGCATTTAAGAAATAATTGGAGATTAGCAAAGATTTTTCACCACCTGATACTTTTTCAATTTAAGGGCGACGAGTGAAATTTTCGACGTCTACGAAGGCAGTCCGTCTTTCGTAAAATGTTCAAAGTTAAGATTTAAGTTTGTTTCGGGGGGGAATCGCACGTAAAATAGTAATATTCGCTAATGGCACCGAAACGTTCCAAGTTTTGTGTAAAAGAAATATAAATTGACCATCTCAACAGCAATAACATAAATATTCCATACTTTGATTAATAAAATCATGCGTGTATAAAACACATTAAAAATCGTTGCATGCTTAGATACATTCAGTTTTAACCCTTTGTAATAGTCGCGGCCCGCATTTCTGATATCCGCCCGCGCGGGTCGCCTCCTTTCCTCTTTTCGTCCGCCTTTTTTCGCGCGACCCGCTCCGCCGCTCGCGCGAACCTCGCTACTATTTTATTTTAAGACAATGGCAATATAGTTTTCTTTAATTTATTTCAAAAATAAAATATGTACGAATAAATTTCCTCTTGCAGGCATAAAAGGCATAAGTTTTCGTGTCGTGGAAGAAGAAAAAATATCAACACACAAATATCGAAACGGGGAAAAAAAGTTTAAAACGTCGCCGTTAATTTTTTACGTTGCCTTTCAATTTTTCCAACTTTTTTAAGCTCCGAATTTATTTCTTCGTTATTAAATTGTGAGAAACGAACACCTGCGCACACCTATAGAAAGAATTAGATTAAAAATACTTGAAGTAGAAATTATCTTATTCTTCTTATAAATTTGACTGTCAAATGGTAGATTGCCGCATAAATCAGAAGTTTTATAAACTCGATTTTTTTCTCATTTGAAAAAAAAAATTAATTAAACTATTGTGATGGTCGTCTGCAAATAAAAATGTGTGTGCGTGGAGACCCCGCACGACAGAAGCGAAACTTCTTCCTTTTTATGTATAGATACAAATAAATTATTCGTATTCTTATATAAAACAAGAAATAATTGTTTTTTATTTTTTTTTCGTTCAATTTTTAAAAAATTAAGCAAAGTACTAAATTATTACCACATTTTATTGAATAATTTCAATTCAAAATTGTTTAATAAACATCTGAAGTAATTTAAAAAATGATAAATTAAATTATATTAATTTTAGAGCAATAAATTAGCCAAAAATCAGTTAAATAATTTTAATCATTCCCTCTCACTCGCCTTCACGAGATTGTCGTATCTTTTCGCTCCCTTCCACTCATTGCTATAGTAAAAATACGTTTTTAAACATAAAATCGATATTTACTAAACTACATTTAAATTTTTTATTGCAAATGGCCAGAAATAAACTAGAAAACTCTAATAATTGCGAAGATGTGCGCATTCGAGCGAAAAGTGGCACATTTCCGAGCGAGGGAGGCAAATGAAGCGCGACGCGGAGCGGCGCGTTTCATTTTCCCGAGATCGGAATGTGCCACTTTGAGCTCGAATGTGCACACTCGGTTTTAGGCATGATTCACAATAATTTAGACCAATAATTTAGATCAAAAATCAGTTAAATAATATGAATCGTTCCTTCTCACTCGCTTTCACGAGATTGTCGTATCTTTTCACTCCCTTCCACTCATTGCTATAGTAAAAATAGATTTTTAAACATAAAATCGATATTTACTAAACTACATTTAAATTTTCTATTGAAAATAGCGAAAGGTAAACTAGAAAAATCTAATAAATGCGAAGATGTGCGCATTCGAGCGAAAAGTGGCACATTTCCGAGCGAGGGAGGCAAATAAAGCGCGACGCGGAGCGGCGCGCTTTATTTTTCCGAGATCGGAATGTGCCACTTTGAGCTCAAATGTGCACACTCGGTTTTAGGCAGGATCACAATAATTTACCCCAATAATTTAGATCAAAAATCAGTTAAATAATATGAATCGTTCCTTCTCACTCGCTTTCACGAGATTGTCGTATCTTTTCACTCCCTTCCACTCATTGTTATAGTAAAAATAGATTTTTAAACATAAAATCGATATTTACTACACTACATTTAAATTTTCCATTGAAAATAGCGAAAGGTAAACTAGAAAAATCTAATAAATGCGAAGATGTGCGCATTCGAGCGAAAAGTGGCACATTTCCGAGCGAGGGAGGCAAATGAAGCGCGACGCGGAGCGGCGCGCTTCATTTTCCCGAGATCGGAATGTGCCACTTTGAGCTCGAATGTGCACACTCGGTTTTAAGCACGATTCACAATAATTTAAGCCAATAAATTAGACCAAAAATTAGTTGAATAATGTTAATCGTTCCCTCTCACTCGCATTGTCGTGATTGTCATATCTTTTCGCTCCCTTCCACTCATTGCTATAGTAAAAATACGTTTTTATACCACAATACCGATATTTACTAAACTAAATTTAAATTTTCTTTGTTTTGTCTCAATTTTAAAAAAATTAGGCAAAGTAAAAAATTATTATTGTATTTTATTCAAGAATTTCAATTGAAAATTGTTTAATAGACGTCTGAAGCAATTAAAAAAATAATAAAACAAATTGTATTAATGTTTTTTAGATTTTACCACACTTAACAAAAATTCATGACGCTCGAAAATTGTAGCCGCCTCAACAAAGAAGCTTCACTTCAACAACTAATTTCAAATAATCCAAATTCAAACTAACCAATCAGAAGGCACTCATAACGTTTCTAATTGGTGTTGTCACGGTTACGTTATAAATTAACCAATCGCAATTGTAATTTTAAATTAATCCGCAGAGTGCATCGGTACCAACTATTTATAGTAAACGCGAAAATTTCCCAAAGGATTCGATTCGCTTTTCGTAAAAGTCGCAACTGTAATCAAACGTGATGAGTTACTAACATACTTTTTATGCGAAAAGGAAGCACTTGAAAAGCCCCAGCGTACAGAACAATAATTTTTAATTTATTCCCCTTCGCTAAGCCTGCTCCAGAATTTTTTTCGGCCGAATCGGACACGTAGGTGCGTTTTAGAAGAGAAGACAGATACGAAAGGGCGCGATCGGAGAGGGATGAGGGATGGGAGCGTATCAGCATTGTTATTAATTTTTTATGCACCCCTTTCTTCGATTATGACTCATCATATATAGGTCAAACTTACCCCTTTATTTTTCTGTCATCATTCATGATCATTTGCTTTTGATGGTATAGCTTAACCAAAAGATACCGCATTAAAATATTTTCCCTTTTCGAACAATAAGGCTAAGAATTAGAGCGACGCTTACATTTTAATGCTTCCGCTATAAAAAAAGCAGAAAAACCGAAGATAGGGATCGAAAGTTGTTGCTCGCATAATTATTATGGGGGCGCTTGTTGCGGCCCGAAAAAAAAATCCTCGCCTATAATTTAAAAACAATGCAGAAGCAGTTCACAGGTAATTTGCTGCATATAATAAAATTTATCTCGAAATCTTTCGGCTTATTTGTTCTGTGTGTTATTACGCCAGCTCCTCCCTTGAAATGTCCGACAAATGAGATACATTTTTTATTTGTAATTTTTTCACTCACGCGATTCGTATAGCCCGCCTATTTCCTCTACAAAAAAAATCGCTATAGGGGAGAAATAAAAAAACGGGAACACCCTCTATAACCGCCGTGTGGTTGCGTGTACCGACTCTCCGTCCCTTTATTCCGAAATCATCTAACCATTTTCTCGACGTTGCAAGATTTTCCCTTCGAAATTCAAATAAACCGCTTTCGCGAATATCCATAGTTACGAAATCAATCAAATAAACAAATAGTAGGCCGCGGTCCTTCAATCTAGATTTTTGGACAATAATCGATAAGTTGTTTAGGAAGCGTTGCCATGGTGATTGAAAATGTTTAAAGTTAGGCGTAGGTGAGGTTAGGTTTAACAATAAGTTTTTCTAATGGCATTTTTTTTTCAAAAAATTAAATTTAATTAAGTAAGTTCAGTAAATATCGATTATATGTTCGAATAACGTATTTTTACCATAGCAATGAGTGGGAGCGAGCGAAAAGATACGGCAAACTCATAAGTACGAGTGAGAGGGAGCGATAAAAATTGTTTATTAATATTTTGTCACCAAAATTATTCCGAATTGTGCTTAAAACCGAGTGTGCGCATTCGAGCTCAAAGTGGCACATTCCGATCTCGGGAAAATGAAGCGCGCCGCTCCGCGTCGCGCTTCATTTGCCTCCCTCGCTCGGAAATGTGCCACTTTTCGCTCGAATGCGCACATCCTCGTATTTATTGAATTTGTCTACTTTATCCTTCGCTCTTTCAAATCATAGAGTTAAATTTAGCTTGGTAAATATCGATTTTATGTTCAAAAAACTTTTACCATAGCAATGAGTGGAAGGGAGTGAAAAGATACGCCAATTTCATTAGTGAGAGTGAGAGGGAACGATTAAATTTATTTAACCGATTTATTGGCCTAAATTATTGTAAATCTTGCTTAAAACCGAGTGTGCACATTCGAGCTCAAAGTGGCACATTCCGATCTCGGGAAAATGAAGCGCGCCGCTCCGCGTCGCGCTTCATTTGCCTCCCTCGCTCGGAAATGTGCCACTTTTCGCTCGAATGCGCACATCCTCGTGTTTATCATATTAGTATAATTTACCTACTGCGCTCCTTCAAATCAAAAAATTTAATTTAATTTAAATGTCGATTTTATATTCCAAAAACGTATTTAACATAGCAATGAGTGGAAGGGAGCGAGAAGATACGATAATCTTGTCAATGCAAGTGAGAAAGAACGATTAAAATTATTCAATTAATTTTTCGTGATTTTATTTCAGTTTATTTTCGTGGTATGGCAAACCCCACCTAGTATGGCATGTGAGATTTAGTCACCTACTATGCGAAGGGTTTTTTTTAAATAAGCACGTGTATTTTTATTATGTAAAATAAAAAACAAGCAAAATAGCTCTAAATTTAATAAATGCAATCGAATTTAATTATATTGAAACCCCATCGATGGCTTGAGTGACTCAAAACTTAATATAGGCATCCTTCAATTATCATATTTAATTCAAAACTATGCAATATGACAATCAAGCTTTATAAAAATTTGTATGTTTAATTGTAAAGATTAATTAAGAAAACGTCGAGCACAAGAATATTTTTTTTATTTAGCTATTATTAGTTGTAAAATATTTTTACAAAACTAACATACACGTACAATAAATTGTGATTTTTTTACTACGAGATTGTGTTAAATGTCATTGTAGTAACAAATATTAGAGATATAATTATTTGCTTAACTAATTTATTTGCACACTATTTATTTATTTCCATTGTTGCTCGCATTAATTTCGAAGATTTAAACGTGGACACTCTAATCGTGCGGCTCCTTCGGAGAATCTCGACCGTCGAGCCTCCTACCGAGACTATCGAGTCTCACGCCGAGATTAACGTAATCGGTAGACCTGAATACCCCGTTCGCGACCTTCAAGTCACTATGTGTTTAGGGTTACCATATTTACTCGCTTTTTGTAAATTACGCTGGAATCCGATTTTGAAAAAATTTTGAAATCGGTGAGTTAGTTTTTAATATAATTTCGAAAAGCCGAAATACTCGAAATTTCGGATTTAGCAAGATTTTAAAAAATTTGAGGTCCTACGATTTTTAGGATCGTTTTACTAATTTTAGAATGTATTTATTTGTCAAAATCGGTTAAGTGGTTTTTTAGTGATTGCAAAAAACCGAAAAAACGGGTATTTTAGAAAAATCACATCTCCGCAACGGTATTGATTTTCTTCAAGAGTATTTTTTATAATTTAAAGAAACACTTCAACTTTCAAACAAAAAAATAAAATTGAGTTTTTAACTCAGAATTTTTAAAATACGAATTTTTGAATTATTTATCGAAAATATGAAAAATATGGGGGAGAATAGAAGCACAATTACCAAATAATGATCAAACGTTTGAGTTAGGGGATGATGAGCTTGAAAATGAAAATACTTTGAATTTAAATCTATTGATAATTTAAACCATATTAATTTTTTTGATTAAATTTATAAGTTTACATAAAAAATATCAATTTATGTAAAAAAGTTTATGCATTAATTAAATTAATTTTTATTAAGACGCAAAACAATGTTCTAAATGAAATATCAAACTCCAATTTAAGTTTGGATTCTCCCCCCATATTTTTCATATTTCGATAAATAATTCAAAAATTTGTATTTTACAAAATTCCGAGTTAAAAACTCAATTTTATTTTTTTGTTTGAAAGTTGACGTGTTTTTAAATTATAAAAAATACTCTTGAGGAAAATCAATACTGTTTCGGAGATATGATTTTCCAAAAATACCCGTTTTTGTCAATTTTTTCAATTTTTTTGCAATAACTAAAGAACCACTTAACCGATTTTGACAAATGAAAACATTCTAAAATCAGTAAAACGATCCTAAACATCACAGGACCTCAGATTTTTTAAAATGTGGCTAAGTCCAAAATTTCGGGTTTTTGGGAATTATATTAAAAACTAACTCACCGATTTCAAAAATTCTTTCAAAATCAGATGCCCCGAGGTCAAATACATAGAAATAACTACGTTTTAAAATAAAAGTTGTTTTGGTCAACTCTGGCCCATAGTGCAACCTGCGACAAACTCAGCTACAATTTTTTTTCCGTACAATTCAATGTAAGCCCATTTTAACTTGGGCATTTCTCTGATAAAAATTTAAATCAAAAATTATACGAAACAATTTGTAGCTCTTCTTCTTGGCGCTTCCATATATCGGCTTTAAAATTCAATAAGCCGATCGCTTTCCAAAATAAAATTAGTAAATTTATGAGCCGGAGTTTTTTAATTTTCTTTAATCGAAAATTCGGCATTAATGGAAAAAGTGCGAAGGACGGAATCCATTTGTACGAATTTAAATGAGTCGCGATTAGTTTATAAAAATTAAAGGATCTTCTAAAAAGCAATCTACCTTGTTTTTAATACATAATTTCTGTAAGAAGTTAAATGCTACGAGTGTCCTAATTAGTTTTAACAATCTATGGCTCTAGACGAAGAGGAAATATTAAAATGCTTGTCTTAACTGTGCTCTTAACCCCTTGTAATTATCATGCATTCTTTATCATATTTTGAGTTCATTTGCTCGATTTTTTCAACCAGTTCGCATCATTTTTGCTTTACGACCTTATTTTGTATTTGCCTCACTCTAATTGCGCGCGGATCCCTCGGACGAAACGGAACGTCGCACCTCTTCCCGTTTTCTCGGCCAATTTTTGGGGTAAAGGAACTGGAAATCGTCCCACCTCCACCTTTCCCCCGGTAGGTGCGTTTTTTTTCCGGGAAATTTTGCACAAGCCAAATTCGCGATGTTTGCCTCGACGCTTCAAATGCTCCTTTAATTTTGTATGCTTGCGTTTTGCATATTAAAAGTTTCAATCTCCACGTTGCAATCTCACAAAAGAAATTTTATTTAATTCGCAAAAATAAGCTCGACTGAAAATAAAGCGAACGGACTTGCATAAAAGTACGTTTTAAACCGGTATTTTAATGCGGCGTAGGTTTTACCTACACAGAGCCGTAACCATTGTTTTATTAAGCACTAAATTTTTTTTTGTCGACTCGTAAAAAATCGCCGCCGGGTCTTAATGGCTTAGGCTGAAGCGGGCCTGCTACTTTGTCGTGGATGAGCTTTTCGAAAAAATTCAGTTTAGTGCGTTCTGGCTCGACTTTTTTTTTTTATTAGAAAATCTGATTAAATTACAATTTTTGTATATCACAGTGATTTTATGTCAATACGTCTCCCTTAAAAAAATATAATCTTGGCGCCTTCCCACTGTACAGCTATCCCCCGATTTATTGCGATATTATAAATGAGGCCCCGAATAAATTTAGTATTTTTATATCGTTCTCTCTCACTTGCGTACATGCGAGGTGAGTATCTTTTCGCTCGTTTCCGCTCATTGAAAAATTTCGCGTATTTTAAGTTAAATTTACTAAATTTGAGCGAAAAGCGGCATTTTGCGGAGATCGGAAATGTGCCACTTTGAGGTCGAATGCGCACACTCGATTTTAAGCATTATTCACAATAATTTGGAGCAATAAATTAAACCAAAAATCAGTTAAATAATGTTAATCGTTTCCTCTCACTCACATGGACAAGATTGACGTATCTTTTCGCTCTCTTCCACTCATTATTATAGTAACAATACGTTTTAAAAATATAAAATCGATATTTACTAAACTAGATTAAATTGTTTTACTGAAAATAGCGACAAATAAACTACAAAATATAATAAATGCAAAGATGTGCGCATTCGAGCGAAAAGTGGCACATTTCCGAGCGAGGGAGGCAAATGAAGCGCGACGCGGAGCGGCGCGCTTCTTTTTCCCGAGATCGGAATGTGCCACTTTGAGCTCGAATGTGCACACTCGGTTTTAAGCATGATTCACAATAATTTAAAATTTTAAATTACACCAAAAATTTGTTGAATAATTTTAATCGTTCCCTCTCACTTACATTGTTAAGATTGTCGTGTCTTTTCGCTCCCTTCCACTCATTGCCATAGTAAATATACGTTTTAAAAACATAAAATTGATATTTACTAAACTACATTTAATTTTTTCATTAAAAATAGCGAAAAATAAACTACAAATTATAATAAATGCAAAGATGTGCGCATTCGAGCGAAAAGTGGCACATTTCCGAGCGAGGGAGGCAAATGAAGCGCGACGCGGAGCGGCGCGCTTCATTTTCCCGAGATCGGAATGTGCCACTTTGAGCTCGAATGTGCACACTCGGTTTTAAGCACGATTCACAATAATTTAAGCCAAAAATTAGACCAACAATTAGTTGAATAATGTTAATCGTTCCCTCTCACTCGCATTGTCGTGATTGTCGTATCTTTTCGCTCCCTTCCACTCATTGCTATAGTAAAAATACGTTTTTATACCTCAATACCGATATTTACTAAACTGAATTTAAATTTTATTTTTTTGGGTCTCAATTTTAAAAAAATTAGACAAAGTACAAAATTATTACTGTATTTTATTCAACAATTTCAATTGAAAATTGTTTAATGAACGTCTAAAGCAATTGAAAAAATAATAAAATAAAAAATTTTACTAAGACTTATTTAAAACAATTCGCCCCCCATAGCACTATTTTGTGACTCCCCGGGGTGCCCCTCCCCCCAGTTTGAAAATCATTGATATCTGACATATTAAAAAATTATGATTTTAAAATTTGTGATGTTACAGGTCCTAAACGATTATTAAAATAATTTGAGTGTATTTGGTGTAACTATTAGGAAAAGTGAAAATTTACTAGGTTCAAAAAAAAAGAAATTTAGAGACGTTTTGCGCAAATAAAAGTGCAATTTTAATTGATGATCCGCCTCTGTGTATCAAGCCGTTGGGATAGGTCAGTAAGATTACAATAAATACCAAGTGAATGAACTCGACCCTTTTTCTTTTGAGTTAAGAGCTTCTCTGTGTCTCTCTTTAATGCTAATACGTTTTAGTTGGCTAGAAAGAATTCCTTAAATATTAAAAAGCGCTGAAATACGGCGAGCTGTCGCGTTTCACTTTTTCCCTATATGGAAACCATTACATTTTCTTAGTATAAATTATTTTAATATCAAATTACAGTTGCCTGATAATTGAAAACTATTTTTTACATATTGGAAAATATGCAGATTTGTTATTTAAACGGTTCTTCGAATAGGAACCTCGACAGCGCGATAACTTTGGATCAAATTTTGATAAAAAAATAATAGAGACGTATCCAAAACGTTAAATTTTCGACTAATAATAGTCCTTGAATTAAATTAGAATTTTCTAAATTATTTTAGGGAAGCACTTATTTTGAATAAAATGTGTTACATAGATTAAAGTTAAACGACCTTAAATCAAAAATTAGTTCTTGTGTAAAACTTATTTGTGAACTAATAAAAGACTAGGACCAACCAGCAGTTCTCAAACCAGAGATCAATAAAAGAAAATATGACGGAAAAAATTAAATACTTTTTTTAAAATTAAAGCGATGATAGTTTTCTTTTTAGTGCTTACCTTGCTATATCTAATTTGTTTATTTTGATCTTTAATAGAATTATTTTTTTTGTAGTTGGTGGAACAGTGCCAATTTGCAATCGCTCGGAGACGCACAGGTTTATTATTGAAAAGAATTTGCAATATTTACTAAAATATTCTTTGATTAAAAAAAATAGAAATACATTGCATATTTTCTTTTAGATACAGCACGTTCAATCATACCAAATTTATAATTAAATAAAATTGGAAAAAGGGGTTATGTTTAATTTGTCCATGCATTCACTTTTAGGTTAAAACAATTAAAATGAATTTTATACATTTATTATTGATTATTATTATTTTAATAATTAATAAATTAGTTAATAAATTGGACAAAAATCATTCGAATAATTTTAATCGTTCCATCTCACTCGCACCGACCAGATTGTCGTATCTTTTCGCTCCCTTCCACTTATTGCTATGGTAAATACTATAGTAAATAACCATGGTTACAATTTGTTGAGCGGACATTTTTAATTTAATTACATCTCATTGGATAATTTAAAATGCAAGCAAATTGATCTCCAATCAGAGAATTTCATTCAAGCGCTTTATTTAAATAATAAAATTTAAATATACAATTATTTTTTAATTTGTACCTTTTTTTTAAATTGTAAAACAAATCAAAATTCGCGGGAATTATTTTGAAAACATTTATACTTTATTAAACGAATTATTGATTATTTTTAAGGAAGGTAAAAGTAGTAGCTCGACTTCTAAGCCCACGTGCACTTTTTGCTTGTCGACGTCACATTTTTGCGATATAGCATTCTGGATGTTTCTTTATTTTGATAACGCAACTGCATTTGTTTGTTCGGAATCGAAAAATAAGCCAGTGTGGAATCGGCTTCGCGTTGTAAAAGGTCTATTTCGATCGTTTCTTAAAAAATCAAACGAACTCGGTTTAAAATTTTTAATTATTTGTGCTGTGCTTTGAGGAAGATGCAATTAATCGGGAGATAGGTAAAAAAATTATTTATATACACTATTTTGACGTTATTTAATTGATTAAAGGGCATTATTCTTTTTCCATCAAAAACTTTGTAGCTAAACGGAACATTTTTTGAATTTCTCAGATTTCTTAAAAAAACTGTTACATTAAGAGCAAAAAATCTCAAAATCTCGCAAATTTAAGAAATTAATCGTAATTAAAAGATATACAAAATTTTGTGGTTTGTCTCACAGTTCGAACCCCATTTTTTTATATTTGCTAGTTAAATTATTTCTAATTAATTAATTTTTATTACATGCAATCGTTTATACAAAAAAAAATCAAAAATTGGAAAGTACGGTACTGGATTTTTTGATTAAATATTTTTGCACAATAAATTATTGTGAATCACGCTTAAAACCGCGTGTGCACATTTGAGCTCAAAGTGGCACATTCCGATCTCGGGAAAATGAAGCGCGCCGCTCCGCGTCGCGCTTCATTTGCCTCCCTCGCTCGGAAATGTGCCACTTTTCGCTCAAATGCGCACATCATCGTGTTTATTGGATTTGGCTATATTAATCTTCTATTCTTCAATGTAAAATATTAAAAGTCTAATATATTTACGTTTAGTTTTTGTATGGAAAGTGTTATATTCTTTGTAATTTATCATTGTGCCCTTTTTCACGCCCAATTGCGGCGAGTCCCTTAAAAATATTTTAATGTGTACTTCAATTATGTCATTTAAAAATCTTAAAACCAAGCATAAAATTATCTAACTTTTAGAATAATGCAATATTAAAATTTACATTTGAAATATCTATAAGTAACAGCCTTCTGCCTTTCAAATCAAATAATCTAATAAATCCGAATAAAATAAATTTTGTGATTTGAAAAAATGACTATTACCATAAAGAAATTTTCCGAATGCAAGATTTGTGCACGTTTGAGCAAAAAGTGGCGCATTTCCGAGCGCGGGAAGAAAATCCGAAATAGTATAGATGTATGATATGAATATACACGTGACTGATATTTAATATAAAGTCGCGGTAAAAACTAAAAATCACACAATATTAAATTATTTTAGCTACCTTTTTAAAGCGTTAATATTACATTCAACCACTATTTAATTATTTACGTCCATGTCCCTACGTGCAAACGTTAAAAAAAACCTTCAGTGGCTCGCTCTATGTAAAAAATTAGTGTACTAACTGTTATTAAATGCAGCTTTCAGTGAGAGCATTATAAATATAAGGTAAAAGTACCGGTTTTGGACACGTTAGGTCCAGTTTTAGACACTTGAGTAATTTTGATAAAATACCTTAAAAAATACGAAAAAAACCATCATTGATGTTTCTATCGTAGTTAAACATACAATAATTACACTTAAAGCAAGTAGCGATAATTCTTATATTTGACATTCGTCAAAATAAAGTGGAAAATGTCCACAACTGGTACATTGTCCAAAACCGGTACTTTTACTTTATATAAATTCTTTGCAATAATAAATTTAATTATTATTCATAAGGGACGAATAACTTTTTTTCGTAAGAATTGAAAAATTCGGATAACATTTAATATCTTTTGAATCTTTGGACTAAAACTGGAGGGTTGGTAATATCTAACTCTAAGCCTGACTAATGCGGCATTGCCATTAATGACATAACCTATAAATCAATATTAGATAGTTTAACTTAGGTTTAGTTCAAGACTAAATAAACACTCAGCTACATGATTTTATTTCTAAAATTAATCATTTTTTCTTATCAAAATCTGCGATACGATAAATAAAATAAATAAAAAAAATATATAGCGCGCATGTGCTCTACGACGTCACAATAATTTGAGGCTATGTCACCTGTTTCGCAGGTCTTTCAGTTCATCTGCGCTCCCGAAAAAGTAAATATTGAATTAATCTTATTTCGAACGCGAATCGCTTGAACTTTTTTCACTATTGCAAATAAAATAAAGTAAAATCGTTGCGAACACGTGACATAAAACATAAAGTTAATAAGCCGAACAAATAACGATTGTGGAATTATGAGACTTCGATCGTAAGATAAAAGACGAATTTGAAAAAGAAAAAGGCGCGCATAAATGTAGTTAATAGACAATAAATTAACAAACTTTTATCAGACGTGTGTCATTTATAGCAGCACGCCGCTTTGATCGGAGGCCCGAACGCAACTTCTTGTCCTCTTTGCCATAAAATGTTCCTCGGAGGAGAGGCTTTGATGGAACACATGAAGCACACGCACAAGGACCCGAACGCTTCCGGAGTTGCCAGTAAGTATATAAAACAAGTTGATTTTTTTTTCTTTTTGAATCACTTAACATTCATTTGTGATTGTGTAGTAAAGAGTATTAAGCTTAAAATACATTTTGCTAAATACTTTGTATGTATATTCAAAAACGTATGATTGAGTAGTTATGTGCGAGTGGAGCAAATTAAATTTTTTCGTGAGAAAAATGTGCTATTCGAAAAAATCTTTTCTGTTCGTATTTAGCTAAAAAATAATTAATCACTGTCTAAATGCACTTAAAAATTCAAAAGAGCTTTTTTCAACAGTCGTGTTGTACATCACTGCATCGATTAGCAAAAGCTAAAAGAGCTTAAAAGCATTTTTGTTCCTTCCTATTTATTTTTTAATTGTATCCTCATTATCCTGCTACTTTTTCCGTCTCTTTTACAATTTTTCCTACCTTTTGTATTTGTGAAATTTTCCCATCGCCTCCAATCGTTCGACTTTGATTTATAAATGTGTGCGTTCAACAGTTGAAAGTATTAAAAATAACTTTTCATTTCGAACAAGACAAAACTTTTCAATAAAGAAACATTTTAATAACTTTCTTTTTCAAAGAGATCCAAGTACTTTGTGTCTAATATTATTAAAGAATCAGAAATACCAATGTTTCTCGAGAGAAGGGTTTAAAAATGCGAAATTACATTCTTTTCCGCTTCACGTTTCTTTCTCTTGCATCATTCATTCAGAAGACTCATTTATTTTTTTCCAAAAAAAAAAAAGATCGATTAGTCAAAGAGGCACACGCCGCTTACGTTTGTCGATTACATACTGAAGGTCAAAAAAAATGTAATGTTACGTTTTAAAAAAAATAAAAAATAAACATGCATACATACAAAGTATAAAAATTATAATCCGTCATTGGCGTTCGTTAAGTAGGGTCTTACTAAACAGTTGCTGGATTTATGATATCGATTCCGATCGAAGATCGATCAAACAAAGCGATATCGTAAATTTTGTAGAATTAACGTTTCTAACCAATTATTTTTTGTTTGTTACGAAACACAGTTGACAAATTAAAACGCTTTTTTTTTGCTAACTTTATTAATTTGAGAAACGCAGATGATCGAATCGGATCGAATAATTTTTTGGTTGCTTTTGCGGTTTCCTACCCTTTAGCGCTGGCTTGGTGTTGGTTTTTTGCTTATTAATAAAAATTCTGACCGAAAACCGTAACGAAACAGTTTTATTAATTTTTTTTTAGAATTGTTTAAGAGGAATCTTACTGCGCATGCGTCGATAAACTGCTGATTTAAAATGTGTTTTATGTTAAATTAATTGGTTGAGGAGGAGATATGATATTGAAGCTAGTTTTTGTTAAACAAATTAAAGCGATAAAATTAATTTAAAAAAAAATTGGGTTCCCCGTGGTGCATTCAATATTTAGGTGACGGTTCGCCTGAAAAGAAAATATTATTGTAGTGACCATTTTAATTAATTTATAAATTACTATGTTATTAGGTCTTTTCAATAAACAAAAATCATCTAAGTGCGATTTTTTTTAAGGATCTCAAATTTGTTTTAAAAACTAATTTAAAGAGAACGGCTGCAAACAACTACACGTACAGTTAAACTTTATTCTATTCAACACCTTCTAAACCACTTATAGTGATCGAGCTATTCCAAGAGACAAAATCTGGTACTGCATGGTTGAAAAAAAATTCAAGGTTGATCTTGGTAAGGTCTCTTGGAATAGCTCGATCACTATAAGTGGTTTAGAGGGTGTTGAATAGAATAAAGTTTAACTGTACATTGTAACAGTGGGAAAATAATTATGATAATTTTAAATTTATTATGATAAATAATGAAAAAATAACGTAATTTTACGCACGTCAAGATTTCGAGCTCAATGTCATTAAAACGGCTCGACATACGTAAATTCCAGCTTGGCCACTTTTGTCACGCAGAAAATTTCCCACAAAAGCTCGAATTGATTATTATCGTTGTTCAATTAAAAATTATTCAACCAGGAACACCAAATTTCAGTCTAAAAGCATTCAAACGTGGCTTAAGAATAATTCAGCTAATTTCGTTCTATTTGAAATTTTCTAAAGAACATCTAGTTTTACAATTTTTATCGTAGCCCACACTTGCTTTCCACTCAAAAGCGTGATATGCACGAAAAAACGTTGTGAAGCAAATAAAGATTTTTCAAAAATATTTCTAAAACATAAAACCAAGTTTTTAAGAGCAAATCGACCTTATGTCTTTGAAATATTGACTTATTTTCTCATTAATCTTCCGCATACTAGGTGACTAAATGTCACATGCCATACTAGGTGGGGTTTTCCATACCCCAAAAATAAAATAAAATAAAATTTACAAAGTTGTATTTTATGACACAGTTAAGTGATAAGAAATATATTTTAAAAACCAATAATGAATAGGTTTTAAGTAAAACACATATTTATTTATGCATTAGAATACATTTTTATTAACAATAATTCAAAAAATTAACTTTTTCTTCAACTTATAAACTAATGAGTACTAAATTCCAATGACACGTGTCAATTACGGTATCGAATTTAAAAGAACCTAACAAAAATTTAATTTTGTCACTTTATTCAAATACAAATCAATTTCACACAATTTCTTAATGATTCGCAATCATTTAGACCAATAAATTACACTAAAAATTAATTAAAGAATTTTTATCGTTCCCTCTCACTTGCACTGACAAGATTATCTTATCTTCTCGCTCCTTCCACTCATTGCAATGGTAAATATGTTTTTCGAATATAAAATCAATATTTACTAAGTTAAATTAAAATTTTCGATTTGAAGGAGCGCACGGTAAATTATACTAATATAATAAACACGAAGATGTGCGCATTCGAGCGAAAAGTGGCACATTTCCGAGCGAGGGAGGCAAATGAAGCGCGACGCGCAGCGGCGCGCTTCATTTTCCCGAGATCGGAATGTGCCACTTTGAGCTCGAATGTGCACACTCGGTTTTAAGCACCGTTCACAATAATTTAGGCCAATAAATTAGACAAAAAATCGGTTAAATAAATTTAATCGTTCTCTCTCACTCTTACTAATGAGATTGGCGTATCTTTTCGCTTCCTTTCACTCATTGCTATGGTAAAAACGTATTTCGAACATAAAATCAATATTTACCTAGCTAAATTTACATTTATGATTTGAAAGAGCGAAGGATAAAGTAGACAAATTTATTAAATACGAAGATGTGCGCATTCGAGCGAAAAGTGGCACATTTCCGAGCGAGGGAGGCAAATGAAGCGCGACGCGGAGCGGCGCGCTTCATTTTCCCGAGATCGGAATGTGCCACTTTGAGCTCGAATGTGCACACTCGGTTTTAAGCTTGATTTACAATAATTTAGGCCAATAAATTAGGCAAAAAATCGGTTAAATAAATTTAATCGTTCCTTCTCACTCTCACTAATGAGATTTTCGTATGATTTCGCTCCCTTCTACTCATTGCTATAGTAAAAACATTTTTCGAACATAAAATCAATATTTACCAAGCTAAATTTCAAATTTATGATTGGAAAAAGCGAATGATAAAGTAAACAAATTCAATAAATACGAGGATATGCGTATTCGAGCGAAAAGTGCCACATTTTTCCGAGCTCGAATGCGCACACTCGGTTTTAAGATCGATTACCAAATCTCCCGTTTAAAAAAAAAATTCTTCACGTTCGTTATACCACACCTAGTACACGGAAGGTTCAAGAACCTGGACTTCAGGCTCTCGCACCCTAAGCCCTCCGCTTTAACACCAGAAAAATTTTGCGCTTCGCACCATCGACAAAACCGTCTTCCACACAAATCTTTCTCGCTTGAGAAATCTGGGAGTCAGATGTTTTGCCCGATTTTTGCACAACTCCACGCCAAATAAAAAAAGCTTTGGAACCGCTGCCTTAAAGCACTTCGGATAACCATTTCCTTCCAAAATTAATTTTAAAAACAAATCAGGAGCAGTTTTTCGACGCACCGCGCAAGCGCTTCCTCTAAAAAGAAAAAAAGGTCACGAGATGAGCAAAAGAAAAACCTGTTCTGTTACTGTGGTCATTTTTTAGTTGTGATTTTCGAAGTGTTTGATTAAAAAAAAATTAAGGAACAATACAGTAAGGAGCATAAAATGAAGTTTTTAATTGAATACAATCACAACACATATGATTAAATGAAAAGACGCTTTTAATAAAGATCCTGGGGGTGCTTTGCTTTATCTTGTTTTTCTCTCTCTGTTGACGTCATCGATCCTTATTTAGCGAAGAGGAGGACTGCGAATCATCCGTGTCCTGTATGTGGAAAGCATTACGTCAACGAAGGATCTCTAAGAAAGCATCTGGCTTGCCATCCTGAGACTTCGCAATTTTCCAGTTCCCTGAGGATGTGGCCGTGTTCTGTTTGTCAGGCAGTTTTCACACATGAATCAGGTAGTTTTATTAATTGAAATGTCACGTTCATTTTTTTAAGCTAGACATTTTAAAAAAAATAAAGTTTTCATCAATCTAGTCAAAAAAAAAGTGATAGGTAAAGCAAGCGCCTTTTTATTTTTTCCAACATTCTCTTTTGAGTTGTTTTTGTTTTTCCTTCTGCTAGCGCAGAGAGAGAGGCGACTTCCGATGGACTTTTCCTTCGAAGAAAACCACGTCTTTCTTTCAAGCGGAAAATCTCCATCGCAAGTCCCGCAAAATTGTCGATTTCTTAAATCAAAAATCAAGAAAAACACACCCTTTTACACAATTTTCTTTTGCTAAACGTCTTCAAAAATTTAACTTTCTCGACGCCACACACTTACTATGTATGTATGTATGTATCCGACCAATTTCGAACATACCCGAATCACTCTCTTCGAATGGCTTCCATGCGTTCGCCCGCTAAAAGTCGTCTTTTTCGCTTTTTCAGGACTGCTGACGCACATGGAGCACATGCGGATGGACCCGAAGCACCAGTTCGCAGCGCAGTACGTGCTCTCGCGCGCCGCGGCCGAACGGCGCGAAAGGGAGACGCTCTTGGCGGCCGTCTCGGCGGCCTCGGCGGCTTCGAGCAGCGGCCTGCTCAGCCTGACCGGCATGGGACAAGGTAGTTGAAAGCTTAAACATAAATTCCACTTTATTTATTGTTGAAGACTTTGCAGGCGGCGGAAGTCCGATGTGCGCGTCGCCGAGCGCCCACAGCGATAGCTCTTCGGGTAATGGAAGGCTCTCTTCCGCCGGTTCCGAGGCCGGCGGGATGAATAACAATAACAACAACTGTAACCCGAAGATCGGCGACATACTGAGAAGTGGGTTGTTTTGCTTTAGGGGAGCTGAGAATTGGTTTTGATGCGAACAATTTCAGGTAACAACGGGTTGCATCAGCAGTACAACGTCGAGGAGCAGTTGCACAACGCGAATCGTATGGCCGTCATTGCGAATATGGTCGGGCAAGGAGGTGTGCCGCCAGGTCTCGGATCTGATCCTTCGGCCGCCGCCAATATCGCCGCCGCCAATATCGCCAATCTGGCCATGCGACTTGGAGTTACACAGGTACTTTTTTTTGCCGCCCGAAAAATACTTAGCTGGGCGCCGGCAAAGAAATTCGCGGTTTTTCAGTCAAGTTTGTCATCCTTTTCCCCGATTTAAAAATTCTATTCCGATTATTAAGATATTTCAAGTTTTAATTATGTTTTAACTGATAATAATTAAATCTGGTATAAATTTCACAAAAATAAATAAATGTGTACAGTCAAAGTAAGAAGTAATCAACACCCTAGAAACAGACCTACTGTAAACGTACTATTCCAAGAGACAAAATCTGGCGCTCCATGGTTAAAAAACAATTAAGAGTGATCTTTGTAATTTTAGTACTTTTAGTTCTAGGTTCTAGCGCCAGATTTTGTCTCTTGGTATAGTACGTTTACTGTAGGTCTGTTTCAAGGGTGTTGATTACTTCTTAGTTTGACTGTACGTGGAGACCACGCGCGACAAAATTGAAACTTCTGTAGATAAAACTTTACAATAGGTAATTTTTTAATGGTGAAATATTTTAAAATTAACATACGTGGTAAAATTATAAACAATTGTCAAAGAAAAAGAATTTCGTACAAATTCATTCAGAAGTCGTTGTCCTTCTTTTACATCAAAATTAATATTATTAATTTTAAGTATAAAACAAAACTAATTATGCGTATTTATTTATAATGTTTATTTATTTCTAAATTTATCTTCACCGCATGTTAAAGATTGGCTTGAGTTTTACCGAGAACCAGCTGAGTAGAGAGCATTGAACTAAACGAAACTAAGCTTAGTTTTAGATTGCTTATTACGGAAGTCGGTTGCGCTTATATGTGTCTTGGTATCAGTATACACAGTAAAAAATTTGCGGAGTGAATGCGGAGTGGATGACTTTTAATTAGTTTAATCCCGCTCGGAGTGAAATTCACTCCAAACATTATTTTATATGAACAATTCAAAAAATTCACTCTAAATAAATTTTAGATATAACGACCGTGCATAATACATTTGATTCTTACAAAAATTGTTGTTATTATTATTAATATTATTATTATTATTAATAATATTATCATTATTATTTAGATTTGTAATAATATAAATAAAAAACAGAAAATGGCGTTCGGAAGTACTAATGGTGCTTTCATTTTTTTAAATTATTTTTGTAAAAATATCTTTGGACGCCATCTATCAGGTAATTTTTTGATTAAATTGTTATATTATTATACTGTTATGAATATATAATTTATTGACTTATTTACATATTATTTATTTATTACTTTCGTTAACCTTAACTACAGTCATGCAAATAATTTTATAATTATATTGTAAAGATTAGAAGAAGATTTAGGTTATATGTTAAATTTAATCTATTGTGTTTAATGAATTATAATAATTTCTGTAAGTTAAATTGATATTCACTCTGAACATCTATATTCACTCCGAAATTGATGAGAAATCACTCCGCAATTAATCCGCTAAAAAAAACTCCAAGTTAACTCCGAGCGAGGAGTGATTTTTGTTTTCACTCCGAAACTCCGAGTGATGGGAGTGAAAATTCACTCCGGATTCACTCCCGATTTTTGACAGTGTAAGTTCTTCTAGAAAATTAAAAATTATTCTCATCGTTAACTATAGCAACATTCGAGGTTTTTTAAGATGTAGCAATATGATATAGAAAATGAAGAAGAATTATATAAAAACCACAAAACATAATAATAGATTCATAATTTACTTATTGCCTATAAAATTTATTTTTTACTAGCTCTTGCCTGCGACTTTGTTCCCGTCTATCGTTAATTTACAAAACACCGAGACCACTAAAATTCTTTAACAGGTGGTCTCTAACTGTAAGGGAGATCGCACCCTTTGAAAAAACCCGGTTATATAATCCAAGAAAAAGTAAAGCCAATATTTTCAAAAAGCCGAAATAAAAGTTTAGTTTAATTTTACTAAAGGTGCACACTCGCAAACCTTTTCTTCTTTGATATAGATACATATAAAAACACCTTTATAGAATATGAAAGTCACTTAATTTTTTTAGAAATTCTACTATTTTTTTTTTTTTACTTTCGAAGTGGAATTGTGCCGTTTCGGATAGTTTTTCATCTTCGACAAAAATAATGTTCTGTTTAATATTTTTTTAGCGAATATAATTTGTACTATTGTTTATTTGTTAATCACTATTAAAAACAATATATTTTAAAAAAATTTCTTGAAATGATTTAAATATCTAAGGCCGTCCTACTTCGTTTGTTATTGTGAGCAACTGCGCTACCGAATTACTTGCAAAATGCTGTGAAATTTACGTTGTATATACAGTCGAACCTCGATAAGTCGAAGTCGAAGGGAAACTACAAAAATTCAAGTTATCAAAACAAGTCGAGTTTAATACTGTTCTGTGTATATATCATATCTA
Organism: Sinopyrophorus schimmeli; assembly: GCA_036325965.1. Lineage (NCBI taxonomy): Eukaryota > Metazoa > Arthropoda > Insecta > Coleoptera > Elateridae > Sinopyrophorus > Sinopyrophorus schimmeli. Next base: position 222,381 of record JARFIZ010000380.1, on the reverse strand, counting down.
TATTTACCATCATTTATACAAAATAACTAAAATTTGTAAACAATTATTAACATTATTTATTGTTATTAAGTATTTAGGTAATATGGTTATTTACATCTTATTTATTGTTGGTTTGAAAGAAATCTAAAATTGTCTTTTGCTTCATTGATCCAAAATGTTGGGTTTCTACAAATTTTTCCAATGATCTCCCGAAACCAAAATATTTTTACTACGTGTATACCAAAACCATTCAATCATAGCTTTCTCCAAGTTGCAAAAAGGATACTCCTTTAGCCTTTTTTTTAAATTTTTGTTTACACTCCTTGTTGATCGATAAATAATTGTAGAAAAAGTACTTAATTCTTTTAGATTTTCTGTGACACACTGTTATAAACTATAAACAACAAAAAATACATTTGATCGTACTCCTGCTCGACGAATAACGACCAGAATAAAAACAAAAAGGCAAAAATAGATCCTTTTCTTGTAAAAGAAACGGTAAAACCATCTTAAATTTTATAACTGTTGAGAAAGAATTTAAACATAAATTAGTATTTAAATCCAATTGAAGTGCCGACGTCAAAACATCAAAGTTTTGTAGTAGGTTTCAACCTTTTCATCCTGTTTTACAATAGCCATTTTGACCAGCAATAACACCGAACAAACCCGTTCTTTAATCCTACCAGGTATTGTACTTTTATGAAAAGTTGTAAAATTTAACTTCGAGTTATCGAAATATTTACTAATGGAAACTTGAATTTAGGGAATTGTAAAACGCTTCGACTTATCAAAAAATTCGAGTTATCCATATAAAAATTTTAACATTGAAATAGGCAAGTCCTAAGGAAACAGGTTCGAGTTCGAGTTATCAAAAATTCGACTTATCGAGGTTCGACTTATGGAGGTTCGACTGTAACTATATATCGCTACGTAAAACTTTAAAGCCATTTCATCTTCCAGTATATCTGAATAGTGTGTCTTACTGCGTGCATGTTGAAGTAATGATCTTCAAATATAAACAAAAACCTGTGATTCACAGTTCTGAACCTCTTCTTGCAAGATTTACGTTTTATATCGGTTAATTTAAAGACCCCTTAAAAAGAATTAAATTAAAGAACGTTCTAAAATTCTTCTTCTTCTTAACGTTTGACTTTAAGGCACTCGTGCTCAAATTCTCTAAAATGAATAGTTATATTTGTATTCTAATTTGATGTAATTGTGATCCAGGCGAGTCAAGTAAATAATGGCAGCAACCCATCAACTCCTCCCATATCAAACGAAACGTTATCAGCTTCTGTAAACGCAATGAATGCGATGAGGGCTTCCATGGATAGTATACGTAATATGGACGCTGTCAGATCGTCGGTGATGGACATGTCTTCTCCGCAACAGTCCCAGCAGCAAGACGCCTTGCGGATGCAGCAGCACGCCGAAGCTTTGCTCAGATCTCAAGCAGAAGCCGCCTTAAGATTAGCAATGAGTCAAGTAAGCTCTCGCAGTCTTAACATAAAATCTCTTAATTAACGCAATCACCACCATTAGGCTCTTCCACAATTAAATCAACAAGAACCTAGTAATCCGTTAAGACATAATGGCAATTATCAAGCGCATCAAAGTCAGTCTGCGCAACAACTTAGTCCGGATTTGACAGAAGCATTACGTTTACAAGAGCAAAGACTTGAACAAGCTTTACGCCTTCATGGTAGTGATCCGAGATCACTTGGCTTCTCACTATCGAGTCAGCAGCAAAATCAGCAACCATGAAATTTCAGTTACTACTGAGCGCATGAAACAGAATAAATGTACAACCGTTCTTCTCCTCCATTCATCTCCACTTCGTTTCTTTCGTTTCGAACGCTTCGATCGACCAAAACACTTTTTTTTGGAAAAAAAAACTAAAAATAATAAATTCGCATTTATTTGTACGCTAAGAAATCGATCGAAGCGCTTTACTGTTTTTTTTAAGGGTTAGGAGACGCTGTAAATTTTTTAAAAAATCAAAAATTTAACAAATCAAAAAACTAAATTAAATCGAAAATAAGATGGAAGCTGATATGGCAATTTCGATTGGTTTATTTACGTCGTATCTATGGATACGGTTTAAATCGGCCAATCAAAGATTGCATTTTTTTGGCGCTTAATAAAAAATGCGATCCAAGTCGAAATTTGGTTTTTTAAAGATTTACAGCCGTAGATTTGATTTTTGTGTTAGAAATATGTGCCAAACAAAGAAAAATATTGTTTGATGCGCTCAGTAAATACGCAAATGGCTAAGCCATGTTAATCTAATTAATTAATACACTTTAAAAGTGTAAACTACAAACTACTAATTACAAAATAATGTATAGTAACTATAAATAAGTGTTATATACAAGCCTAAAGTAAATGTTAGGTACTTTACGTGTTACTTACGTAATATTTAGGGTAGGTGTACATAATATCTATAAAAAAAATTGAAATAGAATGGTTTTAGAGTTGTCTTGTGTGTGAATGATTAGAATAATTATAAGTTAAAAAAAAGTTTTTTTTCGAAATTTCGTCTCATTTCGATTTAGAATTGAAAAAATTTGTTTTCGTCTGTGATTACGTTCGATTTCTGAATTTAATTGGTAAATGGCCGGTTCAAATGTAAAATACATAGCAATAATCGAAAAAGAATTAAATTAATTAGCTTCTTTCCGTCACTAAATACTAATTAATGATAATATTAATAATAATAAGAAAATTAGTTGCAATTATAATCTGTGATTTGATGTTAGTAGGCGTGAATTTTATTAATTTTTAATGCGAAGAAAACCGAAAAGAAATTTTAAAGAGTTCAAATTAGTGTTACGTATATGATTTTCTGCCAGAATCGGCATTTAACAAGAAAAAAGGAAGCGCTTTTATATTTGTTTGTTTTTTTTTTATTGATTTTTATATTTTTATTGTACAAATGTGTGTGGATGTTCGATTACAAAAGATGATCATAAAATTTCCAACTCGGAGAAACTCAAAAACGAACAGTTATTTTCGAAAAAAACAGAACACTTTTATTGCGGATCGAAACGAAATTATTTTTATGTGGTTTTAAGGGATGTAAATAACAAAATAGTTTGCCTGTAAATAACGTGCATGTTTAGTGTATAATATTTGGGGCGACCTTAAAAATTTTTCAGGAGGTGATCCGAAGAAGGCCGAACGAAGCGCGCCCTTCGAATTTTTCAGGTCGATCCAAGTACAACCGTCCACATAAATAAACAATAGCCATAGCACCACAATAGTCACAAAAAATGCCATAGTTCTACTCATTGTAGCCGATGCTACTCACAATTTCCCAAAAGAATGACGAAAATTTGCAAAATAATTGCCTTAGAAATATTTGAAACGCGCGCGATTCGAACACGAAGAAGAGCAGCACGCCTTCTTTTCGTCTATCGACGCGCCACCAGCGACAAATATACCCAACTATGACTCACTTAAGAAGCGGCACAAATGTCCGCTTTGTCGACGAAAAAACTAATAATAAATCACACACAGACCTAGACGAAAGTAAAAGAAAAAAAAATGCAATAGCCCGGTTGCACAAAGTGCTACAAACATTTTGCCCACTATAATTACGAAACAAAAGTAATTATTTAATTTAAAAAATAAAAATGCAATAGCCCAAACATGAGTCGGCTTTGAGGGAGGTGCACGTACCGCGAAGGAAACGCGACCGCCCTCAAAGTCCTCGAATGACCTCAAAACTTTTAGATCGCCCATCGGTAATTTACATAAATATTCGAGTCTAGAGCCCGAATGGACAAAATATTTATTGTAAAATTACAAACGAAATTTTTTTGCAATAGCCCACAACACATGTGCTTTCACAAGCACGTTTTTTCAAGTTTATACTGGTTTTCAGTTCCGAACGTTATGTTTGGTTTGTTTTGAAGAAACTCCGTTGTGCCTCGGTCTTGTGAAAATGTACTTAAAAAACATAATGTAGTGTGCCATATAATTGATACGTTTTTCCTTTAAGGTTTCGTAGTTGTTAATTATTTTTTATTAATCGATAGACTGAAGGATAGAAAAGTTAGCCTTAGAAATGTTGATTTAAAGTGTTAGCAGCGCTTGTAGACAACGTAAATAATCATAAAAAAGTACTTTTTACAATGCCGGCGCACAACGGGCCACGTTAAAATTTTATTTAAAAAGCAATAGCCTAAACGTGCGGCGTTTTTGACTCAAAAATTAATAGAAAACGCCGCGCCACACAAAATTCAGGTATCCACACTTCTGTTCTGATTTTTTGACCATACATTAAAAGAATAATGACGTTATTTTTTTAATAAATGGTTTCTTTTTGTGTTTTACAATAATTCTTGAAAAAATACATAAACCTCTTTACACACACACAAAAACACAACAGTTTCCATACAGACACACGCACGCACACACACACACACACAAAATCTATACCAACATCACACAATTAAGACACAAAAAAACATTTTACACTTAATTCCTGTTACATCGGCACTTCGAGAAAGCAAAAAAGAAACGTCCATTTCAGAATTTTCTAACAGGAAAATAAAAATTAAATCTTTCTTTGGCAATGACGATTTCAAAAAAAAAAAAAGGATCCACTTAAACACTTCATACAGCAAATTATGATAATTAAGGGAAATGTCACTTTTGGGAAACCTCAAACTTTTCGGCCTTACAACACGACAAAAAAAATCATCTAAATTAATTGGTTTACGTTTTTTTTTTTTTTTAGAATAAAACCACATTAAATATTAAACAATAGTTAATGTTACGTGTGTTACGTTATGTCGTTATCAAATGTGTTTATGTTTTAATGTATACGTCAATATAAGTTTTAGTTTTAAAAGCAACGAAAGTAATTTTAAAAGTCGCCTTCCGCAAATTGGAGTTTTTTTCGATTGGATGTTTTATTGGGACGAACGCTAATAAAATCAATTTTTCCAAAAAATTTAATTGATGAGTTTAAAGGGAGAAAATTAATACAGCTAAATCCATTAAATACGAGGTATGTGGCTTCAAAAATTGTTTTCCAAAAAAATTGTTATATTAATTTCTACCCAATATAATTAAATTTAAATCAACCACAAAGTCGATTGGATAATAAAAAGATTTGGACACTTATGATAAAAAGAACCACAGCCTCTTCTTCAACAAAAAAATCTGAAGAAATAAAAAAATCTGTAACGCTGGTACAAATAAAAATTGATCTAATGAAAAATACTTAATCTTTTTTGTAATGTAATTCAAAATTTTAATTCAGTAAGCAAAAATATTTGAAATACTTTTTTTCCAACCCCCACGAAAACAAAATTTATGTAACCAAAAATGTAATTAGCAATTTTTAAATTATTTTCCAAATTTTCTTGAGTAAAACGGTGTCTCAAAGTTTAACAGTATTTAAATAAATTATCGATTATATATTTTAATTTTTTTTTAAATTTGAAAGCCTAAAATACATTATAAACAATATATTTGTTCCGACTTCAGCTCCGAAAATAATTCTTTCGGCGTCCCAAAATCAAAATTAAACAAAACAGAAAAAAGTAAGCAAATCACTTGAAACAGAATCGAAGACAGTTTAAGCCACTAAAAATGTATGTATGCCATAATATTGCACTTAGACAGGATAAATAGTTAAATGTTTGTTGTTACATACTACTCTAGTACAATAGTTACGACTTACTCAATATTTATATTAGTTTTTAACATTCCAAGTGGTTTCAACTGTCGCTTAAAGCTTTTAAGATTACTTGTAACAGCCTCGACTGCCGCCCAATTCCAAATCAAAAATTACAAACCATTATAATTGCCGATCAAACTTACCAAAAAAATTTTAGGATGATTAAAAAAAAAATTAAGTGGTACGAAGGGGCTGTTATCGAAAGTTGCATGTTGAATTAGTTTTAGATGATCAGAATATTGAGGAACTTCGATGTTCTTCTAAATATTTTGGTGCTTTAAAGCAAACTAATAACGTAATAGTTACTTTTTATGTTTTTGCTTAAGAAAAAACTATTACTACTTACTATATAATAATATTAATATATACGTAATTTTTTAGTTCTTTGTGTGATGTGCATTTACCGCTAGTTAGAATTTCATTTTCGAGCAAACTTTTGTAAAAAACAAACAATCTTCGAAACAGACAAAAAATATGCATCACACATTTTGGTTTGAAATCGACAAACGGAAAATGGCTCAATTTTATTTTTTAAATAAGTTTGTACTGTTAATGTTTTACTACAGTTTGTAATTTTATACTTATTGTAATTTTTTTGTACTTTAATCGCTTACACACTTACATTAATTTATTATATGTTTTTTTCTAAATACGTAAATGTCTTCAAACAGCTGATATTATTTTGCATTTGTGCAGTGTGATAATTGTTTTTTTTTAGAGGTTCAAGCAAATTAAAGATTGAAATTGATTAATTTACATTAAAAAGGCGAAATTTTATATAATTACCTAATTACAGTATTTATTAGTTAACACACTCTTTTATGCTAATTAGGATTAATTTTATACGATAAGTTTTAATATATATTTACAGGTTTGCCATTGTGTTAAAATTGTTGACTGCCATTTTATTATTTATCTTGCGCTTTTTAGTTTTGATTTAAGTTCCTATGTCTTTTTTAAGAGCTGTAGTTGCATTACAGTTTTTTTTATTGTATTAATTGATAATTTTAGGATGAATGACGTACGAATGTTAATCTATCAACAGTTTTTAAGAGTTCGTTTAAACCGAATGAATTCACATGTTAATTTTTTACATGTATGAAACGAAGAAAAAAAAATGTAAGAAGAAATCTTGTTATCGTTACGTTAATTTTTGATGTTATAAGAATAATGTAATTTTTCTGTGTTCGTATTTGTAAAGTTATAATTATGTATACGTTACATTTTTTACTTTAACTTCATTTCGGATTGATTTGGTCGAAAATTGCACAACGTAAAAAATGTGTAATTATACGTTTTTGTAACTGATGAACATGCTACGACAACTAGCTGTGAATTTTTAATCGATTATTATTATTGAAATTAATATTATGGTAAAAAAAGAAATTCGAGAATTGTGTTTTAGAAAAATGGATATGTTAAAAATGTTTTTATTGGAATTCAAATTGGTGTATGCCATGCATGTGTGGTTATGTACTCTACTTATTGGAGAATAAACTGGAAAAAATCATTAATATAAGCTCCATTTCTATTCTTCCTTTGCTCTTCTAAAATGCTAATTTTCTTTTGGTGAATTAAATGCATTATTTTCTTTTTTTCTAATCGTGATTGCTCTTTTCTTTTAATGTTATGCATTTCTATGTTTTGTACATTTGTTGCACCAAGCTGTAGTACGAAAAAACTGCTTTCAGGACCTAAAAATGCAATATTATTGTTTTTTAATAAAAGCATGTTGGGATTACCTTAAGAAAAGTTGCATAAGACAAAGTGAAAATGTTTCCAGCGGTCAATTTGAAAGGCTTTTGGGAACGCACTAGGATTAGACATAAGGCTTTGCGAATATCCGGTCCACATTTTCCCAAGGGATCATGTAGCAAAATTTTTCGATTTCCGAACTCTGCAAAAGATTAATTAACGATAAAACATAATTAAAAGGATTTGAATTTAAAAAAACGTAGAGTACTTTGACCAGTTTATTATGTTGCGTTGCTATGAGTATTTGTAAGGAAGCCATTAAAAAAGCTATATTTAATCTGCTACCTAGCAACAGTAATAATAATTATGATTTTCTGAAATTGCTAAAAATGAGCAATGTTAATTTTTCTTGTAATTAAATGTTAAAGTTGGCGATTAATTTTTGCAACATAAAATTTAACATTAAAAAAAATCGTAGCTCGATCATTCGTGAACAGACCTTTAGAAACTTTGCACAGTTGGAAACGAAAGTTTTTTTTACTTCGAATAGATCTGAAGAATAATTAAAAATATTTGAGAAAATCGGTTTTGAAAAGTCGTACTTGTTTTTATTGTTTAGAAATTTTGAATTTGGTTATTTTCGGAAACAGCTTCATAACTTTTCAGATTCTGAAAATTTGGAACATAAGACTAGTAAAAAAAAATAAGAATTCAATGGTAAATTACCAAAAAAAAATAAACTTTTGATCGTGTACTTCTATTCGAAGAAACTAAATTTTCAAAATGCTATAACATCACCGTCTTCGATAATTTGGCAAAATTCTTTCATTTCTGAACTCATTGTTTTAGTTCATTTTTGAGTTACAAAAGTAAAAATTCAAAAAATTGTAGCTCGGTTATTTGTGAACACATCTTTAGTAACTATGCAGATTTGGAACTTTTCTCTTTGAGCTATTTCAATTTTTTTAACTTAAATAACCTACCTTTTGCTGGATAAGTTCGCCCAACATGCAATAAACATAAATACGACTCATCAATATCACAATCAATGTAATATAAGTCAAAGCATCGTAACTAAACAAAGAGACCTGAAATAAATTTTCCACTCATCAAAATTAAACGTTTTTATATCAATAAATAAAACCGTACCTGAATAGAAAGCACAAGAACGTTACTAAATTCCAAAGAACAGACACAAAAGTGCACAAAAACCTTATTAGTGAACACCTCTTCAATCGCTTGAACAAACCTAAAATTACAAATTTAATTTAATTAAAAAAACCAACAACCACAGTCTCTCACTTATGGATTTCGTTATGATGATTGATAATCTCTTTCAGTCGCTCAAAAACATCGCCATCCTTCTTCCCAAATTCGGCCCCGGCAACAACTCCGGTGATGGTCTTCATCTTCTCCTCCATGATGTCCAACTGCCCAAGTCCTACAAAAATGACCACGCAGAAGATGCAATCGGCACCTGCCGAATAAAAAGCAATTATTAGGATGCCCATTTTCACGACGACCTTCTGCAAGTAGTAAGAAAAATCTGGTTCGCATTCAACGGCACACGATCCCAAAGGAGTCTGCAGACCCATCCCAGCAAAAAATACGGTGACCTGCCAAACGATGCACACCCTTTTGATTAGACGAAGTTTGTCGTTTAGAAAGGGCTTCATCTCTTCGTCTTCCACGTTTAAGATTGTTTTGTATTGTTCCTTAAGTGTTTGTAGGAAGTTGTTCTTCTTTAGGTAGTATAGGATTATCTCCAAGCTGGCCTGAAGGATGATTATGAACAGGAACAAGGCGTAGAGCTGATCCTCGTGTTTTTGCATCCCATATCCGTAGATGTTTTCTAGGACGACGAAAGGAATTAATCCCATTAGGATGCCGTAGAAGATTGTATGGACTATTAGGGATTTTGGCTTCGGCCAAAATTTTGTCCAATATAGAACATCATTTAGGTCCGCGTTTGTAATTTCTTCTTTGAGAGACATTGTGTTGAGGAATGGTTACGATTGTAAATTTTGAAGCTTATAAAAGCTCGAAATTGGTGAGTGTATGTTTTATTAATTTGGAATTAAAATGGTTTGCCTATTAATTAAGTGGACTAATCATAAAGCAAAGTTCTTAACGATTGCAAGCTTAAAAAGTCGAGTTTTATTTGGTTTTTAATCTTTTAAGAAATATTAATTATTTCTGGAATTTTTGATTCGAATTGATTATTATTCGGTTCGTTTTTTATTTTTATTCTAATTATTAGGAACTTTAAAATTTATTAATTAAAGGAATAAGTATTGTGCGATAAACGAGCCCTTAAATACAAAATTACTTTTAAACGTCTCAATTTTTTTTTATTTCAAAAAGAAGAAGTATGAACTTCGTATCCTGGCTTTTAATTTATTTCATTGATTTACTAACATTTTAGAATATTAATTTTTATGGAGGCTTTTAGCCCTACTCTTAAGTTTTATTTAAAAAAAAATTGTGTAAAAAAGTAGATTGATAAGAGAGCGACGATTTTTTTTAAAATAAAACCGTAAAAGAGACTCCAACGTCCCATGGACAACGAACCCCTTGTTTCAATATTTACTTAAAAAACGATTATATCAAAACAAAATTATCTTTTTTTAATTTCTATTATTTATTAATCATTTTTTTACAATACTAACAATTATTAATCTAAGTCTTACCCAGAATAAACATTAATCAATTAATTTATGTGCAAATAATAGCTAATCGAATATCTACATGTTGTTTACATAATAATTTTAACCCACAAAAGTGCTTTAATTAAAAAATAAAAGTTCTGGATTAAATTTTCAGTCCTCTTAATTTTAATACTAAAAACGTCTCACATGCATTTTTTTTGTTAGTCAAAAAGTGCTTTATATTATTCTTGTTTATATAATTAAAGAGAGGTAACTTACAATAAACATGATAGGATTTAATATTCGCATTAAAATTTATACGTAGTACACTTCCTGCTTTTAATCTTTACTCATTTTAATGACTGCAATAATTAAATGAATAGTACTAACGAAGAGCCGTTAAATAAAAAATAATAATGAAGAGAATATTTGTTTAAAGTTTTAATACAATCGTCCAAGAAATAAATCACTTTAAAATAAAACTTTTGCTTAACAATGCCTTGTTGTAATTCAGTTCTCAAATCAAGAAAATTACCTTTTGCAATTTTCTTTATTTTAATTCTGTTCGAATCATTTAAATAATTAATCATAATGTTAACGATTAATATCTTCTAATAATATTTAAAGTTAACAGAAATTGGACAAAAATAAAACAACTCTTGTTAAATATGCAACGTTTCGTTTCTTCATTGAAACTTCTTCAAACAACTTAACATCTCAAAAATGTGTTAACCATTCTAAACACATGTACAATTTTTGAGTTAAATTCTTGAAAAAGTTTCCATATTTAACAAGAGTTGTTTTATTAACAGTCAAAATCCTGTTAACTTTAAATATCTTTTAAATAACGCGCCTTACATAAAAATAAATGTGTGGTAACCATAGTTATGTTATTTTTAAAATAAAAACAAAATGGCGTCTAGTTTTTGGGCCCTAATTTGACTAAAATTAACTCGTTTCTTAGCAACACTTTTGCCCGTTCGTTTATTATTGTAGATCACCATGGAAAATTGTACTCGTAATGACGTCATGGTCAAAATCTATTAAACAAACCCAAGAGTTAATTTTATTCCAAAGAATTGATTGATAATTTTTTTTTGTTGAAGCCAATAAATAAATGTCGGTAAAATCGAAGTGGGCTGCGTTTTTAAGAGTACCATCCATAAAACGGTTGATGACTAAAGCTTTTAGCGGTATTATGAGATCCGTATCCATGTATTCCAGAGGTGTGCAGTCCATTGTGTCCAAAAGTGGTCAAGCTTTGGGCATGCACCCCCAAAGGTTGTCCGAGCTGCCCCAAGCCGCCGCCAAGCACTTGATTCGAGTCCGAAGGGCTCGGGATGCGATTTATTTGATTGGGGGAGACGATCCATTGGTTCGATAAATGTTGAATGTTATTATTTAAGTTGGTGGGCTCGTTTCCGCAAGGCGACTCGCCCCCATTAGTTGTTACTAAAATTTATTATGTAATTTTTTTTTTTTAATAGTAAAACAATATTCGCTTACCACTATTCGATCCGAGCATACTTCCTATGTTGTTATTGTTGGCCGATAAGTTGGTGCCGTAGACCGAAGAAGGGTTGTGCGTAGGACTTCCTGGATTGCCCAAGTTCGTGATGTTTTCTTCTTTGAAGTTATTTGGATTCGCGGGACTTAGATTTTCGATGACGCTCTCCGAAGTGCTCGTTTGGAGGTTGGAGGATAAGCTGGCCGACGTTGGAATGGGCATTAGATTTGAAGGGGGGTAAAGGGAGTGTGGTTGATAAGGATTATGGGTTTGTGAGGTCAACGGTAAGTTGGGGGACGAACTGTGACCGTGGGCATGTGGAGGATATAAATCAGTCACTAAAAGTACATTTATTATTGTTTTTGCTTCGATTTTAATTAAGGTACTTGCGGGCAATAAGGCCTGTCGGCTAATAAGGCCTAAATAACGAGAGTTACCAAATATATTATGTATAATATGATTAATTAAAAATTTTAAAGCTGTAGGCCTTATTACCCTTCGGTAGTAAAATAAGGCCTACTGGTGAGGTTAATAAAATGTTTAATTTTGTCTTTGAATATGGTAAAAGTTGACATATTTTGTTTATATTTTATAGTAACTGAATCTGAAAAACAATTACTATTAAAATCTGTTGGTTAAATTTAATGTTTTTCATTTAATTTCACCTGTCGCTTAGGTAGGCCTTATTACCCGCAAGTACCTTAAAATAAAATTACTTTGATTTCCAGGTGGGGCAGATCCCGTGGCGGCAAAGCTACCCTCCGTGATCTGCTGTCCTATTGTGGTGTAAGGGCTTGAGGTGGTCGAGTAGGGGTTGCTTACGACTCCGAGGGGGGCGTAAGTCGAAGCCGACGTTGAAGCTAATTGTTTTCTTAATCGAGCTCTTCTGTTGCTGAACCACACCTGTTTAATTTGAAGATGAAAAGTTTAACGAATTAATTAGGTTAGATGGTGATTTACTTGTATCCTGGCTTCCGTTAATTTAGTCCTTTGTGCCAGTTCTTCGCGGGTGTAGATGTCGGGGTATTGGGTTCTTTCGAAGGCTTTTTCCAATTCATCCAATTGATGGGCGGTGAAGGTGGTTCGAGAACGTCTCTGTTTTCTTTTTAAGGGTATACCTGGTTCACTGTCGCAGTCGGAGGCGTTTTCGTTGTCCGATGACTTATCTAAAACAATTTAAATTATTTTCTCGCATTTATGAATACAGTAGAAATCGCTTATAACGACATCGGTTAGTACGGCGTACCGCTTATGACGACCAAACCTAAGCCATTTTATTGGTTTTCAACCTTTCCCTACATAAAAAATATCGTGTACTACGACCTCCTCAAAGCGTTTATAACAACGAAACCGGATTGTAAAAACGTAATTTTCGGAAAAAGATTAGATTTGCAATACTGGATATTACGACCTGTAGGCTTTTTATTATAACCCAATAAATAAATTAATATTTCTGCAGAAGACTATAACAATTAAAAAATAATTTTGATTTTTTTTTAAAATACCCTTTACAACGACTATCGGTTATAACGATCTAAGTTAATCGGCTCCTTCATCCTCGCTATACCCGGTTTTGACCATAATACTACGTAAAATTAAAGGCACGAGATTGCTTGAAATCGAGACTAATTAAATAACAAATAAAATGATGGGATAATGGCTTTGAAATTAGATTTACAATTGACGATTCAAATTGTGGCAAAATGTGGGTTTAAAGCTAAACTTATTATTTACGACCAAGTTCGAAAGATGGCACGTAAGTGCATTTGAGAATAATGTTCATTGATTTCTGTGTAATTTTCGTTACATTTAAAATTTGGTTTATATTTATTTAAATAATAAATCAATTAATTAACTAAATTTTCTCGTTATATATTATTTGACATGGCTATACCTTATTTTAAAAAAAAATCAGTGTCGATCTTTGTTAACAATAATAAAAAAAAAATATAAAGCCTTAAATAAGGCTCATTTAATTTTTTAAAATGCATTACAATTTTTTTTGAATTTTGAAAGGCCTCACATTATATTTGTAGAAATGACGTATTTAGAATTTTTAATATGACCTTTACTCTTTTTGAATAAATTAAAATTATCGTATCGGCCGGAACGATAAGGAACTCTTTTCGAATTTGTTTTGTGCGATTTTGGTTCTTATCTTTTCGGTTTTAAAGACTGGTTTTGTAGCACGCTTTTGGCTTACGAATTTGATATGTTTCGATGTATTACAGCACTTTTGGTATTAAGTGCCCGCGTTCCGAGAGTGTCTATGTTGTATTAAATTATTATAATATTGTAACAATTAGAAATAATTGTTTTAATTAAATACAGTGTATTTTGATTGAAGTTAAAGCCCAACTATGGTAAGATTTATTTTTTTTAAATCAACAGTAAGGTTAAATTCAATAACATACGAAAGGCAGAATTCAATGCAATTTCGAGTTATTGTGTAAGTAAATTACATAGATATTAATGCAAATACAAAATTTTACATTCGTTTTAGCACTTTAAAAAGTAATGGAGTTGATCAAATACTAATTTGTGCTCGACGATTTGTTATAGAGTTCCCTAAGACCTGAAAATGCACATCCAAAATTATTATTATATTTTCTCGTTTATTAAAATAATAATAAAGTTGATTTAAAATTTGCAAAATTCATAAAAATTTCAATTTACAATTTTTAATACAGAACTCATTCATTTTGGAAAAATATGGGTAGAATTTCCAAAGTCTTTAAAAACAATTCAAATAATATTTTTTGTAAAGTTTTGCATTTCTTAATTGAATACATTTGTTCTCTTCGCAGAAGTCTTAGCTTTGGCTAAGAATTTTGTACAACCGTTTCTGTTCTTAAATTAAAAAAATAATATTAAATACATAAAAATCAATCTTTTGCAAATTGATAGAAATTATTTTTGCATTAGTATTACAATTAATATTTTAAGAAACCGTAATTATTTTACAAAGATACGTTGAAAATCAATTTTTCAGGGCATTAAATCTAAACAAAAATTTCCAATTGTTGTTGGACGCCTATTTGTCGATAACGAAAGAATTTGCCTAAATAAGAAGCCCTCGAACTTCAAGAAAAACTGGGACTTAAAGTCATCTAATGGTGAGTTTATTTTAAAACCTATTTCTTTGGTGTGGGGTTCGAATTAAAATAAAAAAGTGACCAATTTTGAATTGCACCTTTTCCTAAAACGAGGCAAACAACTGCCCACAAAAACCTGTCACTTTTTAGAGGCACTTTTAAAAAACGTTTCCGGAAACCAAGCGATTTCTTTTTACAATGCAAATTTGAAAACAAATCGATTCAAAGCCGCGCGAAATCGTAAATACCTAACGATCGATTTGAAAATCAAAAATAATTAAGGCGTTTTCTTAGATATGAAAAACAAAATTTTATTATTTGCTCTTTTTTAATATAAAATGCTATTGTAAGTTTTTCTTTGATGAAACTCTTAAAAGAAATTCGTAATAAATTAAACGAAAAATCAGTTAAATAATTTTAATCGTTTCCTCTCACTCGCCTTGACGAGATTGTCGTATCTTTTCGCTCCCTTCCACTTATTGCTATAGTAAAAATACGTTTTAAAAACATAAAATCGATATTTACTAAACTACGTTTAAATTTTTTATTGAAAATAGCGAAAGATTAACTAGAAAAATCTAATAAAAGCGAAGATGTGCGCATTCGAGCGAAAAGTGGCACATTTCCGAGCGAGGGAGGTAAATGAAGCGCGACGCGAAGCGGCGCGCTTCATTTTCCCGAGATCGGAATGTGCCACTTTGAGCTCGAATGTGCACACTCGGTTTTAAGCATGATTCACAATAACTTAGACCAATAAATTAGACCAAATATAAGTTGAATAATTTTAATCGTTCCCTCTCACTCACACTTAAGATATTTTCGTATCTTTTCGCTCCCTTCCACTCATTGCTATGGTAAATACGTTTTTCGAACGTAATATCTAATGTGTTCTTTAAATTAATTGTTATAGACTTATTTCCTAAAACTTATTAAAATAATTTTAGTCATTTCTTTTCGCTTTATCAGAGTGTTGTATCTCCCCACTCTCTCCGACTCATTGTAATATGGTAAATGAGCACCATGACGTGTTTTTAAATTTGTCAATAAAGAACAATTTATGAATAATAAAATGCATAAAACTTTGTCAATCGTAAAAAATAGAGCGACGAATAGAAAACGAATTGTTCAACCAATAAAACTAACAGTGAATAAGAAAAGAGTTGAACCGAACAAAATATTGGCGGAACTGTTAGAAGCTTGTGGAATAGACAAACATCATAATTTGGTCTGTTGAACATTAAGCCTTTTTTTCAGTCGACCGATCGGGTCTGCTTTCTTCTCGAGATCGAAGAATCATCGATAAGAAACGAAATAATGAGCTCTCGTTGCATTGTTAGCATCTTTACGTATAATTTCCTGTTTCATTGTTTGCGATTGCGAAAAACTCGTTACAAGACTAACATTTCTAAATTATCTACAATTACACTTCGGTTTCTTGGTGTTCATTTTGATTATTTAATTTTTTTTTTGATCCGCAAATAAACAGGCCTAATTGTGCGCCGAGGAAAATTCACATCGTTAAATTGCACAAAGCGAATCCACTTTTTTCAATTTATTTTTAAATAAAATTAATTTGAAAATAGTTTGTTAGGTGTTTGTTATGAGGAAAAGAAGTGCAGGAGCACCCAGCTGGATGGTTGAAAGATAGCAAGCGCCCCTAAAATTTTTTTTTGATTTATTATGCTGTAATGAATAAATTCTAAGCAATATTTTCGCCGAATTCACTATTTTAAAAAATTGTGTTATTAAATGTTAAAATTACTGTAACTGTTACATTTCTAATCAATTTTATGTCTACCTTGTTTTCTTCGGGGTAGCTAAGGTTTTTTAATTATTTTTTTAGTTTATTAAGAACCGTAATAAACAACATTCAATCATTACTTTTCGCAAATTTGCGATTTTAAAAAATTGTGTTTTTTAATCTGAAATCGTTTAAATTCTTTGACTTCGATATGAATTAATGCCCTTCCTATTTTTTTAAGAGTAATTCAATTTTTTTAATTATTTTTCTCGTTTATTAGGAACATGGATGTATAACTTCTATGTAATAATTTGACCGGAATCGCAATTTTAAAAAATTGTGTTTTTTAATGTGAAATCGTTTTTAATTGTTACATTTTGATTTGATTTAATGCCGGTCCTGTTTCTTTAGGGGTTGTTAAATTTTTTGAAATATTTTTTCCGCTTAGTAGGAACATGGATGTATAACTTCTATGCAATAATTTTACCGAATTCGCAATTTTAAAAAATTGGGTTTTTTAATGTGAAATCGTTTGTAATTCTTACATTTTGTTTTGATTTAATGCCGTTCCTGTTTTTTTGAGGGTAGTTAGATTTTTTAATTATTTTTCACGTTTAGTAGGAACATGGATGTATAACTTTCATGCAATAATTTTGCCCATTTCGCAATTTTAAAAAATTCTATTTTTTAATGTGAAATCGTTTGTAATTCTTACATTTTGTTTTGATTTAATGCCGTTCCTGTTTTTTTGAGGGTAGTTAGATTTTTTTAATTATTTTTCACGTTTAGTAGGAACATGGATGTATAACTTTCATATAATAATTTTGCCCATTTCGCAATTTTAAAAAATTCTATTTTTTAATGTGAAATCGTTTGTAATTCTTACATTTTGTTTTGATTTAATGCCGTTCCTGTTTTTTTGAGGGTAGTTAGATTTTTTTAATTATTTTTCACGTTTAGTAGGAACATGGATGTATAACTTTCATAAAATAATTTTGCCCATTTCGCAATTTTAAAAAATTCTATTTTTTAATGTGAAATCGTTTGTAATTCTTACATTTTGTTTTGATTTAATGCCGTTCCTGTTTTTTTGGGGGTAGTTAGATTTTTTTAATTATTTTTCACGTTTAGTAGGAACATGGTTGTATAACTTTCATAAAATAATTTTGCTTATTTCGCAATTTTAAAAAATTCTATTTTTTAATGTGTAATCGTTTGTAATTCTTACATTTTGTTTTGATTTAATGCCGTTCCTGTTTTTTTGAGGGTAGTTAGATTTTTTTAATTATTTTTCACGTTTAGTAGGAACATGGATGTATAACTTTCATAAAATAATTTTGCCCATTTCGCAATTTTAAAAAATTCTATTTTTTAATGTGAATCGTTTGTAATTCTTACATTTTGTTTTGATTTAATGCCGTTCCTGTTTTTTTGGGGGTAGTTAGATTTTTTTAATTATTTTTCACGTTTAGTAGGAACATGGTTGTATAACTTTCATAAAATAATTTTGCCCATTTCGCAATTTTAAAAAATTCTATTTTTTAATGTGAAATCGTTTGTAATTCTTACATTTTGTTTTGATTTAATGCCGTTCCTGTTTTTTTGGGGGTAGTTAGAATTTTTAATTATTTTTCACGTTTAGTAGGAACATGGATGTATAACTTTCATGCAATAATTTTGCCGATTTCGCAATTTTAAAAAATTCTATTTTTTAATGTGAAATCGTTTGTAATTCTTACATTTTGTTTTGATTTAATGCCGTTCCTGTTTTTTGAGGGTAGTTAGATTTTTTAATTATTTTTCACGTTTAGTAGGAACATGGATGTATAACTTTCATGAAATAATTTTGCCCATTTCGCAATTTTAAAAATTCTATTTTTAATGTGAAATCGTTTTTAATTCTTACATTTTGATTTGATTTAATGTCGTTCCTGTTTCTTTAGAGGTAGTTAGATTTTTTTAATTATTTTTCTTATTTAGTAGGAATATGGATGTATAACTTCCATAAAATAATTTTGTTCATTTCGCAATTTTAAAAAATTGTGTTTTTTAATGTGAAATCGTTTGTAATTCTTACATTTTGTTTTGATTTAATGCCGTTCCTGTTTTTTGGGGGTAGTTAAATTTTTTAATTATTTTTCCCGTTTAGTAAGAACATGGATGTATAATTTTCATAAAATAATTTTGCCCATTTCGCAATTTTAAAAAATTCTATTTTTTAATGTGAAATCGTTTATAATTCCTACATTTTGTTTTGATTTAATGCCGTTCCTGTTGTTTTGGGGGTAGTTAGATTTTTTTAATTATTTTTTCCGTTTAGTAAGAACATGGATATATAATTTTCATCTAATAATTTTGCCCATTTCGCAATTTTAAAAAATTGTGATTTTTAAAGTGAAATCGTTTTTAATTTTTACATTTTGATTTGATTTTATGCCGTTCCTGTTTTTTGAAGGGTAGTTAGATTTTTTAATTATTTTTCACGTTTAGTAAGAACATGGATGTATAACTTTCATGCAATAATTTTGCCCATTTCGCAATTTTAAAAAATTCTATTTTTTAATGTGAAATCGTTTGTAATTCTTACATTTTGTTTTGATTTAATGCCGTTTCTGTTTTTTTGGGGGTACTTAGATTTTTTTAATTATTTTTTCCATTTAGTAGGAACATGGATGTATAATTTTCATGCAATAATTTTGCCCATTTCGCAATTTTAAAAAATTGTGATTTTTAAAGTGAAATCGTTTTTAATTTTTACATTTTGTGATGATTTTATGCCGTTTCTGTTTTTTTAAGGGTAGTTAAATTTTTTTAATTATTTTTCCCGTTTAGTAAGAACATGGATGTATAATTTTCATGCAATAATTTTGCCCATTTCGCAATTTTAAAAAATTGTGATTTTTAATGTGAAATCGTTTTTAATTTTTACATTTTGTGATGATTTTATGCCGTTCCTGTTTCTTTAGGGGCAGTTAAATTTTTTTAATTATTTTTCCGTTTAGTAGGAACATCGATGTATAACTTCTATGCAATAATTTTACCGAATTCGCAATTTTAAAAAATTATGTTTTTAATGTGAAATCGTTTTTATTAATTCTTACATTTTGATTTGATTTAATCCCCTTCCTCTTTTTAGGGCAGTTAAAATACTGTATTTACTTTTTTGGTTTATTAGGATCAGTAATGGATGTTTTCCAAGCAATAGTTTTCCAGAATTTAAAAGTTTGCAAAATTAGGTTTTTTAATGTCAAATCTTTACCCATTTCGCGAATAGCAATGACAAAAGAAAATTTTTGGAAACTTACGAAAAGCAATCGCCGCTTGCACCAAACCAAAAATTAAGCGCTCGTCACCGCATTACACTGCAAAAAGACTGGTTCTAAATTTAAAAACTGGAAACTTTTTAATATTTTCTTTTTAAGGGAAGTAGCAAAAAGTCGATTTGTTACGTCATTCGAAATCTATTAAGAAACGCTTTGGTGTTGCCGCAAGAAATTCGATACTTTTGATCTTACCGAACGTTCGAAAATTTACACCGGCCTCGTTGCGAACGGGCCCCCAAAAGCGACGAGGTCCTAATTAGATTTTTACTTAAAAATCGATAAATTTAGGCGTGAGACATTTCTTTTTGTTCGGTTCGCGATTTCCGAGGTTTTATTGCGAAAACACTAAATTGGCTGAGGCTCGAGGTAATTAGCCTTTTCGGTAGCTCGTAATGTAACTCGCATTTAAACACTTCGACTGCGATTCATCACATCAGGTGGTCTTTGTAGAGTTCGCCGCCTCGAATACTTTACAAAGAAGAGAATGTAACAGGTAGTTGGTTTAATTTCAACAAAATAATTAAGATAACACTTCTTTAAAATTAAACCTACGAGTTTAACGGTAGGTTCCGTAAATGAATTTTTAACATCACGTACTCTCGAATTTTTTTCGATAACAATTATCGACCTTATTAATTTCTCCGGTCATTAATCTTCTCTATTATCAAAAACAAAGAAAAAACTAATCTTATTTTGGTGATTCGAGACGTCCGACCGACAGAAGCAATGAAAGAAATAAAAGTGCTGCCATTAGCTTAAAATGTTAATTAATTTAAGTTTTGTGTTTATTTCGGTTCAAAATTAATTACCTTTTACAGTACTACCTTTGCATGTTACGTGCATTTTGGGGACTTCGTAAAATCCGGAAGGCAGTATAAAAATTAATTTTGTTTGTGGCTTGGGTCAAAGGATTGTTGTGAAGGTTTGTTAGTGTGTATGTAAAAGTAGATAAAACGCATAATATAGAAAAATCTTATTAAAATCACAATTTGCTTTATTATTGTCGTTTAATGTCAACTAGAATTGCATTTTAATTAGATAGTTGTCACACGGATACACAGTTAGGCTGTAGATATTTTGATATGGGGTAAAACTTCCAGTGAATGACCGTTATAGTTGAAATAAAATATTATTTTTGTTTATGAATTAATTAAAACGTTGTTGCCATTTAGTCATAAATTTTGTAAAATTAACTGTAAATAGTATAAAATAAAAAGTTAATAAATCACCACTTTCGACTAAAAAATAGCATAGTGAATGACCGATTAATTGATTCCCCTATTAAAAACGAATAATTCATAAAATTTTCTAAAATTTATTTTAAACACTAGGCTTTGGTATAGCTTTGTGTAGTTTTTTAATTAAAGTTGCCTTTGGTATTCTATAAATCACAGGCTTTTATTGGTGCTTAGGAGGTTACGTCTAATCTTTTTAATTGCGTCCTTCAAAACTTTAAAACTGTATTTAAATCAATGCAAACTGCAAAATAAATATAATTATTTTAGCTATCCGCTTTATTATTAATTTTATTTTTTTCGCTTAAATGAAAAAGAAGACATACAACATCGCAGAAATAAACATATCATGAATTTAAATTAAATTGTGTAATTGTTATAAACATTATTTCTAGTAATGGTCATTCACTGGTAGTTGAAAAAAAAGTTAAGTTTTAGTATTTCTGTTAATAACAATTTATTCTAATGCATAAATATGCGTTTTACCTAAACCTATTCATTATTGGTTATTAAAATATATTTCTTATCATTTAACTGTCATAAAGTACAATTTTTAGGATTTTAATTCATTTTATTGTCGGAGTATGGCAAACTCCACCTAGTAGGGCATGTGACATTTAGTCACCTAATATGTGGGGGATTAAAAACATTTAATTTAAAGTGTTAAAGAAATACCTTTAAACCAGGGATGAAAACACGTGGCCCGCGGGCCGCTTGTGGCCCGTTAAACAAGATTATGCGGCCCGCCAAGCATTTCTAAAATTGAATTCAATTTTTTTAAATTTTATATTTTTTTATACTAATGTTTATTATAAATAAAGTTTTGTAAATTATTAACAAGTGTTACTTTATGTCCGGCCCGCCAAAAAATTTTAAAATTTAAATTGACCCGTTGATTAAAAAGGTTGCTCACCCCTGGTTTACATAATACAACGGCGTTGAGAAATACGAGCGCCGAAACGACGTTAACAAACGATTAGAAAACGTAGAAACAGCCGTTCTGGCAAATTTCGAAAATATGTAAATCCCATTTAAAAAATATTAGCTATCCGGAATTTTTGTAATTTAATAATTGTTAATAAACAATTTGCGAAGCATGAAATCGGCCGTTTCGGCAAATTTCGAAAATAATTTATTTTATAGCATGGTATAATAGGGAATTAAATTCGAATTCTACTTAAACATAGAGGGCTTTGCCATAGGCCGCTGCGCTTTTGTTTCCCGCGGCCGCCATTCGAGTGCGTGATTAATGTCATGTGTGAGGTGTTTGTGCCAAATTGTGATACAACTTTTGCAAATTTAAATAAGACAAAATTACCGAGACGTTCTAAAATATGTGTTAAAAGTGCCATTAAATAGTGCCACTTCGATTGATAATAAAAGGTTAGTGGTAACTTTGATATTTAATATGGAAATTGTTTCAAACGGCTCAACATTGTCTGTACTGCGGCGGCGCCATGACACCCGCCACGGATGAGCAACACGCGGCCCGCGGTCCGCTTGCGGCCCGTTAAACATGATTTCTAAAATTGTTTTCATTTTTTTTAATTTTTAGTTTTTTTATTCTAATGTTTGTTATAAATAAAGTTTTGTAAATTATTAACAAGTGTTACTTTATGCGCGGCCCGCCAAAAAATTTAAAAATTTAAATTGGCTCGTTGATTAAAAAGGTTGCTCACCCCTGCTTTAAACAATTTACAGATATACATTTTTGGAACACTTTAACACAAAATAGGTGTAAAAAATAGTTTGTCATCTTTTAATTAATTTTTTACAAATAAAATTTTAATTTTAGAATTATTTAACATTTAAGATGATAAAATTTTACTTCCTTATTTTTTTAAAATTTTACCATAAACCTTACAAATTTAGAACCTTCATTCTTTTTAGCAAAATTGAAATTAAAAAATAAATAAAATAGTTGCGCTGCGAAAACGAAGCTTTTTCACATCAAAGTGGCAATATCGTTAATTCTAATTATTAATTATTTGATCTTATTATTAATAATAGTGATTAAATAATTAAAACCCTGAATATATTTAATTTTATTATTTTGTAAATGGCAATTTACACCTATTTTTATTATTTAAATTAAAAAAATATCTGAAGTGGTGGATATCATAAAAAACATCGTTTTATATTCCTATCATTACGATTATTGAGAATTCCGTAAAACAACTTGCAAAAAATTAAATTTTGCAGGCCCACGTAATTGATACTTGGAGGCTTTCCATTCGAATCGCGTTGCCATGGCTAGGGCACTAAAACTTTTTAATTTAGTTGTAGAAATTTTCGATTAAGCTCGATATCAACCACCTGCGCGCCGTTGCACGACAAAAAGCAACCCTTACGGCTTTCAAAAAACTACGAATTCGTATTAAAAAGTTGAAAAGAGCGGATTTGTATGGCGTGTGAATCCCTTAATTATTTTTATACTTATACGAAGAGGGCATTAATATACGTCATTATTATACTGAAAACGATAGGGCAAACTAATTTTAGGGATCCCGTAATTTGGCGTGTCTAATTTATTACAAAGGCCATATGTTTTGTCTATTGTCGTGCTAATAAATTTTCAAAATAACTTTTGTCGCCCAATCGATTTGGCCCGTCTTAAAATAGAAACTCGGTGTTTTTTTTTCGACGGGTATTTGTAAACAAAAATGGCAAAGTCGCCGAAGACACAATTTCGTCCAAGACGTAAACGTACGATTTTCGGTTTTCTAAAATCGGCTTACAACATGTCGAGTTTTCTAAAAAAAATTGTTCTGCGTCAATTAGGATTATTGCAAGATTAATGAGGTTGCAATTAAGCTGTTTCTTCATTTCTGTGACATTTTTGTCACGCTTTACAATTCGAAAATAATATTTCAACACGAGTCGAAAATTCATTAATGGTCCCCCGCTCAGTTTTAGACATTTCCGAGTTCTTTTGGCCCTTTTGAGCGCCATGGATTTAATTTTTTTATGAAAATAAAAGAAAGTATTTTGAATAACCGAAAAAATGGGATCGTAAATGTGGTTTGCCACGGCATCCATCGACCTACATTATTCTTTAATTGTTCGCATAAAGCAAGGTTTAAGTGCCATTATCTGCGCTTCTATAATTCCCAAGGCTGATACAGTTGCATTTTAGCGCAGGACATGTTTTAATGGTTTACCAAAAAAAAATTAAAAAAATAACAATCAAAATTACAAACTTGTTAACTCAAGGTAACAATTAAAAGTCGAGTCATCTGTTGTTGCTCGGAATTTTATAAAAACCTTATTTGTTTTCGAGCTGAATTCTTTGTTTTAATGAAATTAAATAAGCAAGCATTAAATCGACTTACGTAACCTGATTGAAAAAGTACAAACATAAGGAAACTAATCAAAAAATTTTATTGACAAATTTGTATTTGATATGCAGTAGAACCCGCTTAAAACGATCAGCGGTTTATGCGTTTTCCTGTTTAATTTTTAAATTGAATTTTGGTACATTTTTTATACATTTTGGCATTTTTACAAGCGGATCAAAATTAGTCTTTAATAGTAATCATATATGTTAATTGAAAAGATATTTTATTAAAATTAGATCTTGATAAAAACAACATTTTTACGTTTTCAGCACGCCATATAAGTTAAAGTTCTTAAGTAATTTTTCGAACTTAATAACAACAACAAATAAAAAATAATTTACTTATAGTTTAGTTAAAGCACTTTTACTCCCAAACTAAGTATTTTAACTAATGAACTTGTAAATTTTAAAGCTCTTCCTATCGCTTTCATTAAATGTCAAAGCTGCCTAAGTAATGATTGCAACGAAAATGAGAGCGCTACTATTATTTTTGTGAGTCAAAGTCTATTTTTTTTATTTATTTAGTTTTATCGAAAATTTTTATTTTAGAGCGAGAGCGCCAGGAAATATCACCGGGTATAGTTACTAAGGGTACGTAGGATCATTCCCTTTTAATATAAAGCAATTCCATTTTTTTCATTTTTTGCCTAAAAAACATGGGTTAAAATCCATGTTTTTTCAAAAAGAAAAACGTTTTTTTCAAAGCTTTGAAATAGCACGCCTATGGTTTTTTAAGCCTATCTGAAGTCAAAAAGGCTACCAAATCCTAATCTGTATAATTTTTCAATATTGGTTCGTAAATAACGGCGCTACAATTATTTTAAAGTCAAATTTTGTGCAAAAAAGTGGACCTAAAATTGCAATTTTTAATTACTCGAAAAATTAACAATGCGCCCTATAATTATTATACACGTATCTTATGTAAAAAAGTCTCAGAATTCCGAATCCGTCTCGCTTGTAATGATTGCATCAAAAATAAGGACGCTACGATTTTTTTTGTGAGTCAAAGTGTATTTTTTTTATTTATTGAGTTTAAATGTGTATTAATTTTTCCAGAACATAATTAAAGCTTATCAAACTTTCCTATATGAAAATATTTCAAAAACGTAATTTTTAAAAACTCAAAATACCGCTTATAACGCAACCACTGTAAATTGTTTGATCATGTCACTACCTGGTACGGCAAATCTAAAAATCAATACTTTGACTACGTGAAAAATCAATACATAAACTCCGCCCCTTTACTTAACGCATATTTGCCTTAACTTTTAGGCAGTTTTAATACAACGTGCTTTGTAAGTGAGATATGTGCTTCAAAGAAAAATTAGAAAATTTAAATTATATCAGTCTTCAAAGCATTTTTTTAAATGACAAATAAATTAATTAATATTAATATCTGGTAGAGCAATAAATAATAATATTCTTTTAGAAAGGCGTCGCAAAAAATTACAACCTGTAAAAGGAGTCGCAGTATAAAAAAGGTTGGGAACCCCTGGCATAGAAGTTATATGTTTATCATTTTATTATAAATACAATGTTATGTTACAGCATATCAATATATCTTATTTTATATTATAATTCACAAATATTATTCTCATGATATGTTACTGAAGAAATACATTCTTTTTCCCATATATGGGCCTCATAAAAAATTACTTATTGTTAAAGACACCTAACAGGATAAATCTCTTATTTTTAATTTCGGTTTTTCTAAAAAAAAACCTTATCGGATTGTACGTACGAAGTGCATAGGGCCCTTGTGAGGCGTCCATGGGGCAAATTGAACTTAGGCATGACTTACACTGTTTAATTAGAACAACATTTTGGTACACCGAACATTTACCTCACAAGGCCCATACATCACTTTAGGCCAGGGCTTCCTAGACTTTTTGATCAATAAGCCAAATATATTTTTTTAAATAATAATCGTTAAACAAATATTTAGAGCACAGAGTGCCATGTCGGGAAAAAGAACACATAGGGCTATACATTTGCATAATTGTTAACGCAGTGCATACATATTTTAATAAAATAAATTAAAAAAATTACCGAAAATATTTGAGAGCTTGAATAAGGTTCGAGGGCCAGATTGCAATCGCTTGGGTGCCGTATTTGGCCCGCACTTTGGGAACTCCTGCTTCGGGCAGATCCCCCATTCAACTCTAATCGGGGTTAATATACAATTCATTCTTTAAATTCTAATAAAACCTTAGATTTTATCAATTTGAGCCTCGCCTCGTGGTAGGATTAAAACGAAACCTTTTAAAACGGCCCCAAACGACATCTCTTCCACAAATTAAGTACCTCTGCGTTAATCAACCAAAAAAGCGGCCAAAACGATCGAATCCAGATCGGCGGCACTTAGAAAACGTAATTGTACGATCAAAGAGTGTGCCTACTTATGCAAGTGCATCGGACCACAGACGTACCGATTTCAATTACAGTAGCAATGTTAATTAAGAGTTGATTAATTGAGGAGCATGGGAACTGCACGAAACAGGCATTTAACATAATCTATGGCTCTCTTCTAAAAGGGAACTTAATGTCCCACCAACAATTGTGTGAAATTGTACTGATTAGCTATTGAGAGCGCGCAACGCCGACGTTGCCAGTAATTAATTTACATAATTACGGAATTAGATTAATTTCTTATTTTTGCTAATTAAAAATTGAAAAAAAATTGTAATTAGGTAAGAAAAACCCCATAAAATGTTAATTAAAGGAGAATAAAAATCAAATCGAAATATTTGTCGGCTTTTCAATTTAATTGTCGATCTCCATCAATTTGTGATACAGTAAAACCTCAATTATCCGGACCTCAGTTATCCGGATTGCCAACCGCGTTCGGACTCGTTGCGAAATTAAACTTCAGTATTTTGTATTTTGCACTAAATAGTGTTTTTTTGCTTTGTTCATTTTAAGATAATGTGCGACTGTTTTATTTATTGATTAATATTTGTTGAATTTTTTTGTAAACATATACCTAACAATTTGACCAAGTTTTTTCCTGTTAAACGGGACGCTTCGTAATCGTGCCTAAAACCGAGTGTGCACATTCGAGCTCAAAGTGGCACATTCCGATCTCGGGAAAATGAAGCGCGCCGCTCCGCGTCGCGCTTCATTTGCCTCCCTCGCTCGGAAATGTGCCACTTTTCGCTCGAATGCGCACATCTTCGTATTTATTAAATTTCTCTACTTTATCCTTCGCTCTTTCAAATCATAAATGTAAATTTAGCTTGGTAAATATTGATTTTATGTTCGAAATACGTTTTTACCATAGCAATGAGTGGAAGGGAGCGAAAAGATACGCCAATCTCATTAATGCGAGTGAGAGGGAACGATTATATTTATTTAACCAATTTTTCTCTTAATTTATTGGCCTAAATTATTGTGAACGGTGCTTAAAACCGAGTGTGCGCATTCGAGCTCAAAGTGGCACATTCCGATCTCGGGAAAATGAAGCGCGCCGCTCCGCGTCGCGCTTCATTTGCCTCCCTCGCTCGGAAATGTGCCACTTTTCGCTCGAATGCGCACATCTTCGTATTTATCGGATTTGCCTAATATTATTTAACTGTTTCAATTCAAATCAGATTTTTATTGATAAATAATTGTTGATTTTCTTTGAAAAGTTAGAATTTGATCCTATTTAATATCTGTCGGTGCTTTCACGCCTAATAATGAGTTAATTAAATCAAATGTGGACTTTCGAGAATGTATCACTATCTCGCGTCTTCTTATTAATTACAAATTGTAGTTCAATTTTCTGAATGCGCACACTAAAATCTAATTTAGTTGATTTTAAACTTTACAGTTCGCTAACGTTTAATCAAATAATGTCCAAATATTAGCTTGGTAATCATATTTTCCCCTTCAAATTACTTTTCGCTCGAATACACTTTTTTAATTTGGGTTTCCCCATTTAAAAACAGATTTAAACCCGATTTTCTAGGGAAAAAGGAAATAATATTTTGTAATAAAATTTCCTATATTTTTTTGGCTTAAAATTATTAAAAAGTCAAACTGAAAAAGTTTTCAAGCTTTTTTTTAAATTTAAAAATTGAATTTTAAAAAAACCCACTTCAATTTAGTCTTTTAAAAAAAGGCGGAAACCTTTAACCCAAAAAGGAAATTGAAAAACACTTTTTTTTAAAAGGGCCCAAATTTAAACAAATCACGGTAAAAAAAATTGATTGAAATAAGAAGATTTGCAAAAATTATATTTTTAAAATTCTGTTGAAACCATAGATGAAAAGTGTAACTAATTTAAAATATTTGCTTCCCTCGCTCGAAAATGTGCCACTTTTCGCCTCGAATGCGCACATCTTCGTGTTAATTGGATTCGCCTATATTAATAACAGATCCTTCAAACCCAGATTTTCTATTGGGAAAAAGTATTCGCTTGAAAGTGCACATATTCTTTAATAATTGAATTTGCCTATATTATTCTTCGGTCTTACAAATAATATTAATTAAATCAAACTGAACTAAATGTACCACTTCTCGCTTTTCTTTTAATTACAAATTACAGTAGGGTATTTTTACAAAAAACCACATTTCTAATTTAGTACTTTTAAACTAAAGGTCGGCAACCTTGTAATCCAAAAGAGCCAAATATAAACAATACACAATTAAAATTTATTCAAAGAGCCATAATTTCAACTTTAAATACAGGGTGAAAAAATTGATATGAAGATGCAAGAAGATTAATAGCAAAAAACGGGTTATATTTATTACAATTCTGTTGATTGCATACCATAGATGAAAAGTGTAACTAATTTAAAATATTTTCAAAATGTCTTCCCTTGTGTTTTCGATCGCCTCAAGCGCACCCAAAAGTTGTTAATAATATTGTGTCGTTTTTGATCATTTATGGCTGGGATTGTTTCTGTGATCCGATTCTTCAGCACATTTTGTCCACCATTTCGTCGCGACTCGGGTGGTAAATGATGCCTTTAGTTTGACCCCATAAAGAGTAGTCACAGGGATTCAAATCGGGACTATAGGATGGCCAAGAAATTGGACCTTCTTCTACCTTTGCCCCCAATGCCATGATATTTGGCCCAAAATCTCTTGATACGATGTCAATGTGGTCGAGTGTTCGATGAGGTGGAGCGCCATCTTGCATAAACCAAAACCCCATTTTCATCGATTTTTGGCTCACCTCTCAAATGAATTTATTCAAAATTTCCTCTTTATAAGTTGCGCCATTGATTGTCTGTTCCATATTAATATACCTTCGAACAGTCCTTGGGTCCAATGTGGACTTTGGTCCTTTGGCCCTCTTCCAGGCCCTCACCGTCTCATTCGGGTCTTTGCCGTTCAAAACCCACAATTCAAATATTTCCACCCTTTCCGAGAACGAGTACCTTTCGTTTGTCAAAGACATTTTGGTCAATGTATTGATATCAACGTGTATTGTAAAAGTCAGACTTTCATCTAGCTCAAGTTCAATGTGCTTGGTTATGTGGTTTGTAAACAACAATAAAAAATGTACCTGCAATACAATTTTGACAAGTCTGTATAACCCTTCGACTCCCAAGATTTTTTTCCACCAAACGATGATGGAATTGTGCATTCTCAGAATTTTTTCAAATTAAGTGTGGAAGAGCCGCATCCGAGGAGTTAAAGAGCCGCATATGGCTCGCGAGCCGCAGGTTGCCGACCCCTGGACTAGATGGGCGAACTTCGTCTTACATGAAAACAAAATTCTTTAACTTTTGCCGAATTTTGACCCTTATTTCCCAACCTTTTTTTTAACATACACCACCCAAGTCATTCTAAAATTTTGATGCACCCCTTATGTAACATATAATTTTTTGTTATATTTAAAAATTGAATTAATCCATCAATGAAGTCTAATTACAACAGTGCTTATAAAATGCGCCTTAAAACTAATTTGTTTATAATTTTTACAAAAATGGAAATTATCCAAAAATATTTGGAGACATTAATTTTGACATATAAACCTTTAACAATCTGCTAAAGATGATATAAAAATCAACTAATTGATTTTTAGTGGCCCACTTCAGAAAATTTGAATCATATACAATTTTAATTAATCAAAAACGCGAATTAGTAAACATTCGAAAGTACACCTGACAATATTTTTATTAAGCTCGCTACAATTAGGCGTGCGGAAGAGCACCACGATTACTTATCAAAAGGAATAAAATATCTAACCTTTTTCAAAGAAAAAATAGATTTAATTTATTCGAATATTAATTATTTAAATTGAAGAATACAATAATAATATAGGCAAATCCGATAAATACGAAGATGTGCGCATTCGAGCGAAAAGTGGCACATTTCCGAGCGAGGAGCAAATGAAGCGCGACGCGAGCGCGCTTCATTTTCCTGAGATCGGAATGTGCCACTTTGAGCTCGAATGCGCACACTCGGTTTTAAGCACCGTTCACAATAATTTAGGCCAATAAATTAGGTGAAAAATTGGTTAAATAAATTTAATCGTTCCCTCTCACTCGCACTAATGAGATTGGCGTATCTTTTCGCTCCCTTCCACTCATTGCTATGGTAAAAACGTTTTTCGAACATAAAATCGATATTTACTAAGCTAAATTTAAATTTATGATTTGAAAGAGCGAAGGATAAAGTAGACAAATTCAATAAATACGAAGATGTGCGCATTCGAGCGAAAAGTGGCACATTTCCGAGCGAGGGAGGCAAATGAAGCGCGACGCGGAGCGGCGCGCTTCATTTTCCCGAGATCGGAATGTGCCACTTTGAGCTCGAATGTGCACACTCGGTTTTAAGCACCGTTCACAATAATTTAGGCTAATAAATTTAGAGAAAAATTGGTTAAATCAATATAATCGTTCCCTCTCACTCGCACTAATGAGATTGGCGTATCTTTTCGCTCCCTTCCACTCATTGCTATGGTAAAAACGTATTTCGAACATAAAATCAATATTTACCAAGCTAAATTTACATTTATGATTTGAAAAAGCGAAGGATAAAGTAGAAAAATTCAATAAATACGAAGATGTGCGCATTCGAGCGAAAAGTGGCACATTTCCGAGCGAGGGAGGCAAATGAAGCGCGACGCGGAGCGGCGCGCTTCATTTTCCCGAGATCGGAATGTGCCACTTTGAGCTCGAATGTGCACACTCCGCTTTTCGCCACGATTAACAATGATCAATTTACTTTAAAAAAAATTCAAGTAATTCTAAAACCGTAGTTGCGCTCTCAAAATGTCTCTTTTGGGCTTCGCTCATTTTTTATAATTTTTCATTTTTTCATTAAGAAATTGCCGCGAAATTAATTTGTATTTAAATAAGGAGGCAAGAATGAAATTCTTGTTAGGATTTCTTAATATTGGGTATCGTAATTGACAATTTTTTGAAAACGGAACAATCCCATTCAAAACAGGAAGTATGGTCACATTATATATAGCTAAAATTCGTTTTTTTCTATACATTCAATCAATTAGCCGAATTTTCGATTATCCGAATGAGCTGCAACAATAATTAGTCCGGATAACCAAGTTCCACTGTATCAACGAATCTAAAAAAAAAACACTTCATTTTCAGAACAAACCGGAAAAGTGGATGCGACCTAAAATTTTTTGCGTTTTATCGAAAAATCAATAATAGAGTGATTCATGGTCGTAAAGGTATTACTCGGTTAAATGCACGAGTAAACCTCAATATTATATACGCCATCTTGTCAACAGCAGCCATTTTAAATTTCTGTCATAGTTCCGAGTCAAGACCGTAACGTGCAATTATCCATAGTCGGCCAGAAGCTTTTTATATATAAAACAATAGCAACGCCGACATACATACAATTGCCCGATCGCATTTCCTGTGCTGTACTGGAATAAAAATCAAATGTAGGTGGTCTAGAGCGAGCCTATCGCTCTCTCTGTCGCGCACACGCGAAGCACCGCGCCCCTCTTTTTTCGATAATAACAACAATTTTGCGATCCCGCGTGGATTTTGCCGATATTTGGGGCACTTTTGAAAAACGACGATTGCCTCACAATGAAAGGACATTAAAACGAGCATTTACGACCGTCGTCGTGTTAGTTTATCTTTCGACTATTGTAAACACAAAAGATTATAACTAGGAGCAAATCGTAAAAACTTCATGGTCAAATTTAATTGTTGTTTTAGTTTGATAGACATTGCAGAAAGATCTGCACCGCTTAATCGGCAATTAAAGGCGGTTGGTATTATTTTGCCGTTCGGTTTTATGGGGACTAATAAAGGCACTCGCGATTTATTGCTAATGAATAGTTGAAGGCACAAGAAAAAAACGCGACACTATTTTTAAGTTTGGTAATTTAATCAAAGTTACAATATGAGTTTGTGAAATTAAAAATTATATAACGTGCCTTAAGCAAAGTTAATCATGCACAAAATTAATCAACTATACGTTCACCTTATTGATTAAATTTAAATGAGTTGGTTTTTGTTCTATATTTTTAATAATTACATAAATTAATAATTTTACATAAGAAACTAATTTTAGCTTCTTCGATAATTAACGTTTTATTTTTATTTCGATGGGGAGGCCCTTAATCAACTAGTTTCTTTGTTAAAAGTGCTTAGTTAAAAAAAATATTTTTTAAATTATAAAATAATATTTATATATTTATTAAGCAATTAAATATTTTTAAATATTTTTTTTAAGTCACATAATTATTTAAAAGAAAAATGAAAAGAGCCTAGCAAGCTCAGCAAAGTTAATATATTTTTTAAAGCACTTTTTAATTGTTATTAAATCTTAATTTTTTTCTCTCGGAAGCCTCAAATACTTCTCTAACGCATATATTTTTTTTAGATTTTTAATCGAAGCAGAACACAGTCAAAAATCAGAAAACATCTAAAGAAATGTAAGCGGTTGCCATGACAATGCAATTAAAATATATTACGGTTTTTTCCTATCACGAGAGCTTAATTTTTTTCACGCCGAATCACCAAGTACTTTTTCAAAGCACATATTTTTTGTTAGCTATTTAAGAAGGGTAGAACACAGCTAAAAATACAAAAAAATGTAAGTGTGATTGTCATGGCAACAAAATCAAAAAATATTTTAAAATGTTGCCTGTTAAAAAACCCTAAATTTTCTCAAAATTTTTTTTAGTAAAACCGAATTTTTTTAAATTATTATTAAAAAAGGTTCGACGCAGTTTAAGACACGAAACGATTTAACCGATTGCTATGGTAACGTAAACAATTAGGGGATTTAAATAAAAATAAAAATAAAGCGAAATTAAATATTTTCTCGGGCTCGGTTTCCCATAAATTCGGTTTAAAATCGAAAATTTTAATTTAAAAATTAATAGCGATAAAGACTCACCTTCGCAGTCGCCCCCCTTTCCTCTCAGTAGTCTTGAAATGGCAGAAACGCTGGGAGCAGTGCTTCTATCACAGATGCCTTCTTTCACTAAACGATCCCTAATTTCCCAACTGAAAATCGAAGGATTTTCCCGCTTGTATTGCTCTATCCTATTTTCGACTTCCGGCGTTGCGACTCTCGGCTTCGAGCCCCCGATGACTCCGGGTCTTATGGAGCCAGTTTCCTACAAAAAATTAAAAATTCGCTTAATTTTAATCCTCGGCGATTTGTCTTAATGAAGGATTAGATTAAACTTGAAGGGTAATTAATTTTCGATACGTTAAAGGGTAGGTCGATTGTTATCTGAAAATTTAAAGCGCGATCGCGTTTTAGATAGCCCCCTTCTTGAATTATTTATAAGAGCTTTGATTTATTATTTATTTTCGAAAGTAATGGATTATTTGGCTTGTAAAATTATGCAGGGGTTAGTTTAATTATTTCTTGTGATTAAAAATTTCAAAACGAAGGTAAATTTTATTTACAGTAGACGCCGCTTAATGTGATCACTTTGGGACCTAGATGAAGTGGTTACATTAACCGACTGATAAACAATAAGCGCATACGTATACGTTTTGAAAGTTTCGACCGCGTTTTTCTCCGAGACCTAATATTAGGTCCTGTTAATTTTGTAGCCGATCTTACGCTCCGATAAACGGGCTTTCAGAATCTCAAAAGTTTTTAAAGATCCGTTCACAAAAACCAAGCTACGATTTTTCAAAGTGGAAATTTAGAAAAAATGAATTACAATTCGGACTCTTCAAACCCATTTTTCTCGAAAATGTCAAACAGCACGCCTATGATTTTTTAAATATATACGAAGTCAAAAAGTCTGATAAATCCGAATTTGTATAGTTTTTAAAGATCCCTCCACAAATAACGGCGCCACAATTTTTTTACGAAAGATTTAGTGCTACAAAAATAAACCTAAAACTTCAACCCTTAATTACTCGAAAAATTAACATTGCGCCTTATGCCAATTTTGCATCTATCTTATGGAAAAGAGTCTCAGAATTCCGAATCCGTGTCGTTTTTAATGATCGAATCAAAAATGTGGGCGCTACGATTTTTTGTGTGAGTCGAAGTGTATTTTTTTTGATTAATTTAGTCTTCACAAAAATTTCGGGGGTTGAAGAGGAGCAGGGAAGAATAGCTCCGGCTATGTCGGTTTAGGGTGCATAGGAACGTCCCGTAAAAATTTAAAGCAAATCCATCACCTAAAATTTTTTTTCCTCAAATATACGCAAGGGGTTAAT
Source organism: Sinopyrophorus schimmeli (assembly GCA_036325965.1). Classification (NCBI taxonomy): domain Eukaryota; kingdom Metazoa; phylum Arthropoda; class Insecta; order Coleoptera; family Elateridae; genus Sinopyrophorus; species Sinopyrophorus schimmeli. Next base: position 187,516 of record JARFIZ010000380.1, on the reverse strand, counting down.
CCATGTTTTTTTTCGATTTTGGCCGATTTTGGGGTTTTGAATTAGGACCGGATTCCGACGCGTAGGGGTTGGAAACGTTCAGATATGAAAGGAATTGACAAAATTCGCAAAGACTGCGAAGTTACAGTATTTTGAAAATTAAAAATTTTAGCAAAATTTACATTTTGAAAGCTTCGAACGCGTTTTTCTCCCAGACTTAACGTTGCGCCTTGTTGATCTGATCTTACGCTCAGATAAACGGGCTTTCAGAATCTGAAAAGTTTGTAAAGATGCGCTTACAAATAACCGAGCAACGATTTTTCAAACAAAAATTTAGAAAAAATTAAATACTAGTTGGACTCTTTGAACCCGTGTTTCTCGAAAATTTCAAATAGTACGCCTATGATATTTTGATTCTATCCGAAGCCAAAAAGTCTGGCAAATCCGAATTTGTGTATTTTTTAATGATCGGATCAAAAATGAGGGCGGTACGATCGTTTTGGTTAGTCGACGTGTATTTTTTTTGATTTAATTACTTTTCTCGAAAATTTTGGCGGTTAAAGGGGGAGTAGGAAAGAATGGCACCGGCTATGTCGGTTTGGGTCCATAAAAATTTAAAGCAAATCCATTACCTAAAATTTTTTTTTCAATTTGAGCAAATGGGGCCTGCATTACATTTGTAGAGTCGAATCAAAAAAGACGAAGCACTTTGTATATTTGATATAGCCTCTAGTCTTTTGGAATAAATTAAAGTTATCGTATCGAGCGCAACGATAAGGAATTCGCATTTAATTTATTTCATACGATTTCGGGTCTTATCGCTTTAGTGTTAAGGACTGGTTTTGAAAAACATTTTTGGCCTAGCATTTTAGTCTGTTTTAACATTTTCAATATTTTTAGTATTCGAGTGCCTGTGTTGAAGTAATGACATGAAAGTGTTTGTAATTTCAAATTTTATAACAATTAGAAAAAACGTTCGTTTTTGTTAATAGAACATCCCTTAATTGGGTAGAAGTACCCATTTTAGGTAAGATTTTGTATTTACAATTTGGGTTAAAACTAATTAGAAAAAGTCTGTTGGATTAACACGTTCGGATTTATCTATTGATTTATTATTAATTGTTTGTTTGTTACGTTTTTAATTTTGGGCCTTTTTTATACGTGTGAATATTCAAATTTAACCCCATGACTCTCAAAAATTAAAGCAGTTTAAAAAAAAGTAGTAGGCGAGTTACTTTCGTGTCTTCTTATATTTTGAGAGTTTACAAAATATTTTTCGATTTTGACTTGGTTAAAATTGAAATAAAAAAAAAACGATTAACACTTATGAAATGCTCATATTAATACAAAGCAATAATTATTAATTTTTTAATTTGTGACCATTCCTTTATGCAAAACTCAAAAAACGTTCGCAATTAAACTTATGATTTTTTTGAATTGTCTCAATTTCAAGTGCCGAAATGTTGGCTTCGTCTAAAATATTTGTACCCGATTTTACAAAATTTTTAAATAGTTTTAAACGATTTTTTCAAAGTTACATAGTATGTTACAAACAACATTTTGCTCTCTGAAATCTCTAAAATTAAGATGTGAACAATAGCAATCCATATCAAATTGTTATTCGCAGCATTAAAGACTTATTTGCAATTATTTATTCGAAATAAATAAATCTAAGTGCACGTGCACTCAAAGCGTTCCAAATTCGAGCATTTCTGTTGCGTGAAATCGGTTGCTCGTCGGTGACGCATTTTTGCATATCGGGCGTCCCTTTCTAATATTAGCACAACGCCAATTTAACTATCTCACTCCGAGACCCCCTTCTACACACTTGGCGAAAACTAGCTGATGCACAGGTGAAATTAAGTCACAATATATTGTGTAAGAATTGTGATACAAATTCGAGCCCAAAACTTAGCAGCTTTTGGTAAGACTATTTATTGTTTTCTTTTTGGTCAATATTTTGGAAATTGATTGATTAATAGCGAAGTAATATTTAAAAACCGAATTAATGAATTTTGAGTGGGTTTCGGTACGCAATTGCTTTCCTCAAAATTAATACATTTCAACCTGTTTTTATTCTGTGCAAATTAATATTTATTCGATTCCCAATTCGGTTCGATTTTGGAACGAAATCTACTGATGTTTGATGAGTTTTTTTGAACATTCAAAATTATTAATTTTTTTTGGTGATACTCTTACAAGAAAGGAAAATCTAACCTTGCAATTGATTTCTTTGAATTGCACTTTGAAATAAGTCTCTCTGCTTTCAGATGGTGTTCGGTTCTGATTAGGCACTCGAAGATTCCAGATTTTTCTTGTCTTTTCAAATCGTTTTCCGGGCAGTGCGCGTTTTTCTAAACCGTAGTCTTAAAACCGTATGAATCCTCCAAGTAAAAACAATTTGTCCTTATAAATAGTCATTATTCGTCCGTTTAAAAAAATTTGTGTTTTCTTTTATTTGCAAAAAGACTTTAACGTAATTTTAAAAAAAATAACGCGGAAGTGTAAGTGTGCGAATGGTACTTCTGGGATTCGTCGAAGATCAATGGTTTTTCTCCAGCAAAATCCAGAAACGGCCTTCGGGAAAGGTAGGACCAAATCAATTTTTTTCTTCAAAGGAAAAGCCATTGAAATAAAAGCACTAAATCAGATTTTTATTCTACTTCTTCAACTTGGAAAAAATAATTCTTTATTTCAGTGGCTTTCCTAATTATGTCATTAAAAATGTATTTGTGTGTTCTAAAAATGTGCCACTTTATTTTTGAATTTTTGGATATGCCTAAACGCTTCGGTTTACAGATAAAAATAAAACTTTTTAGCGTTCTAAGAAACCAAATCAGAAGAAATCAATACAAATTTTGTTTGAGAACAAAGTATGAGAAATTAATTTAATAAAAATCGTATTTGGGCTTATTTATGCCCTTTATTATTTACGTCAAAAAGCTCTAAAATTTAACGTACCATAGCCAGTTAGAGTCTTCGATATTTTTAGCATTTTAAAAATAATTTTTTTATTCTTTTAACAACAACCAATGATCTTATTTAAAAGCCTCTTGTAGTTATTTTTGATTTAACCATCAATTAATTTATTTGCTTGTCTTCATTTAATCAACAACGTCTTTATCTTAATTTTTGGCTTATTGGGAAAGGTAGACAAAAACTTTTTTAAAGAAAAACTCGTTGCAATTTGGTACTGCTGAATATACAATTCAGTGCATTTTAAAGTTTTTTATCATAATACTAAATGCTATTTGTTCTTCTATTAATTCATTTAACGCGACTTTGAATGGCATTGTTTTCAATTTTGAAATTGGACCGGTTCCCAATATAAAAAAATTAACAAATTTTCAAAAATTAAAAAAATATAATTCTTTACAATATCCAATCATTAGAGTTGTTTTCGCTTTTGATTTGATTTAAAATATGTAAACTTTTGTTTTACTTTCAAAAATTAAGGTAAAAGACCCAATACCCGATTGTTATTATAAAATAATTTTTTAAAGAGTGCTATATAAAAAAATCATTAAAAATCAATAAACTATTCTTGAAGATACATTTATTAATTAATTTAAATTAAAGGAAAAGCCATTGAAATAAAAGGACTAAATCTGCTTTTTCTTAGATTCCTGCATCTCAAAACATTTTTTTTTATTCTTTCAGTGACTTTCCTAATTTTGTAATTCAAACTTTTTTTGTGTGCTCTAAAAATGTGTTACATTATTTCTGTCTTTGATACAAGCCCAAAGGCTTCGGTTTACATATAAAAACATAACCTTTTGAAGATCGAAGAAACCAAATCAGAAGGATTATATGCAAATTTATTTTCAAACAAACTATATAAAAATATGGCATTTTAGCTTATTTCTGCTCTTTTTAATTGACGTCAAAAAGCTCTAAAATTTAACGTACCACGGCCAGTTAAAGTCGACGATATTTTTAGGTACTTTAAAAATCAATTTTGCACTCTGTCAATAACAATTAAGGATCTTATTTAAAGGCGTCTTGTAATTATTTTTGATTTAATCACCAATTAAGTTATTTGATTGTCTCCAGTTAATCAACAACGTCTTTATCTCCGCCACCTACGGCACCTCGCTCTTTGATAAGGAACAAAAACGGCGGCCTCGTCCTTTTAAATTCAATAGCAAATAATTCCTCGTACGATTTTACGATACGTCGTTTTACTGTATCGTTTTATGATCACAAATTTGAGATTCCAGGCCCGACGTTACGTTCGAAATTGCCTTGTACAAATCGCAACTAACAGAGACGTCAAGGAATGTCGATGAAGAGCTTTTTATGGCGTCCCCTTAATAGAAATCCGTATGTGTGTGTAACAATTTTAATTAGAATTCTTTTCACTTATTCGCAGCAACTTATAACATTCTATTAAAATGCTTAAAACTTGATGATTCATAAGCTACTGTTGTATTTTCGATTTATTTTACGGTTATGCTAACTTAATGACTAACTACACAATGAACACTTTATCTTAGAACATATTTCCAACAAAAATCGATTCGCGAATCGTTTTAATTCAATAATCGATTTAAATAAAGCGCTCACATACTTTCGTTTATTAAAAGAAATAAACGAATTAATTTAAAAGGGTTTCTCATTAGTTAATCCATTGGAATTTTCAATTAATACGATATATAATCAACTTGCAAATTTTTTTTGAAACGCCCTCGTATAATTGTATTTCTACGAGGGCCAATTGATAAGAATATAATCATAACGTTAACGTGCAAATATCTTTTAAATATTATTCAGAGTTAACGGGAATTGGACTGTCAATAAAATCAACTCTTGCTAAATATGCAACGTTTCGTTTCTCTATTAACCTCTTGACATACAATGACGTCTAGGAGACGTCAATCGTTTAGGGTGTCATTGTAGATTTTGACGTCTCTAAAACGTCAAGAACTGTATTCAATTTTATGTTCCGAAAAAGGTTTGTTTTCAACAATAATTTTGTTAAAAGACACAAAATTGGCAATTTTGGAATTTTGTTATTAATATAATTCTGTAATATTTAATTACGAATTGTCCAGAGAGTAAATTAATTCTTGTAAAGTGTGCTTAAAGCCGAGTGTGCGCATTCGAGCTCAAAGTGGCACATTTCCGATCTCGGGAAAATGAAGCGCGCCGCTCCGCGTCGCGCTTCATTTGCTTCCCTCGCTCAAAAATGTGCCACTTTTCGCTCGAACGCGCACATCTTCGTATTTATTCAATTTGTTTACATTACTTTTTGGATTTAAAAAGGAAATAGCAATGTATTCAAATAAAACGACAAATGCGCAGTAACATATAGTTTAATAACCACTGGTCTAGCTATACACAAGCGCAACATAGCGCGTTGTTATATTTAATTTAGTCGCACCAAAGAAGTATTACTTCTAACGTGCGTACATAAGTACATGCATCGGTTTTTTTTACATAGAATGAAATTCAGTTTTAAAGATTTTGCAAAAATATTAAAGTAAACTCGAAGAATAAATTATTTTAAGTTTTTAGACAACACAAATTAAATAAATTAAAACGTGGAAAATTTTTAAAATATATTTAAGAACATTAGATCTTTTTAATTATCCATTTTTTTTGTATAACACAAATTGAATAAAACAAAACTTTATTCGGTAATTTTAAAAGGAAATTTTGATGAAAAAATTATTATGTATTTTCAGAAAACTCAAATAGAGTAAATACAGAATTTGTGGTTTTTCAAAAAACTTTGAAGATCATTAATTTACGCAAATAAAATTAATATTGGAGAAAACTCAATAAATAAATTATATTAATTGTTCAGAAATATAAAATTTTTAAAATTAAATACAGTCAAACCTCGATAGATCGAAGTTAAAGAGAAACTAAAAATAATTCGCGTTATCAAAAATTCGAGCTATCAATATAAAAATATTTTTTAGTTTATGTTTTTAAAATTTACTTATTGTTTTTTTTTCTTAATAATTTCCTAGTGATTTCTTGCTAAAACCTAAATCTTGTGTCTTGAACAAGTTGTAATTAGGCTTCATTTATGGAATAATTCAATTTTTAAATATAAAAAAATATTTATATGTTATATATTATATGCATCAAAATTTTAGAATGACTTAGGTGGGGAATGTTAAAAAAAGATTGGGAAACAGTGCTCTACATATTTCAAAATATTTTAAAACTATTAATTATTTATATTATGTTATTTGTGTATGCTCGTAACAGTTAAGTTGAGCCAAATTAATAGTTTTTTTTCGGACTCATCAAATTCGGTTTTATTTGTATGTCAAGGGGTTAAAACTTAACATGTCAAAAAATATGTCAAACATAGAAATTGTATATGTGTCAAACAGGAGTCGATTTTATTGACAGTGGAATTCCCGTTAATCTTAAATAATATTTAATAAGAATATAATGGTTTAGTTGCCATGGTTACATCAAAATAATAAATGGAGTCCTATATACCAAATAAAAAACCGCCAAATTTGAATTTCGCCTTACGATTGACGATTTTTTTTCAAAAAAAATTTTCTGCATAATTTGTTGAGATGAAAAAAATAGACGTACCTGATACCTATTCAAAATTTTGCTAACGCATCCATGGCTAACCCTTAGCTGTCGAGAAATGACGCAAGGGCGAACTCCGGATGCTGCCATTTCCACAATCTTCAGCCTTATGTGATTAGGCAAAGGTCTTCCGTTTATAAAAACACCTCCTAATTGATTTACTCGACCCTGACCTGCAATAAAAAAAAAAAAACGTAAATCACAATAATCAGCAGGCGCATTTTTGCTCATCGTAAGTGCATTCTTGGAAAATGCGGGCACTTTATGACTTTCGAAGATTGAAAGCACCCTCGAGACGGTCGGGTGTTGTTAACCCTCGGTTAAATATTATTTATTATTGCAGGGCAGGTAGTTGTAACGGTAAAGCCTTTTTACAAGCGAATTTCTTGCGCTGAAATTGTTTGTGGGCATTTAAACGTAATAAAATTAATCATTGGCCGACCAAAAAATTCAATTAGGCTCGCGTTACAAAAAAAATTTTGTCAAATCGAAAAGGGCCAAAAATGAGTCAACCAAAATAGATTTAATTCGTAATAATCTGGCGGTTCGTTGCAATTTATTTAAAGTAGTGCCAACTTAACTTTTACAAAATTGCGTTTCGAAATCAATTTTTTTGAATAACTACGTTTTTATTTAATAAAACATTTTTTTTTTAAATTAATTCTTAGTAAAAAGGTTTTGTTTACAAACATTTTTAAGGAAGATTTTAAACCAAAAATTTTGAGCAAAAACATTTTTAACAAATCAATCTTATTAAAAGGCCTCAATCGAGCTCGTTTATAATTAATTTAATTTTTCCAAGCAACTCGAAAAAATGGGCTAAAAATTGTACTACCTTGAAAAGGATATCCCGAAAAACATGGCCTATGCATAATTCCTAGATTTCCTGTAACAGTCATTTCGAATTAAAATGGAAGTCACAAAAAGGCACTCAGACAATTAATCGCACAAAGAGTTTTCGAAAATCCTTTTCATTCTGTCTTTGTGGTCGAACACACACGCGGACGCGCTTTTCGGCACTAACTTCGGGCCGTTCAAAACTCGTCCGATTAGGAGAAAAAGGACTTCACCGACAATCAATCAGTTGAACATTTGAAAAAAAAAGTCGTCCTAAGATCTAATCGACATGAACAGATCTCGAAGACTAACTTGAAATATTTTGACTTGAAAATCATGTTTAGACTTTGGCTCCGCCTGAACGTAACGCCTACCAATTTTTCAGGTAAATGTTCAGATGAGTGGCTTTTCCCACTACTTTTATTAATTATAATACTAAATTAACACAATTTGAATCACAATTATTCCTTTTTGGCTTATTCTTATGCAATAATTCAAAAAAGTGCAGTTGTAAACGAGGATAATTGCTCGGCAGGGGCTTTCAAAATTTCCTTTTCAGGATTTCAGCAGTTTTTCATCAATCAATAAAGTCAAATAACAAAAAAGTAAAATTTGTGGAAAATGTTAATATTTGATCAAATGAAAATTAGTTGATGAGGCGAAAGCTCGAAGCTTCGAAAGCTCGGACGAAAATTGAAGTTAAAACCGTTTAAAAGCTGTCCTAGCAAAAAAAATCGTTTTGAATATGTAAAATAGGGCTGTTTGCGTGTAATTTAAAGCAAGATCGAAAGAGATAAAAAAAGAAGTAATTTTTTAAGCGCCTCCTTCACACGTTCGTGTGTACGTATAAATTCATTGGCTCAAAGCTCTCCCAATAGAGAATGAGATGAAAAGCTCGGCTCTCGGGTTTTCCGCGTTTTCATTGGAAAATGTACTTTTTTATATCGCAAGCGTTTCCTCCGTTCGTAGAATCCCATCATGGAATGACTTCATGTGACAAAAATCGCAAGCGTTTTAATTGAAGTAAAACCGACGTACGTTTACTTTGAAATTTTCTTTTGAAATAAAAACTTTGAGATTTTCATTTTTATTGGAAGTGAAAAAATATTTTTAAACAATTTTTTTTTAATTATTAATTAAACATTTTTTTTTATTTTCTTTGGTGGTTACAATAACGAATTACTAATAATGTATTTTAGAAATTCAAAAAGAAGTTTCGTGACGTCACAATTAGGAAATGAAGCTATCCTTATATTTTTACAAAACTATGGCAACAAATCAGATTATTTTATGGTGTATCCATGGCAACTTCAGTAAATAACAAATACGATCAATTTAAAGCGCGCTTTTTATGAAATCGCAAGAGTTTTACTTAAAATAAAACCGACAAATTATTGCTTTGAGATTTTATTGAAATTGAAATTGGTAATATATTTTTTGAACAATTTTTTTTTTAAATACAAGAAGCTAAATTACTTCTTTGCTTGTTTTAATTAATAATTACTAATGTTTTTTCAAATTCAAAAAGAGCTTTTGTGTTTCCATATAAACCTATAATTATATTTTTGCAAAACCATAGCAACAAATAAAATACACATTATTTTATGGTGTATCCATGGCACCTCGAGTAAATAACAAATACGCTCAATTTAAAGCGCGCTTTTTATGAAATCGCAAGCGTTTTACTTAAAATAAAACCGACAAATTATTATTTTGAATTTTTTTTTAAAATAAAATGTTTGGGGTATTTATTTTTATGGGAAGTGGTAAAATGGTCTTGAAACAATTTCTTTCATAACACACGAAGCCAAATTGAGTCTTTGTTTGTTTTAATGAATAATCAGTAATGTTTTCTTCAAATGCAAAAAGAGCTTTCGTGACGTCACAATTGATATTTTATTTTATTTTATTTTATTTGTTTTGCGTATAAAGCTATTGTTATATTTTTACAAAACTATGGCAACAATCAAAAATCAGATTATTTTATGGTGTATCCATAACAACTCGAGTAAATAACATACGATCAATTTAAAGCGCGCTTTTTATGAAATTTTTATTCTGAAATTTTCTTTCAAAATACAAAAATTTGAGATTTTTATTTTTATTGGACGTGCAAAAATATTTCCGAACCAGTTCTATCCAAAACACAAGCAGCTATTAAATTATTTCTTCGGTTGTTTTAATAAATAATTACTAATAATGTTTTTTGGAGATTCAGAAAAAGCTGTTGTAACCTCACAATTGAGAAATACAGCTTAACATATTTTATGTGTTTGCGCATAAAGTTATCTTTATTTATTTACAAAACTATAGCAACAAATGCAAAGCAAATTATTTTATGATGTACCCATGGCAACTTGAGTAAAGAACAAATCAATTTAACGTACGCCTTTTTTTTAAATCGCAAGCGTTTCTTCCGGTCTTAGAATCCGATCTTAGATCGACTTTTGTAACAAAAATGTTGACGTTTTACTTGAAATAAAACCAACAAATTTTGACTTTGACATTTTTATTTTCATTGCAAGTGGTAAACATTTTTAGAACAATTTTTTCGAACGCGAGAAACTATTAAATTATTTTTCTGGTTGTTTTACCAAATAGTTGCTAATAATGTTTTGTGGAAATTCAAAAAAGAGCTTTTGTGACGTCACAATGGCGAAACGAAACTTAACCTATGTTATTTGTTTGTGCATCTCTACATAACTATGGCAACAAATTAAAATCAGATTATTTTATGGTGTATCCATGGCAATTTAAAGCGCGCCTTTTTTTTAAATCGCGAGAAGTAATTTCTCGATTTCGATTTATTCTTAGTAGAAAAAAACTTTCAATTTTAGTTCGGGCAAACAGTTTTAATTGTTATTTAATCGCAATTAATAATTCTCGCCAAGTTTCTTTGGTTGTGGTTTCGAAAATAGAAACGTTTATGCTAATTAAACGTTAAAAATGATTTCTTAGAGAGTTTAACAAGTTTTGTTTGATTTCTATTCGCAAAGCTCTCGTAACGATTACGTTCTATTTTTTTCGAGTTGGTAGTTATTGTTTTTTCGGAGAGGGCTTTCAGAAAATTTAAATTAGCTTCCTTCTTGGAGTAATTGTGAGCATAATGAAGAGTCACGATTAATTGTATCATTTAAAATTAAGCGATTTCGTGGCAATTTACATTTCCTAGTAAGCAGTTGTTAAAAGTCACGGACTCAAAAATGAAGCTGTCTGCGAGTTATCTTCGCTCAGCGGGACAAATACAGTAGGATATAAATGTTGACAAGTTTCTCTGATATATTGTCCCTAATATAGGCTCGTAAAACTATTTTTCTTCTTCAAATCGTTTCCCATTTTCGGTTTTCGAGCGGCGATGCGAGGGGGCAATCCGAGACCAACTCGTGCCCTTCGGTCCGTAGAAAGTGCCGTTTTTATTGCGGCGATGAAACGCACAAAAGAACTCCTTAGAATTCGTACGGGAGCCCATTCGAAACGCAAATCAAAAAATTTGAAAACAACGCGGGACGAGAAAAAAAAAAAACGGAACAAAAGATTCATCTCGAGCGCAAATTTATTACTTAACTAAGCGCAGAAAATTTTTAAAGTTTCGTTCGAATTAATTAGTTGCTCGTTTTGATGGAGTTATTTTCGGAGCCGAATTAGAGTTCGGGTGTGCCGTTTTTTTCTGCCGTTGGAAGGAAGAATTTTAGGTAAAAAGTGGACGCAGGTGTTGCCGCTGGAAATTATTGAATTTTACGGACGTGTCTTCGGCTTCGATCTTAACTTTATTCCTACGTAAACATCTAAGCGAATGGCGAAGAAAAAATTTCGGGAAAAACGTGATTTTATTTCTTGATCTTAGTTATTGTATCTTTTTTTTTTGAAGTTATACTTCTTGTGGGCAGGCAATAGTAGTTGCGCGCGCACTGCTAAAAAATTAAAATAAGCATTGTGAATTATGCTTAAAATTAAGTGTGCACATTTATTTGATTTGTCTAGTTTATTTTTCGCTATTTCCAATGAAAAATTTCAATGTAGTTTAGTAAATATCGATTTTATGTTTTTAAAACGTATTTTTACTATAGCAATGAGTGGGAGCGAGCGAAAAGATACGATAATCACATAAGTGTGAGTGAGAGGAAACGATCTTAACTAATTTTTTGTCTATTTTGTTGTTAATCATGCTTAAAACCGAGTGTGCACATTCGAGCTCAAAGTGGCACATTCCGATCTCAGGAAAATGAAGCGCGCCGCTCCGCGTCGCGCTTCATTTGCCTCCCTCGCTCGGAAATGTGCCACTTTTCGCTCGAATGCGCACATCTTCGCATTTATTAAATTTGTCTAGTTTATCTTTCGCTATTTGCAATGATAAATTTAAATATAGTTTAGTAAATATCGAATTTATGTTTTAAACACGTATTTTTACTATAGCAATGAGTGGGAGTGAGCGAAAAGATACGATAATCACATAAGTGTGAGTGAGAGGAATCGATCTTAACTAATTTTTTGTCTATTTTGTTGTTAATCATGCTTAAAACCGAGTGTGCACATTCGAGCTCAAAGTGGCACATTCCGATCTCGGGAAAATGAAGCGCGCCGCTCCGCGTCGCGCTTCATTTGCCTCCCTCGCTCGGAAATGTGCCACTTTTCGCTCGAATGCGCACATCTTCGCATTTATTAAATTTGTCTAGTTTATCTTTCGCTATTTGCAATGATAAATTTAAATATAGTTTAGTAAATATCGATTTTATGTTTTAAACACGTATTTTTACTATAGCAATGAGTGGGAGTGAGCGAAAAGATACGATAATCACATAAGTGTGAGTGAGAGGAATCGATCTTAACTAATTTTTTGTCTATTTTGTTGTTAATCATGCTTAAAACCGAGTGTGCACATTCGAGCTCAAAGTGGCACATTCCGATCTCGGGAAAATGAAGCGCGCCGCTCCGCGTCGCGCTTCATTTGCCTCCCTCGCTCGGAAATGTGCCACTTTTCGCTCGAATGCGCACATCTTCGCATTTATTAGATTTGTTTAGTTTATCTTCCGCTATTTCCAATGGTAAATTTAAATGCAGTTTAGTAAATATCGATTTTATGTCTTAAAAACGTATTTTTACTACAGCAATCACATTTTTTTGCTATTAAAAATGAAAAAAATTATATCAATGTGAAATTTAACTATGTTGAACATTGAAACTGCGTGATTATTTTAAAACAAATTCAAATTTAATTAAAAATATCAATTATTGGGGTACGTGTAATTTATTTACATTTAATGCCTGAAATAACAGCAACGTTGTATTTAGCAATAAAGACAGAAAATTTAAATATATTAAATTGTATGTTTTAAGGTTATATAATTAAAACATATGGTACCAGTAAATAAAATTAAGTTTAACTCATAATAACTTTGCAATGGTATTAATTTTTACTAAAAAAAATAGGAATAAATAATTTAAAGTATTTGTTTTAATTATTTAATTAACACAGTATTTATCTTAAAATTGCATTCATAAAAGTAATAATATAAATAAATAAGTAAAACTTAATTCAATATAACACAAATAAATTCATATTGAAATTTTAATAATTGATTTTAGAAGAAATATAAATTAATATGAAATAATAAGTATTTATTAATATGTAATAATAAGTAAACCCCAAAATTAAATATATCTTTATATTAGTGAGTCAGTAGAGCCAACAGTAAATGACGTTAAAGTGTTGCCGTTTCGAAATACTGGAATTTTGAAATTTTTAATTGATATTTTAAATTATTTACTTTATTTTTAACTATTAAAATTATTTTTTAAATTCTTTTATTTTTGTTATACCATTTGCTTTAATAATTTTTAAAATTTATAATATATAATTAATCTTTATTTTTCATTTTTTATTATTCATAATAATAGATATAGTTAGTTAGTCTTATAATGATTTTTAATCATTTAATCTAAAGCATTTCTGAAATGACAAAATTCGAAATTTTTGGTTGGGACTATACCACCTTAAACTTTTTAAGTAATTATTTACTTGATTAAATCATTATAAATAAAGTAATTGATAAAAAAAAGTACGATCAACATACATAGCTTCTAAAATTATCATTTTTATATAAATTTGAATTAAATTTCAGCAATAATCAAGCAACAAGCAAACTTCAATATAAAGAACGAAAGCCGGTTTTATCAGAAAACTGCCCATTTTTCGAAATAATTTGTGACCCCATTCATTTTGTTAATAAGACCATGCTGATCATTTCTGTCGAAAAAAAGTATTGGAAACATGGAGTTTTTCGACTTCGAAAATTGAGCTGCGCCTAAACGCTTGAAAAATTTTTTAAGTGACTTTTGATGCAAATAAATTATGAAAACCGCGACAAAAGGGCGAAAACAATTCAAAAAATAAAATTTCAATTAAAATAATTACTTTTTTCGCAATTAAAGAGACATTATATAAAATTTCCATTTTTCGCCTAGGGATAGTATGCAGATTTTCAAACGGGTTTTTAACAATGTTCCCATTATCCGATCAGAAAAATTCTTTTACTACTCCACTTGATTTTTGATGATCTTTCATAAAAACTTAATTATTAATTTTTCCAATAACATTTGGTTAATTGGGCAGTTTTCTGATCAAACCGGCTTTCGTTCTTTGTAAAAAAACTAGAAAACTTAATTCATTCATTTAAAATTGTTTAATAAAATTAAATAAACAATATTTATAAAATTTAAGCATTTCTGAAATGACAAAATTCTAAATTTTTGATTCGGACTATCCCACCCCAATCTGTTTAAGTAATTATATCATTATAAATTGACTGATTAATAAAAAAAACACACATAGCTTATAAAATTGTCATTTTATATAAATTTTAATTAAATTTCAACAATAATCAAGCACCAAACAAACTTCGATATAAATTTTATTATTTTAGCTATACACTTCTTGAATACTTTTATTTCCTGCACGTAAATGAAAATAAAGACATTTCATAAATAAATATATCATAAATATAATTTAGTTTTGTTAATTATTTCTCGTAACGGTCATTCACTGGAAGGTGGCCCTTTCACCCCACACGTTTTAATTTTTATTCGATACCTTTAACAATTTTAACTCGTGATAATTGGGTTTTCGTTCCAAAAATTCAAAAGTGAACGGTAAGCTGCCTCACATTTCATCTTCAGCTCGACAGAAAAATTAAAAAACAAAAACTCAAAAATAAGCACACGATTCCAGCAGCATATTCTCTCACACACACACACACAACAATCGTGCGAACAAAAGGACTATCTGTGCATCTTCAAAATTAATCAAATTGGTTTCTTTCATTCTTCGCAAACAAATTGCTTTTATTCTCGGTCAGCTAGCTTTATGGAGCAGATCGCTTTTTCTTACATTTAATGCTAATAGCAACGAAATGTAATGCAAATGGAAAAAATGTTGAAAAACAAAAAAAATTCGGAATATTATATATTAAATATAATAATATCTAATATTAAATTGGATGTGGTTAAGTTCTTTTAATAATTTTTTCTTGCGGCAACATTCTCGGAGCGACTCTCGGTACAAATTGCATTTCGATAAAATGTAACAATTTCTAACGGTTTAACGACTAAATCAACAAAAGTCTTAAGAACGTCGACCGAACCAAATTTCGAATCAGAAGCATAGAAAATCTCCTTGAAATCTCGAAGAAAGAGAAGTTTTATTACTTTAGCGCTTTATGGCTCGTTGTATATTTTTGTACAAAATGTCGTAAATATTTACTGCGGCAAAAATCCGAGCGAATCGTAAAAATATCAGTGGGTGCCGTAAAAATATTATTTATCGCGTCGAAAGTCCCCAGAATTTTAGGCTTCTAGATCGAAAACGGATCGTCGCCCATTTCAATAGAAATTAGCCGTATTGTTTGGACTCTTTTTTTTTTCGGTGTCATTTATTTTTTGCGGAAAGAATGGAAAAACGTGAATCGATACAAAAACGGAACGGAAGAACTACGACAATTAATTTGTTTGCCGGAAATTGAAAATGAATAACCATTGACTAGACGTCTCAGTCAACCAGAACCGATAAATCTACAAACGCCCAGCGAAGTCTTCCTCTCGCAAATTACGTTGTCAAATTTTACTCTGTCGACAAATTAGAAATCTAACAAAAAGTCGGCAGCTCGTTGGCATTAGCATGTCGTTGGCTGTTTGTAAAATTCGGTTCTTTCTTCGTCAGTGGCCGGTTCACGTTTAATTTTAGGATTTTTGAGCCGTTTGGATTTTGAACGAATGATAAAAGTAAATTTAATGCGTTATTTACTGTTAAACAAATACGAAAATGTTTGTTCTCAAATGGTCGAGGCATTTTTAACGTAATATCTTAGAATCGTTCTGGAAATTTTAAATAATGGGCCAAATACTAGAAAACTTGCGAAAAACACTTAAATTTAGTTAAAACCTTTTGAGGTACTTTGGCTTTATTAATGAAAAACAGTTTTAAGGTTTTAAAGGCTCATATTACTTTATATATTTTTTCCAATTGAATTAGATAAAAATCAATATAAAGGAGTAATTTATTTATACGTTGTGAGAGAACAAAACTGAGAATAGTGCACTTTATTTAGTCTATATTTAAGCGCATAAAGATACAAAAAATAAATGGCCTGGAGAATGACCAATTTCTTGCATCGAGAGCTATTTTGATGTAAAAAAATAGAGTCTAGTTAAGCTCTATTTGGGACTACGAGCATTTTTAAAGAAAGCCCAAATAAGTACTAATAAGTACTAAAAGTGGAAAAAAGCAAAGCTTACTAGGTCCTAAATAGATCATATTTATGATCTAGATAAGTACTTTTATGTTCTACAGCACGTATATTTTAGCAAAGTCTGACTAGGATTTAAATTTTTGATTTGTGTATTTGGTACCTACTGCTCTCTTATTTTGTCATCTCTAACATGGTCTAGTTTCGTTTTCTCTACAATTTTTCTTAGTGTTGAATTTTCTGTGGTTTCCATTTTTTTAAATGTTTTAATGGTACCTGCTTTGGTTTTAATTGCATTTGTCTTTATAATATACAAAAAATTTATTAAAGTCGTTCCCTCTCACTTACACTTACGTGATTATCGTATCTTTTCGCTCGCTCCCACTCATTGCTATAGTAAAAATACGTTATTAAAATATAAAATCGATATTTATCAAACTACATATAAATTTTTCATTGAAATAGCGAAACATAAACGAAAAAATTTAATAAATGCGGAGATGTGCGCATTCTTTATAGAAAAAGAATTATTTAAAATAGAGATTAATTATATTTTATAAATTTTAAAAATTTATTAAAGCAAATGATATAACAAAAATAATAAATTAAAAAAAAAATTAATAGTTAAAAATAAAGTAATGAATTTAAAATGAGAATTAAAAATCGCAAAATTTCAGTGTTTCGAAACCGCAAAACTTTAACGTAATTTACTGTTGGCTCTACTGGCTCACTAGTACCTATATAGATATATTTAATTTTGTTGTTACTTATTATTTCATATTAATTTATATTTTTGATAAACACAATTATTAAAGTTTCAATATGAATATATTGAAGTTATATTGTATTTAAGTCTTACTTATCTGTTTATACTATTGTTACTTTTATAAATGCAATTTTCAACATAAATACTTTGTTAATTAAATAATTAAAACAAATACTTTAAATTATTTATCCTTATTTTTTTTAGTAAAAACTAATATTATTGCAAATCTATTATTAGTTAAACTTAATATTATTTACTGGTACCATATGTTTTAATTATATAACCTTAAACCATATAATTGAATATAAATAATTTTTTGTCATTATTGCTAAATACAACATTGCCGTTATTTCAGGCATTAAATGTAAATCAATCACACGTACCCCTAATAATTGTTATTTATCAAATTAAATTTTTCCTAATTGAATTTGAAATTATTTTAAAATAATAACAAAATTTCAATGTTAAACATAGTTAAATTTCGCATTGAAACCATATTTTTCATTTTAAATAGCAGAAAAATGCGAGTGCTATAGTAAAAATACGTTTTTAAAACATAAAATCGATATTTAATAAATTACATTAAAATTTTTCATTGGAAATAGCGAAAGATAAACTAGACAAATCTAATAAATGCGAAGATGTGCGCATTCGAGCGAAAAGTGGCACATTTCCGAGCGAGGGAAGCAAATGAAGCGCGACGCGGAGCGGCGCGCTTCATTTTCCCGAGATCGGAATGTGCCACTTTGAGCTCGAATGTGCGCACTCGGTTTTAAGCATGATTTACAACAAAATAGACAAAAAAAGTTAAGATCGTTTCCTCTCACTTACACTTACGTGATTATCGTATCTTTTCGCTCTCTCCCACTCATTGCTATAGTAAAATACGTTTTTAAAACATAAAATCGATATTTAATAAATTACATTAAAATTTTTCATTGGAAATAGCGAAAGATAAACTAGACAAATCTAATAAATGCGAAGATGTGCGCATTCGAGCGAAAAGTGGCACATTTCCGAGCGAGGGAAGCAAATGAAGCGCGACGCGGAGCGGCGCGCTTCATTTTCCCGAGATCGGAATGTGCCACTTTGAGCTCGAATGTGCACACTCAGTTTTAAGCATGATTCACAACAAAATAGACAAAAAAAAGTTAAGATCGTTTCCTCTCACTTACACTTACGTGATTATCGTATCTTTTCGCTCGCTCCCACTCATTGCTATAGTAAAAATACGTTTTTAAAACATAAAATCGATATTTACTAAAATCATTTAAATTTTTTATTAAACAAGTTTAATTAAAATTACAAAACTGTTTTTTATACCAGAAAAACCAAATCTTTACACCACAATCTACAACAATAAAAATTTACATATTTTGTCAATTAAAAATTGCAATATTTTATTTTTTACGTGATACCAAATTTTTGATTACTTTTGCAATAACTTAATTTAAATAAAACACCCACATTTTTATTGATTGTACTCCGCGGACTACCGTTTCTTTGTAAGTACAGTAAGACCCCGCTTAACGCGGGGCATACGTTCCAACGACTTTAAGCGCTAAACAAATCAGTGCTAAACAAGATCACTTTGAAATAGATCACAATAAGTTGAATCGCCGTAAATTTTGAGCTATTTTGAATGTTCGAGCAGACCGCGTTAATGAGGTCCTACTGTACAACCCAAAAACGCTCCCAAATCAACGAGGAAAAAAATGCAATGCACACGATTAAAAAAGAAGCATTTCAAATCGCATATCGCCTACTTTAAAACCGCCAATCGTCCTCTTCCCCCAAAAGACAGCGGCGGGCCGAATTAAGCGTCGTAACATTCCATGAATCGGAAAAATATCTAAATAATTGTAAAGCAAATGCTCGCTCTTTTGTGTCCACCAATTTCCCCGTTTAAAACGAATTGATTGCACTCTGCGGTCGCAATCGAACTTTTTCCGTCCTTTCCAGATTAATCGTATTAGTTTTTTGCCTATTCAAATGTTCTCACGGTGAACGACGGGCCGAAGCTCCTCGGCGCGGCCAACTGCGATCCCACGTCCCTAGAAAATCTAAAGTCGTGCGAAAATTTCGCCACCCATTTCTCTGCATAAATAAATAAATAAACGAGTCGCCGAAGTTATGGATGAATAAGACAGTTCCACTTTGTTTGGCTGCAATTTCGTTCGAAATGAGTCGCATTTTTTTCGCACTACTTATCGACTTTTAGAAACTTTCGTCGACCAAATAAAAGGAGATGTGTACCGTTACGAATTTTCGCCAAATTTCGGTACTGTTCAGGTGTCCGACTGCGTTTCCTAGAAAAATGATGACGGTGTAAATCTGTTCCATTTTGGTACAATGACAGCTCCGTTTTTTTTTGCGTCGCTTGATAAAGCGAAAGTTCGCGTTTTTGTCTCGATAATTTAAATATTTACGCTCGACAAGTTTTGCAGCGAATTACGAAATAGTCCCCGATTTTGTAACATCCCGGCGATGGAGTCGCTTGGTCCCTGAACGTCCTGTCTGTCGACGAGGTGCGGCTTGCGCAAGAAAGGCCATAGGGGGATAAGTGTGGTAAAAATGGCTTTTGTAAATATCTTAAGGGTTATGTCTACTTGGAATCGAGAAAATGACGTGATTTTCAAGAATTTTTTTGCCGTTTTAATAAATATTTATTGAAAATCACAAAATATTATCAAAAAATACATATTTTGAGATACATGTACAAATTTTTTTATGATTAAATATTTCAAAATGAAGGAAATGTGACTCTTCTCTTAGGACGTTCGTTTTATTTTTCCATCATTTGCGGTGACCAAGATATCTTCGGAACGGCCAATTTGAAATCAAAATAAAAGAATATTGCGATAGTATATTACGTTACAAAGGGCCCGAACGAAGGGTTTGGTAAAATTTTGATTTTTACAAGAATGACAATCATTTTACGAAAAGGTCAGCTTTTCGAGGTGAACTGATTTTGGTTTTTTTGCAATAAACAACATAATTTTAACCGAAATAAAAACTCCTTCGATCAGGCCCTGCTATTTTAATAACAAATAAGCACCTAAAATTTTGATCACCGCAACTGTATGTAAAAAAAACAGTTTTGAGATAATCGCGTTTAAAGCTTGGAGTCAATTTTTTTATATTTAAAACTATTTTTTTTTAACTTATAATTTTTGTACGTGTGCTCCATATTTTATATAATGCTGGAGAAATATTCTTAAGAAGATATACACATTAAAAAATATGCAATAAAAAAAAATATATTTTGACCTAACCTAATTAGGCATTACCCCTTAATAAATTGATGATCAAAAAAATTCTTTTCTACTAGTTGGACCGCCCGGCTTCGCACGTGCATTGCGATTTCGAAGTAAAAACATTTTTTTTTCAAAATAAATTATAGCCTATGTTACTCATGGATAGTGTCTTCTACCTGTTAATTCAAGTAATGTCAAAATCGTTTCAGCCGTTTATGAGATATGCGGACGGACAAACTGACAGACTGACAGACAGACAGACAGACAGACAAAAATTTAAAAACGCGTGTTTCGGCTATAGTAACATTCAAACGACTATATGAGCTTAAGAAAAAAATATTTACTTTGAAATCACAGACAGACACTTCAATTTTATTTATATGTATAGATGTATAGATTACTTTTTCAATTTTTATTATGACACTTTTTGAGCAAAGTTATGATTCTATCATTTTTACATTTTTAAAAGACTTATAATCACTCAGAATTGTTTTAAATTTTTTAATGGTACGCTATAGTTAAAAAAAATAAAAACTATTTTTATTACTAAACAAATCGAATTTTTCAACAAAGTCTACCTAAATAATTACAAATTATACCATTATTATTACATAAATAATAAGCTGTAATAAATCTTACATTAGAAATTTAAAAAAAATTGTTCTTAAAATGAAATATAACGCATATTAGAATTTAATAAAAATATAATTTGAAATAATTTGTAACTCAATTTTATTAAAATTGTATAATGGGAGTCATTCATAAATGGGGGTACTTTAGCTTGCGATAATTTGGTTGCCCCCGAGGTCTTTGCTAATAAAATTCTTGTTGAATGGTTGCGCCTTATGTCTTTGTTGATAGCATGGTTTGACGAAAATTTGTTCCTGAGTTGAAAAATGGTCTTCTTAGAGAAAAAATGAATTGGTCCTGAGCGTTTAAGTTGATCCCTTATGTTTGATTTAAATTTTTTACCATTAAAAAAACTATTATAAGAAAAAATATATTGTTATTAAATTTTAACGGGCGTTATATTTTATTGTAAGAATAAAAAAAATTATCATCACTAATGCAAGAGATTTATTTCAGCGTATTATTTATATATTAATAATAGTATAATTTGCAGTTATTTAGTTAGAATTTGTTAAAAAATACAATTTTTTGGTAATAAAAATAGTTTTTATTTTTTTTAACTATGGCGTACCATTAAGAAAATTTTGAAAAAATTCTGAGTAATTATAGGTCTTATAAGAAATGTAAAAATGATGGAATGATAGTTTTGCTCTAAAAGTATCATAATAAAAATTGAAAAAGTACAAGAAAAACATTTTTTTGATCATCAATTTATTAATCTAAAAATTAATCACCTGCATAATATACCAAATTTTCAAAATAATAGATTCACTTAATACAAAGAAAAACATTATTATCCAAATTTTACTTATTTTGACTTTTTGAAGAGATCGATATAGATTAAGGTCTAAAATTTTCAGGATCTTTATATTTCTATAGCGTCGACATATCCATAGAACATCATTAAGATATTATTTACAAAAGGCTTTTTTACCATGCTCAACCCCCTACGGCCTTTTTTCGGAAAAATCGTGAGCGGGCGCGGTTTGTTGTCATTTTTTACGGGCCTCGGCTGCGGGATTCGCCACAGCTCGAAATAGAAGCGTGTGTGAGGTCAAGAATGCCCCAACCAATTATGTTAATTACGCACAAATGTCAACCTTACTAATTGTTGAGGACGTACTGGAAAATTAAGTGAAAATTTTAGCACGGGCGCGTATCAAAATATTAATTAGTCGTTTAGTTTCGAGCATATGGGGCCCTATCTGCACTTCAACTGGCTCTCTTTAATTACAAACTTCTGCTTCAATACGCCCCGAAAAAAAGGCGACGATTACTTAACGCACACAAGGGCTTGCATTGTTTCAGAGCTGACACCGAAAAAAAGGAAAAAACGTTTCGCCGAATCAAATTTCGCTATTCACTTCCTTTTTAATTACGAACGAAATTTGTCTCTTTTATAACAGCTCGATTCGATTTTCGGCGGCCGCTAATTATTTAATTGTTCGTTCGCTGGCCGCGGATCGACGTTTCCGAAGATAATTAAAAATTATTCGCCGTTTTCAAACTAGATTTGTAGCAGAAAACCGCAGGCTGCGGACGAAGTAGAGCTCGATGCGAAACGTAAGAAGTTGTCTGGCGCTTTTTTTGCCCCCTTCGTATTTTTAATAAAAGCGTTATTCGATTGGGCGAAAAAAAGTAATTTGGGAGCTAGTTCTAATAACGCGAAGTCAGATTTTGTTAGTTAATAGAAGTGGCGTGCGTTTTATTTCGGGTTGCTTCGTGGTGCCATTTAGAAAATCGGAATCGATACGACGAAATACAAGTTCGAGAAAATGTCTTTGTTTTTTTGCCAAAATTACAAGTGCGAAGGCAAAAAATTTGAGAGTTTGTTCGTAAATGACGGAGTTGCGATTTGCTTTTTGTTCAATTTTGTGTCGCGAAAATGAATGATTTTAATTTTTAATTTCTCAAAAAAAATAATAATAATAACATTGCGTCCTATGCTGTTTTTTATGTAAAAAAAGTATCAGCGTTCTGAATCTGGGTCGGTTTTATGCATACGCCCAAAAATAACGGCGCTACGACTTAATTTCTGAACCAAAGTGTATATTTTGCAAAATTGTAAATTTTTTTGAAAATTTTTAACGTTAAAAGAGCGTCAGGAAGAAATTACTATGGCTATAGATACTAAGGGACCATAAAAACGTTCTATTAAAATTTTGAAAAAAAAAACCTTATACAAATTTTTTTTTTCTCAAAAAGAAGCAAAGAAATTTTGACCGATTTTGGGGGTTATGAGTTAGGATCAGTTTTTTATGTATTCAGCTCCGATGCGTTCAGAAATGACAGTTTTCCCAGAAATTAATATTACAATATTAAAGAGTTTTAACAACAATCTATACTATCTATACTAATAATGTTTCTCCATATGTACCTAACAAGCAAGAAGGTTCACTCCACGTACACATTTTTTAGGTCTTAAAAATCAAACCAATAACATGTACGCCTAATTACTGGAAATTTTAACTTTGTGTCTTATACTGATTCTGCATGGACCTTCTGTAAAAACAAGTCTCACGATTCGAAATATGGGTCGTTTTTATCGATACGCCTAAAATTAATAACTTTTTACTTGTTCTAAATTATTCCCAAAAAAGCAAAAAAAATTTTTGAATTTAATAACAATAATGAAAGGGCTATTTCATTGGGGCCTTCGGGAGCATTTTAGCTATATAGCAATTTGTTAACTCCCCTAATAAGCGCAGAAAAAATTCATAACTTTTCTACTTGTTCTAAATTATTCCCCAAAAAGAAAAAAAATTTAATTTAATAAAACTAATGCAAAGTCTATTTAATTGGGACCTTCCGAAGCATTTTATTTATATAGCAATTTGTTGTAACTCCTCTAATAAGCGCAGAAAAAATTAATAACTTTTCTACTTGTTCTAAATTATTTAAAAAAACAAAAAAAAAATTTTGAATTTAATAAAACTAATGCAAAGTATATTTAATTGAAACCTTGGGGAGCGTTAATTTTTTATACTAGTATTTAAAACAAATTCGATTGCATCCACCTCCAATTTACAAATTGTGCTGGTGGTGGCAACTTGTGAATAGAGCCATAACTCTTTTATTCATAATTATTTTCCAAAATCCTTTTATATCCAAACGTATTGTACTTTATTCTATCGGAAACCGGTGGTAACTCAAAACCCCCAAAAAAACGCCAAAATCAAGAAAAAACATGGGTTAACCCCTTTGATTTTTTTCGAAAAATTGAAAAAATTAGAATTGCTTTAGATTTTAAGGGGAGGTACCCATAGGCCCATAGTGTCCATAGCCGGAGCCATTTTGGTCTGCTACCCCATTAACGGTAAAAATTTTCAACATATTTTGACGTCAATTATTTTTCAAAATTAAAAGTTTAAATGGCGCTAATTTTAAATTGTTTACTCTGAACACGCCAAAAGAAGTATAACTTCAAAAAATTAATTTAACGAAGTTGTTTTCAATTAACTGCTTGTTTTCAAGTGAAAGAGAAGAAGGTAATAATACAAACATTGCAAATTAAATCTGTTTTCAATGACAAACTAAGAAGCTCTTTCGAAAAAACGCCCAGGCCAGCCCAAAGCGCGTTAATAATAGATTTTCAAACTTAAGTCATTTGTTACCCGTCTTCAAAATGATTTGGCTTTAATTTAAAACAGATTTTTCGAATTCGTCTTTTGCCGAACCGAGTTATTTCTACAATTTCTCAAATTATCAAACACATTTTTTACGTCGCCCGAAAATCTTCCAATAATTAATAATTTCAGGCGGCTCTTTCTGCACATTTTTTTGTCGTTTCGAGCGCGACAATTTCGAGAACGAAGAACAACAACGCGCGAATGAACTTTTCGTGTAGGTACAAAAATAAATAAAGCGAGGAAAAAAACAACGACTCGATCGTGTGTTAGATATCCCATTACTTACACCAAATAACTAATTCTGACGAAGAAAATTTCAAAAGGCGGCATCCATAAAACGGCTCACGTTTTTTTTTCCTCTTCGACCTTCCTTCAATCTAAAGTTGACTCAATGAAAAATGAAGTAGCAGATAGTTGGAAATGAAATAATCGCTCTTACGGCGTCCGCTATAGAGGCACACTCGACGCATTTCGAATACACTTAGAAAAAATCCAATTTATTTTTTAAAAGATGATTTCGTTCGGTATTTTTCAAAGCGGCAAATTTTTGTAGCGCGTCTGCACATACAAAGAATTAATTACCTTCTCGAATTGGATCCCTTTTTTTTTGTACGTTTTGCAGCTCGAATTTATTTTGTATTATTGTACAATTTCTGTTTAAAAAAAATCTATTATTAACCTATTCATATTTTTTTCTCGGCGTTTAGAACGGAAAAAAACAATTTTTGGGCCTCAGTTTAATAGCAAGCTATTGTTTTTTTTTCTGTAAATCAACGAAATCGTTTTAAAAAATATCGCAAAATTAAAATTGTGATTTAAAAACTGCCATCTTTATTGGTAAGCTTCCGATTGGCTAATTTAAATAGTAACCATGGTTACTCCGTAAATAAGCCAATTGTAATCGTGGACGATAGCGGTTTTATTTAAATTGCAGCTTTAGAGCAAAATTAATTTAAAAAATTTGTTATATATCAAAAGCGACGGCTTGGGCTTCGACTATATGAGAAAAGAGCCGCTTGTTTGTGATAGTGAATAATGCACACAATGAACATGATACTGCTATATTTTAATTTGATATTTTTTTGGGCGCTCCTGTACCCAGTAGCACTTTTAAATTGAAGCGTAAAGGAATTAGTCTATCTTACATATTATATGCTACATCTGTTATGTATTATTCGTTTTACGTGTGAAAAATTTGCCGCTTTAAAATTTTTGGACGGCGATCCTGAATTGACGCCCAAGAACGAATTTCCTTCGTCCAAAATTTAGTCGCGGATCGAAAATTATGAAGTTATTAATGTTTTTCAATTTTTCCTAAAAATATATGTGACAACGCTGTGTTTGTATTTTTGGAAAAACATTATTAAAGGCATTTTATTTTTTCCTATATTAAAAATAAAAAAAAAAGGATTTTAATTGAAAATTAATGATGAGTTCACCCAAAAATTTTTTTTTGGGATTTTGTATTATTTTGTTATGTTCTTCTTTATCTTTAATCGGAACGCGTGTCGTGTTCGTCCATTGCAGACAATCAAAATTTAAATTTTTAAGTCCCGCGTTTTGCGTTCCCAATTTTAATTGTTAACAAGCAATTAAATTTGGTTTACGGTGCCGCCAACTGTGTATACGCAAAATTTGAGAAGAATGCTTTCAAAAAAGCCGCCCGCATCGAATTTCGCGTTTTGCCCTCGCGAACAACCACTTCTGTCGCCACAGGTCAAAGGTAAAGTTTAATTCGTCGACCACCCAAAATAGTTCTATGTTCGAAAACCGGACAAACCTTAAAAAACGGACCATTTTAGTGGTCCCAGCAAAAAAAGAAAAATAAAAATAGGCGATTGACCTAGAGAAAAACGATTGTCGATTATTAATTTTTCTAGAATTTAAATAAAAGTTGATTTGGCGTAAGTAATCAATTACATATGGGATGATACGTTTTAAAAGACCGCGAAAATTTACTTTGATGCGCTTTTTCTTTGGTTTCTGTATAGACCATTAGCTTTAAACTTCCATACTAATTTTAATTAATATGGCGTTACGATGTTTATATTTCTTTTGAATCGCTGTGCTTAGAAGATTCTTTTGTTAATTGGTTCGCGTTTTATGCGAAGTGGACACATTACTTGATTTTTGAAGTTATACTTCTTTTGGTCCGGCGAGAGCGGACGAGGGAAGTTGCGCGTGCACAGCTAACGGAAATTCGACAGTTGAAGTTAGACGTCAAAGAATGTAAATTAATGATTGTCAATTATTCCTTAAATTAAAATTAGTAAATATCGATTTTATGTTTAAAAACGTATTTTTACTATAGCAATGAGTGGGAGTGAGCGAAAAGATACGATAATTTTGTAAGTGCAAGTGAGAGGAAACGATTTTAATAATTTTTTTGTCAATTTTGTTGTGAATCGTGCGTAAAATCGAGTGCGCACATTCGAGCTCAAAGTGGCACATTCCGATCTCGGGAAAATGAAGCGCGCCGCTCCGCGTCGCGCTTTATTTGCCTCCCTCGCTCGGAAATGTGCCACTTTTCGCTCGAATGTGCACATCCTGGCATTTAATAGTTTTATCAAGATTATCTTTCGCTATTTCCAATAAAAATTTAAATTTAGTTTATTAATTATCGATTTTATGTTTAAAAACGTATTTTCACCATAGCAATGAGTGGGAGCAAGCGAAAAGATACAACAAACTCATAAGTACGAGTGAGAGGGAATGATAAAAATTATTTACTAATATTTTGTCAACAAAATTATTGCGAATCATGGTTAAAACCGAGTGCGCACATTCGAGCTCAAAGTGGCACATTTCGATCTCGGGAAAATGAAGCGCGCCGCTCCGCGTCGCGCTTCATTTGCCTCCCTCGCTCGGAAATGTGCCACTTTTCGCTCGAATGTGCACATCCTGGCATTTAATAGTTTTATCAAGATTATCTTTCGCTATTTCCAATAAAAAATTTAAATTTAGTTTATTAATTATCGATTTTATGTTTAAAAACGTATTTTCACCATAGCAATGAGTGGGAGCAAGCGAAAAGATACAACAAACTCATAAGTACGAGTGAGAGGGAATGATAAAAATTATTTACTAATATTTTGTCAACAAAATTATTGCGAATCATGGTTAAAACCGAGTGCGCACATTCGAGCTCAAAGTGGCACATTTCGATCTCGGGAAAATGAAGCGCGCCGCTCCGCGTCGCGCTTCATTTGCCTCCCTCGCTCGGAAATGTGCCACTTTTCGCTCGAATGTGCACATCCTGGCATTTAATAGTTTTATCAAGATTATCTTTCGCTATTTCCAATGAAAAATTTAAATTTAGTTTATTAATTATCGATTTTATGTTAAAAAACGTATTTTCACCATAGCAATGAGTGGGAGCAAGCGAAAAGATACAACAAACTCATAAGTACGAGTGAGAGGGAATGATAAAAATTATTTACTAATATTTTGTCACCAAAATTATTGCGAATCGTGCTTAAAACCGAGTGCGCACATTCGAGCTCAAAGTGGCACATTTCGATCTCGGGAAAATGAAGCGCGCCGCTCCGCGTCGCGCTTCATTTGCCTCCCTCGCTCGGAAATGTGCCACTTTTCGCTCGAATGTGCACATCCTGGCATTTAATAGTTTTATCAAGATTATCTTTCGCTATTTCCAATGAAAAATTTAAATTTAGTTTAGTAAATATGGATTTTATGTTTAAAAACGTATTTTTACTATAGCAATGAGTGGGAGTGAGCGAAAAGATACGAGAATCTCGCAAGTGCGAGTGAGAGGGAACGATAAAAATGATTTAACTAATTTTTGCTCTAATTTATTGACCTCTATTTTCTGCTTTGTTGACGTCATCTATCCATCAGCGTTTTTATCTTCTCGTTGTTTCGCTCCGCCGCCAGTGTTGCAATTCTTATTAAATTTCAATTAAATGCCCTGTCTACTAGATGCCGGAAACTCTTTGAATTTCAAATTTGTGGCTGGTCTAAAGCAAAAGCACAAAGGTGGATTTTTTTCTAGTAATTACGAATAATAGTAGCAATGCATTTCTAATTTAGAACGAATAGTAGATTTTCATTCAAAAACGATAGAGGGCCGAAAGCTTCAAAATCTTACCGCAATAAACCAATGTCAAAATCGATTGTCTTTCCTAAACTGCATTAGTCAGTTTCTTCTTTTTCGCTTTCAGTATTATATTATTATTATTATTATATTATTTTATGAATAATTAATTATTGTAATTTTATTTTCAGTGCACCGACATTGAGGTGGAAGCAGCTCGAGCAAGACCTGTAACTGTAAGGACTCCGATTTGCAACTTAAAAGGTAGGATTTTAAGTTTTTTATGTCTGTTCAAGCCCGGTGTTACAATGGGCGTTGGTCAATTGCGCGCCGCGATCAGTTTACCCTCCGTGTATGGTGTCTTGTTTCAAAAAGAAATAGGACTATTTGAATTCAATTGAAATACCTCAAAATAATATATTTTAAAAAATTAATTAAGTTTTAGAAAAATGATATAATCACTAAATTTAATTTAATAAAAAGTGCTTCTCAAGTAATAAATATTATTATTTGATTTTTTTTATTATGCGTAAAGCTGGAAACTGTTTGGCACTACAAAAACAAGTTTGATTTATTTGTAATCTCTTTTTTCGTCAGAATAAAGATGGTATTTATTGTGACCATGATTATTTCACTTTGCACGCAGCTGTCCTATACCCAAAAAGGTGCTTGTGTGCAATTGAGCCATACATTATGTCTACTCAAAAAATTATCTGGTCGCGGCGCGCAGTTGACTTACGTCCGTTACAATCTTCGTACTTCTCGCACTCAAATTTAATATATTTTAAACAATAAATTCAAAAAAAATTCGTGGATCATAATTACGTAATTAATTAACAAGGCAAGAATGGAATTCTTGTTAAAATTTTTAATATACGGTAAATTTTGAAAACGGAACATTTTGGCGTCCCGAATAATTGCTTGGGAACAACGGGACAGATGATCTAAAAACGGAACAGTCCCATTCAAAACGTATAATACCAAATAGTCGCAAGAGAATGCGTTTAATACTAATAAAAATTATTATACTTTTACATATCTTATAATGAACTAACTAATTTGTTGATAATTCGCGAAACTTCTGGATTGGTTAAAATTGAAGCGTGGTTGCCTTCCAAAGTGAACAACTCAACATTTTCACAGTTCCTTTTCAAATCGTGATCCTCCGGCAAATCGGGGACGTAAGCATCCTTAGCTTTCAAAAATTTCACTTCGGACTTTATTTTGAAATTAGGCCCCTTGTAATTCGAAATCGACAACCAAATAAAATGCCAAGAGCGACAAACACCAACTAAAAGTTCTTTCGACTGCAAAATGTCGCTTGGCAAAAAATTTAGGGCCGTATTTAAGCGCTCCTCGAAACCCGCATCCTTTTTGGCCAAGCCCTAGAACGAAAACGTTTAAATCGCAATTCCAGTTTTTTTTCTGATTAACGTAAACCTCACCGTTAATTTTGCCACTTCGTCAAACGAGAAATGAAGACCTAAAAGCTTGGCAATGATCTCGTCTTGTATAAATTCGTGGGGGTCTGCTCGTTGGGCGATGTCGCGCCATAATTTTTGAACAAATGCGATCGAACCGTCGATTAAAATAATTAGGCCCCTTCGGTTCGATTTTTCCAATACCGCTGCCAAGTGTAGGGCGATCAAAGCGCCAAAAGAATAGGCGACGAAAATAAAATCTTCGTCGTCGGATAGGACCTTTTGAACTTCCTGAAATTAAATAATTTAAATGAAACGAAATTTTTTGGTTGGATTTTTCAAATGACGACTTACGGTCAAAAGAGTTTTGATTAGGGACTCTACGTCCTTATTCTGTTCGCTTTTAAAAATGTATTGTAAGCAATAAACATTAGAAAATAGTGATTTTGCCAAGGGTTTCATTGACGGAAATATTCCATCAGCACCAGGAAAAAATATTACTTTGCGTTTGATACAGTTATTTTGTGAGCTTGGTAGTTTTAGCAGAGGGACGTTCGTTTTCGACACGTCATTTGGAAGCGTAATAAAATCGAGGATGGATTTAGTTTTAACCATTTGCTTTTCTCTTGAAGAGCTTTGGTCTTCTTCTTTCGAGTGGAGTTGTTTTTCGAGTCTGTAAAATTCGGATCAATTTAT
Organism: Sinopyrophorus schimmeli; assembly: GCA_036325965.1. Lineage (NCBI taxonomy): Eukaryota > Metazoa > Arthropoda > Insecta > Coleoptera > Elateridae > Sinopyrophorus > Sinopyrophorus schimmeli. Next base: position 156,945 of record JARFIZ010000380.1, on the reverse strand, counting down.
TTGGTAACTAAATATATAAAAATTGTACTTTGCGAACGTCAAAGATCGCAGGTCCTTCGAAGTCAAAGTTATGTTAAATTCTGTTTCCAAAATGTGTCTCAATTCCACGCTTATTATCGAATCCATGCCCAATTCGGAAAAGCTGACATTGTAAGCGGATTGTAAGTCTTTAATTCCTAAAAATGCACATAATTATTTTTTTAACGGACGCGGGTTGCCCTTCGGCAACAATTATATGGGCAACTCGACGCCAAATTGCCCACTATTTTATGTGGCCTCTTTCGATTCTTCTCAGAATTTTATGGTTTTGAGACCGACGAAAAACACATTCATGATTTTTTGTTTCAAATGTTTTTGATCGTCCTTTTTTGAAATATGATTCTTTTTGAAAATTAGATTTTTTCTTTGCAAAAAATGCACCAGTGAAATAGTTTATTTTTTAATTATTGTTTTTAAATGCTTCTTTAAGTCAAAAATATAATTTTAATCTAAATTATTGCTTTAATCGTTTATTCTTAGTTTAATGCAAAAACAGTTTTTTTTTAAAATGTATGCATTTTGGATTTATTTTGAAAAAATTCTCAAAATCCTTAGATAAATAAAAACATTTTTAAAATTAATCTGATTGTAGATAAACAATTATTTATATTTTTTTTTCTCACTTCAAAAATTAAAATTGTTCTAATATAAATCGTATGTTATGACTATATTTTTCTTAAATCTAGGTATACTTGGATTATTATTATTTTTTCTTTAAAAAAATTGTTTAATAAATATTAATTAAATTGAGTTAGAACATACGATTTAAAAAAATCCAAATTTTGAATTAAAAAAAAACAATAGAAATAAACGTTTACCTACGATCTAATTTTTATATATATCGAAGTTATTTTGAATTTTTTTCAAAAAAGTTGCATATAGCATACGCCTCAAAAAAGGACTTTGTTTGAATTCAATTAAAAATAAACGATTAAAACAATGATTTAACTTTTCAAAAATCAAACAATGCGATTGGTGCATTCTTTGTTATGAGCATGTGAAAAGCAAAACTCAAATTTTGAAAATGATCAAAAAGGGCTTATTGAAATAATAGTCAATTTGGCGTAAAATGCCCCATATAATAAAGAAATAAATTCGTTATTTTAACCAATTTAGAATATGATGAAGAGAAAAAAATTAAACTTAACTAACCAAGAATGTTTTTAATAATTTCAAAAACATCATTGCGTCCGCGACTTTTTGTTTGTTTTTCTTCGAACATCATGGACGAAACGATCGCCTCGTCCTGTCGTAAAAAGAAATCCAGTGTTTTCAAACAAGATGCAATGGATTGGGCTGCCATGCCTTTTACGTCTAATCCTTTATCGTCAGCTTCGGCGACACATCCAACCTTTACAAAATTATTTGCATTTATAATGAGCATCATAACATTTGAGATATTTTTTAAGTAATCATTAAACTAGTAGCTTACATCTCCTACGACGCCCCATTGAATTGCTAAAGCTGGATACCCACTTTGCTTGCGTAATTCGCAAATTCGTTCCATTACTGAATTGCCTAACGCGTAGTTGGTCTGCCCCACGTTTCCCAGTCTGGCAGTAACCGAAGAAAACATCACAAACAATCTAGAAAAAATCATCTTTATACAATGTTAAGAATTGCTTCGTCAATTACTTTAAATCGGGGCACGTTTCGCGACTAACTTTATCCAAAACTTTCGTCAGAACTGATTTTGGAACCAAAGCTGCTTCGAAGGTCGCTTTCGAATGGTTTTCTAATAGGGCGTCTTTCAAAATGATACCCAAATTAAAAATGCCTTCAACGGGGCCCAAACGAATAGCTTGTTCAATTAATTTCTTGCAACTCTTTTCGGTAGTTGCATTTTCAGTTGATATTTGTACGTCCGCACCGTAGGACAGCCACAAACTAAAATTGTTTAATTTATTTTCAATTAGAAATAGTTAAAGGTAGATTTACTTTAGTAAGTGTTGTTGATAATTGGTGCTGATGCCCTTTCGGGAAGTCAGAACGATTTTTCTTGCGCCTCGAATTATCAACCAATCGGCCAATTGCAATCCGAAACCTCCTAAGCCTCCTATTATTATGTAGGAATTTTTTGGGTTGCTGTAATATCTTTAAAAGAAATATATTAATTTGCTTTTAATAATAGCGCCTTAAATAAGAACTCTAATTGGTTATTTAACAACGTTACCACGATACACTTATACAGGTTTGCTACTCCCGAAGCACAATCGCGTCGAGTTCGTGCAGGTGACGTCACTTGTGAAGCATATAGTTTATTCGTAGCATAGTGTAGTGCAGAAATTGTGGTTTCCATTTAAATAATACTTTTACTACATATTTGTTACATTTGGAATGTGAGATTTTGTTTCATTTCATTTCATAATTGGACGTTAAAAACTTAAAAAAAAATTTACTTAAAAATGAGAAATATTGATTATTTAACCAATTCTTATTTATTAACAGTTATTAAATATTTGTCAACCTTACACACAATGCCATTTTGTGCATTAAAACGTGATTAAAACTGCAGTATATATGGGTTTTTATGTATCGATTCTAGTCCGTGCTTCGCAGTGACGTCAGACGTGTTGAGGTGGAGATGCGCGTAGGCATACCGGAATAACTATATCGTGAACGTAACCATAGCAACATAGTAAACTAATCGACTAACATTCTTATTCTAAGCACTTTGCAAATTCAATTAGTATTGGAATAAATACCTTGGCAAACATGGCATTCTGCTTATTGTAGGTTTAACATCTTTTCTCGTTTCCTCCTCTTTGACTTTTATAACAATTTTTCCGATGTGTTTTCCGCCGGACATAAAACGGAAAGCCTCTTCCAATTCGTTAAGATTATATATCGTCCTGGTGATGGGCTTGACGATACCTTTTTTTAAATTTTCGTGGATTAAATTATGCAATCTTTTGTCTTTCAACATGGAAGTTAAAAAATTCCATGAAAGCGCCTATTATTATTAAACATTTTGGTTTTCATTAAATTGTTGTTGATAAAATCATATATTCCAATTTCCAAGAAGTTTCCATTCGGGCCCAAACACCGCATCGAAGTTATCAACTTTTCTTCGGATAAAGAATTTAGAATAATATCGACTCCTTTTCCATTGGTTCCTTTCAAAATTGTGTGCTCGAAGGAATTGTCGCGTGAATTGCCGATGTGATCATCTTAAAAATTTCAATTAACAATATAGGGAAGAAGCAAAGCATTATCCATACCTGCAATCCCCGGAAATTTTTTTTTTATAAATTGCTTTTTTTCTTCGGTACCAACTGTTGTAAAAATGTTACACTTGTAATAAAGAGCAACGTTAATGGCAGCCTGACCGACCCCTCCAGCTCCGGCGTGAATCAAAATACTTTGTCCTTCGCTAATTTTTGCTATCTAAAATTTTTAATCATTAATTATAATGTAATTTAAAGTTAACAGAAATTGCACTGTCAATGAAACAACTCTTGTTAAATGTGCAACGTTTCGTTTCCTTATTGAAACATTTTCGAGCAACTTAACATCTCAAAAAATGTGTTAATAACCATCAAAACTTAAAATTAAAGATGTCGCTTGAAAACGTTTTTTGTTTTATTAATAGTTCAATTCTTGTTAACTTTAAATAATATTAATAATAGTTATTATTTAAAACTACATAAAGAAGTCTTTAGGTCTTACATAAATCAAAGCGTGTAAAACGGTACCATAAATAACGGGCACGGTTGCTGCATCTTCCATCGTCCAATTTTCTGGAACTTCCCACAACAAATTTCTGTCTGCATTTACGACATTTGCCAGACCCTTTCCTTCCGAAATGCCCATAAATCTTCTTCCGCTGTTAAACAGAATATTGAATAAATTACATTTAAAGAGGCAAAAATACATAATAAATCGCCAATTTTGTTTAAAAATTTCGAAAATGGGTTTCTATAATTTTTACTTTAGGAGGAAAAATTAAAATGCAAAATACTTACGAGGAATCTCTTCCAGAAAACTCCAAGCCAATCTCTTGGTTATAATTTAAACGATTTGAACCAAAAATGCTACCACTTATTCGTCCCGACGAATTTACGACGTCCTTAAAATTCAAACTGGAATAATAAACCTAAAATATTAATCGTAATTTATGTAATAAATGAAAAGTATTTTATATTCACATGGATTAGGTGTTTATCTGGTGATTTTAACGGTTGGGGCCCTTCCACTAAACGAATACTCGAAAAATCTCCTGTATTGGGAATGTCCATAAAAGCATTCTTTCTCTCCACATTTAAATCCGTATCCAAAGGTAAATATCGATAGCTTCCCCATTGCCCATTGCGTAAAACGTTGACACACAAGTTCTTTTTTAATTGATTAAAAATCAATTTGTTATAAATGTTAAAAGAAGGCGTTTCGTCGAACAGAAATAAACATTTAATTCGTTGATCGCCAGTTTCCCGCCTGAGACAATTATAAAATCCTATTATGCCATTTTGGGGTTGATTTTGAGCCAACAATAAGATATTGCTGTCCGTTTTTAATGCTTCTTGTAGCTCAGGTAACCAATTTAATTCTTCGTCGTTTATGTTAATAATTAGCGGTTCGACAAAGGCAAAGATCTTCGAAGAAGAATAATCTTCTCGTTGCCAATTTCGTGAACCGAAAGGACTTCTAAATTTTGTAGATGACTCGGCGATTGTGAACGCACATCAAAATTAACATTTTCTCGAAGTAATACAAAGCCATCGTTTTTTGTAATGCGAAGGGCATCTTCTAATTTCTACAAAAATTTGGATATGTTTAAATTGAAATGAAATTAAAAAGTTTTTACCTGAACATTTTGAGAAACGTTTGAAATAACAACCAACGCGTACGTTCTATTTTCTTCTTCAACATCGTGGTTTTTCACATTTATATCGGGCATTTCCAAACGAGCTTTAGAAAGAACACAAATATCGAAACGAATTAAATATTTTTTTGAAAAAACCTTTTGGATTAATGGCGCCATGGCAAATTTGTCCTCTTCCACGACTTCTATAGCTTCAATTTTTGATGAGAAAAAGTTTTCTTCGATCATCTGCGAATTAATTTCGACGGACTCCGAAAGCGTCAGGTTTGCGTTGAAGGGGACGAATTTGCAGACGTCCAAAATCGGTTTTTCGATTTTTCTATTTGTCGGACCGACGGTCACGTGAAACCCTCTTAATTCTATTCCTCCACAACTAAAGAAAAATATCGATGTGAAGATGTAAGCAAATTTTGTATCGACTTACACGACAATCGATGTTTCTGAAGGTGCGTAAGCTGCGAACAAGTTTGAACGAGCAGCTATTTCTTTGTGGGCCTTTCCATCAATAATTATAGAATCGAATGCAAGGGGAGCATATAATTTTTGAGTGTCCGTCTGTAGAAATTTAATTTGGAAAAGTCCATCGATCAAACAAGTCCAATTCTCAATCCATTTTATGTAGCCCAAAGTTGCGGACGTGTTTGCTTTGGCCACGCTACAGAAATCTCCGCTAAAATTAAATTAACACATCTCATTTTTACTACGTACGAAAAAATTTAAAGTTATTATTAATTTGAATAATACAATAAATAAACGTACCTAAAATTATATCCCAATATTTGAAACTTTTTGTAAATCTCTTTGTGGTTTAACATTTTTGATTGATCGTGCTCGGAAATCTTCCAATTTAACATTTCGTTACTGGGGTCCCTGGAATTTTTTATTCTTCCTGTGAAAATTGTGTCGCTTTCTTCTGCAATCTGTTTCTCTTTCATTTTTAATGCGTGTAAATTGTCGAGACTTACCTCGAATTTTCCATCGATTCTTTGTATACCAATTTTAAGAACGGCCGGTTTGTTTTTTTGAATTGTAACGTATCTGTGACACTTTACGTTTTCAAAAGTGACTTTCATGTCGTCCATATCCGTTCCCAGAAATTTTGCGAATGTCTGCCAAACTAAATAAATGTAGCTAGCAGCGGGCAGTACCAATCTGCCTGAAACAATTGCACGAATTATTATTTTTTTACGAAGTTGTTCGCCATTGAAAATTTTTAAAATCGAAGAAAACAAAAATTTATTGTAATAAATGTAAAGGTACCATTAACTACGTGTCCGCTTATAAATTTCCAATCGTTGTCTTTTAGATCGATTGTGACAATTTCCAAATTTGTTTTCTTATTCTTCTTAATGATATAGTTTGGAACGAACCAGTCGTCGGAATGGTTCCATTTAATTAAGTGGGAGATCATTGGGGTTCCTGAGCTAACTGGCCACTCCATTTGCGGATATAATTTATCCATTTTAGGATTAAAACCAAATTCGTACAGTCTGGAATATTTAAATTAATTTTCTGAATGTTGAACTTTAAAAAAAAATTGAGATCCATACTTTCCAAGAGCACATAAAAAAGAATTTTCGTTGGATTCGTTTGGCAAATAAATTTCGTTTGAATCAAAATTGAAGGAAGAGTTGACTCTATTATTATTTTGATGGAATTTATTTTGGTTAGTGTTGTATTTAATTCTTTGGTATCAAATGGTTCGTAAGCTAAAATTATTAACTTAATTAATAAAAAACGTATTTTTTGATACAAAAGTTGTTCTTACGGTTGTCGTCTAAAGACATGTTGAACTTTTGATTTTTAGATAAATCCAAACTGAACTAAAATAATGAAGGCAAAATAAAAATTAGTTTGGCAAATGGTCCTTATTTCAAGATCAAAAAACTTACTCTGTAACTTTTTAAAACTGTTTCTTCTAGAGACAAAGAGTTATCGTTAAATAATTTTAATAATTTGTTAATCTGAGATCCACTTATTTTATCATAAACAATTCCAAGCGTTTTACACACTTTTACAAATGCTATTGAATTAATAAAAGCATTCATCGTCAGTTCGCCAAAATTATTATTGTTATTTTCCATAACGATTATATTCCTTCTTAAGATATCCATTATCCTAAAAAATTAACAAAGCGGTGTTGGGAATCTGATAATTTAAAACTAAGCAACTTACTCTTTGATTGCTGACTGAAATATTGTGTTTTTTATGAAATTCCAATTGGTCTTCTTCCAATGCTCCTCGTTTTCCTCAAAAACTAAGCATAATTTTGGTTTTTTGTTGCCAAAAAATTTTACAGATTTGTGTATCGCATTATCTTCCGATTTTAGTATAAATCCTCTATATAAATGTCCTTCAATATCATCCCTAAAATTGTAATATAAATGCATAGGGCAATCAACAATTAAATAAATATAAAGACAATAATGTTTTGAGAACAAAAAAAATATATTCTGTTCGCTTTGAAAGGAAATATGATTATCCTCCATTTAAATTTTAAAATAGTTTTAAAATTACTAACTAGATTATTTTCCCGATATTAATTTTCATTATTATTAATTAATTGAAATACAATCTAATAAAAATGAAAAAAAAGTTAGTATTGTTTTAAATATTTTTTCATAATTTATTGAGTTGACAAGAAAGTAATTTCGGTTATTTAGTTTGAAATAAAACTATATTGTTTAATATAAATAATGAACAAAATGTTCCACTTTGTTCAATGACATTTTGACAACGTTCTGTTTCGTAGAACTTCTAGTTTGAACTATTTAAATAATTTTGTAAAAATCGAAATAAATGGTAATCTGATGGTGCAAGATTACGGCTAATATTCCGGATGTCACATCAGTCTCCATGTAAGCTCCAATAATTTTTGACGAGTTGCTAAAGATGTGCGAGGTCGAGCGTTGTCATGGTGAAACATAACACCATTACAATTAGCCTATTCTAGCCGTTTATCGTTCATTGCTAGCTTTAACGTTATTAGTTGTTGACAGTTGACATTTAAATTGATAATGTGGTTCTTTGGAAGCCGCTTAAAATTGTTTTTATAAAATTTTGCAAATAACTAAATGAAATAGTTACTGATCCTCATAGGCGAAAGTTGTTACACTTTGTTATAAAAGTCTTTTATACAATAAAAGATGGCAATGTTGATACTCACTCAAAAACTTTTTGAAGCAAAGCTGCATATTCAAGATTGCCTTCTTTGCTCGCAATGTCATTTAAAATTGCTTCCACAGCTTCCTGCGTTCTTCCACTAACACAGACTAAAATGGGAACGTCCTCTCTCACTTCTGCATTATTTCCTTTTCTCTTTAAATGACGTTTTAGTATAATATGACTATTCAAACCGCCAATACCGAAATTATTAACACCTTCAAAGCAGCTTTTGTGATATTAATTAAAAAAGTAACGCAATATTTTACCAACGAGCCCTGTCCATTCTTAGGCCACGGAGTTTTTTTCACAACAATTTTAATTCTTCCTTCTTCGATGGCTTTTAAAGGTTTGGGAGATGTAAAATTATCGTTAGGCAAAATACAATCGTTTTCCATACTTAAAATGGTCTGAAAAAAAATTTCAATCAATTTCTAGTAGAAAAGATGAGCAAACGTACTTTTATAACGCCACACAGACCGGAAGCGCCTTCTGCATGGCCGATGTTAGATTTGACACTTCCGACGAGCAAAGGCTTTTCACGTTTTGCGCAAATCACAGAGTCAATCGCGTGCACTTCTTGCGGATCGCCTATCGTGGTCGCTGAAAGAAGTACATCAAAATTTTTTGCGAAAAAAATTTTTAATACCGGTTGCGTGTGCTTCGATGTAATCAATTTCGGTCGGGTCGACGTTTGCTTCTTCGTAAGTGTCTTTGAGCAAGTCGGCTTGCGATGGTCCTGAAGGAAACGAAATGCCTTCTTCTTTGTAACCGTCGCAATTCATTTTTCCATGTATGTACTGTTTGAAAAAAAAAATTTTAATTATGTTTTGATTTAAATTATTGAAAATTTGTTTAAGGTAGTTCACTCGTGACAGTCATAGCTGAAAGTACCATTGAGTACCATAGTTTAATATTTTCAATGACCAAATAGTTTATTTTTGTCAGAGAATGTACTTGGTACGAAAAAGCCATTATATACAGTGCACACTAATGCAAACCCACTTTTAAAGAGAGTAAATGTGGCAACGCTCCCCATGTTTATACCGAATGCTCTTTAGCAGTGGTATTCAACCTTTATAAAGAGTTCTGTAATACTTATGAAAATACGTGGAACTTACAAGGCAATATATTTTTGTTTAGTTAATGTTGGAGTTGCTATGACTACCGATGCTCTGGCACCAGAAGTGTAGGGGAACCTGTTGTACTTTGGTCCCTTTGTACCTAGTGCAACTTTTTTAAATTTCAATAATATTCGGAGTGCAAATGAAAAGGAACGACTAAAATTATTTAATTAGATATATCGGCCGAAATTTTCGTGAATCGTGCTGAAAACCAAGTGTGCACATTCGAGCTCAAAGTGGCACATTCCGTACTCGGGAAAATGAAGCGCGCCGCTCCGCGTCGCGCTTCATTTGCCTCCCTCGCTCGGAAATGTGCCACTTTTCGCTCGAATGCGCACATCTTCGTATTTTTTACATTACTCTAATTTATTCCACGCGCCTGCAAACCAAAAATTTTAATTTAAATTACTAAATATCGATTTTATATTCGAAAAAGATATTTATCATAGCAATGAGTGGGAGCGAGCAAAAGATACGACAAATGCATAACTACAAGCGAGAGAGAATGATATAAATGATTTACTAATGTTTCGGCACCAAAATTATTTCGCATCTTGCTAAAAACCGAGTGTGCACATTCGAGCTCAAAGTGGCACATTCCGATCTCGGGAAAATGAAGCGCGCCGCTCCGCGTCGCGCTTCATTTGCCTCCCTCGCTCGGAAATGTGCCACTTTTCGCTCGAATGCGCACATCCTCGCATTTTTTACATTCTCTAATTTATTCCACGCGCCTGCAAACCAAAAATTTTAATTTAAATTACTAAATATCGATTTTATATTCGAAAAAGATATTTATCATAGCAATGAGTGGGAGCGAGCGAAAAGATACGACAAATGCATAACTACAAGCGAGAGAGAATGATATAAATGATTTACTAATGTTTCGGCACCAAAATTATTTCGCATCTTGCTAAAAACCGAGTGTGCACATTCGAGCTCAAAGTGGCACATTCCGATCTCGGGAAAATGAAGCGCGCCGCTCCGCGTCGCGCTTCATTTGCCTCCCTCGCTCGGAAATGTGCCACTTTTCGCTCGAATGCGCACATCTTCGTATTTATTAAATTTATTTCTATTAATTTCTACACGTGGTTATATTTAATTGAGTTATTCAAAAGAAGTAGGAGAACCTGTTGTACCTTGGTCGTTTTGTACCTAGAACAACTTTTTATTTGCGCGCCTTCGTGGCCCATAATTTTCGATATTTCAAATGCCACATTGACGGACATTAACGTAAAGTTAGTTGAAGGTGGCCAATGTACTTTGTTAATGTATGAGATCAATTGAAATTTTTAATCGAAAAAAAGTAAGTCTTTTTATATTCTTTTTACTTAAATATCTTATTGATTTTTATTACCTAATAACAAATGACTCATCGTAATAGAAAGATTATTTATTAATGTTTGCATAGTAGTGGTCTAATTTTGGCACAGCATAATCTTTAGTTTTATTTTTGAGTTTAAACATCAAGGGTCGGTGTGTTGTACCTCGGTCACTGTCAATAAATTGTACCTTGGCCCTAAGATCAACGTGCAATAAATAAAAATTTAGATATACCTTTGTTACAAATTCTTATTTTTTTTTTATTTTGCTTCAGATAATATGCCTCGCAAGTCTAACGAAAAATTTAAATTTTTGCAAAGTTAATCATTAAGTATGTAAATTTTAATATACGAAAAAAATTTTGTTAATTTTTGAAACAATTTTAATGTCATCTCAAAGAAGAACATTAGTAGTTCTTATAATCGAAAAATAAATATATAGTTTTCATAGAACAATGGGTTTTATTTTGCTTAATGTAAATAGAGCCAAGGTACATCACCTCTGTTATACCTAGGCCATAGATCCACTAATTTTTCAATCTTATAGCAATTTGAATAAACGGTTGATAATGCTTCCAAATATTTTATGATGAATACCTTATTAGTGGCCCACTACAATGCAATTCATTTTATCAACAAATTGTTACATATCCAATTTAAAAAAAATTACAATTAAAAAAGGGCCAATGTATAACAGGTTTCCCTATAATATATTGATAGCACTCTAACGTGTAACTACTATAACTAGTAATAAAAACATGAATCACAATGGTGCCATATGATTTTGTTAAATTTCTTTACTTATAGTACTTTGTATCTCAGAGCGAATGTTTACTGTTCTCAGTAAAACAACTTGACATTAAACATATGGTAGATACCTTAATTATACTAACTTTTTTTTTGGGGTTCGAAGAAAATTTTATTTAAACTTTAGGGTTCCCCAAATGTAAAAAGGTTGAAGACCATTGCTCTATCGGTGTATTGTACATATATTATGCTCTGTATATATATGCTCTTTTATTCCTATTGTTGCTGTTTGAAAATATTCAAAATATAAATAAATTGAAAATGTCATTTGATTATGATCAATTGGGGCATCTACTTGCAAAACCGGGTACATCCATATTTTATCGAAATTCTAGTAACAATGGAGTAATATACTTTAAAATGTGCTTAATGATATGATAAAAAAAAATCGTAATTATTTTTCGTTTTACAACAAATTAGTTTTTTAAAAAAAATTAGTAATACATTTTTCCAAGATATACACGAAACTATGTTTTTTTTATATACATCTCTGACCCATGGCATGTCAATTAATTTAATTAGTTAATTTAATTAATAATATCTAGCTTCCAAATCGGCTAAAACATTTTTTTTTATGCAATAAATAACACTCATTTCAATTTTATCAAATTTGTAAGAAAAATAAATCTGCTAGCGAACTACCTTAAAGGTCAAAAAAGCTCGATCATAATTTTTTTGTGCATAATTCGGCAAAGTTTTAAATTTGAAAACAGTTGGGAATGTGAATTGTACAAATACCTCGGCGTAAATTCTTCGGGCGTTTTTGGCCTTTTGCAAAAAAATAACTGTTATCGATTCTGCTCGTACGTATCCTTCCCCATCCTTGTCGAAACATCTGCAGGCTCCATGCTTACTCATCACTCCCAGTCTGGAAAAAATCGATCAATTCTCTATCTAATTAAATTTGCCAAAGTACTTCGCAAACTGTAAAGAAATCAAAGGACTAAAACACATATTGGAACCACCCACGATTGCATTTTCGCACGAGCCATCACTGATAGCGTTACAAGCATTGATTAGGGCCGTGCTCGAAGCCGCACAAGCCGTGTCCATAATAAAAGAGGGCCCTTCGAGGCCCAAACTATAACTTATTTGTTGGGCCAACATCGAACGCGTGCACCTAAAATTTTATTCAATTATTGCGTTTTTATTTTGGCACAAAAGAAAGCAGTTTACGTAAAATTCTTGTTTAGGGTTTCGGTCCTTTCGAAAAACCAAACCTTTTCGCCTTCCGCAAAATTAGTTCCAATAAAGACGCCCGTCTTGGTCCCTTTCAGCTCGTTGGGACTGAATCCGGCGTCCATGATCGCTTCGTAAGTTACTTCCAATAAATGGCGACTTTGAATGTCCATTTCCGTCGCTTGCCGGGCCGAAATGCCTATCAAAGATTTTGTCATAGATTGTTTTTGATTAATTTTCGAAACGCACCAAACGATCCGGCGTCGAATTTTTGAACGTTTTTGATCGCGCCCAGTCCTCGAGGCAGGCCCGGAATGGGTTTCCATCGTTCTCCATCCGAGTGGGTTAGATCTCTTTTATTTATTATATTTTCCAGCAATTCCTGAACGTTTTCCGACTTGGAAAATCTACCCGAAATACCTTTAAATTTTTTCGTATTATGAGCAAAAAAAAAACACCTCAGTTGTGGTTTTTACTACTTTTTCTAAAAGATTTTTGTGGATCTGAATTTTTATATAAACTAATAATTACTTGTGTTAATTTTAAAAAATGTCACAAAAACCGATAATTATTTAACTAAACCTACCTGAAATTACTATAGCATCTTCTCTTAAACCATTTCCTATCACCTTTCTTTCCGAATTGATTGTTTCGCACATTTTTTTATTTAGGAAATTCAATCAGAAAACTTATCGATTGAAAATGTACACTTAACGGATGTTCATTGAAAGTGAACTTACAAATGATTAAGAATGAAAGAACAGAAATTTAAATAATTCAACACTGATAAATATTCATCATTTAAACTAGTTTCAATTTAAATGTTTCTTTTTGTACACTAAGTAGCTTATTTTTTTGTGTTTTATTCGTTCTTTTTAAAAATGCTAATAAATTTCAACTTTGCACTTTCGCACGATTTGATGAAGAATACAAGTAAAATCTGTTTTGAAGCAATTCCGCCTCTTTTAATGTGATTTGGGTTGGTTCATCACGCTTGGACCATGATCGTTTTCAACTAATATTATTGAAGACAACCCATTTTTTATCACCAGTGATGATTTGTTTAAAAAAAAATCAATTTCGTTGTGTATGGGATCCATATGACAAGTACTCATTTGTTGTGTTAAATTAATCCCTTTGACTTCATGTGAAATCCAAATATGGAGTTTCTTAAAAAGTCCCTTAACCTCTCTGCAATCTCTTTCACATAAATATTATTAATAAATAGATTTTTTTGATTAGAAAACTATATGTTTGAAAATATTTTGCCATTAGTACATGCCCAATTTCTGACGTCAATTTTAAATCAATTCGTTAACGTGTTTTATCGACTTTTCCTCTCTGTGCCTACCGTTTAGGCATTCTACAAAAACAAAAATTTTGCATATGGAAATCGATATTGCTTTTATGAATATTTTGGGACAATTTGAATTTTTAATTTGCACCATTTGTAAGCCATGGGTAGTAGAAGTCTGTTAAATATTGATGCGATACGCATATTATTCCATTTTTAATTTTACATTAGCATATTTTCGTGCGTAAAACAATGAGTAACAATCTTTTTTTGTGAATTTATTGTTTATAATTATTTCATTTGCATTTTTTACATTCCAAGACCAATACAAAAGAAAACTAACTCTGTTAAGTTAATTGAAATGTGGTTGCTATGGTTATATATGTTACTATCCAATTAGGGATCTTATATTATATAGGCGCTAAATTTAAATTATTTTTCAAATAAAAATATATAAGTTGTTACACAATGCACAGAGGACTACAAGATGCTAAATTGTTTATGGTAGAAAAACGCTCAAATTAGCAATTAGCAAATTAGCAATTTTACTAAATTAAAATGTCCACCTATCACTGACGATTGATCTTCATATCAACACAGTTGCCCTTTGTAAATAACCGAACCAAATTTGTAATAACCTTCGAAAGTTCTGGATTAGTTAAAATAGACGTGTGGTCCCCTTCCAAAGTAAACGATTCAACATTTTCACAGATATCTTTCAAATCGTGATCTTCTGATAAATTAGGTACACAGGCGTTCGAGGCTTTTAACAGTTTCACTTTGGACTTTATCCTAATATCAGGCGGTTGATATTGTAAAGCTGTCACACATCGAGAATACCAAGAACGGCACACTCTGCCTAAGAATTCTTTTGATTGGGAAATCTCAGAGTCACTAGGCAGAATATTTAGAGCTTCGTTTAAACACTCCTCGAAATTTGTGTACCTTTTGGTTAAAGCCTGTAAATTTTTTTTTGTTATTACCATACACTTTTTATAATACAGCGTGGTATAGAATGATTGAAGTGTGTGCAAAATTATCGACGTATTAAATAATTTTAGAAGTTGGTACTCGTGACATGCTAAATGAAACTAGACGGTATTGTTTTTACCTGAAATAGGTATAAATTAATAGAAATAAAGTTTTATGGGTATAAAAAAATTATGTAATCTAAAACAATGAATAAATTAGTTATTATAAATGCTTTTAGACGTCGAACAATTAAAAATAGTTCATTAAAAATATTATTTAAATTCGAAATAACATTATAACCTAAAAGCGTTTATTGCTTGTTTATTTCTTTGAAACAATTTACGTTTTAACTTTTAAGAGATCACTTTGACTTTCACCGAAAGCGAGTTAAGGCGACAAGCGGCTCTCGCCGCAGTCTGGCCCGCTTTTATGTGTATTTAGTTGCCGATACGCGGCTTCTAGAGATATCTAATGAGTTCTCCCTTTAATCAATACGGGCGCTCATGGACGCGGACCGACTTAGTTTTATCTTTGAGCTATTTGTCTAGATCAGTGTTTCCCAACCTTTTTTTTAACATGTCCCACCTAAATCATTCTAAAATTTAAATGCCCCCCTATGTAACATAGATATTTTTGAAGGTATACTTCTTTTGGCGTTTGAGAGTAAAATATTAGCACAGCTAACAAAAATTCGACGGTTGAAGTAAGAAAGTAAATTAATACTTGTGAATGAGGCCTTAAAACCGAGTTTGCGCGTTCGAGCTCAAAGTGGCACATTCCGATCTCGGGAAAATTAAGCGCGCCGCTCCGCGTCGCGCTTCATTTGCTTCCCTCGCTCGGAAATGTGCCACTTTTTGCTCGAATGCGCACATCTTTGCATTTATTAAATTTGTCTAGTTTATTTTTCGCTATTTCCAATGAAAAATTTAAAATTAGTTTTGTAATTATGGATTTTATATTTTAAAAACGTATTTTTACTATAGCAATGAGTGGGAGTGAGCGAAAAGATACAATAATCGCGTAAGTGTAAGTGAGAGAAAACGATCGTAACTAATTTATTGTCTATTTGATTGTTAATCGTGCTTAAAACCGAGTGTGCACATTCGAGCTCAAAGTGGCACATTCCGATCTCGGGAAAATGAAGCGCGCCGCTCCGCGTCGCGCTTCATTTGCTTCCCTCGCTCGGAAATGTGCCACTTTTCGCTCGAATGCACACATCTTCGCATTTATTAGATTTGTCTAATTTTTTTTTCGCTTTTGTCAATGAAAAATTTAAAATTAGTTTTGTAAATATCGATTTTATGTTTTAAAAACGTATTTTTACTATAGCAATGAGTGGGAGTGAGCGAAAAGATACGATAATCGCGTAAGTGTAAGTGAGAGAAAACGATCGTAACTAATTTTTTGTCTATTTGATTGTTAATCATGCTTAAAACCGAGTGTGCACATTCGAGCTCAAAGTGGCACATTCCGATCTCGGGAAAATGAAGCGCGCCGCTCCGCGTCGCGCTTCATTTGCTTCCCTCGCTCGGAAATGTGCCACTTTTCGCTCGAATGCGCACATCTTCGCATTTATTAGATTTGTCTAATTTTTTTTTCGCTATTGTCAATGAAAAATTTTAAATTAATTTGTAAATATCGATTTTATGTTTTAAAAACGTATTTTTACTATAGCAATGAGTGGGAGTGAGCGAAAAGATACGATATTCGCGTAAGTGTAAGTGAGAGGGAACGACTTTAATAATTTTTTTGTCTTTTATAATGATAAAATGCAATTAAAACCTAAGCAGGTACCATTAAAACATTAAGAGATGACAAAATAAGAGAAATAAAAGAAAGGGCCAAATACCCAAGTCGAAATTTAAAGCCTAGTCAGGCTCTGCCAAGTACGTTTTCAAATTGAATAATGATATTTCCCTCCTAAACTTTTAAATTGGCCCCATGTGGGGCGTGGGACCCACGTTGGGAAACTCTGGTCTAGATTAATTTCGCGCGTTCGTAACAGTATGTTATTACAATCTTACCAACCTAAAATAACAAAAAACAAGGATTATTTAAACACACTACAATGATTCTTGATCACACTACATGAAACTCACCTGTAATTTTGTAACTTCATCAAATGAGAAATGAAGACCTAAAAGCTTTGCAATAATCTCGTCTTTGATAAATTTCTGGGGGTCTTCTTGTTGGGTAAGGTCGAGCCACAATTTTTTAACAAACGTGATCGATCCGTCGATCAAAATAATCAATCCTCTTTGATTTGATTTTTCTAATAACGTCGCCAAGTGCAAGGCGATCAAAGCTCCATAAGAATAGGCGACGAAAATAAAATCATTGTCTGCGCCCATAACTTTTTCGACTTCCTACAATTTTGAAGCTTGATAGAAATTTTTTTAATTACTTTTTTTAAATTCCAACGTACCGGCAACAGACTTTCGGCTAGAACCTCTACGCTTTTATTTAGTTCACTTTTAAAAACGTATTGCAAACAATATACATTGAAAGATATCGATTTTGCTAAGAATTCTAGTGGTGAAGACGTACCATCACCTCCAGGAAAAAATATTACGTTAGGACAAGTAGAATTATTCCGAGAGGTCGATAGTTTTATCATTGACATGTGCGTTCTTGATTCAACTCTTGGAAATGTAATAAAATCCAAAATAGATCTTATTTTCAAGAATTGCTCTGGTGGCGAAAAGTTTAGGTTTTCATTCTTCGAATTAAGTTGTTTTTCAAGTCTGTAAAATTTCGATCAATTTATTTATGTTGCTAGATATAGGTAAATAAAAATGATACTTTGCAAATGTGAGAGATCGTAAGTCCTTCGAAGTCAACGTTACGTTGAATTCTGTTTCCAAAATGTGTCTCAATTCGACGCTTATTATCGAATCTATTCCCAATTCGGAAAATCTGACATTGTAAGAGGATTGCAAGTCTTTAATTCCTAAAAATGTACATAATTATTTTTTTAAATAGACATGAATTGCTCTTCAGCAACAAACAATATATGCACCACGAAGAAACCAATCCATTATTTTAACTAGTTCACAATTTGATGTGAAATTAGAAGAATTAAAATAAACTAACCAAAAATATTTTTAAGAATTTCAAAAACATCATTGCGTCCACGCTCTTTTGCCCATTTTTCTTCAAGCATCATAGACGAAACGATTGTCTCATTTTGCTGCAAAAAAACATCCAGCGTTTTCAAACAAGATGCAATGGATTGTGCTACCATTCCCTTTACATCTATTTCTTGATCCAGAGCCTCAGCAACGCATCCAACCTATAGGCACATTTGCTAGTTATTTTTCTCAAGTCACCTACCTACATAATCGGCTATATTATTTTTTAAGCCAACAACGTACATCTCCTACGACGCCCCACTGAATGGCCAAAGCTGGATAACCATTTTTTCTGCGTCCCTCGCAAATCCGTTCCATGACCGAATTGCCTAAACCGTAATTGGTTTGCCCCATATTTCCCAGTCTGGCAAATATCGAAGAAAACATCACAAATAATCTAGGAAAAAGTATGTTTAAATCGTTTTGAGAGTAGCTTCATCAATTACTTTAAGTCGGGGCACATTTCTCGACTAACTTTATCCAGAACTTTCGTCAGAACTGACTTTGGAACTAAAGCTGCTTCGAAGGTCTCTTTCGAATGGTTTTCTAAGAGTGCATCTTTCAAAACCAAACCCAAATTGAAAATAGCTTCGACTGGACCTAAATGAGAAGCTTGTCGAATTAATTTCCTGCAACTCTTTTCGGTCGTTGCATTTTCAGTTGATATTTGTACGTCCGCACCGTAGGACAGCCACAAACTAAAATTTTTAATTTATTTCAATTGGAAATAGTTAAAGGTAGATTTACTTTAGTAAGTGTTGTTGATAATTGGTGCTTATGCCTTTCGGGAAGTCAGAACGATTTTTCTTGCGCCTCGAATTATCAACCAATCGGCCAATTGCAATCCGAAACCTCCTAAGCCTCCTATTATTATGTACGAATTTTTTGGATTGCTGTAATATCTTTAAAAAAATAATTTTTGTTTTAAAAATGGCGCCTTAAATAACAATTCTAATTGGTTATTTAATAATGTTACCATAGCAACATAGTAAACTAAACAACTAACATTCTTATTTAACCTCTTGACATACAATGACGTCTGGGAGACGTTAATCATTTAAGGTGTCATTAGAGATTTTGACGTCTCCAAGACGTCAAGAATTGTCTTCAATAAATAGGGAAAAAAAAGGCCAGGAAAACAATGTTTAAAAAATGGCTTAGTTACTCTATATCAGTGTTTCCCAACGCGCCACATGGGGCAATTTAAATGTTTGGGAGGGGGGGGGAGGTCAATATCATTATTCAAGGGAACAATTTGAAAACACACTTGATTTTGAGTTTATGATTTGAAAATTTACTTACTGTTTTTTTTTTCTTAATAATTTCCTAGTGCTTAAACCTAAATCTTGTGTTTTGAACAAGTTGTAATTAGGCTTCATTTATGGAATAATTCAATTTTTATAAAAATAAATTATATCTTACGTAGAGGAGCATCAAAATTTTAGAATGACTTAGGTGGGGAATGTTAAAAAAGTTGGGAAACACTGCCCTACATATTTCAAAATGTTTTAAAACTATTAATTATTTATTTTATGTTATTTGTGTATGCTCATAACAGTTAAGTTGAGTCAAATTAATAGTTTTTTTCGAACTCATCAAATTCGTTTTTTTTGTATGTCAAGTGGTTAAGGACTTTGTAAATTCAAATAATTTTGGAATAAGTACCTTGGCAAACATGGCATTCTGCTTATTGTAGGTTTAACATCTTTGATTGTCTCCTCCTCTTTCAGTTTTATAACAATTTTTCCGATGTGTTTTCCGCCGGACATAAAACGAAAAGTCTCTTCCAATTCGTTAAGGTTATAAAGCGTCCTGGTTATAGGTTTGATGATTCCTTTTTTGAGATTTTCATTGATCAGATTGTGTAATATTTGGTCTTTTAACATGGCAGTTATATAAATTCCATGAAAGCGTCTATTATTATTAAACATTTTGGTACTCATCAAATTATTGTTGATAAAATCATATATTCCAATTTCCAAGAAATTTCCATTCGGGCCCAAACATCGCATCGAAGTCATCAATTTTTCTTCGGATAAAGAATTTAGAATAATATCAACTCCTTTTCCATTTGTCTTTTTTAAAATTATTTGCTCGAAGGAAGTGTCACGTGAATTGCCTATGTGATCATCTTAAAAAATTTCAATTAACAATAGAAGGAAGAAGCAAAGCATTATTGCTAGGGTAAGCCGCCCAGTATGTGACCCCCTCTACCAATGAATGACCGATACGAGAAATAATGTTTATAACAATTAAAAAAATTAATTTCTATTCATGATATGTTATTCTATGCAATTTGGATAAGCGTCATCACAACCTGTGAGTTATATAATACCAAAAGAAATCTTAATAAAAAAATGTAAGCAAACTATTTAAAACAAATTTTAGATAATTTTACGAATTACTCGTTTTTGACAGAAGAATTAACTAATGAGTCATTTCATGGGCTATACCTCGGTCAATATTTGCACGAAAAGGTCATTTACTGAACTCCTTATTTTATACACTTTGTAATTAATTTTACAATGTTTTATTAATTTGTTTTATATTTTTTTACGTCATAATAGCTCACACATCGGTCATTCACTGCGCAGTTTACCTTTAATCGACGGAAATTTTTCCTTTATAAATTGAATTTTTTCCTCGGTGCCAACTGTTGTAAAAATGTTACACTTGTAATAAATTGCAACGTTAATGGCAGCCTGGCCAACACCTCCAGCTCCGGCGTGAATCAAAATATTTTCTCCTTCTCTAATTTTTGCTATCTACAAATAATTATTATTCAAAATCAATTAAACGAAGCTTAAATTTTTTACATTGATCAAAGCGTGTAAAACGGTACCATAAATAAGGGGCACGGTTGCTGCATCTTCCATCGTCCAATTTGCCGGAACTTCCCACAACAAATTTTTGTCTGCATTTATGACGTTTGCGAAACCTCTTCCGTCCGAAATACCCATAAATCGTTTTCCACTGTTGAACAGAATTTTGATGTAAATTATATTTAAAAAGCAAACATTCAAATATAATACAATTGCTGGCATTTGATCAAATGATTTAGAAAGTTAGTTTGGATTTTTTTTCATTTTAAGAAATAACAAGTTAAAATAGGAAACACTTACGAGAAATCTCTTCCTACGAATTCTAAGCCAATTTCTTCATTGTAATTCAGTCGATTTGATTTTAAAATATCGCCACTAATTCGTCCGGAAGATTTGACGATGTCTTTAAAATTTAAACTCGAATAATAAATCTAAAAGCAATATCTAATTTTTATATAATAAATCAAAATGATTTTCGAATTACATGAATTTGTTTTTTATGTGGTGATTCCACAGGTTGCGGCCCTTCAACTAATCGCATACTAGTAATGTCGCCTGTATTTAAAACGTCCATAAAAACATTTCTTCTTTCCACATTTAAATCTGGATCCAAAGGTAAATATCGATAGCTTCCCCATTGCCCATTGCGTAAAACGTTGACGCACAAGTTCTTTTTTAATTGATCAAAAATCAATTTGTTATAAATATTAAAAGAAGGTGTTTCGTCCAACAGAAATAAACATTTAATTTGTTGATTCCAGTTTCCCGCCTGAGACAATTGTAAAATCCTATTATGCCATTTTGGGGTTGATTTTGAGCCAACAATAAGATATTTCTGTCCGTTTTTAATGCTTCTTGTAGCTCAGGTAACCAATTTAATTCTTCGTCGTTTATGTTAATAATTAGCGGTTCGATAAAAGGCAAAGATCTTCGAAGAAGAATAATCTTCTCGTTGCCAATTTCGTGAACCGAAAGGACTTCTAAATTTTGTAGATGACTCGGCGGTTGTGAACGCACATCAAAATTAACATTTTCTCGAAGTAATACAAAGCCATCGTTTTTTGTAATGCGGAGCGCATCTTCTAATTTCTACAAAAATTTGGTTATGTTTAAATTGAAAATAAATTAAAAAGTCTTTACCTGAACATTTTGAGATACGTTCGAAATAACGACCAACGCGTACCGTCTATTTTCTTCTCCAATATCGTGGTTTTTGACTTTTATATCGGGCATTTCCAAAGCGGCTTTTGAAAGGACACAAATGTCGAAACGAATTAAATATTTTTTTGAAAAAACCTTTTGGAGTAAAGGTGCCACGGCAAATTTGTCCTCTTCCACGATTTCTATAGCTTCAATTTTTGACGAGAAATAGTTTTCTTCGATCATCTGCGAATTAATTTCGACGGACTCGGAAAGCGTTAGGTTTGCGTTGAAAGGGACGAATTTGCAGACGTCCAAAATCGGTTTTTCGATGTTTCTATTGGCCGGACCGACGGTCACGTGAAACCCTCTTATTTCTATTCCTCCGCAGCTAAAGAAAAAAATCGATGTGAAGATATAAGTAAATTTTATATTGACTTACACGACAATTGAGGTTTCTGAAGGTGCGTAAGCCGCGATCAAGTTTGAACGAGCAGCTATTTCTTTGTGGGTCTTTCCATCAATCATTATCGAATCGAATGCAAGGGGCGCATATAATTTTTGAGTGTCGGTTTGTAGAAATTTAATTTGAAAAATTCCGTCTATGAAACAAATCCAATTCTCGATCCATTTTATGTAGCCCATAGTTGCGGATGTGTTTGCTTTGGAGACGCTACAGAAATCTCCACTAAAACACAATTAACATCTAAAGTTATAATTAATTTAAATAATAGGTCAACTAGATCATCCTCTACTCTACTAATTTTTTTGTTAAATAAGTCTTTGCACTAGATTTGGTAGCATATGGATTACAATCCATGTTTTTTCTCGGAGAAAAACGTTTTTCTCAAAGCTTTGAAATAGCACGCCTATGGTTTCTTAGGCCTATCTGAAGTCAAAAAGACTGCCAAATCCGAATCTGTATCATTTTTAAATATTGATCCGTAAATAACGGCGCCATAATATTCTGAACATAAAATTTTGTGCAAAAAAGTGAACCTAAAATTACAATTTTTAATTACTCGAAAAATTAACATTGCGCCCTATACTTATTTTACATCTATCTTATGTAGAAAAGTTTCAGAATTCCGAATCTAACCTTTTTCAAACCAAAAATAGCTCTAATTTTTTGAATTGAAGAATAAAATAATAATATAGCCAAATCCGACAAACCGTTTCCGAAATCCAAGCGATTTCTTTTTACAATGCCAATTTGAAAACAAATCGATTAAATCCCGCGCGATAACGTAAATACCGATCGCTTTAAAATTAAAAATAATTAAGGCGTTTTTTTAGATATGGAAAACAAAATTTTATTGTTTGCTTTTTTTTTAAATAAAATGCTATTGTAAAAAGTTTTTCTTTGATGACTTAAAAAAAATTGGTAATAAATTAGACGAAAAATCAGCTAAATAATTATAATCGTTCCCTCTCACTCGCATTGACAAGATTGTCGTATCTTTTCGCACCCTTCCACTTATTGCTATAGTAAAAATACGTTTTAAAAACATAAAAACCAATATTTACTAAACTACATTTAATTTTTTCATTGAAAATAGCAAAAGATAAACTAGAAAAATCTAATAAATGCGAAGATGTGCGCATTCGAGCGAAAAGTGGCACATTTCCGAGCGAGGGAAGCAAATGAAGCGCGACGCGGAGCGGCGCGCTTCATTTTCCCGAGATCGGAATGTGCCACTTTGAGCTCGAATGCGCACACTCGGTTTTAAGCATGATTCACAATAATTCAGACCAATAAATTAGACGAAAAAGCAGTTAAATATTATTGGTCGTTCCCTCTCACTTTCACTGAGGAAATTGTCGTATCCTTTCGCTCCCTTCCACTCATTGCTATGGTAAAAATACGTTTTTTGAACATAAAATCAATGTTTACTAAATCTATTTTAATTTTTTCATTTGAAATAGCTTAGTGTAAAGTAGAGAAGTATAATAAGCACGAAGATGTGCGCATTCGAGCGAAAAGTGGCACATTTCCGAGCGAGGAAGCAAATGAAGCGCGACGCGGAGCGGCGCGCTTCATTTTCCCGAGATCGGAATGTGCCACTTTGAGCTCGAATGCGCACACTCGGTTTTAAGCATGATTCACAATAATTTAGACCAATAAATTAGACGAAAAAGCAGTTAAATAATATTGGTCGTTCCCTCTCACTTTCACTGAGGAAATTGTCGTATCCTTTCGCTCCCTTCCACTCATTGCTATGGTAAAAATACGTTTTTTGAACATAAAATCAATGTTTACTAAATCTATTTTAATTTTTTCATTTGAAATAGCTTAGTGTAAAGTAGAGAAGTATAATAAGCACGAAGATGTGCGCATTCGAGCGAAAAGTGGCACATTTCCGAGCGAGGGAAGCAAATGAAGCGCGACGCGGAGCGGCGCGCTTCATTTTCCCGAGATCGGAATGTGCCACTTTGAGCTCGAATGCGCACACTCGGTTTTAAGCATGATTCACAATAATTTAGACCAATAAATTAGACGAAAAAGCAGTTAAATAATATTGGTCGTTCCCTCTCACTTTCACTGAGGAAATTGTCGTATCCTTTCGCTCCCTTCCACTCATTGCTATGGTAAAAATACGTTTTTTGAACATAAAATCAATGTTTACTAAATCTATTTTAATTTTTTCATTTGAAATAGCTAAGTGTAAAGTAGAGAAGTATAATAAGCACGAAGATGTGCGCATTCGAGCGAAAAGTGGCACATTTCCGAGCGAGGGAGGCAAATGAAGCGCGACGCGGAGCGGCGCGCTTCATTTTCCCGAGATCGGAATGTGCCACTTTGAGCTCGAATGCGCACACTCGGTTTTAAGCACAATTATAAGGCGTCTCGTTTTAACAGGACAAACTTTTTTTAAAGGTTTTGAACGCACCTAAAATTAAATCCCAATATTTGAAATTTTTTGTAGATTTCCTTTTCGTTTAACATTTCTGATTGGTGGTGCTGAGGAATGTTTCCATCAAACATTTCATTACTGCGGTCCATAGCGGTTTTTATTTTTCCCGTGAAAATGATGTCGCCGCCTTCTGAAATCTATTTCTCTTTAATTTTTAGTGTTAATACAAATTGCCGACGCTCACCTCAAATTTTCCACTGATTTTCTGTATACCAATTCTTAGAACGACCGGTTTGTCGTTTCGAATGGAAACATATTTGTGACATTTTGCGTTTTCAAAAATAACTTTCGTGTTCTCTATGTCCGTTCCCAGATATTTTGCAAATGTCTGCCAAACTAAACAAATGTAACTAGCAGCGGGCAGTATCAATCTACCTGAAACAAACGCCCGAATTGTTAGTTTTTAATTAGTTCGTTGATTATTGAAAATTCTTAAAGGCGAAGAAAAGAAATACCTATGTAAATCCTTTAATGTAATAATTGTAAACTTACCATTAACTACATGTCCGCTTAGAAATTTCCAATCGTTGTCTTTTAAATTTATTGTAACGCTTTCGTAATGTTTTTTCTTATTTGTCTGGATAAAATAATTCGGAACGAACCAGTCGTCGGAATGGTTCCATTTAATTAAGTGGGAAATCATTGGGGTTCTTGAACTAACGGGCCATTCCGTTTTCGGATATAATTTATCAATTTTAGGATTAAAACCAAATTCGTACAGTCTGAAATATTTAAATTAATTTTCTGAATGTTGAACTGTAAAAAAATTGAGATCCATACTTTCCAAGAGCACATAGAAAAGAATTGTCATTTGATTCGTTTGGCAAATAAATTTCGTTTGAATCAAAATTGGAGGAAGAGTTAACTCCTATTATTATTTTAATGGAATTTATCTTGGTTAATGTTGTATTTAATTCTTTGTTATCAAATGGTTCGTAAGCTAAAACTATTAACTTAATTAATAAACGTTTTTTTTTTTATATAAATGTTGTTCTTACGGTTGTCATCTAAAGACATGTTGAACTTTTGAGTTTTAGATAAATCCAAACTGAACTAAAATAACGAAGGCAAAATAAAAATTAGTTTGGCAAATGGTCCTTATTTCATGATCAAAAAACTTACTCTGCAACTCTTTAAAACTGTTTCTTCTAGAGACAAAAGTTATGGTTAAATAATTTTAATAATTTGTTAATCTGAGATCCACTTATTTTATCATAAACAATTCCAAGCGTTTTACACACTTTTACAAATGCTATTGAATTAATAAAAGCCTTCATCGTCAGTTTGCCAGAATTATTATTGTTATTTTCAATGTCGATGTTGTTCCTTCTTAATATTTTCATTATCCTAAAAACATAACAAAGCTTCGTAGGCAGTCTAATTTAATAACTAAAAAAAATTCAATACGATCAACTTACTCTTCGATTGCCGATTGAAATATTTCGGTTTTAATGAAATGCGTCTTGGTGTCCTTCCAAAGGTCTTCGTGTCCTTCAAAAACTAACCACAATTTTGATTTTTTGTGACGAGAAAATTTTAAAGATTTGCGTATTACGACTTCTTTTAATTTTAGTATAAATCCTCGATATAGATGTCCTTTAATATCGCCCCTAAAATTTTTTAATACAAATTCTGCGAGAAACGGAAAAACATGATTTGCTGTAAATGGTACAAAAACAGAAATAATATTCCCAAAATATTGATGCTTACTGAAAAACTTGACGAAGCAAAGCTGCATATTCAAAGTTAACTTTTCTGCTTTCAACGTCATTTAAAATCGCTTCCACGGCCTCTTGCGTTCTTCCACTAACACAAATTAGAAATGGAACATCGTCCATCACTTCGAAATTAGTTCTTTTTCTTTTCAAATAGCGTTTTAATACAATATGACTATTCAAACCGCCAATACCGAAATTATTAACACCTTCAAAGCAGCTTTTGTGATATTAATTAAAAAAGTAACGCAATATTTTACCAACGAGCCCTGTCCCATTCTTAGGCCACGGAGTTTTTTTCACAACAATTTTAATTCTTCCTTCTTCGATGGCTTTTAAAGGTTTGGGAGATGTAAAATTATCGTTAGGCAAAATATAATCGTTTTCCATACTTAAAATGGTCTGAAAAAAAATTTCAATCAATTTCTAGTAGAAAAGATGAGCAAACGTACTTTTATAACGCCACACAGACCGGAAGCGCCTTCTGCATGGCCGATGTTAGATTTGACACTTCCGACGAGCAAAGGCTTTTCGCGTTTTTCGCAAATCACCGAGTCGATCGCGTGCACTTCTTGCGGATCGCCTATCGTGGTCGCTGAAAGAAGTACATCAAAATTTTGCGCAAAAATAAATTTAAAAAAATACCGGTCGCATGTGCTTCGATGTAATCAATTTCGGTCGGGTCGACGTTTGCTTCTTCGTAAGTGTCTTTGAGCAAGTCGGCTTGCGATGGTCCGGAAGGAAACGAAATGCCATCTTCTTTGTAACCGTCGCAATTCGTTTTTCCATGTATGTACTGTTTCGAATTATTTTTAATTATAAAACGAGTTCGAAATAGAAATTAATTTCAAGGATAAAAATTTTAGTGTATAATTAGGAAAAGTTTTAAATTTGAAAACAATTTAAGGGTGTAGATCGCAAAATTTCATCCGATCGATTTTTGAAGATAAAAAGTTGAAAAATTTTGTAGAGATAGAGATCATCTATATTTAATTTTTTTTTGCGTAGAGCACGTTAATTTATCCAAAATCAACAGATCAACAGATTCAACTTCGAAGCTTTTCCGTGTTTTTGAAAATAAAGTTATTGATTTAAATTTTTTACCATTCGAATGTGATAATTTTATTTTTTTTACAATTATTTTAATTAAATACCTATAAGCAGTTTAAATACACCCACTTTGAAAAAAAATTGTGTTTTTTTCGTATGATTGACAAGGTTAAGCTGCTTAAAGTTTTAGAAACACTCATTTTATAAAAAAATTAAAAAAACACGTTGAAAGTGGTAATATTTTACTGGCCAACTTCACTATATTAAAATATATTTACACAAAATAATTATTAAAAATAATAATAATAAGAATTATTTTAAATGTTTTCCTTATCAGCATACCTAACGCACAGTTTGAAGTTGGCCGGTAGAGTATTGCTACTTTTAACCTTTTCCAGTCTTTTATGTTTTAAAGGCCTTAAAGGGATTTGCGATGCGATATCTTTAAGCAGCTTATGTTTGTTAATCATACTAAAAGAACCCACAATTTTTATTAAAATTGGCGTATTTCAATTGCTTATACCTATATGGTAAAAAATAATTATGAAAAAAATATAATCCATATGATAATTTCCCAAAATTTATTGTTCGATTGGTACAAAGTTTAAATTAATAATGTTATTTCCGAAAGCACAGGAACGCTTAGAAATTTAGTTCTGTTCTGCCCTTTAATAAATTTTATAATAAAAAAAAGGAAATCGTACTTTTTTAATAGGAGATCTACAGAACATTTTATTTTCAAAAATACCGAAATACGACGGGAACGGAATTTCCATTTAAAATGCATTGGGCGAAATTGGGCGATATACACCTTTAAAGTTTACATTAAGTTTCGCTTTAAAAAAAAGGCCAAAACTTGTAGTTTAAAAAAAGTAAAAAAAACCTTAAAAAAGTTGAGAATTTGAATTATAGAAATACAGTCGAACTCTATAAGTCGAAGTCGAAGGGAACTAAAAATAATTCGAGTTATCAAGAATTCGACTTATCGAGGTTCGACTTATGGAGGTTCGATTGTACCTCAGCGTAAATTCTTCGAGCGTTTTTGGCTTTTTGTAAAAAAATTATCGTTATTGATTCTGAGCGTACGTATCCCTCCCCGTCCTTATCGAAAGATCTACAAGATCCGTGCTTACTCAGTACTCCCAATCTATAAAATAAATGTTAATTTTCTAACGAAAACAAAATTAGACAAAGTACTTCGCAAACTGTAGAGAAATCAAAGGACAAAAACACAAATTCGAACCGCCGACGATGGCATTTTCGCAGTTTCCATCCCGAATTGCTTCACAAGCACTTATTAGGGCCGTACTCGAAGCCGCACAAGCCGTGTCCATAATAAAAGATGGTCCTTCGAGGCCCAAGCGATAACTTATTTGTTGTGCCAACATCGAACGCGTGCACCTAAAATGTTATTTAACTATTTGAGTTTTCTTTGTGGTACAAAAAAAATAGTTTACGTAAAATTCTTGTTTAGGGTTTCGGTCCTTTCGAAAAACCAAACTTTTTCGCCTTCCGCAAAATTCGTTCCTATAAAGACTCCCGTTTTGCTCCCTTTCAATTCGTCGGGACTTAATCCGGCATCCATAATCGCTTCGTAAGTGACCTCCAACAAGTGCCGAATTTGAATATCCATTTCTGTGGCTTGCCGAGCCGAAATGCCTATCAAATATTTTACGATTATTTCGTTAGTTAAATTCGACGAAGTGTTTTCGACGCACCAAAAAATCCGGCATCGAATTTTTCGATGTTTTCGATCGTCCCCAGTCCTTGAGGCAACCACGAAAGCGGTTGCCAACGTTCTCGAAAAGTGTGCGTCATATCCCTTTTATTTATTATATTTTCCAGCAATTTCTGAACGTTTTCCGAATCAGGAAATCTCCCCGAAATACCTTTAAAACGTTTTGATTATTATTTATAAGTGGGAAAAAATGTATCTCATTTCAGTGGTGGACTTTTTCCAAAATAAAGCAGATTTTAGTTATACCCAAAATTGCAATTCGATCTTCTTTTAAATTTTGATTGATTTTCAAACGACATTTTTTATTGTAAACCCAATTTTAATATTAATATTTTTATTCGATGATCCATGATGATTTTTTACTATACCTAGCATAAAATCAATGCGGGCAATCTTTTACAAAAAAATAAAATATAAATTTTTTCGCCATTAATCAATGGCAGAAATCAGGACGTTTAACACATAGAGGACCATGGTCGGCATCGAAATTGAATATGAGATTTTGAAAATTGTAAGGTGTTGGAAAAAGACGCATTTTGACCAAATAAAACAGTTTTTATCAAATTTTACTGAACATTTTTAAAAATATGCAAAACTGTCTTTTATTGTTAGTGCCCACTATTGCTTGAAAATGTTCAGCAAAATTTTCAGCAAAATTTAATAAAAATTGTCGCCCACTGGCGGTCATAATAAAATTAGTCGCACTTTTTCGCTTGGCCAAAAGGTGTTATTTTGCGGCTTCTTTCAACCCTAAATGTGTCATATTCAATTTAGGAGTTAAAAATCTAGATTTTTGCTGTTCACATCATAAATGTAGTAGCACGTCGTCATGGCTCATCGAATAAAAATATTGATCTTAAAATTGAATTCACAATTCAAAATGCCCAGTTGACTTTTAACTGATCATTTTTAGGCTTGGGTAGAACTTGATTAATGTGTCACACAACTTCAATGCATATCCATGATTAAAACTTGTTTACTTTTCAAATAAACAGTTTTATGCATTATTTTCATGCATTTATGTTGGTTTATGAAAGAAAAAAGGGCTTAAAATTATCAAATTATTTTTGAAAGCAAGAATAATTGACGCCTATTTGTGAAAGCAAAATCGATTCATCTCTCTTTGTTTTTTTTTAATAATATTTGTGCAAAAATTTTTTTTATACAGATTTCGATAGAAATTAATTACTTACAATTAGTTTTAATGTTAGAAAATGTTAGTAAAATATCAATTTGTGGTATACCTGAAATTACAATTGCATCTTCTTTCAATTCACCTCCTATCATTTTTCCCTCTTTTTTTCCCGCATTAATTGTTTCGCACATGCTTTATTTAGAATAGTAAATTACAAAAACTAAACAATAAGAACCTACAATTAGAATATTGAAAGTGAACTTAGAAATGATTAAGGTTTTTGCAGATGGGGTTTAAATAACGTGTGCATTATGCACTATTTCAAATACATATTCATCATTTAAACACGTTTTTTAAATTAACTTTTTTTTCAATGCCTAACTAATTATTTTTACATGTTATTCAATTTTTTTTATGGCGTAATGGTTTCAACCTTGAACTTCCGAAAGGCGTAACAGAGTAAACTGGTAAAAGCTGAGGGCTTACTATTTACAATCAAATTAATACTTACTTACGCAAAAAATAAATTAGGGTTTTTTTCACTGCAAAATTTCTTCTTCGATATTTCTTTCTTGAGGCATTTCCTTTTTATTATGACGTGAAAAATTAAATTTATGATTATTATTTACGATAATGCCAGTGTTCCTCTCAAATAAAATTTCTGCAGTAAAGGATTTCGGTAGAATTGAATTGACAATTCTCGTCTACGGTTATGATACGTTCACAACGACATCTCATACGCTTATCGATTCGTATGTGTGCTCTGGACACTCGATCTCACAGAGAACGCGTCATAACCTCGGTCTCGCGTCGTCAAATCCAAGTCTACCGAAATCCCTCGCTTTACGCACACGTACCGAAAATGTCTATTCAACGATTTCATTTGGGTTGTAAAATAAGAACAATGAAAACGCGTTACGAAGTTAATTTTAACAACGTGTTGCAAATCAAAATCTAACCCTTTCTTTTAAAACACTTTTCAATTCAAAATAATATTGAAACGGAAGAGAATAAGTACCCCAAAAATTAATATCCATCTTGGTGTTTTTTTATGTAAAATAGTTTTTTAGAAAAGTTTTGCATTGAATGGCCGCCAATTTACTGACGTCAATTTTCATTGAAACCAATAGAATATTTTATCAGTTTTCTCAGCTGTACCGTTTTACATATTTATACAAAACAAATAAACATTTTGAATATGGAAAACGATATTGACTAGCACGCATATTTTTGGAGACAATTTAATTTTCAATTCATTCCGTTCGTAAATTATGGATATTTTGAAATATTTATGCATGTAACATGTTCATTATTCGTATTTTAGTTTTACATTTGAATATTTTATTGCATACAATGACTAACAACTTTTTTCAAAATTGAATGCCGAGAAATTATTCGACTTGCAATTTTATACAATTAGTAGTGCAATTTAAATACAGGAAACGACTTGCCTAAGTTAATTGAAATGTTGTTGCTATGGTTATTCATGTTTTGTCTTCAATTAGCGGTTTTAAATGATTTTTAAATCAATAGTAAATACTGAGGTTGGACAACGTGCACAAGAGATTGCAAGACACCAAATTGTTTATAGTAAAAAAAAACAGGTAAATTAAAACTGGAAATTTTATTAAATATTAAAAAAATACTATAGCTAAAATAGACGTGTGGTCACAGTCCAAAGTAAATAATTCAATATTTTTACAAATTTCTGTCAAATCGTGATCTTCGGGTAAAGCATCGACGTACACATCTCTAGCTTTGAAAAGTTTTTTTTCTTTGGATTTAATTTTAAATTTACGTGATTGATATTTTGAAACTGCAAACGATATGAAATACCAAAAACCACAAACTTGAGTTAACGGTTCTTTTGATAGGGAAATCCCGTTTGATAGTAGATCCAAAGCTGCCTTTAAGCGCTGTTCAAAAACTGCGTTGAAACGTTCATGTTTTCTTCTTTCGAATTGAGGTGTTCTTCGAGTCTGGAAAATTTGGATTAATTAATGTTATTGCAAAATAAAAAATATGTATAGATATATATTACTTCGCAAATGTCAGAGATTGTAAGTCCTTTGAAGTTAAAGTTAGGTTAAGTTCGGTTTCCATAATGTGTCTTACTTCGACGCTTATTATAGAATCCATTCCCAATTCAGCAAAGCTGACATTGCAAGCAGATTGTAGGTCTTTAATGCCTAAAATTGTTTTTAAGTAACGACATATTAGTATAAAATAAAATGTGTGATATAAAGTAAATGATATGTTGCATTAGCTAGATGTGACTTAAATCCAATTTGGAGTTAAAAAGAAAAAAATGTAAATTCGCATACCCAGAATATTTTTGACCATTTCAAAAACGTCATTGCGTCCACGTTCCTTTGCCCGTTTTTCTTCGAGCACCATTGACGAAACGATCGTCTCATTTTGTTCTAAAAAAAATCGAGTGTTTTCAAGCAAGATGAGATGGATTGGGCTGCCATTCCTTTCACATCTAATCGTTTGTCTTCGGCCTCGGCGACACAACCAACCTATACGGATAAATTTGAAATACTTTCCCACTTATACTATATTGTTTTTTCTAAAACTAGATACGTACATCTCCTATAATACCCCATTGAATTGCTAAAGCTGGATATCCACTTTGCTTACGTTGTTCGCAAATTCGTTCCATATGCGAATTGCCAAAGGCGTAGTTGGTCTGTCCCATGTTTCCTAGTCGGGCAGTACCCGAAGAAAACATCACAAACAATCTGCAGGAAATTATGTATAAAAAACCTTTACAGGGTAGTCAATTAATTACTTTAAATAAGGACACATTTCTCGACTAACGATATCCAGAACTTTTGTTAGAATAGATTTCGGAACTAAAGCTTCCTTGAAGGTCTCTTTCGAATGATTTTCGAAGAGCGCGTCTTTCAAAACTAGACCCAAATTAAAAATGCCTTCCACAGGACCTAAACGAATAGCGTGTTCAATTAATTTTCTGCAACTTTCTTCGGTCGTGGCGCCCTCAGTTGATATTTGTACGTCACCACCGGAGGACCGCCACAAACTAAAATTGTTTAATTTATTTTCAATTAGAAATAATTAAAGGTAGATTTACTTTAGTAGGTGTTGTTGATAATTGGTGCTTATGCCCTTTCGGGAAGTCAGAATGATTTTTGTTGCGCCTCGAATTATTAACCAATCGGCCAATTGCAATCCGAAACCTCCTAAACCTCCTATTATTATGTACGAATTTTTTGGGTTGCTGTAATATCTTTAAAAAAATATATTAATTTGCTTTTAATAATAGCGCCTTAAATAAGAACTCTAATTGGTTATTTAACAATGTAACCAGGATACAATCATACCGGTATGCTGCTCCCGAAGCACATTTGCGTCGAGTTCGCGCAGGTGACGTCACTTGTGAAGCATATAGTTCATTCTTAGCATGGTGCAGTGCAGAAATCGTGGTTTCAATTTAAATAATAGTTTTGCTACAGATTTGTTAGATTTGGAATGTGAGATTTTGTTTTATTTCATTTCATAATTGGACGTATAAAATTTAAAAAAAAAATTATCTTAATAAATAAGGATTGGTTAAATTAATTATCAATACTTCTCATTTTTCAGTTATTAAATATTTGTCAACCTTACACACAATGCTATTTTTTGCATTAAGCGTGGTTAAAACTGCATTATATATGGGTTTTCTATGTATCGATTCTAGTTCGTGCTTCGCAGTGATGTCACGCGTAGTGAGGTGGAAATGCGCGTACGCATACCGGAATAAGTATATCTTGAACGTAACCATAGCAACATAGTAAACTAATCGACAAACATTCTTATTTGAAGCACTTTGTAAATTCAATTAGAGTTGGAATAAGTACCTCGGCAAACATGGCATTCTGCTTATTGTAGGTTTAACATCTTTTCCTGTTTCCTCCTCTTTGACTTTTATAACAATTTTCCCGATGTGTTTTCCGCCGGACATAAAACGGAAAGCCTCTTCCAATTCGTTAAGGTTATAAAGCGTCCTGGTTATGGGTTTGATGATTCCTTTTTTTAAGTTTTCGTCGATTAGATTATGCAATCTTTTGTTTTTCAACATGGAAGTTAAGTAAATTCCATGAAAGCGCCTATTATTATTAAACATTTTGGTTTTCATTAAATTATTATTGATAAAATCATATATTCCGATTTCCAAGAAGTTTCCATTCGGGCCCAAACACCGCATGGAAGTTATCAACTTTTCTTCGGACAAAGAATTTAGAATAATATCGACTCCTTTTCCATTTGTTCCTTTCAAAATTGTTTGCTCGAAGGAATTGTCGCGTGAATTGCCGATTTGATCATCTTAAATATGTAAATTAACAATATAAGGAAGAAGCATAGCATTATCGATACCTTTAATTGCAGGAAAATTTTCTTTTATAAATTGCTTTTTTTCTTCGGTACCAACCGTTGTAAAAATGTTACACTTGTAATAAATTGCAACGTTAATGGCAGCCTGACCGACCCCTCCAGCTCCGGCGTGAATCAAAATACTTTGTCCTTCTCTAATTTTTGCTATCTAAAATTATTCATTTGTATTACCCAAAACCAGGCAAAGAAACCATAAATTTTTACATTAATCAAAGCGTGCAGAACGGTGCCATAAATAATTGGTACTGTTGCTGCATCTTCCATCGCCCAATTTTCTGGAACTTCCCACAACAAATTTTTATCTGCATTTACGACATTTGCCAAACCTTTTCCTTCCGAAATGCCCATAAATCTTCTTCCACTGTTAAACGTAATATTGAATAAATTACATTTAAAAACGCAAAAATATAAAATAAATCGCCACATTTGTTTAAACATTTCGAAAATGAGTTTATATAATTTTAGAATTTAAAAGAAAAAATTAAAATGCAAAATCCTTACGAGGAATCTCTTCCAGCAAACTCCAAGCCAATCTCTTGATTATAATTTAAACGATTTGAACCAAAAATGCTACCACTTATTCGTCGCGACGAATTTGCGACGTCTTTAAAATTCAAACTGGAATAATAAACCTAAAAAATTAATCGTAATTTATGTAATAAATGAAAAGTATTTTAAATTCACATGAATCAGGTGTTTATCTGGTGATTTTAACGGTTGAGGCCCTTCCACTAAACGAATACTTGAAAAATCTCCTGTATGTAGGACGTCCATAAAAGCATTCTTTCTCTCCACATTTGAATCCGTATCTAAAGGTAAATATCGATAGCTTCCCCATTGCCCATTGCGTAAAACGTTGACACACAAATTCTTTTTTAATTGATTAAAAATCAATTTGTTATAAATGTTAAAAGAAGGCGTTTTGTCGAACAGAAATATACATTTAATTCTTTGATTCCCAGTTTCTCGTTTAAGACAATTGTAAAGTCCTATTATTCCATTTTCTGGCTCATTTTGAGCCAACAATAAGATATTTGTATCTGTTTTTAATGCATCTTGTAGTTCGGGTAACCAACTTAATTCGTCGTTATTTATGTTAATAACTAGCGGATTGATAAAAGACCAAGATCTTCGAAGAAGTATGAGCTTCTCGTTAACAGTTTGATGAACTGAGACAATTTCTAGCTCTCCCAATGTGTCACCTAATTCTGAATGCATATCACAATAAACGTTTTCTCGAAGTAATATAAAACCATCGTTGTTCATAATGCGAAGTCCATCTTTTAATTTCTACCAAACATAATTTGTTTAAAAGTAAACAAAGAACAAAAGAACACGTTTACCTTAGTGTTTCGAGATACGTTCGATATAACAACTAACGTGTAATTTTTTTTCTCCTCTGCAAGGTCATTATTTTTTACTTCAACGTCAGCAATTTTAAGACAACTTTTGAGAGGACACGAATACCAAAACGAACCAAAAGTTTTCTCGAAAAGACCTCCTGAAACGAAGCAGCAAGAATTGTTCGATTTGCATCGACATCTTCTATTGCTTCAATTTTCCTTGTGGAAATGTTTTCTTCGATTATTTGCGAAATAATTTCAACGGACTCTGAAAGTGTTAGGTTTACGTTGTACGGAACGAACTTGCAGATGTCCAAAATGGGTTTTTCGATTTTTTTGTTTTCGGGATCAACGCTCACATGAAACCCTCTTACTTCTATTCCTCCACAGCTAAGGAAAAATAGTAATTTTAGCAATCAATAAAATTTTTTGACTTACACGACAATTGAGGTTTCGGATGGTGCATAAACGGGGACTAAGTTTGATTGAGCGACTATTTCTTTGTGGGCCTTCGCATCGATAGCTATGGAATCGAACGCCAGTGGGCTACATAAATGTTTTGTATCTGTTTGTAGAAACTTCAATTGGAAAATTGCGGCGAAGGTGCAAACCCAGTTTTCGATCCATTTTACGTATCCCAAAGTTGCAGACGTGTTTGCTCTTGCCATACCGCAGAATGCTCCACTGAAATAAAATTAGGGTTTGAAAAAAAAATCAAAATTTTATATCGCCAGCAACTCACCTAAAATTATATCCACGCAATTGCAATATACGATAAATTTCTTTCTCGTTTAACATTTTGGACTGATCGTGTCGAGGAATTTTCCAGTTTAACATTTCGTTACTGAGGTTTTTGGAGTTTTTTATTTTTCCCGATAGAATTGTGTCGCCCTCCTCTGAAATCTATTTGTTTCTTCTTAATTAATTTTTTTCGCCGATTTCGACACTCACTTCAAATTTTCCTGATATTTTGTGGATGCCAATTCCTAAACAGGTAGTTCTTCCTTTTTGTAGGAAAACGAATCTGTGGCATTTTACATTTTTTAATACAACTTTCATATCTTCCATGCGCAATCCAAGAAAATTTGAGAAACTTCTCCAGACTAAAAAAATGTAAGCGGCAGCGGGCATTACCAGTCGGCCTGAAACAGCAATAACAAATTATCCATTGTAATTTTGAGCTATGTCAAAAACCATAAAATTTCAGGAAAATCCTAAAAGACTATTTGGTTGTTTCATTTCAAAATTACCATTGAGTACGTGTCCGTTGAGAAATTTCCATTCGTTGTCTTTGATGTCGATCAGCACATACTCAAAATTGCTCTTTTTGGCCGACGTTTTATCGAACCTGGGCACAAACCAGTCTTTGGAATGGTTCCACTTGATCACGGGAGAAATCATTGCGGTTCCTGGACTTACGGGCCACTCTGTCTTCGGATATAATTTATCTATTTTCGGATTGAAACCAAATTCGTACAATCTGAAACAATTCAATTGATTTCTTTCCGATTTTGAACAAAACCGAAATGCATACCTTCCAAGAGCACACAAAAATGAATTTGCATTTGACTCGCTTGACAAATGGATTTCGTTTGAATCCGAATGTGCGAAAGGGTTGCCTCCCATTATTAGTTTTATGCAATTTATTTTGGCCGAAGTTGTATCGAATTGTGGTGTCTGTTTTTCGAAATCAGTAGAATCATAAACTGAAATGATCGATTTAATAGTTTCCTGTAAACTTTGTTCAAAAAATAATTGTTACCGTTGTCTTCCGAAAACATGTTGGACTTTTGATTTTTCGACAATTCAAAATTGGTCTAAAATACAGGAAGCAATGTGAACATTAGTTTGACATATATAGGGTGGGCCATTTAAAATTTGCATGATTGATCGGCTATAAATAAAAAACTAATGAATATTTTTCAAAGTTATGAGTTTATTAGAAAGATTGAACTTTTCCATTTTTGAATGAAATACGTCAGTCAAATGACTGCCCGGACTGGTCTTACAGTACCCCATCCGATCAAATCGTTTTTCAGTACATTTTCGATTGTTTGGGGCTTAATCCCATGAATGCCAACTTCGATTTCGTGTTTTAAGCCATCAATCCTTTCTGGATAGTTAACGTGTAACACTTATCCTTAACGGATCCCCACAAAAAAAGTCCAACAAAGTCAAATCACAGGCCGAGACGGTCAATTGGCATCAGCATTTCGACTGATTATTCGATTTTCAAAAACGGTGCGCAAAAGATCGATAGTTGCGTTGGCTGTGTGACAAGTGGCCCCGTCTTGCTGAAACCAAATGTCGTCCATTCCATCCTCTTCAATTTTTGTTTCCAAAAATTTTTACTGAAATAGAAGTTGATCGGATGGGGTACTGTAAGGCCAGTCGTGGCAGTCATTTGACTGACGTTGTATTTTATTCATAAATGGCAAAATTCAATTTTTCTAATAAACTTTTTGAAAAATATTCATTAATTTTTATTTATAGCCGATCAAAAATGCCAATGTTAAGTGGCCCACCTTATATTTGTTATTGCGAAATTAAAAAAACTTACCTTACAGCTCCTCAAAACTATGTCTTCTAATGTCGCAGAATTATGGTTAAATAATTTTAATAATTTATTAATCGGAGATCCGCTTATTTCGTCAAAAATAATTCCAAGCTTTTACACACTTTTATAAAAGCAATAGATTTTATAAAAGAATTCGTCGTTAATTGGTCAGAATTATTATTGTTATTCTCGATGCGAATTTTATTCGTTTTTAAAATTGTGATTATTCTAAAAAAAAATACGTGCGTGTAGTTATGTACGCGCGTTAGAAGTTATACTTCTTTGGCATTAGTAAATTTAATATAACCACGTGTAAAAATTAATTTAAAAATTAATAAATACGAGGATGTGCGCATTCGAGCGAAAAGTGGCACATTTCCGAGCGAGGGAGGCAAATGAAGCGCGACGCGGAGCGGCGCGCTTCATTTTCCGAGATCGGAATGTGCCACTTTGAGCTCGAATGTGCACCTCGGTTTTAAGTACGATTTGCAAAATTTTGGTAACGATGATAATATTCAAATAATTTAATCATTCCTCTCACTTCATACAAGATGTGTTGTATCTTTCCTCGTTCCACCATTGCTATGGTAAAATACGTTTTCAAAAAATAATCAATATTTACCGAACTAAATTAAATTTGTTGATTGGACCTAGGATTGATTTTCAAAGTACGAGGATGTACGCATTCGAGCGAAAAGTGGCACATTTCCGAGCGAGGGAGGCAAATGAAGCGCGACGCGGAGCGGCGCGCTTCATTTTCCCGAGATCGGAATGTGCCACTTTGAGCTCGAATGCGCACACTCGGTTTTAAGCACGATTTGCAATAATTTTTGTGGCGAAACAGTAAATAATTTTTATCATTCCCTCTCACTCGTACTAATGAGTTTCTCGTATCTTTTCGCTCGCTCCCACTCATTGCTATGGTAAAAATACGTTTTCGAACATATAATTGATATTTACTGCACTAATTTGTCAAATTGGCTCTGCGCGCGCATCTCCCGTTGCCAAAGCGCCTAAAGAAGCATAACTTCAAAAACAATTTAACACAATTAACATACTCTTCGATTGCCAACTGAAATATTTTGGTTTCCACCAAATTTGAATGCGTATCCTGCCAAAGCTCGTCATTTCCTTTAAAAATCAAACACAACTTTGATTGTCTATTGCAACAAAATTTTACAGATTTATATATAACGCCTGCTTTTGTTTTAATCATATATCCTCGAAATAAATGTCCTTTAATATCTGACCTAAAATTGTACTATTTTATTTTAAATCACACAATTAAATAATGACGGCAAAAGAAACATTGATCATGACCTCAGGAACGGATCTACCATAAGGCTTTTTGGGCTTCAGCCCAGGGCCCCGTGGATTCAAGGGGCCTCCAGCTAAGTCAAAAATAGACGATAATGCGAAAAAATCCATAATTTTATTAAATTAAACAGATCGTAAGGTTTGCAGCCCTGCGAATCCTGGGATTAATCAAACCTATTCAATTCATTTAATGAAAGTCTACGTTCAGGTGGTCCCTTAAGTAGTATTAGCCCAGGGCCCCCTAAACTCACGGTCCGGCCCTAATCATGACTTGTATCAAAAAGTAGTTTTTGGAAAACGAATTTTCTACATGATAATCACCTGAAAACACGATGAAGCAGAGCTGCATGTTCAAAATCAACTTCTTTCCTTTCGATATCCTTCAAAATCGCTTCCACAGCTCCTTTTGTCCTTCCACTGACACATACTAAAAAGGAAACGTCCTTTCCCATTCGAAAATCATTTTCTTTCCGCTTAGAAAAACGTTTTAATAAAATATGCACATTCGAACCACCAAAACCGAAATTATTAACACCTTCAAAAAATACACCGTGTTAGAGTTGATTTTTTTTTGTAAATTAAAATTGTTCTTTTCGTACCAACGATTCCCGTTCCGTTTTCGGGCCAAGGCATAACATTTCGAACAACCTGAATCTTTTTTTTTGTCGGAGCTCTTAGGGGCGTGGACGTCGTAAAACTATTGTTAGGTAAAAGACAGTTGTTTTCCATATCAAGTATAATCTAAAATTAATTCGCAATCACGTTAGGATTTTAATGATTCGATGCGATTTACCTTTATAACTGCGCACAGGCCCGACGCTCCTTCAGAATGGCCCATGTGCGACTTCACGCTGCCCACAAGCAAAGGTCTTTTGCGACCTTTGCAAATTGCCGTCTCGATCGCGATCACTTCTTGCGGATCTCCCGCTGCAGTTCCTAAAAACAATAATAAAACATAATTTTGGGTGCAAAACACATTGGATTGGCAAAAAGTAATTTCGGTCTTTACGAATCGATGGCGTTACAATTTTCTTTTTGGAAATCGATCCCTTTTTTAAAACGAATCATCACCGGTGATTAAAAATGGGTTGTCTGCAATAGCACTAACTCCTAAATCCGCAAATAAAACGAAAAAAACTTTTAATTTGGTACAACCTTGTAAAATGAACATTTGATTTTGAATTTTGCATTGCTATATGTTGTATAACATTTCAAAAAAATAATTTGGAATGTGTGGAGAAACTAGGAATTTTTTCAATTTGTTTTGTGTGGTCTTTCTATTTATTGCAGACAGTTTTTGGCGCCTGGGAGACGTCAAAGTCTACAATGACACTTGAAACGAATAACGTCTTCCAGAGGTCATTGTATGTCAAGGGGCCAATCAAAAACAATTATGGTCTAAGCGTAATAAAACACCACAAGCCACATCAAATGTTGAACTCCATCAAAAAAGACTTTGGTGTGATAGTAAAGGTGGTATAAATATTGAGAAGCTTCCAAGTAACCAAACGATCAATGCAGATGAGTCCTGTCAAGAGCTGGTGGAACTGGATGAAGGAATCAACCATAAACGCCCAGAATTGTCTAATATTATAGCGTTACGTTCGACCATGACAACGTTTGGCCTCACACATCTTCAGTCACTCGTCAAAAATTATTAGAACTTGGTTAGGCTCTGATGTCACATCCACCATATAGTCCGGACCTTGTACCATCAGACTACCGCTTAGTTCGATCTTTAAAAAACTTATTAAAGTGTAAAAATTTAATTAATGATGGCTAGAAATCGCACTTGTTTTACTTTTTTGCTTCTACGAACGTAAAATCACGAAGTTACCCGAAAGATGACAAAAGCGCACTGAGCAAAATTGGGTTTTATTTCAAAATAAAGTTCCGAAATTACTTTCCTGCCAATCCGATAGAATTGTAACGAATACCAGTGGCGTGCGCTTCGATATAATCGATGTCGTTCGGTTGGATATTTGTCTCTTTAAAAATGTCCCCGATCAATTCGGCTTGCGATGGCCCCGAAGGAAACGCGATGCCTTTTTCTTTGTAGCCATCGTTGTTGATGCTTCCGTGTAGGAACTGTATCAATAATCGTCGAAAAAAAAATTAGAAATAATCAACGTTTGTTGGATGCAGAATTCTGATTGGCGATTTTTGATAAAAACATTTAAAAAGATAATTCAAATGCAATTTCACTAAACGAAATTTCCTTTATGAGTTGCGTTTTATGCAGTGCCCGTATTTTCAAAATAATTTATTAATGTTTTCATGGATTTGCAAATAAAAATATTTTTTAATAGCTAAACTCGTCTTCTTCGCAAAATTAAATCTTCAC
This sequence comes from Sinopyrophorus schimmeli, assembly GCA_036325965.1. Lineage (NCBI taxonomy): Eukaryota > Metazoa > Arthropoda > Insecta > Coleoptera > Elateridae > Sinopyrophorus > Sinopyrophorus schimmeli. The sequence goes on along the minus strand of JARFIZ010000380.1, from coordinate 114,619 downwards.
CAACTTTTAATGGCACGAGTTTAGAATGCAAAATTTTTAACGAGCGGTAATTAAGCCACGCGCTCCCTAGAACAAGAAAATTTGAATACAATGACTGGTTTGGTACCTCGGCGTATATTCTTCGAGCGTTTTTCGCTTTCTGTAAAAATACAATTGCTATTGATTCTGATCGTACGTATCCGTCCCCGTTCTGATGAAACGATCTACAAACTCCGTGTCTACTCAACACTCCCAATCTAGAAAAACGAATTAGTTTTTCGCCAAAAAAAAGAAAAGAGTACCGCGCAAATTGTACGCTGATCATGGAATTCAGACACAAATTCGAACCACCGACGATGGCATTTTCGCACAATCCATTCTTGATGGCCCTGCAGGCGTCCAAAAATGCCGTATTTGAGGACGCACAAGCCGTATCCACGATGAAAGACGGCCCTTCCAGGCCCAAATGGTAACTTATTTCTTGGGCCAACATCGAACGCGTACACCTAAAATCTCCGTTTAATTACTCAATCATTTTTTGGCATTAAAAAAATTTAGTTTACGTAAAATTCTTGTTCAATGTTTCGGTTCTTTGGAAAAACCAAACTTTTTCCCCTTCCGAATAGCTACTTCCTATGTAGACACCCGTTTTGGTCCCTTTCAACTCGTTGGGACTTAATCCGGCATCCATGACCGCCTCGTAAGTGACTTCCAATAAATGGCGAATTTGAATATCCATTTCTGTTGCTTGTCGAGCCGAAATACCTATCAAATATATTACAATTTGCTAATTAGATACGTAATTAATTGTTGGAACGCACCAAAAAAACCGGCGTCGAATTTTTGAATGTTTTTAATCGTCCCAAGACCTGGAGGCAACTCCGGAATCGGTGCCCAACGTTCTCCATCGGAGTGGGTCAAATCTTTTTCGTTTATTATATTTTCCAGTAGTTCCTGAACGTTTTCTGAATCAGGAAATCTTCCCGAAATACCTTTAAGTATGATAGTCAGCAAGTTAGTAAAGATCGTCTATTTTCTAACATTTTTTTGAAGAGTAAAATTTTCGCGGGCAACGGAAGTTTCTTTACAATCAACAAATTTCATTTAGTTCAGTAAATATCGATTATATGTTCGAAAAACGTATTTTTACCATAGCAATGGGTGGGAGCGAGCGAAAAGATACAACAAACTCATAAGTACGAGTGAGAGGAAATGATAAAAATTATTTACTAATATTTTGTTACCAAAATTATTGTGAATCGTGCTTAAAGTCGAGTGCGCACATTCGAGCTCAAAGTGGCACATTCCGATCTCGGGAAAATGAAGCGCGCCGCTCCGCGTCGCGCTTCATTTGCTTCCCTCGCTCGGAAATGTGCCACTTTTCGCTCGAATGCGCACATCCTCGTATTTATTGGATTTTGTACTTTATTCTTCGCTCTTTCAAATCATAAATTTAAATTTAGATTAGTAAATATCGATTTTATGTTAGAAAAACGTTTTCACCATAGCAATGAGTGGAAGGGAGCGAAAAGATACGACAATCTAATCAATTCGAGTGAGATGAAACGAGTAAAATTATTCAACTGATTTTTCGTCTAATTTATTGGCTTATATTATTGTAAATCGTTCTTAAAACCGAGTGTGCACATTCGAGCTCAAAGTGGCACATTCCGATCTCGGGAAAATGAAGCGCGCCGCTCCGCGTCGCGCTTCATTTGCTTCCCTCGCTCGGAAATGTGCCACTTTTCGCTCGAATGCGCACATCTTCGTATTTTATTTATATTAATTTTTACACGTAGGTATATTTAATTTAGTTTCGCGAAAGAAGTATAACTTCTAATGCGCGCACATAAGTACACGTATCAGCTGTTTTTTTAAGTTGACACCTTTTTTTAATTTTTTATATAATAAAGTGAGAGACCCAATACCCGATCACTGGTTTGTCGTAAAGTAAAAACAGATATGGTTTGCGGCGACGTTTCAATAATAATTAAATACAACCATACCTCGCTATACGGCTGCTCTTTATACGGCATTTCGCTATAACGGCCGTCTACAATTAAGGCACGTTTTCGATTTACGGCAAAAAAAACTTTTTCGAATTCGATACATCTATATGTTGTCAATATTGCGCAAGCGCAATACTTGATTCTTTATACGGCTTTTCGCTTTGCGGCCACGTTTCGTGGAACGTATGTAGGCCGTAAAGCGAGGTATGGGTGTACTTTTGATCAAACGTTATAATACATGATTAGGGTAGAAACACCGTTTTTGGACATTTCAAAGTTTTTCGAAACTCGAAATATAATATAACAAAATGTTTTTCAATCCCATAACATATTTGAGGGAATCCTCAAATGTAAAAAGGTTGAAGACCATTGCTCTATCGGTGTATTGTACATATATTATGCTTTGTATATATACGCTCTTTTATTTCTATTTCTGCTGTTTGAAAATATTCAAAAAAGGAATAAATTGAAAATGTTTTTGAAACTGTTCCATTTACAATTCGAAACGCATGCTAGAACTAAAATTAAAATTTTAAACAAGGCGCCTCGAAATATGTACGCTTATTGGTCGATTAAATACATAACTATGGTTACACAAACAATAACCAACCAGATAGATAATTTAAGGGGCGAAATTTAAATGAATTTTATTCGTTCTATTTTTTATCAATTTAATTAAATTTATTAAATATTAATAGAATTGTTTATTAATTTTTTAATACTTTTCGTACAAAAATACAGTGAAATTTCTCGTAGTGTCCTTCTCTATAAGGAATCCACCTCTACCAAAGACCAATTCGGGCAAGAACCGACGCTGGTCGTGTTAGAAAAGTTTTACTGTGGTTTTAAAGTTTTGTGAATTTGTTTTGTCAAAAACCATTATGATAATTTTTTAACAAATTACAATTAATTAGGGGACCATTTTAATAAATTAATAATATTTATTTATTTATTAAGGGAACTGTTGTACCTTGGCTTTTCTTCACTTGTAATTTTTTTTAAATTGTATATGTAACAATTTGCCAATAAAATGAATTATATCGTAGTGGGGCACTAATAAGGTATTCATCATAAAATGGTTAAAAGCATTACTAATCATTTACTCAAATTGCTATAAAATTTAAAAATTAGTCGATCTATGGCCTAGGTACAACAGAGGTGATGTACTTTGGCTCTATTCACATTAAACAAAATAAAACCCATTGTTCTATGAAAACAATATATTTATTTTTGGATTGTAAGAACTACTAATGTTCTTGTTTGAGATGACACTAAAACTGTTTCAAAAATTAACCAAACTTTTCTCGTATACTAAAATTTCACATACTTAATGATTAACTTTGCAAAAATTTAAATTTTTCGTTAGACTTGCGAGGCATATTATCTGAAGCAAAATAAAAAAATAAGAATTTATAACAAAGGTATATCTAAATTTTTATTTATTTCACGTTGATCTTAGGGCCAAGGTACAATTTATTGACAGTGACCGAGGTACAACACACCGATCTTTGATGTTTAAACTCAGAAATAAAAAAAAAATTACAAAGTGTCCAAACCCGGTACATCTACCCTATATTATAAATGTAACTTCAGGAATGGTTTATTATTATTATAAAAATTTTTTTATATAGCAGTCCTTACGTAATTATTTTATAAAAACAAAAAAATAGCGCAAGGGATAACATATTGGGCCTATTACCCATGTTCGAATAAATAATTTTGTAAAATAAGAAAAGACAAATTTTGGGTAATACCTGAAATTACAATTGCATCTTCCTTTAGACTATTTTCTACCAGCTTCCTTTCTTTCATTTTTTCTTCGTAATCTACACTTATCATTTCGCACATTGCCTTATAAAATAATTTATTTGGACAACTAATCGATTGCAACACTACACTATTTCTTTGTTTAACGTGCACATTCAAATGATTAATATTTGAGCAACAGGAACTTATATGACGCAGAAAGCCGAGACTATTTCGATAAATATTCATTCACCGAATTCGTTTACCATATATATTTTGTAATACATAGTATCGACAATATTGCTTGGCGCCCATAAATCGGAGTTAAGGTAGTGACATTCAGAGCTAAAAGTACAGGCGTAGCTAGATTGAATACAAAAAGTTCAATATATACAATGGCCTGTACTTGTTGATATATCAAAACGCTTATATACAAAACCCATTGAATACAATCCCATTTTTGGAAAAGTAAATGTGGCATCGCTGTCAATGCCTTGGCGGCAGTCCTATTTAGTGTTATTTTGAGTATTTCTTTATTCTAAATTGTTTTTGCTGTGGGCAAAAACAGGGCCCGAAAACAAAAACAGGCGAAAAAGACAAAAAAACGACAATATGGCTAGGCTTTTTGAAGCAGGGCGGTTACTGCACACGTGTAATATTTGTGACGCCTTACAACATGGGGTTTGCTACCCCCAGATGGGTCGCGAACATGTTCGTAAAGGAAGTGTCATAATTTTTCCAAAAATTGGCTCGTATATAAAAAAAACGTTGTGGTGAGGGGTTGTAAGGTTTTCTACTTAATATTTTGATATTTTAGGGGTTGCGACACTAAAAACGTTGAGCACGATGCTTCAAAGGACGAAACGAGTTAGTACTTTCAGAATTAATAAATTGTTTTATTTATGGTCTTATGGTTCTTTAGGGTATCACGACATTAAATGTTCCATCATCTTTATTTTGCATCTGAACAAAGAGTACCGTAAAAAACTTATAATTTGGTTAACACAATCTATTTTAAAAAAAATTATTTCTTAATAGATATTGAATCACGTCGTTTTTTTTTAAATATTTGTTATTATTTTCCCAAAGCTTTAATTCAATTTTCTTTTACCTAATCTTGGTCTTTTATCCATGTTTCTGCCGTTTGAAAATATGCAAAATCTAAATATTTTCCAAGTGCCATTTTTGACCATGATCAATTGCGACATAAAGCGTATTGACACAGCTTCAGAATCGGCCAAAAAAATTTGCTATTTTCTGTGAAATAAATGACACTTAGCTCAATGTCATTTCATTTTCATCAAATTTGTAAATGAAACAGATTTACGTAAGGCATAATTTAATTTGTGAAAAAATAACGACCTCTGGCTGACCAGCATTTATTAAAAATTCCATCGTCGAAATGTATTCGTTGATGCTCCATTAAATCAAATAAGCTTAATTACTTTTATATTTATTGAGTTAGTGCAAGGGCTTTAATCCTTTTCGTCATTATTATAAATGTAGTGATTCACAATGATACTGCCATAAGGGCACTAAAAAATTATTGAAGCAGATTTAGTAAAATTGACTTTGCAAAAGTGGTGCTATGGCAAAAATTTTGGTATCGCTGAATTCATAAAGGACTCAGGATTTTTTGGGCTTAATGGCTTTAAGAAAAAATTAATAGCTATATCGCCTTCTATTTAATTTCTTATGTAATCGTGACGTCAGAGCATGACTGCCCACGTGCAGCGGCAAATTGCTGCTATTGCATTGCATGGTATTGTTATACGTTAGCATTAGTCAAAATGCATATCCAAAAATTTTGGTTCGGTTTCGAATTTAAATGTTAGCAAACTTAGAGCTCATTTAAAGGCAAATTATTTAATGGTTTTTAAAAAAAAATTCAATCAAATTCCTGAGATTATTCGGACTCCCTCAATGTATTGCTATTTTTTTTTAATTTTTGATGTTCAATAACCTATTTTGTAAGTAATTTTTCGTTTAATATTGCAAATATTGATCTTTAAGATTTATTATGCATTTTGGGTGTTTGGCCGAGCTTGTGGTGAAAGTAGCTCGGTGTTGGAGAGGGAAGTAAGATATTAACATATGCGGTTATTGGTTTCCGGAAAATGGCAAGATTTTTAATTGCATCTGATTGGATTACAGGTGCTTGGAGAGCGGTAGGGTACATGCAAATTGCTCAGTACGAAGTGGGTGTTCGGAGGTGCAAGATACGCAATTTGGACGGGCTCATAAGAAAATCCAGACGCCAGTGGACGGACGCTTTTCCTTGAGCTGCTGATTATCCGTGATCATCCTTCAACCTAAAGGCCCGAAGTAAGTTTTTTTGATTTTGTTCTTTAACTGACAGCTGGTCCTTGTGGTATTTATGAATATTTTAATCAAAATCGAAATTTTGATTTTTGCTTCTTGCACAATGTATATCGAACATTACCGAAGCCATCACCGAACATTTTTGTGAAATTCTTTCGGTAATTTGCAGACTTTGACGTATGAAAACGGGCACTATAATTATTTTTGGGGTATTTTTGAAAAAAAATATTTATCTATCAATTTACAATTTTGCACTTGGGGTTTTTGGAAGAGTTCTAATATACCGATGCGAAAAGATTTTTTTTATAAGGCATTACGTACAAAATTAAATCAAATAAATTTATTGAGTTGGGGCAAAGGCTTCGGTCCTTTTGGCCATTATTATAAATGTTGTGATTCACAATGACACCGCCATGAAGGCACTAAATAGGTTTATTGAAGCAGATTTAATAAATTTGACTTCGTAAAAATTGTGCTATAGCAAAGATTTTGGTATCGCTGAATTCATAAAGGACTGAGTATTTTTTGGGTTTAATAGCTTTAACAAAAATTAATAGCTATATCACCTTCAATTAAATGTCTTATGTAACTAATGTATTTAACTGACAGCTAGTCCTTGTGGTATTTATGAATATTTTAATCAAAATCGAAATTTTGATTTTTGCCTCTTGTACAATGTAGATATATCGAACGTTACCAAAGCCATCACCGAACATTTTTTTAAAATTCTTTCGGTAATTTGCAGGCTTTGGCTGATGAAAACGGGTACTATAATTATTTTTGGGGTATTATTTTAAAAAAATATTTATCTATCAACATACAATTTTTGACTTGGGATTTTTGAAAAAGTTCTAATATATCGATGCGAAAGCATTTTTTTTATGGCATTACATACAAAATTAAAACAAATTGAGTTAGTACAAGGGCTTCAATCATTTTCGCCATTATTATAAATGTAGTGATTCACAATGATACTGCCATAAGGGCACTAAATAGATCTATTAAAGCAGCTTTAATTAAAATTGTGCCGTAGCACAGATTTGGGTACCGCTGCGTTCAGAAAGGTTGCGTATTTTTTGGACTTAGTGATCGTTGTAATTAAACATAATAGGTATACTACGCTTAAATACATTTTGTGACGTCAGATCGTGACTATAATCACCGACGTGCAGCACAAGTTGCTGCTATTTTCTATTACATGGTATCGTTTTACGTTTGCGTTAGTCAAAATGCGTATGACAAAATTTTGGTTTTGGGGTCAGTGTCTTTTTTCTCATACAATAGGCCTTGGGCCTGTTTCTTCTTCGGCTTCAGCCACCCTTGATTTGTAGATTATCGGACCACCCTTTTTTTGGTCTGCCGATGCTTTTTCTTCATTCAGGTGATTTATCCTTTACGACGCCTACCAGTCTATCGTTCGTCATTTTGCTGATGTGGCTGGTGCACCTGGTTTCCGTTTAAATATCCACTTGTTTCGATCTTCCTCTTTGCATGTTCCTCTTCTATTTCCAAATTCATTAAATAATTTAAATTTGGGCAAAACTATAGCTCATTCTTTATTAAATGATTTATAGTTTTGAATAGAAGAGAATCAATCAAATTTTTAACTGTTTGATTGGGGACTTTTTACTGTCAAACGTTTTAACCCTGCGTGTACTAGGTGGGGTGTAACTAACGCGAACAATTTTTTTTTTGTTAAAACTGCACGTTTGGTAATCGAGCTTAAAACGGAGTGTGCACATTCGAGCTCAAAGTGGCACATTCCGATCTCGGGAAAATGAAGCGCGCCGCTCCGCGTCGCGCTTCATTTGCCTCCCTCGCTCGGAAATGTGCCACTTTTCGCTCGAATGCGCACATCTTCGTACTCATTACATTTGTCTACATTATCCTTGGCTCTTTCAAATCAAAAAAATTTATTTAGTTTCGTAAATATCGATTTTTTGTTCGAAAAATGTATTTACCATAGCAATGAGTGGAAGGGAGCGAAAAGATACGACAATTTCGTTAATGCGAGCGAGAGGGAACGATTAAAATTATTAAACTCGTTTTTCGTCTAATTTATTGGCTTAAATTATTGTGAATCGTGCTTAAAACCGAGTGTGCACATTCGAGCTCAAAGTGGCACATTCCGATCTCGGGAAAATGAAGCGCGCCGCTCCGCGTCGCGCTTCATTTGCCTCCCTCGCTCGGAAATGTGCCACTTTTCGCTCGAATGCGCACATCCTCGTATTTATTGGATTTGTTCACTTTATCCTTCGCTCTTTCAAACCATAAATTTAAATTTAGTTTAGTAAATATCGATTATATGTTCGAAAAACGTAATTTTACCATAGCAATGAGTGCGAGCGAGCGAAAAGATACGACAGTCTCATAAGTACGAGTGAGAGGGAATGATATAAATTATTTAATAATTTTTCGGCACCAAAATTATAGTGAAAAGTGCTTAAAACCGAGATGCGCACATTAACATATGCGGTTATTGGTTTCCGGAAAATGGCAAGATTTTTAATTGCATCTGATTGGATTACAGGTGCTTGGAGAGCGGTAGGGTACATGCAAATTGCTCAGTACGAAGTGGGTGTTCGGAGGTGCAAGATACGCAATTTGGACGGGCTCATAAGAAAATCCAGACGCCAGTGGACGGACGCTTTTCCTTGAGCTGCTGATTATCCATGATCATCCTTCAACCTAAAGGCCCGAAATAAGTTTTTTTGATTTTGTTCTTTAACTGACAGCTGGTCCTTGTGGTATTTATGAATATTTTAATCAAAATTGAAATTTTGATTTTTGCCTCTTGCACAATGCATATCGAACATTACCGAAGCCATCACCGAACATTTTTGTGAAATTCTTTCGGTAATTTGCAGACTTTGACTGATGAATACGGATACCATAAATATTTTTGGAGTATTTTTGAAAAAAATTATTATCTATCAATTTACAATTTTGGACTTCGGATTTTTGGAAAAGTCCTAATATATCGATGTGAAAAGATTTTTGTTATAAGGCATTACGTACAAAATTAAATCAAATAAATTTATTGAGTTGGGGCCAGAGCTTCGGTACTTTTCGCCATTATTATAAATGTAGTGATTCACAATGACACTGCCATGAGGGCACTAAATAGATTTATTGAAGCAGATTTAATAAATTTGACTTCGTAAAAATTGTGCTATAGCAAAGATTTTGGTATCGCTGAATTCATAAAGGACTGAGTATTTTTTTGGGCTTAATAGCTTTAAGAAAAATTAATAGCTATATCACCTTCAATTAAATGTCTTATGTAATTAACTGATAGCTAGTCCTTGTGATATTTATGAATATTTTAATCAAAATCAAAATTTTGATTTTTGCCTCTTGTACAATGTATATCGAACGTTACCAAAGGCATCACCGAACATTTTTTTAAAATTCTTTCGGTAATTTGTAGGCTTTGGCAGATGAAAACGGGCACTATGATTATTTTTGGGGTACTATTTCTAAAAAATATTTATCTATCAACCTACAATTTTGGACTTAGAATTTTTGGAAAAGTTCTAGTATATCGATGCAAAAACATACAAAATTTTAAACAAATAAATTTATAAAGTTAGTACAAGAGCTTCAATCCTTTTCGCCATTATTATAAATGTGGTGATTCACAATAATTCTGCCATGAGGGCACTAAATAGAGTTATTGAAGCCGATTTAATTAAAATTGTGCTATAGCACAGATTTGGGTATCGCTGCATTCAGAAAGCTTGGGTATTTTTTAAACATGGTGATTGTAATTAAATAAAATATTTGGTATACTACCCACACATACATTTTGTGACGTCAGATCGTCACTATAACCACTGACATGAAGCACAAGTTGCTGCTATTGTGTATTACATGGTATCGTTTTGCGTTAGTCAAAATGCGTATGACAAAATTACGATTTGGGGTTAGTGTCTAAAAAAAAATTGATGGTCTCTTTCAAAAAACTTACAATTGTCTTTATCCACTCGGATTTAATATTATTTTTCATATTTTGAAAAAATTAAATTAAATCCATAAACATATTGTTTTATTCGCAAATGATTTGTTACAACTTAAAAAAATTAATTTCTTAAAACTAAGACATTATTAAACAAGATTTTTAAATTGGGCGAAAGTCCGTAAAATATATAATTTTTAATATCAATAGAAAGATTTACTTAGTAACAATAATAATTGTTATTCTATTTATATCTTCGTACTTGCATCATGTAATTACACAATTACATCATTAATAACTCTCGAAAGTTCTGGATTAGTTAAAATAGACATGTGGTTACCGTCCAAAGTAAACAATTCAAAATTTTCACAGATTTCTTTCAAATCGTGATCTTCGGGCAAACCGTCGACGAACGCATCTCTAGCTTTGAAAAGTTTTACTTTGGACTTAATTTGAAATTTACTTGGTCCGTATTTTGAAACTGCAACCCACATGAAATGCCAAAAACTACAAACTTGCGTTAACAGTTCTTTCGATAGGGAAGTCTCCATTGGTAGCAGATCAATAGCTGCCTTTAAGCGCTCCTCAAAAACCACGTCCTTTTTGGTCAAACCCTATAGAAAAAATGTCACATTTCAACCCTGCATTATTTTCCAATTAAAGTGAACGTCACCTTTAATTTTGTCACTTCGTCAAACGAGAAATGAAGACCTAAAAGCTTGGCAACGATCTCGTCTTCGATAAATTTGTGGGGGTCCTCGCGTTGGCCAACGTCCTGCCACATTCTTTTAACAAAAGTTATTGAGCCGTCGATTAAAATAACGAAGCCTCTTCGGTTTGATTTTTCTAGTAACTTCGCCAAGTGCAAGGCGATCAGAGCCCCAGAAGAATACGCCACGAAAATAAAATCTTTGTCCTCAGATATGATTCTTTGAACATCCTGAAAGTAAATAATATAAATTAAATTAAATTAAATTTTTTGGTTTGGTTGTCAAAACGATGGCCTACCGGCAAAAGAGTTTCGATGAAAGCCTCTACGCTATTAGTCGTTTTGGTTTTGAAAACGTATTGCAAGCAATAAACATTACAAAGTAATGATTTTGCCAAGGGTTCCATTGATGTGAAAATTCCATCGGCACCAGGAAAAAATATTACGTTGCGATTAATGGTCGTATCTCGCGAATTTGATAGTTTTATCATAGGGACGTGCGTGTTTGATTTATTACTTGGAAACGCAATAAAATCTAAGATAGATTTGGCTTTCACAGTTTGCTTTGGTGCTGAGACGTTCAAGTTTTCTTCCTTCGAATTGAGATGTTTTTCGAGTCTGGAAAATTTGGATTAATTTATTTTATGCAAAATAAAATAAAATAAATTTATAATTAATACTTTGCAAATGTTAGAGATTGTAGATCCTTTGAAGTTAGAGTGAGGTTAAATTCGGTTTCCAAAATGTGTCTCAATTCGACGCTTATTATTGAGTCCATTCCCAATTCAGCAAAGCTGACGTTATAAGCAGATTGTAAGTCTTTAATGCCTAAAATTGTGTTTAAGTAACGATAGTTTAGTACAAAATAAAATATGTAATATGAAGAGACAAATCTGGTATTTTCACTAGTTCTGATCAGGGCAGGATTTACGTATGAGCTACACAAGCTATAGCTTAGGGCCCCCACTTCCACATATGAGCCAGATCACGCCAAGTGGACCCCTTATTTTCCACTTGATCATAGAATACTTGTTGAAATATATTTTTCGAAAGTAGTTATTACTAATAATCATCCCTTTTTTTTGAAAATTTTGAATTTAACAATTTTTTTACAATGAAATTTTTCTCTACTTTTAATTAAAAAATTAATTGTGAAAAATCTGTTGGAAATTTAACGAAATTTTCAGAGCTTATAGTAAAATATGTATAATTTCATAAAAAAATTAGAAAATAATTTTATTTGATTATTATCATACTTTTTATTAACATTTTAATAAACAAATGAAAATTTTAATGACTACTGTGTACGATTATCGATTTTTTTTAGTTATATGCGTTATACATTTAAGTTCAATATTCCGAAATAAAATTTCACTGTCAACAATGAAATTGTTTTCTAATTTTTTTATGCAATTATAAATATTTTACTATAAACTATGAAAATTTCGTTGCGTTATCTCAAACAGCTTTTTCACAATTAATTTTTTAATTAAAAGTACAAAAAATTTTCATTGTAAACAAAATTGTTAAATTCAAAATTTTCAAAAACTTCTTTAAGGGATGATTATTAGTAATAACTACTTTCAAAAAATATATTTGAACAAGTATTCCATGATCAAGTGGAAAATGAGGGGTCCACTTGACGTGATCTGACTCATATGGCATAGATATACAATATGTGAACTTATAAAGGGCCCTATATCTCAAATACATAGCTTATGGCCTTATCAAGTTTAAACCCGGTCCTGGTTCTGACTTTAAGTTTTTGGTGTTGAAAAAAAATCATTAAAATTGGCTAACCGAGCACATTTTTAATCGTGTCCAAAACATCATTGCGTCCACGTTCTTTTGCCTGTTTTTCTTCGAGCACCATTGACGAAACGATCGTCTCGTCTTGTTCCAAAAAGAAATCGAGCGTGTTCAAGCAAGATGTGATAGATTGGGCCGCCATTCCTTTCACGTTTAATTGCATGTCTTCGGCCTCGGCGACACAACCAACCTGTACGGATACGTTTGAGATATTTTCTGGGCTACATATCACTCATACTAATTTTTTTTCCTAAAACCAAGTACTTACATCTCCAATAACTCCCCACTGAATTGCCAAAGCTGCGCGTCCCTCGTTCTTACGTCGTTCGCAAATTCGTTCCATATGCGAATTGCCGAAGGCGTAGCTGGTTTGTCCTAAGTTTCCTATTCGGGCCGTAATCGAAGAAAACATCACAAATAATCTACAAAAAAATTATGCCCAAATAACTTTAAAGATTACTTAATTAATTACTTTAAATCGGGGCACATTTCTCGACTAACTTTATCCAGAATTGTCGTTAGAATCGATTTAGGCACTAAAGCTTCCTTGAAGGTCTCTTTCGAATGATTTTCTAAGAGCGCATCATTCAAAACCATACCCAAATTAAAAATGCCTTCCACAGGACCCAAACGAGTAGCTTGTTCGATTAATTTTCGGCAACTCTCTTCGGTCGTTGCGCCCTCGGTTGATACTTGTATGTCCGCACCGTAGGACAGCCACAAACTAAAATTGTTTAATTTATTTTCAATTAGAAATAATTAAAGGTAGATTTACTTTAGTAAGTGTTGTTGATAATTGGTGCTTATGCCTCTTCGGGAAGTCAGAATGATTTTTCTTGCGCCTCGAATTATCAACCAATCGGCCAATTGCAATCCGAAACCTCCTAAGCCTCCTATTATTATGTACGAATTTTTTGGGTTGCTGTGATATCTTTCAAAAAAATATAATAATATGTTTTTAACCCCTTGACATACAATGACGTCACCTAGACGTCAATCGTTTAGGGTGTCATTGTAGATTTTGACGTCTCTAAGACGTCAAAAACTGTATTCAATTTTATGTTCTGAAAAAGGTGTGTTTTCAACAATAATTTTGTTAAAAGGTACAAAATTGGCGATTTGGGAATGTTGTTATTAATATAATTCTGTAATATTTAATTGCGAATTGTTCAGAAAGTAAATTAATTCTTGTAAAGTGTGCTTAAAGCCGAGTGTGCGCATTCGAGCTCAAAGTGGCACATTTCCGATCTCGGGAAAATGAAGCGCGCCGCTCCGCGTCGCGCTTCATTTGCTTCCCTCGCTCGAAAATGTGCCACTTTTCGCTCGAACGCGCACATCTTCGTATTTATTCGATTTGTTTAAATTACTTTTTGGATTTAAAAAGGAAATAGCAATGTATTGAAATAAAACGACATATGCGCAGTAACATATAGTTTGATAACCACTGGTCTAGCTATACACAAGCGCAACATGGCGCGTTGTTATATTTAATTTAGTCGCGCCAAAGAAGTATTACTTCTAACGTGCGTACATAAGTACATGCACCGGTTTTTTTTTACATAGAATGAAATTCAGTTTTAAACATTTAGTAAAATTATTAAAGTAAACTCGAAGAATAAATTATTTTAAGCTTTTAGACAACTCAAATTAAATAAATTAATAACTTGGAAAATTTTTAAAATATAAGAACTTTAGAAAATTTTAATTATCAATTTTTTTTGTATAACACAAATTGAATAAAACAAAACTCTATTCGGTAAATTTAAAAGGAAATTTTGATGAAAAAATTATTATGTATTTTCAGAAAACTCAAATAGAGTAAATACAGAATTTGTGGTTTTTCAAAAAACTTTGAAGATCATTAATTTACGCAAATAAAATTAATATTGGAGAAAACTCAATAAATAAATTATCTTAATTGTTCAGAAATATTAAATTTATAAAATTAAATACAGTAAAACCTCGATAGGTCGAAATTGAAGAGAAACTAATAATATTTCGCGTTATCAAAAAGTCGAGCTATCGATATAAAAATATTTTTTAGTTTATGTTTTTAAAATTTACTTATTGTTTTATTTTTTCTTAATAGTTTCCTAGTGATTTCTTGCTAAAACCTAAATCTTGTGTCTTGAACAAGTTGTAATTAGGCTTCATTTATGGAATAATTCAATTTTTAAATATAAAAAAATATTTATATTCTATATATTATATGCATCAAAATTTTAGAATGACTTAGGTGGGGAATGTTAAAAAAAGATTGGGAAACACTGCTCTACATATTTCAAATTATTTTAAAACTATTAATTATTTATTTTATGTTATTTTTGTATGCTCATAACAGTTAAGTTGAGCCAAATTAATAGTTTTTTTCGGACTCATCAAATTCGGTTTTTTTTGTATGTCAAGGGGTTAATAATAGCGCCTTAAATAAGAACTTTAATTAGTTATTTAACAACGTAACCGCGATATACTTATACCGGTGTGCTTGCTACTCCCGAAGCACCATGGCGTCGAGTTCGCGCTTGTGACGTAACTTGTGAAGCATATAGTTCATTTTTAGCATGGTACAGTGTAGAATCCGTGGGTCCAATTTAAATAATACTTTTGCTACAGATTTGTTAGATTTGGAATGTGAGATTTTGTTTTATTTCATTTTATAATTGTACGTTAAAAATTTAGCTTGGAAATGAGAAATATTGATTATTTAACCAATCCTTATTTATTAACAATTATTAAATATTTGTCAACCTTACACATATTGCTGTTTTTAGCATTAAAACATGATTAAAACTGCATTATACATGGATTTTTTATGTATCCATTCTAGTGCTTCACAGTGACGTCAGACGTGGTAAGATAGAGATACGCGTAGGCATACCGGTATAAGTGTATCGTACACGTAACCATAGCAACATAGTAAACTATTCGACTAACATTCTTATTTTAAGCACTTTGTAAATTCAATTAGTGTTGGAATAAGTACCTTGGCAAACATGGCATTCTTCTTATCGTAGGTTTAACATCTTTTCTCTGTTTCCTCCTCTTTGACTTTTATAACAATTTTTCCGATGTGTTTTCCGCCGGACATAAAACGGAAAGCCTCTTCCAATTCGTTAAGGTTATAAAGCGTCCGGGTTATGGGCTTGATGATTCCTTTTTTTAAGTTTTCGTCGATTAGATTATGCAATCTTTTGTCTTTCAACATTGAACTTAAGTAAATTCCATGAAAGCTCCTATTATTATTAAACATTTTGGTTTTCATTAAATTGTTGTTGATAAAATCATATATTCCGAATTTCCAAGAAGTTTCCATTCGGGCCCAAACACCGCATCGAAGTTATCAACTTTTCTTCGGATAAAGAATTTAGAATAATATCGACTCCTTTTCCATTTGTTCCTTTCAAAATTGTTTGCTCGAAGGAATTGTCGCGTGAATTGCCGATGTGATCATCTTAAAAATGTAAATTAACAATATAAGGAAGAAGCAAAGCATTATCGATACCTTTAAGTGCAGGAAATTTTTCTTTTATAAATTGCTTTTTTTCTTCGGTACCAACCGTTGTAAAAATGTTACACTTGTAGTAAAGAGCAACGTTAATGGCAGCCTGACCGACCCCTCCAGCTCCGGCGTGAATCAAAATACTTTGTCCTTCTCTAATTTTTGCTATCTAAAAGTATTAATTTTTATTACCGAAAACCAAGCAAAGAAAACGTCGATTTTTACATTAATCAAAGCGTGCAGAACGGTGCCATAAATAATTGGTACTGTTGCTGCATCTTCCATCGTCCAATTTTCCGGAACTTCCCACAACAAATTTTTATCTGCATTTACGACATTTGCGAAACCTTTTCCTTCCGAAATACCCATAAATCGTTTTCCACTATGCAATAGAATAATACGAAAATGAAAATACAAAAATACTTGATTTAAAAATTTGGAAAATTAATTTTTACAAATGTCTAATTTAAGAAATAAAATAAAAAGTGCAAAATCCTTACGTGGAATCTCTTCCTGTAAACTCCAAGCCAATTTCTTGACTATAATTCAGTCGATTTGATTTTGAAACATTACCACTAATCCGTCCGGAAGCATTCACAATGTCTTTAAAATTCAAACTCGAATAATAAACCTAACAAACAAATTATAACATATCTAATAAATAAAAAGAATTTTAAATTTACGTGGATTAGGTGATTATCTTTTGATTTTAACGGTTGAGGCCCTTCCACTAATCGAATACTTGAAAAATCTCCAGTATTTAAAACGTCCATGAAAGCACTTCTTCTTTCCACATTTAAATCCGTATCTAAAGGTAAATATCGATAGCTTCCCATTGCCTGACAGCGAGATGGCATTGAATCAATAAGATTTTCAAAGACTGAATCAGGCATTGCATTCCATTCCTTGTCCAATTCGGCAAATTTTTCATCTTTATTCTTAATGTTTTTGTTTCGACAACGTCTTGCCAGCTCTTTCCACAATGTTCTATCGGGTTAGGTCGGAGATTGATGGGCCACTGAAGAATCCTGATTTGTTGCTGCTGCAATGAAGTCTTGACAATCGAGGAGGTGTGCTTAGGATCGTTATCCTGTTGTAGAATCCATCTAGGAGGCATATTTGTATGGGCCCATGGTAAGACGACATTAGTCAGCATATCTTTGTAACTTTGGCCAGTCATTATTCCGTTAATTTTAATGATGGGGCCCATGCCATTACGAGAGAAGGCTCCATAAACCATAACTGATCCACCTCCATGTTTTACTGTCGGTTTTATGTATTTTGAATTGTATCTTTCTCAGGAGGACGTCTTATGTATTGTATTCCGTCGCTTCCAAATAGATTGAACTTAAATTCATGTGAAAACACTGATCATCGGTCTGTCAATTGCAAGGACCTTTCAAAATCCATTCGCGTATCCAATCGATCTTCGATTTAGAAAGGTTTTTTAGCTGGACGTCTGCCATTCAAACCAGCATCACTCAATCTTCGAAATGTCATTTCGACTAATATTTAGACCTTCACTTTGATTGATTCTTGCAAACCACCTAAATCTTGATCGCTTGAGCGACAAAATGTGTAATCAGGCTCGGATTAGGAAGTAATCATGTTTACCAGTTCAAAATTTTATCATTCTAAAATTTCTTGATCAAACCTTTGAATAATTCTTGAGACAGTACGAGCTGGCATCTTTAAAATCGGAAATGCAGCTGCTTCTACCATATTTCAATATAATTTTAAAAGCTGATTAATTATCCTTGATTTTAAATGTTATTTTGTTATGACTCAAAAAATAACCAGTTAAGTTGAGCCAAATTAATAGTTTTTTCGGACTCATCAAATATCGGTTTTTTGTATGTCAAGGGGTTAACTAAATACGCGCCTTAAATAAGTAACTTTAATTAGTTATTTAACAACGTAACCGCGATATACTTATACCGGTGTGCTTGCTACTCCCGAAGCACCATTGGCGTCGAGTTCGCAAAAGCTTGTGACGTAAAACGTTGTGAAGCATTTGGATAGTTCATTTTAGCATGGTACAGTGTAGAATCCGTGGGTCCAATTTAAATAATACTTTTGCTACAGATTTGTTAGATTTGGAATGTGAGATTTTGTTTTATTTCATTTTATAATTGTACGTTAAAAATTTAGCTTGAAATGAGAAATATTGATTATTTAACCAATCCTTATTTATTAACAATTATTAAATATTTGTCAACCTTACACATATTGCTGTTTTTAGCATTAAAACATGATTAAAAAAAAAAAAAAAAAAAAAAAAAAAAAAAAAAAAAAAAAAAAAAAAAAAAAAAAAAAAAAAAAAAAAAAAAAAAAAAAAAAAAAAAAAAAAAAAAAAAAAAAAAAAAAAAAAAAAAAAAAAAAAAAAAAAAAAAAAAAAAAAAAAAAAAAAAAAAAAAAAAAAAAAAAAAAAAAAAAAAAACTTGTAGTAAAGAGCAACGTTAATGGCAGCCTGACCGACCCCTCCAGCTCCGGCGTGAATCAAAATACTTTGTCCTTCTCTAATTTTTGCTATCTAAAAGTATTAATTTTTATTATCGAAAACCAAGCAAAGAAAACGTCGATTTTTACATTAATCAAAGCGTGCAGAACGGTGCCATAAATAATTGGTACTGTTGCTGCATCTTCCATCGTCCAATTTTCCGGAACTTCCCACAACAAATTTTTATCTGCATTTACGACATTTGCGAAACCTTTTCCTTCCGAAATACCCATAAATCGTTTTCCACTATGCAATAGAATAATACGAAAATGAAAATAGAAAAATACTTGATTTAAAAATTTGGAAAATTAATTTTTACAAATGTCTAATTTAAGAAATAAAATAAAAAGTGCAAAATCCTTACGTGGAATCTCTTCCTGTAAACTCCAAGCCAATTTCTTGACTATAATTCAGTCGATTTGATTTTGAAACATTACCACTAATCCGTCCGGAAGCATTCACAATGTCTTTAAAATTCAAACTCGAATAATAAACCTAACAAACAAATTATAACATATCTAATAAATAAAAAGAATTTTAAATTTACGTGGATTAGGTGATTATCTTTTGATTTTAACGGTTGAGGCCCTTCCACTAATCGAATACTTGAAAAATCTCCAGTATTTAAAACGTCCATGAAAGCACTTCTTCTTTCCGCATTTAAATCCGTATCCAAAGGTAAATATCGATAGGTTCCCCATTGCCCATTGCGTAAAACGTTGATGCACAAACTCTTTTTTAATTGATTAAAAATCAATTTGTTATAAATGTTAAAAGAAGGTGTTTTGTCGAACAGAAATAAACATTTAATTCGTTGATCGCCAGTTTCCCGCCTGAGACAATTGTAAAGTCCTATTATTCCATTTTCGGGTTCATTTTGAGCCAACAATAAGATATTTCTGTCCGTTTTTAATGCTTCTTGTAGTTCGGGTATCCAATTTAATTCTTCGCCATTTATGTTAATAACTAGCGGTTCGATGAAAGGCAAAGATCTTCGAAGAAGAATAATCTTCTCGTTGCCAATATCGTGAACCGCAAGGACTTCCAAATTTTGTAGATAATTCGTCGATTGGGAATGCACGTCAAAATTAATATTTTCCCGAAGTAATACAAAGCCATCGTTTTTTGTAATGCGAAGGGCATTTTCTAATTTCTACAAGAATTTGATTATGCTTAAAATTAAATTAGGGCCCAGCCTACCTACATTTTGCCCAATATATTTTAAATGCAAACTTTTCAATTTTTAAAGATAAAAAATTGTAATTCTTGTAGATCATTTGAGAACATCTTCAATTTTTAGCAAAATTGACCATCTTCAGTTGCCTATAACTCTTCGATTAAAATAGTTATCAAAAAATTTTGCAAGCTAGCTCGTTCGATTAGTAAAAATTTGAATCAATATCTTTTTTTTTTTGAAAGCACACGGCGGCTTAAAAGTTTACGTTGTTATTAATTTTTTTAAGCCAAACCCGTTAGTTTAGCAAAAAACCAAAATCGTACTCTTTTGAAGATTCACGTTCAATATTTACAAAAAATTTCCATTTTCATCTTTCAAAATTGTACCAAAGTTGGCATTTAAAATACATGGGGCAAAATGTGGGTTGACTTGGACCCTTAAACCAACAAATGTTTACCTTAACATTTTGAGAAACGTTTGAAATAACAACCAACGCGTACGTTCCATTTTCTTCACCAATATCGTGGTTTTTCACTTTTATATCGGGCAATTCCAAAGGAACTTTTGACAGGACACATATATCGAAACGAATTAAATATTTTCTTGAAAAGACGTTTTGGAGCGAAGGTGCCATGGCATTTTGTCCTCTTCCACGACTTCTATAGCTTCAATTTTTGTTGAGAAAAAATTTTCTTCGATTATCTGCGAATTAATTTCGACGGATTCGGAAAGCGTTAGGTTTGCGTTGAAGGGAACGAATTTGCAGAGGTCCAAAATCGGTTTTTCGATTTTTCTATTTGCCGGACCGACGGTCAAGTGGAACCTCTTATTTCTATTCCTCCGCAGCTAAAAAGAAATATTGATAATAAAATTTTGCCATATTTTAAGTCGACTTACACAACAATTGAGGCTTCTGAAGGTGCGTAAGCCAACACCAAATTTGATTGACTTGTACTCATTCTGTGTGCTTTTCCATCAATCGTCACCGACTCGAATGCAACAGGAGCATATAGTTTTTTTGTGTCTAGTCGTAGAAATTTTAATTGGATCATTCCATCAATCAAACAGGTCCAATTCTCAATCCATTTTATATAGCCCAAGTTTGCAGAAGTGTTCGCTTTGGCCACACTACGGAAATCGCCACTGAAATTAAATTATCACTAGAATTAAATTTTTGGCTTGAGAAGTCTAAATTTAAGACAGATATGGAAGTTATTAAGAAACGAACTTAAATGAATATCCGCAGATTTGCGATTTTTTGTAGACTTCTTTCTTGTTTAACATTTTGGACGGGTCGTGCTGGGGAATCTTCCAGTTTAACGTTTCGTTACTGCGGTCTTTGGAGTTTTTAATTTTTCCCGATAGAATTGTGTCGCCCTCCTCTGAAATCTATTTGTTTCTTCTTAATTAATTTTTTTCGTCGATTTCGACACTCACTTCAAATTTTCCTGATATTTTGTGGATGCCAATTCCTAAACAGGTAGTTCTTTCTTTTTGTAGGGAAACGAATCTGTGGCATTTTACGTTTTTTAGAACAACTTTCATGTCTTCCATGCGCAATCCAAGAAAATTGGAGAAACTTCTCCAGACTAAAAAAATGTAAGCGGCAGCGGGCATTACCAGTCGGCCTGAAACAGCAACAACGAATTATCCATTTTAATTTTGTGCTATGTCGAAAACCATAAAATTTCAGGAAAATCCTAAAAGACTATTTGACTGTTTCATTTCAAATTTACCGTTGAGTACGTGTCCGTGGAGAAATTTCCATTCGTTGTCTTTGATATCGATCAGCACATACTCAAAATTGCTCTTTTTGGGCGACGTTTTATTGCACATGGGCACAAACCAGTCTTCGGAATGGTTCCACTTGATCACGGGAGAAATCATTGCGGTTCCTGGACTCACGGGCCATTCCGTCTCCGGATATAATTTATCTATTTTCGGATTAAAACCAAATTCGTACAATCTGAAATAATTCAATTGATTTCTTTTCGATTTTGAACGAAACCGAAGTGCATACCTTCCAAGAGCACACAAAAACGAATTTGCATTTGACTCGTTCGGCAAATGGATTTCGTTTGAATCCGAATTTGCGAAAGAGTTGCCTCCCATTATTAATTTTATGCAATTTATTTTGGCCGAAGTTGTATCGAATTGTGGTGTCTGTTTTTCAAAATCATTAGAATCACAAACTGAAATGATCGATTTAATAGTCCCTGTAAACTTTGTTCAATAAATAATTCTTACCGTTGTCTTCCGAAAATTTGTTGGACTTTTGATTTTTCGACAATTCAAAATTGATCTAAAATACGGAAAGCAATGTGAACATTAGTTTGACATATACAGGGTGTTTTATTTAAAGTGCCACGAGCTTATAACTCCTAAACTAATCAAAATTTCAAAAAAAGTACAAGTATAAGATTGTCTTTAATTTATTCGATCTATGCAATGGCATAAATATAAATTTTGTATTACTTCCAGTTTAAGCGGAAATGGTGTCAACTTCCTTCTCGTAAATAGAAGGGTATTTATTTTTTTTATAATTGGATAAAGCTCGCCGAGAGCTTTCCAAATGTGTATAACAAGTGATCATTTTTTCAAAAAATATTTAAAAAAAGAAATCGGTATAAACGAAAACGTATAGCATAAACGTAAAATTATATCAGAGATTGTTTTCTTATTTATGGACCATAAGTTGTGGCAAGGTTTTAAGAACACTATTTAATTGTTATAAAATTGTTTTTTTTGTTTACGATAAGAAAATTTTCAAAATATCCAGTTAAACAAAACTAGAACAAAATTGATATTTTATCCAGCGATAGAATAAATAAATTAAAAAAAACATTTAACCATATAACTTTTTTGAAATTTGTGGCAATAATATAAAATTATAGAGAATTTATCAACTCAATTATAACTTGTCATACATTTTTTAGAAAAAATTAATACTTTATTATTTAAATTAAGAAAGTTTACACTTTTTTCGATTAACTCGGTAGTGAAACAAAATTTCCATTTTTTCAACACATAGAACGTATAAATTAAAGAAACTTTTCTACTAGCAGGTTTTTTGAAATTCTTATTAGCTTAGAACTTATAAGCTTGTGACACTTTACTGAAACCCTACAATTTGAAAAAAAAAATATTTTTTGAAATTATTTATTATACAAATGGTAACTTGTTATACACATTTGGAAAGTCTCGACGAGCTCTATCCAATTATAAAAAATAAATACCTTTCTATTTAAGATAAGGAAGTTGATACCGTTTCCGATTAAACCGAAATAAAACAAAATTTTAACTTATGCCGTTTTATAGATCAAATAAATTAAAGACACTTTTATACTTGTACTTTTTTTGAAATTCTGATTAGTTTAGGAGTTATAAGTTCGTGGCACTTTAAATGAAACACCCGGTATGTCTTATTGCGAAATTAAAAAACTTACCTTACAGCTCTTCAAAACTATGTCTTCTAATGTCGCAGAATTATGGTTAAATAATTTTAATAATTTATTAATCGGAGATCCGCTTATT
Organism: Sinopyrophorus schimmeli; assembly: GCA_036325965.1. Lineage (NCBI taxonomy): Eukaryota > Metazoa > Arthropoda > Insecta > Coleoptera > Elateridae > Sinopyrophorus > Sinopyrophorus schimmeli. The sequence continues at coordinate 91,377 of JARFIZ010000380.1, read as the reverse complement.
TCGTCAAAAATAATTCCAAGCTTCTTACACACTTTTATAAAAGCAATAGATTTTATAAAAGAATTCGTCGTTAATTGGTCAGAATTATTATTATTATTCTCGATTTGAATTTTATTCCTTTTTAAAATTGTGATTATTCTAAAAAAAAAACGTCCGTGTACTTATGTACCTACGCGACTTAAAAGTTATACTTCTTTGGCGTAAGTAAATTTAATATAACCACATGCAAAAATTAATTTAAATAAATTCAATAAATACCAGGATGTGCGCATTCGAGCGAAAAGTGGCACATTTCCGAGCGAGGGAGGCAAATGAAGCGCGACGCGGAGCGGCGCGCTTCATTTTCCCGAGATCGGAATGTGCCACTTTGAGCTCGAATGTGCACACTCGGTTTTCACCATAATTTACAACAAATTAGGCCGATAAATTAGATGATAGACTAGTTAAATAATTTTAATCGTTCCCTCTCGCTTGCACTGACAAGATCGTTGTATCTTTTTACTCTCTTCCACCCATTGCTATGGTAAATACGTTTTTCGAATAGAAAATCAAAATTTAAGGATAAAATAGACAAATGTAAAAAATACGAGGATGTGCGCATTCGAGCGAAAAGTGGCACATTTCCGAGCGAGGGAGGCAAATGAAGCGCGACGCGGAGCGGCGCGCTTCATTTTCCCGAGATCGGAATGTGCCACTTTGAGCTCGAATGCGCACACTCGGTTTTAAGCACAATTCGAAATAATTTTGGTGACAAAATATTAATAAACAATTTTTATCGCTCCCTCTCACTCGTACTTATGAGTTTGCCGTATCTTTTCGCTCGCTCCCACTCATTGCTATGGTAAAAATGCGTTTTTCGAACATATAATCGATATTTACTGAACTAACTTGTCAAATTGGCTGTGCGCGCGCAACTCCCGTTGCCAACGCGCCCTAAGAAGTATAACTTCAAAAATAATTTAACACAATTGACTTACTCTTTGATTGCCGATTGGAATAATTCCATATTCATGAAATTCGAATTTGTGTCCTTCCAATGCTCTTCGGTTTTTTGAAAAATTAGGCACAACTTTGGTTGTTTATTGCCACACAATTTGAACGATTTGTGTATTACGTTTGCTTTCGATTTTATCATAAAACCGCGATGTAAATGTCCATTAATCTCCTCCCTAAAATTTGAATTAGATATTTTGGTAAAGTGGGCAACGGGATAGTCCCGTTGATTTTCTTCAATGGAAAAAAAAGTTTAGTATTGCTCTCACTTAAAAACTTGATGAAGCAAGGCTGCATATTCGAAATTAACTTGCTTCCTTTCAAAATCGTTCAAAATGGCTTCGACAGCGTCCTTCGTTCTTCCACTGGCACAAATTAAAAATGGAACGTCGTCCGTCACCTCGAAACTTTTTCTTTTTTCCATTAAAAATCGCTTCAATAAAATGTGAGCGTTCGAACCGCCAAAACCCCAATTATTGATACCTTCAAATGGTACGTCCACATTAAAATCGATCTTTCCACTAAAATCCATAATTACTCACCAACCACTCCTGTTCCGTTTTCGGGCCAAGGCATAACATTCAAAACCACTTGCATCCTTCCTTTTAGCAGGGCTTCCAAACTTCTGGGTTTTGCAAAATTACTATTGGGCAATAAAAAATTATTTTCCATGGAAAGTGCGATCTAAAAAATCATTAACAATTTTAGCTATTACATTTTCCGTAACGAACAGAATTTTGCCTTTATAATTCCACATAGGCCCGAAGCTCCTTCCGAATGGCCCATATTCGATTTAACGCTTCCGACCAGCAAAGGTCTGTCGCGATTCTGACAAATTACCGAATCGATCGCGTTCACTTCTTGCGGATCTCCCACAGCGGTCCCTAAAAAGATTAATCAAACAGAATTTTCGGGATCGATAGGGTATTGCAGCAAATACCAGTGACGTGCGCTTCGACATAGTCATAATCGTTCGGATGGACGTTTGCCTCTTTGTAAACCTCTTCGATTAATTGGGCTTGAGATCGTCTCGAAGGAAATGAAATGCCTTTTTCTTTGTACCCATCCGAACTGATGCCTCCGTGCAAGAACTGTTTCAAAATATTTTATTTCTTAATTCATTGGAAGTCAAAAATCTTTTGATAGAGAATTTAAATGCAGAAAGCAAAAATCTTGAACGATTTGTTTGAGTTTCTTCAAATATGGTGATTTATAACAAAGAGCAATTAACATTTTGGTAACGTCTGAAAAAGTTGAAAATTTTAATATAAAATAAGTGTGATTACCTCGGCGTAAATTCGTCGCGCATTTTTGGCCTTTTGCAAAAAGATAATTGCGATGGTTTCCGACCGCACGTATCCCTCAGCGTCCTGATCGAAAGATCTACAGGTCCCTTTTGCACTCAACACTCCCGTTCTGGAAAAAGAGAATCACTTCCTGGTCGAAAGAAAAATGCGCTTAAATACCGAGCAAATTGTAGAGAAATTAAGGGTTCGAAACATAGAGTCGAGCCACCAACGATGGCATTTTCGCACACTCCATCCTCGATGGCCCTGCAGGCGTTCAAAAACGCCGTATTCGAAGAGGCACAAGCCGTATCTACGAGGAACGATGGCCCTTCGAGCCCCAAATGGTAACTTATCTGCTGGGCCAACATCGAACCCGTACACCTAAATTAGTTAAATTATTTCTGTTTCGGGGGAGGGGGGCATTAAACAAATTATTTACGTGAAATTCTTATTTAAAGTTTCGGTTCTATCGAAAAACCAAAATCTTTCGCCTTCGGGAAAATGACTTCCGATGTAGACCCCCGTCTTGGTTCCTCTCAACTCGTTGGGACTTAATCCGGCATCCATGACCGCCTCGTAAGTTACTTCCAATAAATGGCGGCAATGAAGGTGAAATTCCGTCGCTTGCCGAGCCCCAAGCCCTATCAAACGTTTTATGAGACGTCGGTTTTCGATTAAATTTTTTGGGCTCACCGAAAAATCCGGCGTCGAATTTTTGGACGTTTTTAATGGTCCCGAGGCCTCGGGGCAACTCCGGAATCGGCTCCCAACGTTCTTCGTCCGAGTGGGTCATATCTTTCTTGTTTATTATGTTTTCCAAAAATTCCTGAACGTTTTCCGAATCGGGAAATCTTCCCGAAATACCTGTTAAAAGTTTGTCAGGTGTCATGTGTACAATAGAGAACATTAGAAATACGTCCAAAAAAAATATTTGGCGTGTTTATTGGTGATAAACGTCATGCATAATAGTATGGTATTGAGACAGATGGTAAAACAGCATCCCAAAATTTTCTATGCACTGTCACAAGAAGTACCATATGTATGGAGTTATTTGACATAATGTATAGTACAAAAAAATGTTGCATTTTATACATGGGTCTATGTCAGGTTTGACTAGATAGTATAGGCTTGGATCCCATACCATTTTGTCGAAATGGCACCTTGCCACAATAGATTTTTGAGCGATGCGTGATACATTATCAGTTTAGCATCAAAATATCATAGATATAGCTGCCATATCTCGTCCATAAGCAGACATATACATATATTTGCCAATATACATTTTTATAAGTTGTCATTAAGTGAATTGTTATTATTAAAAAATTATTTTTAGTTCAATATAATAATTATTAATTGTGATTGGTCGTTCAAGTGTCACTGAAGTACTTTTATTAAATTGCATAGTATTAAAAATTTTTTAATATAATTTTATTTTACTCTAATTTTTAACATATGATTAATTGTATTAATGTTTTGCCTTCATATATTTTTCTATTCATAGATATTGAGTCCAATCTTATAAGATTTATGAACAATATATATTCAAATAGTATGATTCAAACATAACCTATTTTTTCAATTAATTAATTTTTTATGGTACTTCGATATTATCCTAAGTAATTCTACAATATTGAATATGGTTATTTGCCAAAAGCATTATGGGTACCCCCAACTCGTATGTGCTTGACGCCCATATTGACATCGACCTATCCGCCATAACTATGGTCAATGTTACCATTCCCGTAATAGGCAAATCGTACAATTTTAAAGCGAATAAAAATCTTCGTTACCTAATACAGTATGGCCATATTAACCATATATCATAATGGGATTGGCAAAAAAATTCTTGCCGTACGGATTTCTTTTGAGTGCTTTTCCGAAATCTGCTCAAAAAAATTTTTGTGTAAATGCCAGCACCAGATTTTTGTGTAAATTAATCAATAACAATATCAAAAATATTAAAAAAGCGGCAAGAAGAGTTCCTTTTTTGGTTTTACCTGAAATCACAATGGCATCTTCTTTCAAACCATTTCCAACCACCTTTCTTCTTATTTCTTCTTCACAAATTTTTTCGGTCATCGTTGCTATAGCGACTGATAGTTACTATTTCGAAACTAAACTGTCGGTCTTAAAACGACAAAAAATTAAATATGTCGGCTGTATATGAAATTGAATGCATATTCATCGTTAAAACTTATTTACATTAAAAATTACCATTTTTGTCCGATGTTATTTCTTGCGTATTATGTCAACTTTGATCTAAAAACAGTTTTGTGGGGGGGTCTGCTTATTTGCAGAAAGAAATAAATTTTGTACGACGAAACGAAACTATACAATGTATATTTTTCATCAAAAATGCTCTTAATTTTTTTTCCTCAATAATGGTCAAGTAGGTGCTGAATATTTATAGAAAAACAATATGGATTCAACATTTGCAGACAATGTTTTATTTTGTAATTTATTTGAGAAGGACAGCATAAAATGGTTAATTAAATTTCAATGCGTAACAATTGTTCGCTACGAAACAAGGTAGACATGTTTTGGCGTAACTATGGTAACAAATGCGTCCAACCAATTAGAGATTGTACTATAGGCGCTAAATTTAAATTATTGTATTGCGTTCAAATTAAAATACAATAAATTAAAAATTATAATGATAATTAATAATTATTATAATAATAAATAAATTATAAACTTAATCTTCAAAATTAAAAATTGCATTTGTGGCGGTGCAAAAATTAAAATTGTGAGGAGCGCCCTTAAATTAACGTTCAAAAATTTTTTTTCGAACGCCGTTCGCGTTAGATTTAGTATTTGCGTCGTAGGAATCGTTAAAAAAAATTATTAAGGCTGCGTCGGCTCGGGACTCAATGGGATCGAATTTTATGTCTTTTGCAGAAAGACTTTCGAATGGTAAAAACGAGGGTCATAGGTTATTTTTGAGGAAACAAAAGGTCACTTTTAAGGCAGCTGTGGGCGTCGGCGGCTCTTTTTGACTCGTGTGAACACCTGTGTTTCGCAAAAAAAATTGTACACTTCAATTTCCTTTTTGCTGTACGTTTTTAATTGAGCTTGTAGACCAGAAATCAGGTGTATGTTTCTTCTTTATTTTACATAAAGGTAGTCTTTGTTGTTAACAAAGCATTGTTTTTAAAATTATACTTTTTTAGGCGCGTTGAGAGTAAAATTGTAGCAGGCAACGGAAATTGCGCGTACTCTGTTAACAAAAATTGGCAGTGTGAAGTTAGCCATCTAAGACAGTAAATTAATTATTGTGAATCGCGCTTAAAACGGAGTGTGCACATTCGAGCTCAAAGTGGCACATTCCGATCTCGGGAAAATGAAGCGCGCCGCTCCGCGTCGCGCTTCATTTGCCTCCCTCGCTCGGAAATGTGCCACTTTTCGCTCGAATGCGCACATCCTGGTATTTATTGAATTTATTTAAATTAATTTTTGCATGTGGTTATATTAAATTTACTTACGCCAAAGAAGTATAACTTTTAAGTCGCGTAGGTACATAAGTACACGGACGTTTTTTTAGAATAATCACAATTTTAAAAAGGAATAAAATTCAAATCGAGAATAATAATAATAATTCTGACCAAGTAACGACGAATTATTTTATAAAATCTATTGCTTTTATAAAAGTGTGTAAAAGGCTTGGAATTATTTTTGACGAAATAAGCGGATCTCCGATTAATAAATTATTAAAATTATTTAACCATAATTCTGCGACATTAGAAGACATAGTTTTGAAGAGCTGTAAGGTAAGTTTTTTAATTTCGCAATAAGACATACCGGGTGTTTCATTTAAAGTGCCACGAACTTATAACTCCTAAACTAATCAGAATTTCAAAAAAAGTACAACTATAAAAGTGTCTTTAATTTATTTGATCTATAAAACGGCATAAGTTAAAATTTTGTTATATTTCCGGTTTAACTGGAAACGGTATCAACTTCCTTATGTTAAATAGAAAGGTATTTATTTTTTTATAATTGGATAGAGCTCGTCGAGAGCTTTCCAAATGTGTATAACAAGTTACCATTTGTATAATAAATAATATCAAAAAATAATTTTTTTTTTAAATTGTAGGGTTTCAGTAAAGTATCACAAGCTTATAAATTCTAGGCTAATAAGAATTTCAAAAAATCTGTTAGTAGAAAAGTTTCTTTAATTTATACGTTCTATGTGTTGAAAAAAATGGAAATTTTGTTTCACTACCGAGTTAATCGAAAAAAGTGTTAAATTTCTTAATTTAAATAGTAAAGTATTAATTTTTTTCTAAAAAATGTATGACAAGTTATAATTGAGTTGATAAATTCTCTATAATTTTATATTATTGCCACAAATTTCAAAAAAGTTATATGGTTAAATGTTTTTTTAAATTTATTTATTCTATCGCTGGATAAAATATCAATTTTGTTCTAGTTTTGTTTAACTGGATATTTTGGAAATTTTCTCATCGTAAACAAAAAAAAAACAATTTTATAACAATTAAATAGTGTTCTTAAAACCTTGCCACAACTTATGGTCCATAAATAAGAAAACAATCTCTGATATAATTTTACGTTTATGCTATACGTTTTCGTTTATACTAATTTCTTTTTCTTTTAATATTTTTTGAGAAAATGATCACTTGTTATACACATTTGGAAAACTCTCGGCGAGCTTTATCCAATTATAAAAAAAATAAATACCCTTCTATTTAAGAGAAGGAAGTTGACACCATTTCCGCTTAAACTGGAAGTAATACAAAATTTATATTTATGCCATTGCATAGATCAAATAAATTAAAGACACTCTTATACTTGTACTTTTTATGAAATTTTGATTAGTTTAGGAGTTATAAACTCGTGGCACTTTAAATAAAACACCCGGTATACGTCAAACTAATGTTCACATTGCTTTCTGTATTTTATATCAATTTTGAATTGTCGAAAAATTAAAAGTCCAACAAATTTTCGGAAGACAACGGTAAGAATTATTTATTGAACAAAGTTTACAGAGACTATTAAATCGATCATTTCAGTTTGTGATTCTAATGATTTTGAAAAACAGACACCACAATTCGATACAACTTCGGCCAAAATAAATTGCATAAAATTAATAATGGGAGGCAACTCTTTCCCAATTTCGGATTCAAACGAAATCTATTTGCCATCCATAGCAATGAGTAGGAGCAAGCGAAAAGATACGACGAACTCATGAGTACGAGTGAGAGGGACTGATAAAAATTCTTTACTAATATTTTGTCACCAAAGTTATTGTGAATCGTGCTTAAAACGGAGTGTGCACATTCGAGCTCAAAGTGGCACATTCCGATCTCGGGAAAATGAAGCGCGCCGCTCCGCGTCGCGCTTCATTTGCCTCCCTCGCTCGGAAATGTGCCACTTTTCGCTCGAATGCGCACATCCTCGTACTTTGTAAATGAAACTTTCTTTCCAATCAACAAATTTAATTGAGTTCGTTAAATATCGATTATTTGTTCGAAAAATGTATTTTTACCATAGCAATGAGTGGGAGCAAGCGAAAAGATACGACGAACTCATGAGTACGAGTGAGAGGGAATGATAAAAATTATTTACTAATATTTTGTCACCAAAATTATTGTGAATCGTGCTTAAAACGGAGTGTGCACATTCGAGCTCAAAGTGGCACATTCCGATCTCGGGAAAATGAAGCGCGCCGCTCCGCGTCGCGCTTCATTTGCCTCCCTCGCTCGGAAATGTGCCACTTTTCGCTCGAATGCGCACATCCTCGTACTTTGTAAATGAAACTTACTTTCCAATCAACAAATTTAATTGAGTTCGTTAAATATCGATTATTTGTTCGAAAAACGTATTTTTACCATAGCAATGAGTGGGAGCAAGCGAAAAGATACGACGAACTAATGAGTACGAGTGAGAGGGAATGATAAAAATTATTTACTAATATTTTGTCACCAAAATTATTGTGAATCGTGCTTAAAACGGAGTGTGCACATTCGAGCTCAAAGTGGCACATTCCGATCTCGGGAAAATGAAGCGCGCCGCTCCGCGTCGCGCTTCATTTGCCTCCCTCGCTCGGAAATGTGCCACTTTTCGCTCGAATGCGCACATCTTCGTATTTATCCACATTAATTTCTCTTTAAATTACATAAATCAATTATTTTTGCCATAGCAATAAGTGGGAGTAAGCGAAAAGATACGACAAACGCATAAGTACGAGTGAGAGGGAATAATAAAAATTATTTACTAATATTTCGTCACAAAAATTATTGCAAATCGTGCTTAAAACCGAATAGGCACATTATTAATTCAATTTTACCATAAAATATCAAAGATTTTGGGTAAAATGTTTATTTTTTCTAGTATATTATATAATTCTTTTTTTCTTTCTTGTTCTGCTTGTTCCGTTGGGACGTAAAGCTGTACTAAGAACGGTGTTCCCATGTCCTTGTTTTTTCTCCCCGCGTACCAAATTTTGTCCTTTATCAATTTTTCCTTCTCCAGTCTATCTTATTTTTTGCAAATCAGTTATGCCTACCTGGAATCTTTTGACTTCTTTAGCAAATTTTGGCATTTTTCCAGGCATTAAAAGTGAATTCACAATCCACGTACTGATTCTAACCATTTTTTTCTTTATCTCCTGTCACTTCTGTGTCTGTTTTTCTTTTCCATTAATATTTGGTTTGTGTGTTCGTTTTTACTTTGGTTATATCTGTGTACGTGTTTTTTGGCTCTATTTTTCCTTCCAATATGCCATATCTATCTCTTTCCATTAATCCATATTTTCTTGAACCCAATTTTCACTTTGTTGTCTTTCTTTTTCTCAGTAATTGCTCTTTCTCTCATTATACTACGTATTATTTGCACTGTTTTCGTTAAATCTCCGTCTATATAAATTCTAGTGCTTGTTAACTTACTCTACTCCTTCATGAACAGTAGTTTATCTTGCCATTTCTTCATTTTTACTATTATCAATTTTTATTTTTTCAACACTTGCCAGCCCTCGCCAATCACACTCTACTACACAATTTTTAATTGTAGAAGATTCGAGATTTTCAAAATGTTGATTATTAAAAATAATTTATAAATAAAAAAGAGATGCACGAGGGGCCGTGAGAAACCTCAAATTTGAGGTTAATACAATAGTCATTAATTTTTTTTCATAAATTCATATCAGTGCACAGCCATTTATTTTATTTTTTAAACACTTTTAAGTTAAATAAAATTATTTTGAACAAACCTACTTTGTTAATTTTTAAATAAAATGTGACCAATGGTAACTCATTTGGTTTGTGCGATATCAAATCCAGTTTTTGCGAACTCAAACGATAAACAATGCCTTTATATCATTCTTTCGTTCTTTGTGAAAGTTAATGTCGAAACGAACGGTCGCTATTTGAAGAGGCTTTTATTTGTATAATTTGAAATGGTAATTTATTATATGGTCATTAGTGAAATTTGAATAAATTAAGCATATTGACTAATTTTTTTTTTGTTTGTTGCAGCACTACAGGGAGACGGCTATTTTAAGATAACTTCTTAGACGTCCTTCTGAAAAGACGCAATTCCTCAAAGTCTTAGCACATATCACATATGCGCTGTTATCGAGGTAATGTTTTTTACTTATATTTTATGTTTAGTTACCTATGCTGATTTTGTTGAAAATTTTGGAGCTGGAGGGTTATCAACAAATTTCTTAAAAAATAATAACTCTTTACTTTAAAATTTTTTTTTAATTTTAATTACAGTCGAACCTCGATAAGTCGAAATTGAAGGGAAACTCAAAATAATTCGAGTTATCAAAAATTCGACTTATCGAGCTTCGAGTTATGGAGGTTCGACTGTATTTTGTTAAATTTTATATAGGTCTTTATCAGTTATATCTGTTAATTGAGTGCCGCGTTTAGATTTTCAGGGGTTGTTTATTTAGATGGAACATTTTAAAAAAAATAATTGTTATAATAGATTTTTTAAATTTTCATACAAAGACATTTGATTAAATTTTTTTAATTAGGTTTTTCTAGACGAAAACCATTATTTTTTTAACGACGAATGCTTACTGCAAAGACCTTAAATTATCGCAAAGCATTTATTGATTTTTAAATAATACGTGACTAATCGTTGTGCATGCACTTGGTGCGATATCAAAGGTGGCTTTTGCGAATTCGGCGATAAGTAAATAAATATTTTTCTTCAGTTGAAAAGTATTTTCGGAAAGAGCAGATGTATTTTCCACGGCCGTGTTTTAAAACTTGTTAAAATAATTTGGTAAGCCAATTAATATTACTTAATTAAAGCAATTTCAATGAAGTAAGCATTTTAACTGTTTTTTAACAGTGTATATTTCATAACTTACACAATAGAAAAATTATTTACTTTGGCGTCAATTTGTAAAACTATTTTTAATGATCGGGTATCTCATTTAAGTGTATTTTATTTATTTTATATTTTATTTTAATTGTTTTTTCTAGGGTCTTAGTACTTTTTTTTCAAAGGCATTGGGTTTCTATCTTTTTATTAGGGTTTGAAGATGGAAAATTAATTTTTCAACCCGAAGAACTAATGTGTAATAAACGGCCAATAAGTAATTTTAAATAATTTTATTTTTTAATTAATTTTATTGGTTTGCCTGATGTGGCATCTTATCAGCCTTATACGATGCAAAGTCTTTGTTATTAAAAACCAACATTTTTAAGTGAAAGTGTTCTAATAAAAATTAGACGAATTCTGATTAGAATACTGAGTTTCGGTTGCAATTAATAACTATTAATTAACTAATACTTATTAATTAAAATCACAACGACCCAGCATCGAACTTAATTAATCGTTTTGGATTTTTTTCAGCATGGCACTTCGATTTATCACTTCCGCGGTTTCCGTTTGAATTCGTAGTTCTATAACCGAGTGCTTGCCCCCCCAGTAATAGTAGTGGACCCTTTTAATTCACAAAATCGCGCGTTTCCGTTTTAAAAAAAAGTTTTCTTCGGATTGGGGACCGACGGTTTCAGAAGGGGAGAATTGCGGACGACCGCACCAGAGTCAGTTCCCGTACCCTCTGGTGCCAAGACATCTTTAACTGGGACATCAGGTAGGTCCTTCCAGCGTTAGGAGTACCTTTTTTAGTTTTCTCATTGCAGGAGTGAAATTGGATGGTGGAGTCTCTATTTTTGTTATTTTTTCTTACAGCAATGAAATAATTAAATTATCGTTGGGGAGGGGGGATTTATTGCAATTTTTTTACTTGTTGAATGACCTTTTAGAATGTTTTTATTCGAATTTATTTTAAACCTTCATGACTATGTTCAAGTTTTTTATTGATTTTAATTAATTTTTTTTTCGTAAACAGTCTGAAGGTTTTTTTTTGAATTTTCTTTGCCTTTTTATTTTAGGATTAAGACTCCACCTCAACAGTTGAATTGTTCAATTTTATTGCCAGATAATTTATTTATTAGATTTACATTAGTAAAATCGAATTGTTGTTTATAACTTTTTACTAATACATTAATTAATAACTATTTTTAATTTTAATAATTTTTATAATAATATCCATAATATTTTAAAGTTTTTAAAGCGTATTTAAAATTAAATTATTGAACTTAATGTTTTATTGATAATTTAAAAGAATAGAACGTCGATTAATTTTAATGTTGAGTACAATTTTGTTAAAATGATTATTTAGATAAATATTGGTAATGTTTAAAAAAAATCAACAAAGTTAATTGAGCAAAATATTCACAGCAAAACAGTTTGATAATCTATTTTCGAAATAATATAACAAAAAAAAATTGCAAACACACGGCATAATTAATTATTTATTCACTTTAATTATTCATTTATTACATTCTTTAATATTAAAGTCCTTCAAAAATGTTTTCATTTAATATCGAAATAATGGAATAATGGACACACGTTTTGATTGCTAAATTTAAATAATTTAAAAATTTCCTAGCCGTAAATCATTTTGAATTTCATGTGTTAACAAAAACAAATTGTTAAATTATTGTCGTCGATTCTTAATTTCTTTTTTTTTTTAAATCACGAAATCAAAAAATTTACTAGGGTAGAACGTCTAGTGAATAATCAATTTGTTGCATCGAGAACTCTTTTGATATAAAAAAAATAGTAAACAAATTAATTTTGTTGTTCATATTTATTGTAACGCCGGAACCCAACGAGGGAAAATATATCTGTTTTATTGTCTCAACTTTTGCACGATTCGCTAAATGATCAATCTTCTGCAATTTTCTTTTCAATACACTTGAGTTGAATTAATTAATTTTTTTTTTATAAATTCAGATTGGTCCAGATGCGGTTGTGCAAAAAAAAACTTCAGTTTAACCTCTTTTTATTTAGGTTTCCATTGGAGTTTTCAGGGATGCAGTACTTCTACCCGATTTTATTACTTGTTTGTTACTAATCTGAAATAATTTGTTTAGGATTTTTTTAATTTTCACAATGCCATTGAAATATAGTTTATTATTTAGTTCAGAGAATGAAAACTATACTTTTTCATTCCCAAAAGTAAATAATTTAACTACGGGGATTTAAAATAATTTTACTTTCATTATACAACAATTTATTAGTCACTCTTTAACTTCTCTACCTGGCTTCGGATATCTCGGGCCTTTTTATGGGGTCAACTGATATCAATATTTCAATGCCTTTGTGATTAGCCAACAATTATTTTTAATCAAAATTATTCCAAGAGTTTTAATCGAAATTTAAACAATTTCGGTTGGAACTCTAGTTGCAACTTTAATTAATCAATATTAATTAATTAGCATTTATTAATTATAGTTGCAACCACCCAAAGACAAGAAAAACTAATTCTTTTGGACTTTTTCAGCTTGGTACGAAGACAACTAGAACTTCCCCGGTTTTCGTTTGCAATCGTAGTCTTATAAACGAGTGTTTGTCCTCCCAGTACAAGTAGTGGTCCCTTTAATTAAAAAAATCGCGCGTTTCGGTCTAAAAAAGTTTTCGTGTGTTCTGGAGTAGCTGATCGTTGGTCGAAGGGGAGGATCGTGGAGGATGGCACCTCGGACGACCGAACGCCGAGGTGCACAAGACATCTTTAAAGGGACATCAGGTAAGTTCGTCCAGCGTTAGGGACCTTGGAAAACGAGGAAGACGCTCTTCGGTAAGTAATTTTAATTTTTCCCATTGCAGGAGGTGAACTGGATGGTGGAGACTTGTTATTTTTTTTTGTATCTTTCGCTTAGGAAATAAAACGGTGCGTCTGGGTTATCGTTGGGGTGGGTCGCCAAAATGCGGATATTGCGGTCCAAATGCCCTTCAGGCATTAAGAAAATGTTTTTCGACAGATCAGTATTCTAAACCTTATGATTGTTATGAAAGCTTTTCTAAAATGTCTCAGTAATTTATTTCATACTCGGTCATAAGGTATTTTTGATTTTTTTGCGTCTTTTAGAACAGGGTCAAGTCTCCACCTAAAGAATTTGTTCATAATTTTAGCAGCCATTTAGTTTGTTTGTATAATTATTAATTGCTTTTTCAAATTTGATAATTATTGATTACTTTGCAACACTTGTGTTTGTCTTTGTTGTTCTTAAACAAAAAAAATATTCAATTTTTCACAATATATTACAAGAGAACAAGTGTTCAAAGAAAATAAGTATTTCTAAACCTAATTAATTTGGTATTTTATTAACCATCTGTTTGGTTAATAAAAAAAATGGCTTTTGTATAAAATTAAGCAAAGAACGAAATAAAAATTCGGAAAGTACGTCTTTCAGAGTTGGATGTTCGGTCTTTGCTTAAAAACCAGTTCACCCCCTGCAATTTTTTTCAAATTGTTTTATATTTGTGTATGGGGGTTTTGAGTAAGCGAAGATTTTTTTTCTAAAGCATTGCCTTCGAACTAATTTCTCACTGCTGAAAACTTCCGCGTTGATCCAATAAGCTGCAAAAGGACGAAGTCCTTTTGCAATCGGAATTTATTCGAACTTTTGGGTTTTTGGTGCTTGTTGTTATCTTTCTTAAGGACCCCTGCGCCCCCTCGCCTAGTTATAGGGATTTATTGTATTTTACACCAAAACCCAAATGGGAGAATAATTCCGATTATTGTTTCAACATTTGTACAATTTGCTGAAAGGTCAATTTTTGCATTTTTAAAAAATTCTCTAATTTCGAATATTTTACGCTCTTCTAATAAATGAATTGGCCTGAATGCAATTGCACAAAAAAAATGTTTATATATTTGTGTATTTCATGTAAAACTTGTACCGCTTCCATGCCCACGCTGGCTGGGCATGGGGCACCCTTAGAATCCGCGATTTTTAAATGCCACCACTTTTAAAAAAGATTTTGCGAAAACAAAGAGTGCTTGCTCCCTAAGTTTTTTTATTAATTTAAATGGAATCTTTTTAAAGGTGGCGGAAGAGGGGGCATAGATTTTTCACAAATTTTCAGGCGCGAAAACTCTTGGGTCAGAGCGCAGGCGTGAGACTTTTGTCTTCTTGTGGTTAGGGCCCTGGGTTTTGACTGTCCTTTCGGAAGTCATCGAGTTCTTTTCCGCTTCGCTTCTTAAAAATACAGTAAAACCTCAATTATCCGGACCTCAGTTATACGGATTCGCGATTATCCGGATTTTCAACCGAGTGCGAAAATTTAACCTCGGTATTTCTTACTAAATTTCTTTTGTTATTTTGTATGTCGCACTAAACAGTGTTTTTTTTTTGGCTTTGTTAATTTTAAGATAATGTGCGACTGTTTTATTTTATGATTGACATTTGTTGCGTTTTTTGTAAACATATACCTAACAATTTGACCAAGTTTTTTCTTGTTAAAACGGGACGCTTCGTAATCGTGCTTAAAACCGAGTGTGCACATTCGAGCTCAAAGTGGCACATTCCGATCTCGGAATGAAGCGCGCCGCCCGCGTCGCGCTTCATTTGCCTCCCTCGCTCGGAAATGTGCCACTTTTCGCTCGAATGCGCACATCCTCGTATTTATCGGATTTGCCTATATTATTATTTTATTCTTCAAATCAAAAAATTAAAAGTCGAATAAATTAGATATATTTCTTGTTTGAAAAAAGTTAGATATTTTATTTCTTTTGATAAGTCATAATGGTGCTCTTCCGCACGCCTAATTGTAGCGAGTTCGATAAAAATATTTTTAGGTGTACTTTCGCATGTTTACTAATTCGCGTTTTTGATTAATTAAAATTGTACATGATTCAAATTTTCTGAAGTGGGCCACTAAAAATCAACTAGTTGATTTTTATATCATCTTTTATAGATTGTTGAAGGTTTATATGTCAAAATTAATGTCTCCAAATATTTTTGAGTAATTGTCATTTTTGTAAAAATTATAAACAAATTAGTTTTAAGGCACATTTTGTATACACTTGTAATTAGATTTCATTTATGGATTAATTCAATTTTTAAATTAAAAAAAAAATTATATAGGTACTATGAGCACAGGATAAAAGTTACCTATTCTTGAGGGTTTAACTCCTCCTTAAGACAAATCAAGTCAGAGTGTTTATCATAATAAGATATGGTGGGTTGGTCTTACAATTATCATACAGTGTTTCTTTATCAGTCACGTTTTATTACCAATTAAAATCTTAAGAAAATAAAATAAAGCCGGATCGTATGTCATAACTGAACTGCTTACATCGCAGATTTGGAGTATTTTAACTTAGTAAAATCTCGACTACATGCTTCATATTAAATAATGATGACGTCATACAATTGTGTATTTTAAAGTTACCACATATTTATCTATGGATGTATACAGCTTTTCAAATAATTCTTTACACCTATTTAGACATATTAAAATTTGATTTTGATAAAATCTAAATTAATTAAATATCCAAACATTAATTATAAATGTTGAAACTAGGTGGTAAAAATGTATGACTTATTGATATCTTCTAAAAACAATAAGAATAATACTACATAGTATGTATTCATTATATTCAAAAGGACAAACTCATGTAAGGTGAATCACACATTTTGTTAGGAGTAAGGGTCGACACATCTGTATACGGAGCATTAAAATCTGTGGTTCGAATTTTGCTGATAGGTTGTTTTTTCGGTACATGTTAAATAAAAAACAATTGTTTTTTTTTAATTACGTAGCATTTGTTCTTTGTGTCCCAAATATCATTTAAAAGTAAATATGGTATTTGCCAAAAATTATATTTAATATGACACAAATCATAACATTTTTTTAACTATAATTTAAAATATGAATAAGTTTATTTTTCAATGTTGCATAATTTAAGATGATATTTATCAAAAACAGAGAAAACAATATATTTCGTACTAATCTAGATAACTGCAGACACATCATGTTCAACTCGAATTATTTAGAACAGCGTACAAAAAAGAGGCTGTCATTGGGATTCGAACCCCAAAATACGTGCTCTTTAGACCACTGCTTTAATCTTTAGAGCAAGGGGGTCTTATCATGATGACGGAATTTTATTTTTTATTTTATTTAGCGGACACGTCTTAGATAATTTGAAATTACAAGCGTTCATTCTTTATAACATCGTGCAAAAACAATACCTTATCGAGAAACTAAAATTGTAAATACTATAAAGAGCGCAAATACTACATAAGCAGTTTCTAGTCATTGTAGAATGAAAGAGCAATCTGATTTAATTCTATATTTTCACAAACTCCTAATACTGTAAACATACGGGCTGGTTGTATTTTGTTTTCATAATATCTTAAGTGGTTGATAAATAAACATTTCTACAATTACTTCGGAAAAATAAACTTTAATAATAAAACACTGTTAATAATTTTAAGGCCAACCTACCATATTTTAATGTGATAAACTCTTCACTTGATTTGTCTTAAGGAGGAGTTAAATCCTCAAGAATAGGTAACTTTTATCCTGCGTTCATAGTACGATAAAATTCTCCCATCTAGTCTAGATTAAAAGTACTAAATCAGAAATGTGGTTCCTGGTAAAAAATACTCTACTGTAATTTTTAATTAAAAGAAAAGCAAGAAGTGGTACATTTCGTTCAGTTTTATTTAATTAATATTATTTGTAAGAGAGAAGAATAAGATAGGCAAATTCAATTATTAAGAAGTATGTGGACTTTCAAGCGAAAACTTTTTCCGAATGGATAATCTGGATTTGAAGGTTTTGTTATTAATATAGTCGAATCCAATAAACACGAAGATGTGCGCATTCGAGCGAAAAGTGGCACATTTCCGAGCGAGGGAGGCAAATGAAGCGCGGCGCGAGCGGCGCGCTTCATTCCGAGATCGGAATGTGCCACTGAGCTCGAATGTCACACTCGGTTTTAAGCCTGATTCACAACACAAATTTAGGTCAATAAATTAGACCAAAAATTGTAATCGTTGCCTCTCTTTCGAATTGACCAGCTTGTCGTATCTTTTTGCTCCCTTCCACTTATTGCTATGGTGAATATGTTTTTCCAACATAAAATCGATATTTACTACTCTAAATTTTAATTTATGATTTGAAAGAGCGAAGGATAAAGTAAAAAAATCTAATAAATACGAAGATGTGCGCATTCGAGCGAAAAGTGGCACATTTCCGAGCGAGGGAGGCAAATGAAGCGCGACGCGGAGCGGCGCGCTTCATTTTCCCGAGATCGGAATGTGCCACTTTGAGCTCAAATGCGCACACTCGATTTTAAGCAAGATTCACAATTTTTAACTTATTTTCTTAGACAGCTGACTTCAACTGTCGTATTTTCGTTAGCTGTGCTAAAATTCGCTAAAATTCGTTTTTTTCTATGCATTAAATTAACCGAATTTTCGATTATCCGAATGAGCTGCAACAATAATTAGTCCGGATAACTGAGTTTCCACTGTAATATTTCAGTTTTTGACTTACTCAAAAGGGTGGTTATTAAGCTCAAACAAATGAGCCTTTAGAACATTTATTCAACATTAAATATTGAATAACAATTAAAATAAAATAAAGGGGAATAAAAATGCGGATTAATTATTAACAATCAAATGTTGGGAGAGTTGCGGTTTTTTGAAATAATAGCTTAGCGGTCTTTTGGGCTCGTGGTTCCTTATTCTTTTGCAAATTTTCGTGTTCGGGTTAGTGTTTGTGAATTTTCGTTTCCGAAATGCCCTTTTCAGCTCCCTTGACTAAATGATGTGTTTCCTTTTCAGCTTTTTTTATTACTTTTTTTGAAATACTTAATCAGCTAACTTTTGCTTTACAGGGCGTTTATTTTTTTTTCAGGGCGCTTATTATTTTTTCAGGGCGCTTACTAAAAGGTCGCATATCTAAGCTCGTAAATGTTGAGCTTCTAGCCCCCCTCCCCCCCAACCTTCAAAAAACCGATGCGTTTCTCTCGATAAAATTAAAGATTTGTGCGTCTGGACTCTCCCACATTTGAAGCGCCTTTCGACTCGAAAAGTCTGGAGCTTTTGCCGGCAAAAGCTTCGCTTTTCGAGTTTTAATTCGGTCATAAAAGGGGTGGGTTTTCGTCCGCCGATATTCAATTTGCTCGTCTGAAAAGATAAAGCGAATCGGTCGCGGAAAAAGAAACGCGTTTCTTTTGAAACACTTTGTTTTTTAAAAAATTATAAATTTTCAGCTTAAGGAGAGGTTAGGGCAGGTGTAGGGGAGGAGGAGCCTGCAAATTTAAAAATATGTTTTAGGTGGTCACACATCCAAAGTGGAATAAATTAAACCGGAAGTGAACAAATCGAAATTATTAAATTGCTGACACTAATAATATTTTTTTTCAAATAAAATGCTACTTAAAGTTCTTCATAAAATTAAGATAGCTATTGGGGCGAAGAACCGTTTACACATCTCTTTAAAAAAAGAAGCTACAAACTAAAAACTCCTTAAATATATCCATATTAATTCAACATTACAATGCGCAAGCGAACCTTTTATTACTTTCTGTATCACAATTTTTGAAAATCTTAATAATCAAAATAAAAATTTTTTTGGGTTTTGGCGAGGAAAGGACAAGTGTAGAGGCGGAGGAGCTTGCGCAAAATTTGATAATTTAAAGAAATTAAAAATAAATTACACTAGAACTCAAAATATCGAAAATTTTGATTTTGCTTTACCTAAAAAAAAATTAAGATTTCAACTCTCTTCTAAAAGGCTTAAGCTTAAATTTCTAATCTGGTGAGGTTTATATCTTGATTTTTTTTCCTTTAGCATATTTTGTAATAAGCTATTTTCGTACTACAGGTTTTTGAATCAAAATCTATAAAACAGTCGCCGAACTAAAAAGAGAGAAATTAAGTCATTTCGTGCTGTAAAATTTAAAAACCGCCTACCTGGATCTGCTTCAAAATTAATGACACGAAAGATGAATGAAAGCGTTGAAAAAAGAAGAAATCAAATCAGAAATGTAATTTACCCGCCTCTTTGAATACCGACACCTTTGGGAGCTGACTCGAATAACTCAAAGTCATTATTTTAGAACAAAAAGTTTACCTAAAAATGCGATCAATTTGTGATCGAATGCATTGATTGCATTTTCTACCAAAACATCTTCTTGGACGGTTTAATCTTTTTCTTCGAAATGTCATTTAATTGAACAATTAATTTGTCGACGCTATTATATCAGCTATATACACATATACCTCTATAATCATTTAGACCAGCATGAATTATTAAACAAGCTTCACTTCCTCCGTAAGATTCAAAAATTTTTAATTTGTAAAATTTTTGAAGCCATCGAAAAATAATAATACTACATAACTGTATGTATTTTTAAAATCTGATCTTTTCAAAAATTAGGCAGTTTTTAATTTTAATCCTATATCAGAAAAATTTGCAAATTCAAAATTATCGGTCATTAAAAATTAACAAAAGGCAAAGTTATGAATTTGTCTAAAATAAAATCAATTGCATACCACAAAATAAAATATCGGTCTCTATCAAATCAAACGAAAGGATTTTTTAAGGTACCCTAGTTGTAGTTTTTTCAGAATTCGTTATTAAGAGCGATGCTACTTTTTCTAATTGTTTTTTTCGGTTAACCACAAAAAATTTATTATAACCACCGGAAATTAATTTAAAAGTAATTATCTTATGAAAACTGACACCGGTGTTGCTTTACAATAACGTTAAAATTTAAAAAACTACCTGAATTTCATTTAAAACTTAAAAAAACGTTTATTTAAGGGCAGTTGCGTATGAACCTATAAAAAATTCTATTCGAAGAAATTTTAATTGAAAATAATATATCTAATGTAGCTAAAATTTTAAAAAATTATAAACGTACTTATTAGTATTTAATTTATAAAGCCAAATGCAAATTTTATGACTAAGAAACAATGCCCGTTGTATTTATTACTTTTAATTAGGTTTTTTTTTTGCATGTATTGATTTCAATTTTATTATTCAGTACAGTAATTACTATTTTCGTTTATTTCTACCATTGTACTAAAAACAATTTTTATTTGTCGTAATTGTTCGGTAAATGAGGAAGTAAACGTTAGGAAAACGAAAGATTCATTTTAATTGACAATTAATTTGTTTTTAAAATAAAATGCGTGACTTGCAGATATCAAAGCCGAAATTTGTCTTCTTTAAAATTAATGTTAATGCATACGGGTGGCTGTTCTCTACGCTAATTAACTCGTAATTAATTTAGTTTCGCTTGTCTAAAACTTACTTCATAACGATTTCTGCTTGCCTTCGACCATTTCTTAGTTCGTCATTTTTAAAGTTCGGAGGCAATCTCGGCGTTTTGGGTAACGATTAATTTGCGTGCTGCATTTTTCATTTTTAATTGTGTGAATTTTATAACTTTTTTAACTCAAATTGTTCTTTTTTAAACATTATAGGACAAAGGAAAAGTCGTGTTGATATCAAAACGAATTGTTGAATGAAAACTGAAATAAATTAAGTTTTAAGGAAATGCGGAAATAAAATATGTTTAATTTTGTGTATTACAGTAAGCCCCCGATTATTTTATTAAAGCTAAATACCTATATATATAATTTTATAACTAATAAAGATAATTAAATGTTGCTTTGGCCAAATAAAATATATTCAATTTTGCTTATTACATTAAACAATTAATTATTTTATTAGCAGCTAAATAAAAATTAAATAATTTGAAAAAAAGTAATAACAATAATTAAAATTGTATATGTTTAATTCTGAGTATTACAGTATATCGCCGATTATTTTATTAAACATTAAATAAAAATTTATTTTTTAATAATTAATTAAATTACGTCATCACAAAGTGAAATATAATATATACAATTTTGCGTACTACAGTAGACCCCCGATTATCTTATTATACGGTAAAAATTAATTAATTTCTCAAAAGTTAATTTAATTGATTAAATGGCGTGTTCACAAAGTGAAATATTTTCAATGCTGCATATTACAGTAGATCTCCTATTATTTTATTACGTGTTAAATATTTAATTAATTATATAAATAGTGTGTCTACCAAATTGACTATATTTATATTGAATAAAATGCAATTTTACAATATATAATTTGTAGAATAGCCCATTATTTTTTTTGTATTAAAAACCATACTTTATCTATACAAGAAAAAGTAGTTAAACTAATTATTAATACTAAAAAAGAGATACATCAAATCATTCAATAAGTTATTCAAACGAAAAACATCTTAAAGCGTTAAAATTGCAATTTGCGGATTTGAAAACTAATTCCGACGAATTGCAAATTTCTTCATTACTCCGACTTCCACTCTCTCGAAATTCCCAATAGATGGCACGCGTATGAAAACTGGCAAAACGGAAAATCGTTTCGAAAAAGAAAATCAATAGCGTCCGTTACAGAACCCTAACTTAGGCAAACGTGCAGCAGTCGTGTTACGATGGTACAGCCAAATAAGGGGCACTGACCCACTCTTTTATTCTGAACATTTCTACGATGAACTACGTTTCCGTCTCCCTCTAAAATTGCATTGATAAGACGAGAGATTCTCGTGACATGCGCCAATTTTACTGGAATTAAGGAATTACGAAAAGTGCGTGAAATTTGGCGGCGCGTGTTTAGTGTTCTTCGGTTTTCTGTTGAACATACGTGAAGAACCCCCTTTGTTTGTTACGTTTTTTTCTTTGTAGGCAAAGGGTTGTCTAATATACTTAGGGTGAGTGTGTTCGACTTATACGTTCTTGGGGCTGAAACTTCTCTCTCAGAATTCCATTGTTGCATTCATAATTTTTGTATGTTTTTTTTAGATTACTCGAAATCGCAATTTATCTCATAAAACGTCTTCCAATAGACATTTTTAGAATAATAAATAAATAGACGGGCCCTTCTATCGAGCGCTTATTTTTTTAAAGCACCCAAAAAATAAAAATAAACAAGTACGTACAAATCAACCTTCAAATTTGCAATTTTTTTCGAATTAGGTCGATCCTGTTATTTTCTCGAAGTCAGGCGACACAATTTTATCGCTTTTCAATAAGTTTAGATGTAAGCGAAAAACATTTCTCGCATATTATTCGAGAAATTTATGTGGGAAGGGAACGCAATGAATTATCATCAAATTTAATGAATTTTCTTGCAAAGAAAAAGGGTAAGAAAATTGACGAAAATCTCGCGCGTCGTTAATTTCCCGTATTTTCCATCAAAATAAATTTTGAATCCGGAAACCCTATTGGTTAATTTATGATGTAACCTTGGTAACCGCAAAGTAATTAATTAATGGCCGTTATAAATTCGAGGCGGTTTATTTAAATTGTGTTTTTATATTTCACAGAAAAAATACTTTATTTTTTCTTAATGATTTTTTTTTTAATTATTATTTAGAGACAACTAAAAAAAATCTATATTTAAAGCGCATCCCCCGTTGGTGTTTTATTGTAAGCACGCTTTTTTTGCACGTTACTAGTTTTTTGCTTAGTGAAGCACGGACGTGCATAATTGTAGAGCCCTCAAAGGGCTCCTGAATTTTTTGTCACATTTTCCATGTTCACTTCAGAGACGACGAACCCTGCGATCGACAAAAGAGTTGCAAAACTACAAAGGGACTGGAAAAAAAAGGGCGGAAAAACCTCGAGAGACGTTTATCGATTTTTTACGTCTGTCGCGTTTGTTTTAAAAGCATTTTTGAAAAATAATCTGCGGGTACATCTGAAACTCTTCGTCGTCGCGTCGGAAAATGCGAAAAGCAGAAAGGAAACGTAAACCCTTCGAGTCGACGAAAAAACCGACGTCTGGAAAGTTCGCTAAACCGAGGGAATTTCGTTTCGCAAAGGCATTTCGCGAAATTTGATCGTTTTATTGTTTAATTTATTTATTAAAGTATTTTTGAAGGTTGTTGATAAAAGGACGCGAACACTTTCGTTTTCAATGAAAGTGAAATTTCTTGCGGACGTTTAGTTTATCGATTCGAGTGGATGCTTTTTCGTTTCATCAAGTTTATTTTAAGAAATCGAACTTTTTTTCTTATTTATAGCCGAATAATAAATTTAAATAATTGGGTCAAGATCGATTTAATTTGTTTTGGTTTTTTGATAAACGCCACATTTCATTTTGGTTCGAGCATTACTGAAACTGCCTTTCAAAACTTTGTAAGTTGTTTGGGGTGGATGGAAGTTTCGTGTCAACGTTCCGAAAATTGCACGAGAACAGGTAGCGATTAATTTAAGGCGTTGTTAAATGTTAAGTTATTAAGCCTTTAATTAGATTATCAATTTTTTAAATTGAGGGGATCACTTTATTTGAAAGCGTGTTACTTATTCCTCTAAGTAATTTTCAAAATTTGCCAATAGGGCCGAATTTGTGCGTCATAATTGTTTATTGGCTATGTCTGAACACAAGAAAAATAATTAAAAAAATTCGGGATAGCTATCAGAGCAGGAAATATTTTTTTTCATTTTGAATTTTTTAAGTTTTTTACTACAAAATATGTAATTTTCCAAATTTGTCAATAGGGCCAAATTTGTGTGTCATAATTGTTTATTGCCTATGTCTGAACACGAAAAAAATAATTACAAAAATTCGGGATAGCTATCAGAGCAGGAAATAATTTTTTTCATATTGGATCTGTTAAGTTTCTTACTGCAGAAAATGAAATTTTCAAAATTTGCCAATACGGCCGAATTTGTACATAATAATTGTTTATTGCCTATGTTTAAACACCAGAAAAAAAATAAAAAAATCCGGGATAGCTATCAGAGCAGGAAATAATTTTTTTCATAATGAATTTATTAAGTTTTTTACTGCAAAATAGGTCATTTTCAAAATTTGCCAATAGGGCCAAATTTGTGCGTTATAATTGTTTATTGCCTATGTTCGAACGCAAGAAAAATAATTAAAAAAATTTGGGATAGCTATCAGAGCAGGAAATAATTTTTTTCATATTGGATTTGTTAAGTTTCTTACTGCAAAATATGTCATTTTTAAAATTTGCCGATAGGGCCATATTCGAGCGTCATAATTGTTTATTACCTATGTCTAAACACGAGAATAATAATTTAAAAAATCCGGGATAGCTATAAGAGCAGGACATAATTTTTTTCATATTGGATTTGTTAAGTGTCTTACTGCAAAATATGTAATTTTCAAAATTTGCCAATAGGGCTGTATTTGTGCGTCATAATTGTTTATTGCCCATGTTTAAACACTAAAAAAATAATTAAAAATTCGAGATAGCTATCAGAGCAGGAAATAATTTTTTTATATTGGATTTTTTTAGTTTCTTACTGCAAAATATCTAATTTTTAAAATTTGCCAATAGGACCGTATTTGTGCGTCATAATTGTTTATTGCCTATGTCTGAACACCAGAAAAATAATTTAAAAAAACCGGGATAGCTATCAGAGCAGGAAATAACTTTTTTCATATTGGATTATCAATTTTTTAAATTGAGGGAATCATTTTATTTGAAAGCGTGATACTTATTCCTCTAAGTTTGTGGTATTATAAATCTTTACGAAGTAATTGCTTTTATTTGTTTAAATTTTTTAGACCTTAAAACGAAATCTTTTAAGCTCTCGGATTTTTACAATGGATTAAGAAAATTACTAAATTTTATTTTTAAACTATTTTGAAAAATTTAGTCTAACCGCATTCGAAATTTTTGCTTATGCCTTCATCAGAAAACTCTAAATTATTAAAAAGTCCAAACCCTGTTTAAAAGTCGTTTAAATTTAGAAAGTTTTGAGCTTCCAAAATTTTTAAATACATTTTTAACAGGGTATTCAAAAAAAATTATTTAATATTCTTTTAGAAATTATTGTACCAAATTGTGCCTTGAGACATTTGAGATTTTGAACCTACTTTAATTAAAAAAGTCTAAATTATAAAATAATCAAAATCCAGTTCAAAAATCTTTTGGGTTAAAAGAGATATCGAACTCCCAAAGGAAATACACAATTTGATCTCGGGAAGATATGCACTTTTTGCTCGAACGTGCACATATCTCGTTTTATTTGGGTACTTTACTCTTTTCTATTTAAATCCAAAAACAAAATTCAATAAATACGGGGATGTGCACGTTCGAGCGAAAAGTGGCACATTTCCGAGCGAGGGAGGCAAATGAAGCGCGACGCGGAGCGGCGCGCTTCATTTTCCCGAGATCGGAATGTGCCACTTTGAGCTCGAACGTGCACACTCGATTTTAAGCGCGATTCACAATTATTAATTTACTTTCTAAGCAATTTGAATAAAAAATTACAAGACCGTATTTATACTGGAAACACCAAAACCTTTGATTTAATACTTTTAAACATTTATTTTAGAAAAATATTTTTTTGTTTAATTATTTCTACTTTATCATTTTTTTTTTTAATTTCTAAGCATTTTTAAGCCATAGGCACATCATAAACTATACATTTTGTAGGTAATTGTTCGATTTGCAACGAGTTGATACTAAAAATAAAAGCTCTTGTAAAAATACGCGTCTGGTATCCCCAAAAAGTAAATGATAAATAGCCACTTAGCACGAATAGTCTGGAAGCATTGTTTTGAAGTCGTGAAATTGTGTTTTACATTTTTTAGGAAGCAATTAGTTTTTTTTTCGTTAGTTATAAAATAATAAAACGAGCCCCCGCCAGTTAGGGTTTTGGCAAAAAAACAACAAATAACCGTTCGGGTTAAAATTTTAATCATTGAGTTGTTTATAAAAGTGAAGTTATTAAATGTTAGAATTATCAATGTTTGCTTGGTGAAGCGTTACAAAATAATTAAACGCACGTTGAGAAAGACGGTTTTCATTAAAACGACCGGCCCCGCAAATATTTATTGTCAATTTCGTTTTTATGGCGACGCAAACATTCGCTACAAAGCATTAGCTTTTATCTGTTATTGTAGAACATGTTTAAAGTTACCTTTTGTAAGTTATTTGAGGTGAATTGGAGTTTATTTCCTGAAATGCGAGATTTCTATTAAGATCATTGCGTTACGAAGCTGCAAACTGCGATATGTGCGATGCGTAATAGGGTTTTACTTCGTTTACGAATTTTCAGCATGTATTTTGAATTTTTTTTTTTTAATTTGGGTACTCGACAACATTATGATCATATTTTATGTTTATGACGTTGAATTTAATCTTGTTATTAATAATTATTAATAATTGTATTATTAATTATGCGTTAAAGTTTTTGGTTTATTTGGGTAGCACAAAATTTTACGTTAAAAAAATTGTAGGGTACGTTATTTTGGCTTCGGATAGGCCTAGAAAACTATAGGCGTGCTATTTAGTTTTACGTAGGAACACTTTAAGTTCTAAATAATAAAATTGCATTAAATTTTACAAGTGTCCGAATCATTTTGTTATTTGACTGTATTATTATTACGTTTCGAGCATTGATTTTTTCATAAATGACAACAAAGATATCATTCGGATAAAAGGGGTCGATATATCGACTTGAAAAAATGAGGTATTATTAAGACCCCTGTAGAACTTCCGTAGTTGACGAACTACCCCCTAATGTAAAGCAAATAGGTTTTGGTAAAACCGATATCTTGTGCTCGTGAATGGCGTGACTACAACGGCGGGGTTGTTTTATTTATTTATTTATTTATTTTTTGGTGCACGTGCAAAAGTGGTTCGCTTTCGAAACGATCATTGATCGACAATTAATTATGTAATGTTAGGTTTTAAAGGCAATTAGGACTCTAATAAATTGTTTGTTTAAATTCGATTTGACGGGCTTTAATTTTTCAATTTCCTTCTGAAGACGTAAAAAATGGTTGTTAAAAATTTGGTTATAATTAAAGGTGGGATTTCTACGTGGAAAATTATCGACAAAAATGATTTTTAAAAGTTTTTTAAATTAAATTCGTTTTACATCTAAAAGATTCGAATTTATTTAAATTAATAAATTGATTATTTTTAGTGAACAGTAATATAAAATTATTTTGTCGTTTAAATAACAAATACTACAAATTAAATCGAGAATATTTTAACAATTATAAACGTACTAAAATAATTTTTTATTAAATATCATGTGGCTTAAGGATTGTAATTTGAAGCACACACAAAGTAGTATTTTTTTCCTACAAATTCAAGGTCTTCGCTTAGAATTCCAACTTTAAGTACCTATAACAGTAAAACTGCAAAATAAAAAAAAATAATAATAATAAAAAAATAATTTTTTTCCTATTGGATTTGTTAAGTTTTTTAATGCAAAATATGTAATTTTCAAAATTTGCCAATAGGGCCGAATTTGTGCGTCATAATTGTTTATTGCCTATGTCTGATCACCAGAAAAATAATTTAAAAAATCCTGGATAGCTATCAGAGCAGGAAATAATTTTTTTCCTATTGGATTTGTTAAGTTTTTTAATGCAAAATATGTAATTTTTAATATTTACCAATAGGGCCGAATATGTGCGTCATAATTGTTTATTGCCTATGTTTGAACACCAGAAAAATAATTAAAAAAAATTGGGATAGCTATCAGAGCAGAAAATAATTTTTTTCCTATTGGATTTGTTAAGCTTTTTTAATGCAAAATATGTAATTTTCAAAATTTGCCAATAGGGCCAAATATGTGCGTCATAATTGTTTATTGCCTATGTTTGAACACCAGAAAAATAATTAAAAAAATTTGGGATAACTATCAGAGCAGGAAATAATTTTTTTCCTATTGGATTTGTTAAGTTTTTTAATGCAAAATATGTAATTTTCAAAATTTGCCAATAGGGCCGAATATGTGCGTCATAATTGTTTATTGCCTATGTTTGAACACCAGAAAAATAATTAAAAAAATTTGGGATAACTATCAGAGCAGGAAATAATTTTTTTCCTATTGGATTTGTTAAGCTTTTTTAATGCAAAATATGTAATTTTCAAAATTTGCCAATAGGGCCGAATATGTGCGTCATAATTGTTTATTGCCTATGTTTGAACACCAGAAAAATAATTAAAAAAATTTGGGATAACTATCAGAGCAGGAAATAATTTTTTTCCTATTGGATTTGTTAAGTTTTTTAATGCAAAATATGTAATTTTCAAAATTTGTTATTAGGGCCGAATATGTGCGTCATAATTGTTTATTGCCTATGTTTGAACACCAGAAAAATAATTAAAAAAATTTGGGATAGCTATCAGAGCAGGAAATAATTTTTTTCCTATTGGATTTGTTAAGTTTTTAATGCAAAATATGTAATTTTCAAAATTTGCCAATAGGGCCGAATTTGTGCATCATAATTGTTTATTGCCTATGTTTGCACACCAGAAAAATAATTAAAAAAAATTGGGATAGCTATCAGAGCAGGAAATAATTTTTTTCCTATTGGATTTGTTAAGCTTTTTTAATGCAAAATATGTAATTTTCAAAATTTGCCAATAGGGCCAAATATGTGCGTCATAATTGTTTATTGCCTATGTTTGAACACCAGAAAAATAATTAAAAAAATTTGGGATAACTATCAGAGCAGGAAATAATTTTTTTCCTATTGGATTTGTTAAGTTTTTTAATGCAAAATATGTAATTTTCAAAATTTGCCAATAGGGCCGAATTTGTGCGTCATAATTGTTTATTGCCTATGTCTGATCACCAGAAAAATAATTTAAAAAATCCTGGATAGCTATCAGAGCAGGAAATATTTTTTTTCCTATTGGATTTGTTAAGTTTTTTAATGCAAAATATGTAATTTTCAAAATTTGCCAATAGGGCCGAATTTGTGCGTCATAATTGTTTATTGCCTATGTTTGCACACCAGAAAAATAATTAAAAAAAATTGGGATAGCTATCAGAGCAGGAAATAATTTTTTTCCTATTGGATTTGTTAAGCTTTTTTAATGCAAAATATGTAATTTTCAAAATTTGCCAATAGGGCCGAATATGTGCGTCATAATTGTTTATTGCCTATGTTTGAACACCAGAAAAATAATTAAAAAATTTGGGAAAAGCTATCAGAGCAGGAAATAATTTTTTCCTATTGGATTTGTTAAGTTTGTTACTGCAAAATGTGTAATTTTCAAAATTTGCCAATAGGGCCCAATTTGTACAGGATAATTGTTTATTGCCTATGTCTGAACACCAGAAAAATAATTAAAAAATCCTGGATAGCTATCAGATCAGGAAATAATTTTTTCCTATTGGATTTGTTAAGTTTTTAATGCAAAATATGTAATTTTCAAAATTTGCCAATAGGGCCGAATTTGTGCGTCATAATTGTTTATTGCCTATGTTTGAACACCAGAAAAATAATTAAAAAAATTTGGGATAACTATCAGAGCAGGAAATAATTTTTTTCCTATTGGATTTGTTAAGTTTTTTAATGCAAAATATGTAATTTTCAAAATTTGCCAATAGGGCCAAATTTGTGCGTCATAATTGTTTATTGCCTATGTCTGATCACCAGAAAAATAATTTAAAAAATCCTGGATAGCTATCAGAGCAGAAAATATTTTTTTCATATTGGATTTGTTAAGTTTGTTAATACAAATTATGTAATGTTCAAAATGTGCCGATAGTGCTGAATTTGTGCGCATAATTGTTTATTGCCTATGTCTGAACACCAGAAAAATAATTTAAAAAATCCGGGATAGCTATCAGAGCAGGGAATAATTTTTTTCATATTGAATTTATTAAGTTTTTTACTGCAAAATATATAATTTTCAAAATTTGCCAATAGGGCCTAATGTGTGCGTCGTGATTGTTTATTGTCTATGTCTAAATACCAGAAAAATAATTTAAAAAATCCGGGATAGCTATCAGAGCAGGGAATAATTTTTTTCATATTGGATCTGTTAAGTTTATTACTGCAGAAAATGACATTTTCAAAATTTGCCAATACTGCCGAATTTGTACATAATAATTGTTTATTGCCTATGTTTAAACACCAGAAAAATAATTTAAAATTTCCGAGATAGCTATCAGAGCAGGAAATAATTTTTTTCATATTGAATTTATTAAGTTTTTTACTGCAAAATATAAAATTTTCAAAATTTGCCAATAGGGCCTAATTTGTGCGTCGTGATTGTTTATTGCCTATGTCTAAACACCAGAAAAATAATTTAAAAAATCCGGGATAGCTATCAGAGCAGGAAAAATTTTTTTCATATTGGATTTGTTAAGTTTCTTACTGCAAAATATGATATTTTCAAAATTTGCCAATAGGGCCGAATTTGTGCGTCATAATTGTTTTTTGCCTATGTCTGAACACCAGAAAAATAATTAAAAAATTCTGGGATTGCTATCAAAACAGGAAATATTTTTTTTCATATTAGATCTGTTAAGTTTCTTACTGCAGAAAATGTAATTTTCAAAATTTGAAAATAGGGCCGAATTTGTGCGTCATAATTGTTTATTGCCTATGTTTATACACCAAAATAATATGTTAATACAGTGAAACCTGGATAACTGGGATCTCAAGTTTTTTTTTTGATAAATGCAACTCTTTAATTGTAACATAAAATCTTTTTAGGATATCTGTTCTTATCAGAATTATCTTTTAATTAAAAATTTATTCGCTTAGAAAAATTATGAATGCAACTCGGAATGAATTCTTCATTTGCTCCTTCAATTTCAAGTTCTAGCGGTTTTTTTTTCAGATTAAAAATGAGTACGGAACAAGAGGTGTTAGAATTGCAATCGACAAATGAGACGCCAAGCACCAGCGTCGTTTTTGAAGCATCGACTCAAACACCAACAAGCGAAAACTGTGATTCGCCTTTACTGACGCAAAAAGGGCATTACTCTTTAACAACTTCCGATCATAGTAATAACGCATTAACCAATATTTACAAAATGCGACAGCACGGTCAGGTGAGCTTTTTTTTGGAAGCTTCCTTGTTTAATTATTCGACGAAATCAAAGTTAGATATCGAGCTGTTCCGAATTTTCTTCGTCCGCGGGCGTAGCCAAAAAAGGAAACGAAATTCGTTTTGTATTCTATGAAAAATAAAATAAAACAGTTCTAGAAAATGCCTTTGGGAATTTCTCTTCGGTTTACATTTGATTACAAAGCTTTCGTGCGAAGCACTCACGAGCTTTAAACGAAAGTTAACTGTTGCTTTTCTAATTATTTTCGATGGTAATTCTTGAGCGCATCAGTTCTGTTGAAAATTGAATTTTTTTTGTGTAAAATTATTTTTGACGTTCTTTTGGTGGGTTGGGAGTAAAATTTTAGCAGGCGAGGGTGGTTGCGCGCGCACTTCTAACGAAAATTTGACAATACGAAGTTAGCCGTTTAAGAAAGTAAGTTAATAATTGTGAATCGCGCTTAAAACCGAGTGTGCGCATTCGAGCTCAAAGTGGCACATTCCGATCTCGGGAAAATGAAGCGCGCCGCACCGCGTCGCGCTTCATTTGCCTCCCTCGCTCGGAAATGTGCCACTTTTTGCTCGAATGCGCACATCCTCGTATTTAAGGAATTTTTCTACTTTATCCTTCGCTCCTTCAAATCATAAATTTAAATTTAGTTTTGTTAATAACGATTTTATGTTGAAAAAATATTTTATCATAGCAATGAGTGGAAGGGAGCGAAAAGATACGACAATTGCGTCAATGAAAAAGAGAGGGAACGATTAAAATTATTAAACTGATTTTTGATCTAGTTTATTGAGCTAAATTATTGTGAATCGTGCTTAAAACCGAGTGTGCACATTCGAGCTCAAAGTGGCACATTCCGATCTCGGGAAAATGAAGCGCGCCGCTCCGCGTCGCGCTTCATTTGCCTCCCTCGCTCGAAATGTGCCACTTTTCGCTCGAATGCGCACATCCTGGTATTTATTGAATTTTTCTACTTTATCCTTCGCTCCATCAACTCATAAATTTAAATTTAGTTTTGTAAATAACGATTTTATGTTGAAAAAATAATTTACCATAGCAATGAGTGGAAGGGAGCGAAAAGATACGACAATCTAGTCAATGAGTGAGATGAAACGAGTAAAATTATTCAACTAATTTTTCGTCTAATCTATTGGACTAAATTATTGTGAACCGTGCTTAAAACCCAGTGTGCACATTCGAGCTCAAAGTGGCACATTCCGATCTCGGGAAAATGAAGCGCGCCGCCCGCGTCGCGCTTCATTTGCCTCCCTCGCTCGGAAATGCGCCACTTTTCGCTCGAATGCGCACATCCTGGTATTTATTGAATTTTTCTACTTTATCCTTCGCTGCTTCAAATCATAAATTTAAATTTAGTTTAGTAAATATCGATTTTTAATAAAGTTAGCAGCGAAATCCAATTTAAAAGCACCGCAAAAAATGTTTAAATACGCCATCGTAATCGAGGAAAGAAATAAAGTGTTTTCAAAAATTTTCCATCTCGCATAATAAACAAGCCTGCGATTTTCCATTGAGGTTTTCTACAAAGAATATTAGTTTAATTTTATTACTTATTTAAAATACTATTTAATAAGTAAATTTAAAATTAATTATGGAAAATGTCCCCCTACTGAAACAACGAAAGATGTATGGCTGATTAATTATTATTATTATTTTACAAGCATTAAAATAGTTCATAAAAAAAGAATTTGTCTCATGCTATAAAACAGATATTTACCTATTATTATTATTAATATAATAATAAAATGTTGTTATTACTTTTAATACGTTTTTTAATTTTTATTTATTTGTAAATATATATTAGGGTGGCACAAAAAAACCGACTATTTTTTTTTTGAGTCTCGAGTGAAAAAATGTTAGTTTTTGATGTTTTCAGAGCTACCTCCAAAGGACAGGTCAAAAAAAAAATTTAAGAGTCGCTCAAAGTTTTTTAAAATTTCAAAATCCGTCAATTATCGATTTTTTTTTAAATTTTTTTCTCGTTTGTGTATAATTTTATAGACAAACAAAAAATAGGTTTCTGAAAGTTTCAATTTAAAATTTGAGTTTTAAAAGGTTGCTCAGAATTTTTGTTTATTTATTAGTGCATCACTTTGGATTTTTTCGAGCGACATTGTAATATTCAAATTAAAATTGCATACATTTTTTTTCTATTATTTAGTAAAATAATCAACAAAAATTCACCACTAGATGAACTAAAAATAAAACAAATGGCAAAAAAACATAATTTTATTAAAACTCAATAATTTTATTTAATCAACTACAACATTTTAACAATATTTAAATAAACTTTGTTGTTAATTCTAATAACAAATCTTAAATTTTGAAGGTTTTAACTTTATTTAGACTAATATCATTTTATTGTTTTGTTAAAGTGCGTATTAAATTTGCTTTATTCGCATTGGGATATAATCCAAAGTGATCTACTAATAAATAAAAAAAATTTGTTTGTCTATAAAATTATACTGTAACGAGAAAACAAAAATTTTAAAAAAATTCGATTTTTGATGG
Source organism: Sinopyrophorus schimmeli (assembly GCA_036325965.1). Classification (NCBI taxonomy): domain Eukaryota; kingdom Metazoa; phylum Arthropoda; class Insecta; order Coleoptera; family Elateridae; genus Sinopyrophorus; species Sinopyrophorus schimmeli. Next base: position 57,401 of record JARFIZ010000380.1, on the reverse strand, counting down.
TTTTGATGTTTTCAAAAACTTTGAGCAACCTCTTCAAAATTTTTTTTTTGAGCTGTCCTTTGGAGGTGGCTCTTAAAACGTCAAAAACTAATATTTTTTCACTTGAGACAAAAAAAAAATAGTCGGCTTTTTGCGCCAGCCTAATATACCTATATGAATTAATTGAAAAGTTTTTTTTATACATGTTCTAAAACCTTAAAGTCATTGACAGATTTCTTAGCAAAACCATTAAAGACATGGATAAGTCGTGGATAAGTCTAAGCCCGTTGTTATAATTTACATTTTTTTTTATATTTTGGATATATTCTAAAGTTCAATTCATATTCTATTTTGTAAATACATAAAAGATTGGGGTTGTAAATAAAAAAGTTTTATTTCATTCTATCACATACAGGATTAAATACAGAGTAACTATTATCAAATCGTTCCGGTATTGGGCCATTTACCTTATTACTAATTATCATTAAATTATTCAGAAAAAAATAGTGAGTTTAATCTCTTGACATACAATGACCCAAGACAGACTTTATTTGTTTTATGTGCTATTGTAGATTTTGACGTTTTACTTGTATCGTAGTTGATCGAACACTAATACTATACAAAAAAAAATGGTAGCAGTACTAGATTGCCATATTATGCGGTATTAATAACGTAAAAATAACATTTACTTTATTTAATTGTTAAAACAACTTATTTTAGGCACGATTCATAATAATTAGGTTAATTTCTTGGACGGCTAACTTCATACTGTCGAATTTTTGTGATTTGTGCGCGCGCAACCTATGTCGCCTGCTAAAATTTGACTCTCGTCGCGCACAAAGAAGTATAACTTCATAAATAATCCATTTGCGGAATTACGGCGAAAGGACAGGTCGAAAGTCGTTTATTTCTTAGGGCTTCCTTCGCAACACAACCCTCTCGCGTTAATTATAAATAAGTTTAGAAGCCGCAAAAGTTGAGCCTTTTTCTCGACAACATTTACGTAATTTAAAATCTATAAAAAATATAGAACGGCGCGAACTTTTCGCTCGGTCAGTAAATTCGAAGCGTTATGTAATAGGCAAAAATTAAAAACCAGGAAATGAGGGGAGAATTAAAAAGTTTAGAGTAATGCTGTAAATTGAAATGTAAACAGGACCACTTAAAAAGTAAAATTAGGATTATTATTCAACGCACGGTTTTATGTCAATAAAAATGAGCTCAGAAGTGCTTCAATTTTGACGTTCAATCGGCAGAAGTTTCTAGAAATTTTTATTAGGCTTTACTGCCGTCCTTGGATTAGTTAATTGATAGCATAATTTGCTTAATTTTCGAAAACAATGTCTTCTGCTCGAAGTGCTTTCTCATTTTAATGTCGCTATTTTTAATTGGACCAGTTATTCTTTAAGTTTAATTTTTGCAAAATTATGAAGTTCACTTTGGGAGCCAAAAAAGAACAATTCCTTTATTACTTGTTTTTTTGGACGATAGTTTTATTAATTTTTTATTGCAAATTACGCTTAAATTAGTAAATTAATGAATTAAGGCACATTTTATAAGAATATCAGTCCGTAAAGATCAAAAGTCTTTAAAAGGTCACAAACACATACAGCCGTAACCTTCATAAAATATCATTACAAAGGTCATTACCTAGCAAACTTAAATTACACTTAATTCGAATATATTTTTGTAGGTGTTACACTTTTAGATCACATGTTATTTAAAAAATATGATTTAATTTCATATAATAAAATGTAATTTTATTTATAGTTCTTTTCGAAAGAGCTGACGAACTGTTTTTTTTACGAGCACTAGCCAAAGTCCACAGGCTCGGATTTGTATTTTATTATAATCGAAACTGATGCATTATTAAATTAGATTATTTTTGGCTTTGATGGAGAGCTCTTGATGGCTTTCTCGTTTTATTCGTTCGAGATTTATGGATATCGGTTTTTGGCTCGTTTCACACGGAAAACTTAATTCGGAATTCACGTTAGGCTTTTCGAATGAATAACCAAAAAACATTGCGTTTTTGTGTACAAAATGTTGGATTGTTTCAAAATTAATTTTAATTAAATTAAATGTAATGGTATTGAAGTGTTATTTTGGGAAATCTGTTTTTTTTTCAATGGACTATAGTTCAAAAATCAAAAATAAAGGAAGGAGTAATTTATTTTGACCGAGAATTGTCTAATTTCACGCAGTTGTGCGATTCAATTTTTGGCAAAATATTTTTTTTAAACAATGTCTTTCATATTTTAGGAGTTGATTACCCCATATAATAGATTATTGTTCAAAAATAAAGAAAAGGCGAATTTATTTCCACCGAGAAATATCTAATTTAATGCATCTGCACGATTCGATTTTTGGTAAAATATTTTTTTTAAACAAGGTCCTTCATATTTTAGGGGTTGACTGCCCCATATAATAGAAGACTTTTTTATCTTAATAGACTATAGTCCAAAAATGTAAAATAAAAGAAGGGCGAATTTATTTTTGCCGAGAAATGTCTAATTTCAAGCAGCTGCAGGATTCCATTTTGGGCCAAATATTTTTTTTAACGAGGTTTTTCATATTTTAGGGATTGATTACCCTATATATTAGAAAACTTTTTTCTTAATAAGCTATAGGTCAAAAATCAAAAATAAGGAAAGGGCGAATTTATTTCCACCAAGAAATGTCTAATTTCATGCAGCTGCAGATTTTCATATTTGGCAAAATATTTTTTTTAATGAGGTGCTTCATATTTTAAGGGTTGATTATTCCATATAATAAAAGGCTTTTTTTATAATAAATCATGGGTCAAAAATCGAAAATAAAGAAAAGGCGAATTTATTTTCACCGAATGATGTCTAATTTAGTTCACTTTCTCGATTCCATATTTGGAAAAATATTTTTTGTAACGAGCTCTTTCTTACTTTAGGATTTGATTACCCCATATATTAGAAGACTTTTTTTAATAAATTATAGATCAAAAATCAAAAATAAGGAAAGGGCGAATTTATTTCCACCAAGAAATGTCTAATTTCATGGAGCTGCAGATTTTCATATTTGGCAAAATATTTTTTTTAACGAGGTGCTTCATATTTTAAGGGTTGATTATTCCATATAATAAAAAGCTTTTTTTATAATAAATCATAGTTCAAAAATCGAAAATAAAGAAAAGGCGAATTTATTTTCACCGAAAGATGTCTAATTTAGTTCACTTTCTCGATTCCATATTCGGAAAAATATTTTTTGTAACGAGCTCTTTCTTACTTTAGGATTTGATTACCCCATATATTAGAAGACTTTTTTTTTTAATAAATTATAGATCAAAAATCAAAAATAAGGAAAGGGCGAATTTATTTCCACCAAGAAATGTCTAATTTCATGGAGCTGCAGATTTTCATATTTGGAAAAATATTTTTTTTAACGAGCTCTTTCTTATTTTAGGATTTGATTACCCCATATATTAGAAGACTTTTTTTTTTAATAAACTATAGATCAGAAATCAAAAATAAGGAAAGGGCGAATTTATTTCCACCAAGAAATGTCTAATTTCATGGAGCTGCAGATTTTCATATTTGGCAAAATATTTTTTTTAACGAGGTGCTTCATATTTTAAGGGTTGATTATTCCATATAATAGAAGACTTTTTTTATAATAAATCATAGTTCAAAAATCGAAAATATAGAAAAGACGAATTTATTTTCACCGAAAGATGTCTAATTTAGTTGACTTTGTCGATTCCATATTTGGAAAAATATTTTTTTTAACGAGCTCTTTCTTATTTTAGGATTTGATTACCCCATATATTAGAAGACTTTTTTTTTTAATAAACTATAGATCAGAAATCAAAAATAAGGAAAGGGCGAATTTATTTCCACCAAGAAATGTCTAATTTCATGGAGCTGCAGATTTCATATTTGGCAAAATATTTTTTTTAACGAGGTGCTTCATATTTTAAGGGTTGATTATTCCATATAATAGAAGACTTTTTTTATAATAAATCATAGTTCAAAAATCGAAAATAAAGAAAGGCGAATTTATTTTCACCGAAAAATGTCTAATTCAGTTGACTTTCTCGATTTCATATTTGAGAAAATATTTTTTTTAACGAGGTCCTTCATATTTTAGGGATTGATTACCCCACATATCAGAAGTCTTTTTTCTTAATAGGCTATAGGTCAAAAGTCAAAAATAAGAGAAGGCCGAATTTATTTCCACCGAAAGATGTCTAATTTATAATAAATGACTTCGTTCTTTTCTTTAAGGATATAGTATATACCGCGTTGCCATTTACTTAAAAATTAATATGCATTTTTTTCGAAAATTTTTACATTTTGGGCATTTTGCATATAAAATTTTTAGATTTTTAGATTGGTGCCAGATATCACCTAGTTAAATTTCAGTACCTATTTGTCTGATACCCTGCATTTACAAAACTGAATGTTGTTTTTACAAAATTATTACTTAAAATTAAAAAAAAACTACTCATTTTATTAAGCATATTTTTTTTCCTTTTACTTTTAGCTTAGGCGTTTTAGTTTGAAAATACTCGATCTGTTTTTGAATTTTTAATGGTACAAAAATAACATTTAAACTATTTTTCATCGCTCTTTCAATTAACAAGAATTATTGCTCAATAAAATTTAAACGGGGAAACGCCACCTTCGAAGCTCTCATATCTAACTTTGATCCATCGAGTTATAAATGTCTAGATCGTCGAGATTAATAGTTTTTTAATATTTCTAGCTGTGTGATATTACGTTACAAGTAGGATTAGAAAGCATTAGAGCCCATAAAGTGGTTTTAGCATCCATTAGCCCATATTTTTTCGCCATGTTCAACGGTAACTATATTTCGTTCGTTTAACTTCTCTTTTCCAGCGCACGTTTTAGAAAGAGCTTTTGGCGCTGTATGGGAAAACGAGGCGCGCCTCTGTGTTTGAAGCTTTTATTTCGTAGGTGACATGAAGGAGCAGGCCAGCACCGAGATCATTTTGCACGACATGGATCCTGCGGCCGTCGAATTGCTCATCGAATACGGCTACACGGGGCAAATAGTGATAACGCCCGATAACGTGCAGGTCCTGCTTCCTGCCAGCAGCATTTTGCAAATGATAACGGTGCGCGAGGCTTGCTGTAGATTTTTAATGAAACAATTACATCCGACTAACTGTTTGGGAATTAGGAGCTTCGCAGGTATTAATTTTTTAATGGGGTTGCGGCAGTGGCGACTCGTTGCGCGAGGAAATTTGATTAAATTGAATATTAAATTACAGTCCAACCTCGATAAGTTAAAACTGAGAGGCACATCTGGATTAAATTGGTTTGTTTGAAGAAAAAACTTAAATGGTTAAAATTGGTTATAGCAAAAATCGGTTATAACGGATTTCGTGAGTCCGGGTAAAGCGAATTGTTGTATTTGATTATCTCTTGGTTATTTATCATTGGATTTGCTACTCGTAAGTTGTTATCAGCGGTAATTAAAGGGTGGAATACTAATTAAATTACAATTTAGTTTAGTAAATAACGATTTTATGTTCGAAAAACGTATTTACCATAGCAATGAGTGGAAGGGAGCGAAAAGATACGACAATCGCGTCAATGAGAAAGAGAGGGAACGATTAAAATTATTAAACTGATTTTTGATCTAGTTTATTGACCTAAATTATTGTGAATCGTGCTTAAAACCGAGTGTGCGCATTCGAGCTCAAAGTGGCACATTCCGATCTCGGGAAAATGAAGCGCGCCGCTCCGCGTCGCGCTTCATTTGCCTCCCTCGCTCGGAAATGTGCCACTTTTCGCTCGAATGCGCACATCTTTGTATTTATTGGATTTGTCCACTTTATCCTTCGCTCTTTTAAGCCATAAATTTAAATTTAGTTTTCTAAATATCGATTTTATGTTCGAAAAACGTATTTACCATAGCAATGAGTGGAAGGGAGCGAAAAGATACGACAATCGCGTCAATGAGAAAGAGAGGGAACGATTAAAATTATTAAACTGATTTTTGATCTAGTTTATTGGCCTAAATTATTGTGAATCGTGCTTAAAACCGAGTGTGCACATTCGAGCTCAAAGTGGCACATTCCGATCTCGGGAAAATGAAGCGCGCCGCTCCGCGTCGCGCTTCATTTGCCTCCCTCGCTCGGAAATGTGCCACTTTTCGCTCGAATGCGCACATCTTTGTATTTATTGGATTTGTCCACTTTATCCTTCGCTCTTTTAAGCCATAAATTTAAATTTAGTTTTCTAAATATCGATTTTATGTTCGAAAAACGTATTTACCATAGCAATGAGTGGAAGGGAGCGAAAAGATACGACAATCGCGTCAATGAGAAAGAGAGGGAACGATTAAAATTATTAAACTGATTTTTGATCTAGTTTATTGACCTAAATTATTGTGAATCGTGCTTAAAACCGAGTGTGCACATTCGAGCTCAAAGTGGCACATTCCGATCTCGGGAAAATGAAGCGCGCCGCTTCGCGTCGCGCTTCATTTGCCTCCCTCGCTCGGAAATGTGCCACTTTTCGCTCGAATGCGCACATCTTTGTATTTATTGGATTTGTCCACTTTATCCTTCGCTCTTTTAAGCCATAAATTTAAATTTAGTTTTCTAAATATCGATTTTATGTTCGAAAAACGTATTCACCATAGCAATGAGTGGAAGAGAGCGAAAAGATACGACTAGTTCGTGAATCCTAGCGAGAGGAAACGATTAAAATTATGTAACTCATTTTCGTCGAATTTATTGACATATTAAGTTAAGTGACCCCTCTACCAAAAAGCTAAGCGTACAGTTTTTTTTAAAGCAATATTAAAAATATTAATAACCAATATATAATTAAATTTATGAAAAATTTTCAAAGATCATACCTTTAACTTCAAAATAAAATAAGGAAAAGGCGAATAATATTAATAATAAATGATATTAGTATAAATTTGCGACGTACCCTCTATCGTCTAGTCTCTATCGGTCACCTCTGTCCCCTCTATCGGCCACCTTTACGAAAATTTTATAAATTACAAAATCAATCAATATTGAATACAATTTGTTTTGAAGAAGTAATTATTATTATTGGAAAATAAATACAATCGAATAAAAGAAGGATTTTTAAATAGTCTTATACTTTATTTAATAGTTAAAGTTTTTTTGCTTTTTTAGTATTCTTTTGTTTGTGCATGCAAAGCCAATGTTATGGTACATATGCTCGGTCAACATATTTTTAGTTTAAATCAATAAAAAATTATTAATTTGTTTACTTTTTTAATTATTTTACTCTTTACTAATTAACTCAAAAATATTTTTTGATTTTATACTTGTAATTTTATATTTAATATCACGTGTGAAAAAAAACCTTAACCTACCTTTTAAGAAATCAATGTTGTAGCAAATTGATGAACAAATTTTTTATTTTAAAATCACTTTCACAATTTAAACTACGCTTATCTTATATTTGATTAAATATACGTTTTAATATTTTTTAAATGTTAGGGGCTATGTCCAATAGAGGGAGTCACTTACCTTTTTATTTTGAGTCGTCTCATTTCCACTTAATTTATTAAAAATTTGCTTTTTCAAATTGAAAGATGACATTTTTTCAATAAGTTTACATTTTAAATTAAAAAAAAAAAATAGCGCATATTTTTATTTAAATAACTCTATTTAAAAGCGCTATATTGGACATTTTATGTTTTTTTAATCATAAATACAGACCTCCTTCTTAATTCACATATGAGGCTTTTTCTGCCCGTTACAACCCTTAATCCTGATCTTTTCAACTTTTGCATGGTCTACTTATAGAACTTTCTCCTCGTGCCATATCTTCCTGGGTTCCTTTTCCCCTCTAATCGCATAGAACCAGCTGCTCTCCTTAAAAATCTCATCTCTGATGTTGGTATTCTGCGTTTGTTTACTTTTGTAATTATCCAGTTTTCACTTTCATATACAGCAAAACCTGTTTTTGTGCGGTCCTTTTTTATGCGATTTAATTTTTGTGCGTTTTGTTTTGTGCGATTTTATTTTTGTGCGATTTATTTTTATGCGGCATATGAATCTCAGCGGTGTAGGCACTGACTTTATGTTACCAAAAGAAAAAAAATCAATTGAAATCCTATTTTCAAGCGACGAAAGCGATTTTGGACCAATTTATCCCAAGTAGATGCGCGTTTTAGATTACGACAAGTAGCAGCGAATTATTTAATGTACAATTTGAAAACTTCTCATGTATATGTACAATGAAGAATTAAATGTTTTTACAATTTTTCCAGGTCTAATTTAATTATTTAATTTAATTGAAAGCATTTTTTCATCTATTTCGTAAATAATTGCGACTTTTTTTATGCGGTCCCTATCGACCGCATAAAAAAAATTTCGGTAGTATATCGTACAAAGTTGTTTATTATATGTAAGTATTTATAAAATTTCCGAATTTTTTTTTGTACGATTTCTTTCATGCGGTCCCTATCCACCGCACAAAAACAGGTTTTACTGTATAACACACGGTATTGCCATCGTTCCATACTACTTGATTAACGTGCCCTTTCTAACTTTATTTTCGGACCTTAAATTGGTCATTCAAAAATGTTAGAAGATAAATAAATAATTTATTATTGATTAATAGAAAAATATGACCAATGCCATAAGGACTCTGTTAAAAAACAATTCCAGTAATAGAAAAACAACTGGAATTGTAAAAGTTTAAGTTATCGGGATTCGACTGTATTTATGCTTTGTTGAGCAGGATCTATGGTTACAATAAAAACGACCAATGAAAACTTCAGTGCAAAAAGCGCCACATTTAAATCGTCCTTTTGCATTATTTTGTCAAAAACAAACAAAATTATATCTAATTGGAAAATTTTACAATAATTTAGAAGTCTGACAGTAATTTTATTGTTTTTTCCATTTTTTCTCTATTGTCAAGCGAAGTTTAGTTCCTCGACGAGTCGCCACTGTCTTACTTGGACCTAATTCGCACAAACTACCATAAAATCTTCTTTTTTAGATACGCATTCGTGCAAGGAATTACTTCGCAGATCTCATTGCTTCGCCTTACAAAATTTCCAACAAGTCGTGGGCACCGAAGAGTTCCTTTTGTTGCCTTTCGGCGAGGTTTGTGTTATTCTTGCGTAAGCTGTCGGGCCCTAATTGCTTCCTCAATCAAAATCTAAATATAAAACACTTAGGGATTCAATATTTAGTAACAGGTGGCGCGTTTTATAATCGAAAATAAATTAGGTCGGTAATTCACATTGAGAACCTTCCAGTAATCGCGTAAACTTACCAAATATTTGCTCTGTGCTCGAAGCGACATCTGCAAAAATCGTTCGTCTCGGAATTTGCTCGCTTCGGATTGCTGAAATTGAAAGATCGGAATTGCGTTTTTTTGTTATGATTTAAAGCTCGAGCTTTGTGCTTTTTTTTCCTACTTTTTATGTGTAGTGCGGTTTCGAAAAATAGTTTCATGACTCAGAGAGACACGAGAAAAATTAAGTTGTTTTTTGTTTTGGCGAAGCTTTTTTGTAAACGTTCAAACGAGATGTCATAAGTCTTCTACCTTTCTTCTTTACGTCCATTTTAGGGGTAATTTATTTTTTTCTTCGTTTTTTATTGCGCGCTGTTGTGGGGTTGGGAAGAAAATAATTTCGATTTTCGCAAATCGATGGCCTTCGAATTTTTGAAGTTATACTTCGTTTGGCTATTTTTATATTTATTTTAGTAAGTAGCGATTTTGTGTTCGAAAAATGTATTTACCATAGCAATGAGTGGAAGGGAGCAAAAAGATACGACAAGCTGATCAATTCGAGAGAGGAAACGATTACAATTTTTGGTCTAATTTATTGACCTAAATTTTTGTTGTGAATCAGGCTTAAAACCGAGTGTGCACATTCGAGCTCAAAGTGGCACATTCCGATCTCGGGAAAATGAAGCGCGCCGCTCCGCGTCGCGCTTCATTTGCCTCCCTCGCTCGGAAATGTGCCACTTTTCGCTCGAATGCGCACATCTTCGTATTTATTAGATTTTTTTACTTTATCCTTCGCTCTTTCAAATCATAAATTAAAATTTAGAGTAGTAAATATCGATTTTATGTTGGAAAAACATATTCACCATAGCAATGAGTGGAAGGGAGCAAAAAGATACGACAAGCTGGTCAATTCGAGAGAGAGGCAACGATTACAATTTTTGGTCTAATTTATTGACCTAAATTTGTGTTGTGAATCAGGCTTAAAACCGAGTGTGCACATTCGAGCTCAAAGTGGCACATTCCGATCTCGGGAAAATGAAGCGCGCCGCTCCGCGTCGCGCTTCATTTGCCTCCCTCGCTCGGAAATGTGCCACTTTTCGCTCGAATGCGCACATCTTCGTATTTATTAGATTTTTTTACTTTATCCTTCGCTCTTTCAAATCATAAATTAAAATTTAGTTTAGGAAATATCGATTTTATGTTGGAAAAACATATTCACCATAGCAATGAGTGGAAGGGAGCGAAAAGATACAACAATCTAGTCAATACGAGTGAGATGAAACGAGTAAAATTATTCAACTGATTTTTCCTCTAATTTATTAGCTTAAATTATTGTGAATCGTGTTTAAAACGGAGTATGCACATTCGAGCTCAAAGTGGCACATTCCGATCTCGGGAAAATGTGCCACTTTTCGCTCGAAAGCGCACAGCCTCGTATTTATTGAAGTTTTCTACCTTATCCTTAGCTCCACCATATCATAAAAGGCATAGGGGGATAAGCATCGTAAAAATGCCTTTTGTAAATATCTTAATGATATTCTATGGATATGTAGATACTATAGATATATAAAGATCCTGAAAATTTCAGATCTTAATCTATATCGGTTTTTTCAAAAAGTCATAATAAGTTAAAATTCAGTGAATCAAAAAATTATTTTGTTTTACTTTTTTGAATTTTTATTATGATTTTTTTTGGGCAAAAATATGATTCTATCATTTTTATATTTCTTATAAGACCTATAATCACTCAGAATTGTTTCAAAATTTTTTAAGGTACGCCATAGTTAATAAAAATAAAAACTATTTTTATTACTAAAAAAATGTTTTTTTCTACAAATTCTACCTAAATAATTAGAAATTATACTATTATTATTACATAAATAATAATCTGAAATAAATCTCTTACATTGGAGATAATAAAAAAAAATATAACGCCTATTAGAATTTAATAAAAATATAATATGAATAATTTGTAACTCAATTTTATTAAAATTGTATAATGGGAGTTATTCATCAGTGGGGGCACTTTAGTTTGCGCCATTATAGGTCTTATAAGAAATGTGAAAATGATGGAATTATAATTTTGATCAAAAAGTACCAGAATCAAAATAGAAAATAATTGTTTCGATTTTCAATTTATTAAATTAAAAATCGGTCCGTGGGGCCCGTAAAACCCCTCTATTGTCTGCATAACATACTAAATATGAAACAAATCGGTTCACTCAAGCTAAAGTTAAAACGCATTCTGTTCCACCACGACAACGCTCGGCCTCACACACTTTTAGTAACTCGTCAAAAATTATTGAAGCCTAACCGCGAAGAGTTAACAAATCTACCATATAGCCCTGACCCTGCGTCATGAAATGAGCATTCCTTTCAATCGTTACAAAGCTTTTTAAATGGTGAAGATTTCATTAATGATGATGACCTGAAACCACACTTGGTTCAATTTTTTGCCAATAAAGACCAGAAATTATACGGGCGTGAAATCATAAAATCATCAGAAAAATTACAAAAGGTACATTTGTAGTTAATTGAAATTCATCGTTCATTGCACAAAAAAATTGAATATTATTTCGGACTAAAAACCGAAATTACTTTCTTTTCAACTCGATAGTTCTTGGGATTTTTTCAAATTGGTTGTAAAACAAAAAGACGTCGGAGCTTAATTAAAATTTGCTTTTTAGAAATGAAAAAAAATTTAAGGAAGTGGATGAGAGAAATGCGCGTTTGTGAGTAATGCCGGGAGTTGGATATTGCATTTTAATTATGTTTCAGTGTTCACGTGGGGTCTTTTACAACTTATCTTGACCTATTTTAGCATTTAACGCGTAACAACCCTTATTTATGTTGGGACTTATCTGGGTCACAAGAACCCCATCAGTTGGAGCTTTAGCCTAACATATTTTGTAAGGAAATATTGTCATAGTCAAATCTCTGGCGCATTTCTCATAAAACAGTCAAATTTCGATTGCCTTGATGTGCTTTAGTCGACATTTCATTTTGGGCCTTTTTTAGCTCGAAATTAATTTGCAAATAAAGAGCTCTTAAAGCAGAAGTCAAATAAAGCGATATCTTAAAAATAAATTTGTTTATGCAAAAAATTATAAAACCACAAATATCATTTTTTTGAAATCTCTCAGCTGGGCACTTTTTACTTTTTCGACTAGCTACGAGTTTAATTCAATTATTTTAAAGAACTTTTTTGAGTACACCGCAAAATTGTATTTTTTTCGACGGGAATTTTCGGAGAGGAAAGTGCCCGAAAAGATAAATGTGTATTATTATTAAAAAAAATGTTTCTTCGGATATTTTTAGCTTTTTTATCCGTTACGACGTCGTTTAAAGCTGGGCACGTATGGATGCGTTAGATTTCCTTTATTAACCCTCCAGTGGACGGGCGCTTCCAAAGTCACACCGCTGGACGGGTGAGGTCTGTCAGGGTCATTTTTAAAATCTCCTCAAGTTCAAAGTTCTCTTAATTATTTCTATTAAAGTCTATTTAAACATTTATTTGGTACTTTTAGAATGTAATACCATAAGTAAAGTAAATCTATTAACGATAAATCAAACCTTCTTTCAATTACAAAAAAATGGTATGAAAATCGCAACGTTATAGAAAGACACGTACGTACCAAAGGTAATACAAAATAAATATAATATCCTTAAGTAGTTAATTATAAAATATATAATTAACCAAAAATATACTAACAATAATGTAACTACACCGAAACGCAAAGTACAGGTGTGTAAAGTTAGAGTGTGTTTTTCAAGACAATCGCTGCAACATGCAGTAATATGATTCATGCAAAGCCAAGCCTTACAGATTTTACAGTAAAATCGTGTTTTGGTCCTTTACAATATTTGCACCATCCTCTTTTGTTGGGAAGAGGATCACAAGTACCTTTGCTGGTGAAATTCCAGCCAAACGTGCTGCAGATAGGCGAACGTCTCTTGGCAAGTTTGATAGATGAGCTCGTCTTTGCAAGTTCTGTTGAACTAATTCAATGCCTAGACATTTTAGAAAAAGTCTTCGACTTTTACTAAACTCCCCATCTGGTTGATTGGTCCTGTATATAACCGCAGCATTAATCGCCCCAACGTTAAGTAGTCCACAAAAAACAACCATCGGCCAGCGGCGAGTATTTCTGGCAGTGTTATATGAGGAAGCCATTCTGTCTACTGCGTCTACACCACTTTTAGTTTGGTTGTAGAAAGTTATCATATCGGGTTTCATAGCTTCGCCTGTACTACCATCAATTTTATCATCTAGGTGCATGGACGATATGACTAAGACGTTCTTTGATTTCTTCGGTACGTACGAGACCGCTGTTATACCTTGATTAAATGCAAACGTCGATGACTTCACTTCCCTGTTTTTAATATATGTTAACTCCTGTGGTAGCTGTCTACTATTTGATCGAATTGTTCCTACTACCGTCAGCTTGTGGTCGACCAGCAGCTTTCTCACCACTTCAACACTAGTAAACCACCTATCCATGGTGACGTTTCTAGATGATCCTGAAAGATGCAGACACATCCTCTCAGTTACAGCTGTTGTAGAGTTGTTGGTTTTGTATGGGTCATCTGGCTGAGTCCCAGCATAAATTTCAATATTTGAGGTGTACATTGTTTTCGCATCTGTTATAGAAAACACTTTTAACCCATATTTATTAGGTTTGTTGGGAATATAAACTTTAAACGAGCAACGTCCTCGAAACCCTAACAACATTTCATCTAGTGTAGCGTATGGTCCTATCGAATAATTACATTTCAACTTTTCATTAAAATTTTCTACCAAACTTCTAACAGCAGCTAGTTTATCCAATTGCTTTCTTTCGTCTCTCGTAAGGGTATCGTCAAAACGTAGACACCGTAACAGAAGTCTCATTCTTCGTAGTGACATCGCTGCAGGAAAATCTCTGATCCTAGTCCATCTTTACTAAAAATTCTTCTAGATGTTTTCGACCACTTTTCTGTGAACCAGCTAAGTATAATAATCCAAGCAAACATTTCATTTCCTCGGCATCTGTAGATCGTACATCACTTTTATCTGTATATGTGGATGCTATTTTGTTTATGTATAGATTGGTGTTTTTAACAACGATATCTAACGCGTCATTAAAAATAGCATCCAACACTCTAAAGGAGAACGCGCATTTTGGCCACTGCTTTGACTCCCGAAAGATGGGTAACAATGTTTCTTTGTCTGGTACGTACATTCAGAGACCCTGCTTGTTTTTTCCATTTTGTTCCGTCTTTACCATAATAATAGAAACTTCTACTACCTTTTACATTAATTTTCTTCTCTGCATCCTGAGAAGATACTGCAACATCCTCTTGCTCTGTGTCACTGTCATGATCACTACATTCGAATTGCGGATCATCCGAGGAATCATCATTACTTTCTTCATTGTCGGATAATTCCTCTTCAGTATCAACCTCATCATACAGAGCTTCTTCCTTTTTATAAGGATCCATTTTAAATTCAGCAATAATTTTTATTCAAACTGAAGTAAAAAATAGTAGGTAATGTTTGGAAGGGGTACAGTTAAAAAAAATATAGTAACTTACATTAGGTATGTATACTGTTTATTTTCTACTTGTCTGTTTATATCTGAGTAGATAATTTTGTTTAATTTGTTGTTGACTTTTGAATTTAGTTGACAATGTTCTTGTTCTGTGGTTCGACAGCGACTGGTGACTCGTTGTTCCTCTTTTTGGGTGGAAGTGTCCCTTTGGTCTTTTAGATGTTAATTCGAAGAAAAAAGTAAGACGACAGTTAACGGACGGGATGCCAATTTAGGGATAAAAATATTTAAAGTAAATTAAATTTCTAGGAATAGTATAAAAGGTCTTTGTGAATAAAGGCAGTGATAAACAATTGACGTTAAGCGGATGACAAAGGTGGTTTTAAGAATTTAGTAATGAGTCGACGGTCGGAACATATACAATTACGTAGTGAAAAACTTCAATAGAGACCATAATTTTTTTAATCCATCTAGCAATTAACAAACACCACTGTGCAAAAATAAAAACTGCAAATGCAAGCAAAACGAGCGTAAGTATAAAGGGAAACTATAAAAATATATAAATGTTACCGAGAAAGCATTCGGATACTTCTTTGCGTATAGAAACACAATCTTGCAGTAAGATGCAAAAGTTACATATCCGAACGGGTGGGGTCTATCAGGACAAACGATTTTTATTTGAAAAAACGAAACACTTTCCGATACAGTCATCCATGGTAATAGATGTAGACAGACATTGTAGTAAGGTACCAGGAAGCTGAAAACGCTACATTTATTTAAAAAAAATATACAGCCTTATTTCATTTTTAAGTAGACTGACAGACCCCACCCGTTCACTGCCGGGTTAAAAAAGTGTGGGAGTGCCTTATAAAATTACTTTGAGAAAAATTTTAGGTTTGCAAGCTTTTATTAAATAAAATTAAACGGTACTCGCGAATTTAAGAAAAGATCTTTCGACATCTTTCAAATGTTTTGAACATAAGTTGAAGATGCCTGGTATAAATTTTGAGGAAATCGTAATGGAAAAAATCAACGTTTTTCTTAAAAAGAAAATCAACTCAAATCGGGCTTAAATTGATTTCGTGGAATAAAGACTTTTTCTTGAGCTCACATAGTTATTTGATTGCTACCATAGCCCAAACACGCGTTTTAAAATTTTTGTCTGTCTGTCTGTCTGTCTGTCTGTCTGTCTTAAACAAAATAAATGGGCTGAGCCTCTCTTTTTTCGCCTTTTTTAAAATCTTTCAAAATTGATTATTTTTAATCTTAATTAATCGCGATAAGTCAAAACAATAGTTAATTTGATTGAGGAAGATTTGCCCCCCGAATACCTTGTCTTCACCATTTTCGTTGCCAGGTCGAAGCATTGATATCGAACGGCCAATTAAACATTTGCTCGGAGGAAGATGTATTTATAGCAGTTTTGAATTGGGTGAAGCACAACTTATCGGAACGCAAAGACTACATTTCGAAGGTAACAAAATTAAAGCGAATCAACTTAAAACTAAAACAGAGCTGACGCAGTTGATGGAGCACGTGCGTCTACCTTTGGTAAATCGAGAATTCCTCATGACGAGGGTGGACTGCGAGAAATTGGTGCGAGAAGACGGACAGTGTCGCGAATTGCTTTTGGAAGCCATGCGATACCATTTGGCGCCCGAAAGAAGGTGCGTCCTTTCCACCCCCAGGACCTTAGAGAGAAGGCCTAAGGGCGCCGAACCGTACTTATTTGCTGTAGGTAAGCGTTTCGTCTACAACAACAAAAAAACAATTAATAATTCAGCCTTAGTTCGCGTTCATCCCACACTTTTTGTTTCCACGATTTCGTAAATGTCTTTCTGCAGAAAAAAACAATAAAATAAATGCGCCATCACTATTATTGCAATTATGATGCAAATGAGGGCCCACAAGTCACATAACAGCACGCCATTGTTAACCGTTCAGTAATTACTTTTATAATGACTAAACATTTTATTCAGTAATACAAAGATTCTTTCATAAAATAAATGTTTATAGTATATTTAGATTTATATTACAATAACATTGTTACGTGTCTTTAAAATATTCACTGCTTTTATTTGTATCAAAACTTTGTTTGTTGTTTAATTTGCATTCTTCGTAAAACGATAGCTTAATACAAAGTTTAAGATGATAATTAATTTATATTCAAATTACAACGCAATTCAAATAAAGCGCCTTAAATAAATAAGTCACGTAACCACGGTTTTGCTATCAACAAACACTTTAAAGTGCCAAAATATTTGATAGATACTATACTCTGTCCGGCCAACAGAAATAGTTAAGCCACTCCCACAAATGTGCGCTAAATTTAAATATAATTTTTTCTATTGGCTTTATTTTTAAAGCACGTAACACAAACAACCATATAAGCATTTATGTCCTGCATACATTGGTTCATTTTAGTGGGGCGTGGCTTAACTATTTCTGTTGGCCGGACAGAGTATAGAATGATATTTAACACAATCTTGTAGTAAAAAGGGCCACAATTTATTTTAGGTGTAAGATTGATATTTTTTTAGGTGGGGGTTCGCTGTTTGCGATACATTCCGAATGTGAGGTGTACAACCCCAGAACTGACGTTTGGTCAGCGATAGCCCCAATGCAATGGCGAAGATCGAGATGCGGGGTGACGGGTTTACGTAGGATGCTATATGTAGTTGGAGGGTAATTGAAAAAAGTACTTTTTTTACGCGTTCGGTACACTAGAAATCGTTTGCGACTGCATGCCCGATCTCATTGACCAAATATGTTATTTATGGGTGTTTAAAAAAATGTCGTGTGCACTTAATATGAACCTCTCTGCGATTATTGTAATGTAATTACAGTCAAACCGCGTTAGTACGCACCCCATTAGTATGGACAAAACCTTACGGACAAACGTGTTCATAATATCGAGGTTTGACTGTATTAAAACCTTATAGCTCCTTGCTTGTTGAAATGTGTTAAAAAACTTTTGATACATAGAATTCTTGGCTTTTTGGCATCAAATGGGTTCTTAAGGACATTAAGTTGTCAAAAAGAAATTGGAAAAATCTTTAGAAATTCCTGACAAAATATACAACTTGATTTTTGAATGTTTTGAACAACTTTTGACGTATTCTCGAAGAAAATAGCTATTTTTTCGGCAAATAGAAATTACGTTATTTTTTTGTACAACAGATTTTTCAAATTAAATTCACTTTTTTGCAAATCGAATTAATCCTTTTGCAAATCAAATTCGTCCTTTTGCAAATCGAGTAGGGGAACCTGTTGTACCTTGGCTCATTTTTTACTTGTAATTTTTTTTAAATTGTATTTGTAACAATTTGTTGATAAAATGAATTGCATCGTAGTGGGGCACTAATAAGGTATTGGCATAAAGATATTACACATTTTAATATTATAATTTTTTATATGTAGGGGAACCTGTTGTACCTTGGCCCTTTTTTCACTTGTAATTTTTTTTAACATTACATATAAATGTAATAATTTGTTATTAAAATGAATTGCATCGTAGTGGGGCACTAATAAGGTATTCATCATAAAATATTTGAAAGCATTGCCAACCGTTTACTCAAATTGCTATAAGATTTAAAAATTAGTGGATCTATGGCCTAGGTACAACAGAGGTGATGTACCTTGGCTCTATTTACATTAAGCAAAATAAAATCCATTGTTCTAGGAAAATTATATATTTATTTTTGGATTATAAGAACTACTAATGTTCTTCTTTGAGATGACACTAAAATTGTTTAAAAAATTAACAAAACTTTTCTCGTATAGCTACTAAAATTTCACATACTTAATGGTTAACTTTGCAAAAATTTAAATTTTTGCAAAGTTAACCATGTGGCATTTGACATATCGAAAATTATGGGTCACGAAAAACCGCAAATATTAAATAAAATAAAGTTGCCCTAGGTACAACGGGTTCCCCTACTTTCACATATACATATTATGTTTTAAAAAATATCAATGTCAAGTTTTTTCCCCGGCTCAGAAAAATCGCAGATGCAGGGCTGCAGACATCAGCTGGTTTTTTAGGATTTTAATTACAATAAAATTTTTGAAAGTTTTTTGAACCACATTTTCAATAATATTTATAATTTTTTCAAAAATACACGGGTTTCTTGATCAAAAATTTAACAACTTCTGTGTGAAAGAGAGAACCATCATATGCTTCTGCCCTTTGGACAAATTTCATTTTTTTTAATACCCTCAAATACCACATTTTGCAAAGGAGATCGGGCGTTCAGCCGCAAAGCTTTGCGTTCGTAAATTAAGTTACTCTTCAGATACGACGGAGCTTCCGATTTAGCCACCGCCGAGTGTTACAACCCTCTCATTAACACTTGGATTCCCGTAACACCAATGGGCACCAAACGATCCTGTTTAGGTAAAAAATTCAAAATGATCCGATTGTCGGTTAAAATCGACGAAGAACGTTTAGAGCAGTGTTTCCCAACTTATTTTTAACATACCCCACCTAAGTCATTCTAAAATTTAAATGCCACCCCTATGTAACATAAATGTTTTTGAAGTTATACTTCTTTTGGCGCTTTGAGAGTAAAATATTAGCACTGCTAACGAAAATTCGACAGTTGAAGTAAGAAAGTTAATTAATACTTGTGAACGAGGCTTAAAACCGAGTGTGCGCGTTCGAGCTCAAAGTGGCACATTCCGATCTCGGGAAAATGAAGCGCGCCGCTCCGCGTCGCGCTTCATTTGCCTCCCTCGCTCGGAAATGTGCCACTTTTCGCTCGAATGCGCACATCTTCGTACTTATTACATTTGTCTACTTTATCCTAAGCTCTCACAAATCAACAAAATTAATTTAGTATGATAAATATCGATTTTATGTTCGAAAAATGTATTTACCATAGCATTGTGTGGAAGAGAGCGAAAAGATACGACAAACACCTCAGTGGGAGTGAGAAAAAAACGATTAAAATTATTCAACTGCTTTTTCGTCTAATTTATTGGCTTAAATTATTGTTAATCGTGCTTAAAACAGAGTGTGCACATTCGAGCTCAAAGTGGCACATTCCGATCTCGGGAAAATGAAGCGCGCCGCTCCGCGTCGCGCTTCATTTGCCTCCCTCGCTCGGAAATGTGCCACTTTTCGCTCGAATGCGCACATCTTCGTACTTATTACATTTGTTTACTTTATCCTTAGTTCTCTCAAATTAAAAAAAATAATTTAGTTTGGAAATATCGATTTTCTGTTCGAAAAATGTATTTACCATAGCATTGGGTGGAAGAGAGCGAAAAGATACGACAAACACGTCAGTGGGAGTGAGAAAAAAAACGATTAAAATTATTCAACTGCTTTTTCGTCTAATTTATTGGCTTAAATTATTGTTAATCGTGCTTAAAACCGAGTGTGCACATTCGAGCTCAAAGTGGCACATTCCAATCTCGGGAAAATGAAGCGCGCCGCTCCGCGTCGCGCTTCATTTGCCTCCCTCGCTCGGAAATGTGCCACTTTTCGCTCGAATGCGCACATCTTTGTACTTATTACATTTGTTTACTTTATCCTTAGTTCTCTCAAATTAAAAAAAATAATTTAATTTGGAAATATCGATTTTCTGTTCGAAAAATGTATTTACCATAGCATTGAGTGGAAGAGAGCGAAAAGATACTACAATCACGTCAGTGGGAGTGAGAAAAAAACGATTAAAATTATTCAACTGCTTTTTCGTTTAATTTATTGGCCTAAATTATTGTGAATCATGCTTAAAACCGAGTGTGCACATTCGAGCTCAAAGTGGCACATTCCGATCTCGGGAAAATGAAGCGCGCCGCTCCGCGTCGCGCTTCATTTGCCTCCCTCGCTCGGAAATGTGCCACTTTTCGCTCGAACGCGCACATCCTCGTATTTATTGAACTTATCCGTGCACGTGGTTATATTTAATTTAGTTACACCAAAGAAGTATAACTTCTAATGCGCGTATATAAGTACACGCACCGAATTTTTTAATTTTGTATTTAAAAACTGAATTATTCTATATATGAAGCCTAATTATAACTTGTTCAAGACACAAGATTTAGGTTTTAGAAAGAAATAACTGAAATTATTAAGAAAAAAAACAATAAATAAATTTTCGACACATATAATAGGTAGATAACCAAAAATCAAGTACGTTTTCAAATTGACTAATGATATTGCCCCCTAAACCTTTGAATTGTCCCCATGTGGGGCGTGGGACCCACGTTGGGAAACACTGGTTTAGAGCGAACAATAAAACCATTTCCTTGCAGGCATTTGCGCCTTCGACGGGCTAATATACGTCTGCGGAGGATACGATGGGGCTTCATGCTTGAGCAGCATGGAAAGGTTTGATCCCCTTACTGGTGTTTGGTGTAGTTGCCCCGCTATGAATACTAGACGACGTTATTGTCGAATTGCTGTTGTAGGCATGTAACTTAATCTATGTCCATTATTTTTTCATTATCTCCAAATGGCACCTTCCATCATCGACCTTTTCATTTCTAGAAAATTGCATCTACGCGCTGGGCGGCTTCGACTCCACCAACTATCAAGCTTCTGTTGAGAGGTGCCCCAAAATCTAACTAAAAAAAAAGAAACATTTTCTAAGCACAAAAATTTCAGATTTGATCCGAGAGAAGGCAGTTGGCACGCCGTTCCGTCGATGTCTTCGAGGAGAAGCAGTTGTGGTGTCACTGCCGACGAAAGCTTCTTATATTGCGTTGGGGGTACCAAATTTCATTCGATCCTTTAGCGAGCCCGATTAAATTGAATTTCATTAAAGGTAACGATGGAACCATGTGCATGTCGAGCGGCGAGAGATTTAACGTTAGAAAGAATGTATGGGAACCGATAACGGCCATGCACAACAGACGGTTCGTTGTGCTAGCAATTTTATCTTTGAAAGTCGAAAAATGTTGGTTTTAGGTCTACGCACGAAGTCGTAGGAATAAATGGCTACGTCTACGCAGTCGGCGGCAACGACGGCTCTTCGAGCTTAAACTCGATCGAGATGTATGATCCGAAAGTGAACAAATGGGCACTTTTGTCGTCGATGGTGACGAGAAGGAGCTCGGTCGGTGCCGCTGTCTTGGACTGCATTAATATTGAGCACGTTTTGCGTTCTACCAAAAGTTAGTATAAAGTTACGACCAAATTGCTAAGGGACTTTTTTAGAATTCGGTAAAAAAATTTTTGATGGATCGATTTAGCGAACGCTTTAAATGTTTTTTAACAATACAAAGAGAATGTTTATAGTAACTGTTGTGAAGATGAGCTTTAAACACTAGCGTAATAGAAATAGTTCTTGCACCAAATAGAAAATAGAAGAAGCTGATGGATGGGTTGAAATATATTTTTTAAGAGGTTTTTTGGGTTTTTTTGGGTGATAGCACGGGGAATGATTAAAATACAGTAAGACCTCGTTGAACACTGATTCGATATAACGCGGTCTGCTCGAAACTTATTGTGACATTTCAAAACCACCTCGCTTAACGCTTAAACCCTTTTGGAACTGATCCCCCGCGTTAAACGGGGTCTTACTGTATTTTGTTTTTAATTTATTAACAAATAGAATTCAAATCGGCTGATGGGTTTGATTATCATCAATAATAGCCTTGTTGGATATTCTCAAAATTTTTCAATACTTGCTTGGGGACGCAAGGACTATACATTTTCCATTTATAATCCTAAATTTTCAACAATTGCTATAGTAAATTTAACAATTGTCGACAAATGCTTTCATTACAAAGTTTTTAGGGCTTTTTCGCCAACCATAAATATGTATTTCTATAATAATGATACGGCTATTGTTTTCCAATGATCCAAAAATACGTTTCAATCACATCCATTGGCATTTCTCAGCGAAGTGGTCCAGATCGAATCCAATCTGGTCGATTTCGCTTCTTAGCTAACTAAATAAGAATCGTTTTTAATTGTTTTCATTTTAGGTTTGATTAAAAAGGCATAAGTACGTTTGCTGTTAACAATAATATGCGAAAAAGTCGGCTTTCTGTGTGCTTTATCGAAATCTGCATTTCTGTGATAAATCTTTACGAAAAGTATTGGGTCCAAAGGGGGGACCCTTGGTTTACTTTAGTGTCAATTAATGCTTGTTGAAATTGATTATATGCGAGAGATTATTTAAAAAGGAAAAAAAACGTCTGATATATTTATTTTTTAATTGCAAAAGCGGGGAAAGAGTGAAGGGTCGGAATCGTCGAAAAAAACATTTCTCAAAGGAACAACTTATTATTTTATTACTTTCTGTTAATTTATTGGTAATAAGCGGATTAAAGTTTCGTTCCTTAAAACCAAACGAACTTTTGGGTTTCTATTAAAATTTATTTGTTTGTACATAAACAATATAAGATTTCGTATTTATTCTAAAAAGTGTACTTGCACTGGTTGGGCACAAGGATATATTTAGAGATGGGATTGCAGCATGAATTAAAATACAAAAAAAGGGAAAATATTTTAATTCTAATTTTGTACGCTCTCGAAGGTGTGTTATCTTTGCAAATTTGTAAATGTACCTATGTTTGAACACTGCCATTTTAAATAATAATTTATTAGACTTGATTTAAGAGCATGTTATTTAAAAAATAATAAACCTTATCGTTAGATTAAAATAAATCAATTGGGGTATTGTTCAATGCAACGACCATCTAATCTCATCTTCCTTTTCCATTTTAATTGTCTGATTTTGTTTGTTTTAAAGTATTTAATTTAAAAAATTTAAAAATTGATTGAATCGGAAATGTATGTAGCGCTTTATTTTTGGCATTGTTTAAAGAAAACACAAGCCTCCGAATTAAATCCATACCAATTCCTTATTTTACTATACAACGGCACTGTTTTAAGATTTTTATTCTTTTCCTAACAATTTTTGTATCGGTTGCAAAACAAAACTGGTTTTTTCTTTACTACTTTTACTTTCCATCCTAACTTGTGAGGGTTCACCTGTAAAAGGTATAATAAATTAGATCTCACCGTCGTAGTTTGACGAAATTTTTAAACAATTATCGAAAATCATTTTGAAATCGATTCTCAAGTAAAAGTAGCATTCAGATCTTAATTACGAATCGAAATTAAAAATCAAGTTAAAAAGTAATGATTTTATTTGTATATAATTGAACCTCCAATAATCAGTAACATTTTTGAAAAATTCAATAAATGCTTATTATTATAATTAACCATTAACAATTTTATGGGTAGTTTACACTTAGACTACGGCACTATTAAGAGTATCACTTCTTACTTTTTAATTTTTCTGACAAATCATCAAATTCCGGATCTTGAATGTTTAACATAAGACTATTTCCGCCAAGGAACACTCTGTTTTGCGAATTAGCAATCTACAAATTACAACAATTAGCTACATCTTCTCAATTAAAATTATAAACGTACCGTTCTCGCAATATTTTGTGCGGCTCTGATTTTTCTAAGCTTTAAGTAACCGGGATTTCGTCCAACAGCTTCTCCTAAGTACACAAAGTTAAGGATTACATTACTTTTAATTACACAAAATTTATTTATTTTAAGTTATAAAGGATATCATTTTTGCAGCTTCAGCTTCACCCTCAGCTTGTACAATTTTCTGTTGACGTTCTTGTTTGGCTCTTTCAACAACGAACGCCGCTCGTTGTGCCTCTTGTTGGGCTACTTGTTTAGCTTCAACTGCAGCTGTGTATTCTTTACCAAAAGATAATTCAGTAATAGAGACATCATCTAATATAATATTAAAGTCTTTGGCACGTTCCACCAGCTCTCTTCTTACCAATAAGGAGACCTATCAAAAATCATTATTTGATTACTAGTTTAACGTTTCTCAAACAAAATTACTTGTTGTCTTTGCGTAATGAGTTGTGCGGCATTAAATTTAGCAACAACTGACTTTAATACTTCGTTGCAAATTGATGGCAAAACCTTTTCATCGTAATCAAGACCCAATTGTCTATACATGATTGGGAGTGAAGCAGCATCCGGTCTTGACAATACTCTTAAAGATATATTAACCATTTGTAAATCTTTTGATCCGGTGGGTGAAGATATTTTCCGTGGTCTTGATCTGTTTTAACTTATTGTTAGTAATTCATAATAATATTAACAAGGGGGCTTCCTCACCGAATATCGTAGATAATTGGGTAATGTAGCCATGGGATTCTAAAATGTAAGCCTTCCGCGAATATTTCCTTTTGTACGCCTCCTAATCGACTGAAAATGATTGCTCTATGACCACCTTCAACTAAAACAATTCTTTTATTACAAACGTTCTGCGAAAGAGGTTAAAGTTCAAGAAAAAAGAATGTTGTGAAATGTAAATCGTTTTCGGTTTAAACAGGATAACGTTCATATCATATTGCTTCTCCAACTAATTTAAGTTCTATTTCTTATAATTACACACAAAAACGGTACGAACCGGTATATAAAGATTGTGTAACCCCATAAATAGCAACAGCTCCAACTCCAAGAAGTTTTAATCCTATACCAAGTCCTGGTGGTCCACCTTTACCAAACTTTCCAGCCAAATCATTTAATTTACTTTGGGCCATTCTCGCGTAACAATTAACTTATATTTTAATAACTACTCATTCAACGTGACTTGTGTTGTAATGGCGACAAAAACTTAGGTTAGATTGGTCAAATTATGTTGCTTGAGTTCGTTGGAATTCGAAGAGATGGCACTAGCGTGTCAATTTTGAGTTTTATAATTATTTAAATAGTTTGATATAAATTGATAACGCGAAGGATTTATGTTAAATAAATTGCAATTGATAAGTTATAATACTTCCGATAATTGGTTTAGAGTTTCTCATAGAATTTTAATAAATCCATTCAAAATTAAACTCCATTAAAAGCTGAAATAAATGCATCATTTTTTTATCAGATTGATTTGCGAAAAAATGTTTATTTTTTACTACAAAGTCAACGTACAGAATCAGTTTATTAATGGCACATTGAAGGTTTGCATTTCACAACATTGTTGTTTAAACTTCAGCGTACTTATAATTTGCATATTATGTAAATAGAACTGATACGAAGCTGCATAAATTTATTTCTTTCGACTAAATTTCACTTTCATTTATCAACCGTATGTGTGCACGTACGTAATTTGTGTTTTCATGAAAATCTTACAGTT
This sequence comes from Sinopyrophorus schimmeli, assembly GCA_036325965.1. Classification (NCBI taxonomy): domain Eukaryota; kingdom Metazoa; phylum Arthropoda; class Insecta; order Coleoptera; family Elateridae; genus Sinopyrophorus; species Sinopyrophorus schimmeli. The sequence continues at coordinate 31,526 of JARFIZ010000380.1, read as the reverse complement.
TAAGTACCATTATTTGAAATGTATCAATGAATTCATTCATGAGGGGACATACATTTTTGAAAAGCAATGGCTGAAGCCATAAAATTGGCTTTCGCAAGTTTAATTAATTTAATTTTATGTTTGATTGAAAAAAGCTTTTCAATTAATGGTAATTTGTGATAAAAAAACGTAAATCGATATCTTATAATGCATTTGAGCCAAAATGGCACAATTCTGATAGAAAGAAGTAATTTGTAAGAACAAAGATTTACTTAAATTGCTGATTTGTAATATAATTTACAATAATCAACCTACCCTATTTCTCTTTCGCTCTCTCTCACACACACACACATACAATACATTTAAAATATAGGCCAAAGATTAGCAAAAAATTTCGCATTTACATTTTTTAATTTTGTTTGTTCATGTAATTGCTATTGATAATTTTTTATTTTTTGAAATTTTTAATTCTTATTATTTAATTTTTCATGACGTGGAAATGAATTACTTTTTGACGTTTGAAATAAAATTATTTGAGAATTATCGACTTATTACAATAATTAAAGTACTTTTAAGCACCAATTTTCTATTACTATTATGATTTTTTATACATCATTTCGCTATAACGATTTTTTTTAATTATGGCATTTTTTCGATTTATAGAGTCCAAAAAAAAATTCTGTACTGTTAGCAACGTTCTGTTTACTTTCGATCCAAATAACTGATTCGTTATACGACTTTTCGCTTTACGGCCAACTTTTCTAAGCAGTAAAGCGCAATATGGGTGTAATAATTATTTCATCAATCATTTAAAAAAAAATAATTGATTTTTCAGACAACATAAAATTAAATAATAGAAATTTTTTTAAATAAATTCTTTAATCACATATCTAAAATTTAAAAACGTAAAATGAGAATTTTCTTTGCCGATCTCTAACACCGGCAAAAGCCCTCAGTTTTTTCAAATAGAATTTTTAAAAAGGCTCCCTAAAAAACGTTAATCCGTTACCGTGAATAAATAAATCCGTATTATTGACGTTCGTTACAAATAACATTTTTCGATTTCGTTAACGAATAAATTTCCTTTAGATTCGAAGAGGTACGGAACGGATGCAAAAACATTTGCGAATTCTATTAATTTCTAACGCATTATCATACGTTCAACATAGCCGAAATTCAACCTTTTTACCTGATTTTGCTTTTCATAAATATCGCAATTCAGAACATCCTTGGAAAATGCGACACGTGTAGACTTCAAGGGCGTTACACAGAGCAATTTATCAAAGAAAAATTTGCAAAGGTCCTCTCAGATGTTATGAAATCTTGGACATTAAAAACACCTTTTGAAAGAAGGAAAATTTCCAGCCTTCTTCGTCGCCTTTAATTTGTTCCAAGCAGTTTGGGAGGGTTAATCTTACGGGAACACATATCGGACTTACAATTAGATTATATCTAAAAAGTTCAGTCATCTTGATTAACATTTTTCCTTTGTGTTTCCTTAATATTAAATCGAGTGCGGTATTACTTCAAATGCAGGTAACCCGCTTGGTGTGGTTTTATATACATGTTAAGTATCAATGGAAGTGAACTTTATCTCCGAGATTTGACTAATATAAATTCAGTATTACACATTTGTTTGAAGATTTGAATTTTAAAAGAGGGTTTACCGCTATTTATTGCCAATAATTTTGGGAATATCTTGTTGCATAATTCTATTAAGGAGAAGCACCATTGGGACGGGCCGAAAGCCCTCTCATTTAAAATAAATTGTTTTTTTAATTAATGATTGAAGAAAGGTTACGTTTTTAAACACACTAAAAATATTTTTTAATATGTGTTTTAATTTAGAATTTAGTATTTACCATAGCAATGAGTGGAAGGAAGCGAAAAGATACGACGATCGCGTCGATGCGAGTGAGAGGGAACGATTGAAATTATTTTTGGTCTAAATTATTTTAAATTATGCTTAAAGCAGAGTGTGCACATTCGAGCTCAAAGTGGCACATTCCGATCTCGGGAAAATGAAGCGCGCCGCTCCGCGTCGCGCTTCATTTGCCTCCCTCGCTCGGAAATGTGCCACTTTTCGCTCGAATGCGCACATCTTCGTACTTATTATATTTGTTTACTTTATCCTTAGTTCTCTCAAATTAAAAAAAATAATTTAGTTTGGAAATATCGATTTTCTGTTCGAAAAACGTATTTACCATAGCATTGAGTGGAAGAGAGCGAAAAGATACGACAAACTCGTCAGTGGGAGTGAGAAAAAAACGATTAAAATTATTCAACTGCTTTTTCGTCTAATTTATTGCCTTAAATTATTGTTAATCGTGCTTAAAACAGAGTGTGCACATTCGAGCTCAAAGTGGCACATTCCGATCTCGGGAAAATGAAGCGCGCCGCTCCGCGTCGCGCTTCATTTGCCTCCCTCGCTCGGAAATGTGCCACTTTTCGCTCGAATGCGCACATCCTCGTAATTTATTCAATTTGGCTATATTAATCTTCTATCCTTCAATTCAAAAAAATTAATGGTCCAATAAATTTGAATTAATTTATTGTTTGGAAAAGGTTAGAGATTTTATTATTTATAGTAACTTATCGTGGTACCCTCCTGCATGTCTAATTGCGGTGAGCCCGTTGAAGATATTTTAAGATGTACTTCGAAGTGTTCCCGCATAAAAAAAATTAATATTTGAAATATATGCCGAATATGATAGTACAATTTGCATTACAATATAGTTGATGATATAGAAAATTATATACTTTAAAAATATATTAATATAATATATAATGTATAATATATAATACTATATGTTGACGTACCTCTATTCATATTATATGAACCCCATATATTTTAATATTATATATTATAAATAGATATATATTACAAGTATTTGTTTCATTTCATGAATACTTAAGATTTTCCGGAATTTCCTCATTTATATATTATAAATTGTATTATGCTATCATCTATCCATTATATTTTAATCAATTATGAAATTTATAAGCAACAAATTATATTTTGAAATTATATAAAATTTCATAATAAAATATAGGTAGGTATATACATATATATTTTTATAATTTATATTATAAAACAGAATACTTTCAAATTTAATTCAACGTTATACGTGAGATTAAATAAATTTATTTTAAAAATATACATTTACAATGTATCCTCTTATATATAACTAAAATATATATATTACTTTTATTAGGGCTTACTAATACACATTTTTGTTCAATTTAAATTGTATATGGGATGTACCCTGTCAAGTAAAACCCCTCAGTTCAATATTTCAGTGAGTCCATTCAGAAAATTTGAACAACAAATAAAACTCCCGTATTTAGTTATGCCATTCATGAACCTTCAAGTCAACCATAAAATTATCTAAATTTTGTGAATAATGCAATATTAAGGTTTACATTAGAGAATCTACATTTTTTCAAATCGAACAATCCAGTAAAGCTGACCAAAAATCAGTTGAATAATATTAATCGTTCCCTCTCGCTCGCATTGACGGAATTTTCGTATCTTTTCGCTCCCTTCCACTCATTGCTATGGTAAATACGTTTATCGAACAGAAAATCGATATTTACTAAGCTAAATATAAATTTATAATTTGAAAGAGCGAGGAATAAAGTAGATAAATCCGGTGAATGCGAAGATGTGCGCATTCGAGCGAAAAGTGGCACATTTCCGAGCGAGGGAGGCAAATGAAGCGCGACGCGGAGCGGCGCGCTTCATTTTCCCGAGATCGGAATGTGCCACTTTGAGCTCGAATGTGCACACTCGGTTTTAAGCGTGATTCACAATGATCAATTTACTTAAAAAAAGAATTTAATTAATTATAAAACGGTAATTGCGCTCTCAGAATTTCTTTTTGGGGTTTCGCTTATTCTCCATAATTTTTCAATAATTTTGAACTTTTTTTGGTATGCATTTTTATGTCCATGCAATTAACTAATTAACAGCGGGTGTAGTATGCATGAAGGAGGCCCATGGCCAAAAATGGTCCAAATAAGGGCGAATTAAAAAAAAATTAAAAATATTCAGAATTTTGAATCTTCAACTTTTAAGACAATTTTTTTTTGATAATTTACTCTACTGACTTAAGAAAGATCTTCCTTTAGTAAACTATTTTCAGTTCCATTTCATATTGCCCAAAAAGGGCAACAGACCGGTTGCCAAAAAAAAGATTTCCCATAATAAAAAATGTGAGCGAGCGCCCGAAAAGTTTTTCCAGGAAGTGCCTCCGCATTAAATCTTTTCGATTATACAAATGGAACAAGAAAGTCGATTTCGAAAGAGTTTTTTAGGTCTTGGTTAATAACATGTAATTGGGTATGCCTAATAATAAATATACAAAAGATTACATGGTGACTATACGCAGAATTTTCGGTCTTTTCTAAACGGAAACGCATTTCGTGCGATTCCGTTTAATTTAACGCGAAAGCAACTTCGAAAAAATTTTTTCGACCACTTTTCGAGCGCGGCTCCATTTCGGCGTCCCCAAAAGCGCCGGCCCTCGAATTTTACACATTTTAACCTTGTAATTGTTTTATTCGGCAATAAATTATATAACGCCTATAAACCCATTTACGAAAATTTATTCGACCATCGTTCGGCATTTTTTCACTCCATGTCTTCCTTGCCGCGCCCCTCGCAGCGCTAGAAAAGGACAAAAGACCGACGCTCTTTGGGAAAAATAACGAAGAAGTGTTGGCGGCCGTTTTCCTCTAGCACATCGAATCTTACGCAATTCTAACAAATTGATATGGTGATTATTCTTCGATTTTCATTCACGCAAAGGAGCCATGAATTGAAATGGGACGAAGCGCGCGCGCGCTAACGAAATGCAGAAGATGAGGCTAATTTCGATGGTAAATTTTGTAACGTTTAATACAGAAAAGATTTATGTCTTGTTTTCGGCGTTTATATGCAAAATTAATTCTTTAAACGATCGCATATGTAATTTCCGAACTCTATAAATAAATCAGAATTAGCATTGGGTCAGATGGTCACAAGTCCAAAATTTATAATTCCTATTCATTTATTTACCTTACTAACTTCCATTAGACGGAAGATTGCCTTAAATATTTGACGAACGCCTTTTTTCGACACTTAATCCAAAATAAATGAATGCAAAATAGGGAACAAGCTGCGGTTCGAAATATTTATATTATTTGTTTTTGCATTTTTTCCGAATTTGAATTTTAAAATTTATTTATGTGTTTTAAGTTGTACTTTCGATAATTTCCATTTTCAAAAGTAACGTAGGGGCTTTTAAATTGCATTTCGTCGATTTTCAAATTAAAATTAAAACGTATTTAAATTTTTAAAATCATTTTCTATAATTTTCAACCAATTGAGAATTTAATCAAAAAAAAATATATTGGTCGTGGATTTATTGTTTAAATGGCTCGAATTTTGAAAAACTGCAAAATGAACCAATCAGAGATTTATATTTAAAAAATAAATTGTTAAATATTTAATGGTATACTGATTTCCAAAAAAACAGGGGTCAATTTAAAGGCAGACACTTTTAATAATCCGGAATTATTTTTCAATTTCATGGTCAAACTTTTCGGTGATTGATGGTTCGCTTTTTTGGCACTGGGCCAATGTCAAAATTAGCACGCGTTCTTGGCAATGAATCGAATTGCATTTTTCCATTTGTTACGTAATTTTGCCTTTTACGCAAAACGAAAAGTTTCATCTTCGAAACGTCATTCGAATCTGCCGCCTTTGGATTTGTCGAAATAAGCCAACTATTCTATTAAGGAGAAGCCTGTTTTTTTAATTAATTTGTAGGCTCGAGAAAAGGATACTAACAATTTTTTTAATATGTGTTTAAATTTCAAATTTAGTATTTGCCATAGCAATGAGTGGAAGAGAGCGAAAAGATACGACGATCTCGTCGATGCGAGTGAGAGGGAACGATTAAAATTATTTTTAGTTTAATCTATTGGACTAAATTATTGTGCATCGTGTTTAAAACCGAGTGTGCACATTCGAGCTCAAAGTGGCACATTCCGATCTCGGGAAAATGAAGCGCGCCGCTCCGCGTCGCGCTTCATTTGCCTCCCTCGCTCGGAAATGTGCCACTTTTCGCTCGAATGCGCACATCGTCGCATTTAATCGTTTAATAGATTATCTTTCGCTATTTCCAATGAAAAATTTAAATTTAGTTTAGTAAATATCCATTTTATGTTTAAAAACCTATTTTTACCATAGCAATGAGTGGGAGCAAGCGAAAAGATACAACAAACTCATAAGTACGAGTGAGAGGAATAATAAAATTATTTACTAATATTTTGTTACCAAAATTATTGCGAATCGTGCTTAAACCGAGTGCCATTCGAGCTCAAAGTGGCACATTCCGATCTCGGGAAAATGAAGCGCGCCGCCCGCGTCGCGCTTCATTTGCTCCTCGCTCGGAAATGTGCCACTTTTCGCTCGAATGCGCACATCGTCGCATTTAATCGTTTAATAGATTATCTTTCGCTATTTCCAATGAAAATTTAAATTTAGTTTAGTAAATATCCATTTTATGTTTAAAACCTATTTTACCATAGCAATGAGTGGGAGCAAGCGAAAAGATACAACAAACTCATAAGTACGAGTGAGAGGAATAATAAAATTATTTACTAATATTTTGTTACCAAAATTATTGCGAATCGTGCTTAAAACCGAGTGTGCACATTCGAGCTCAAAGTGGCACATTCCGATCTCGGAAAATAAAGCGCGCCGCTCCGCGTCGCGCTTCATTTGCCTCCCTCGCTCGGAAATGTGCCACTTTTCGCTCGAATGCGCACATCGTCGCATTTAATCGTTTAATAGATTATCTTTCGCTATTTCCAATGAAAAATTTAAATTTAGTTTAGTAAATATCCATTTTATGTTTAAAAACCTATTTTTACCATAGCAATGAGTGGGAGCAAGCGAAAAGATACAACAAACTCATAAGTACGAGTGAGAGGGAATAATAAAAATTATTTACTAATATTTTGTTACCAAAATTATTGCGAATCGTGCTTAAAACCGAGTGTGCACATTCGAGCTCAAAGTGGCACATTCCGATCTCGGGAAAATAAAGCGCGCCGCTCCGCGTCGCGCTTCATTTGCCTCCCTCGCTCGGAAATGTGCCACTTTTCGCTCGAATGCGCACATCGTCGCATTTAATCGTTTAATAGATTATCTTTCGCTATTTCCAATGAAAAATTTAAATTTAGTTTAGTAAATATCCATTTTATGTTTAAAAACCTATTTTTACCATAGCAATGAGTGGGAGCAAGCGAAAAGATACAACAAACTCATAAGTACGAGTGAGAGGGAATAATAAAAATTATTTACTAATATTTTGTTACCAAAATTATTGCGAATCGTGCTTAAAACCGAGTGTGCACATTCGAGCTCAAAGTGGCACATTCCGATCTCGGGAAAATAAAGCGCGCCGCTCCGCGTCGCGCTTCATTTGCCTCCCTCGCTCGGAAATGTGCCACTTTTCGCTCGAATGCGCACATCGTCGCATTTAATCGTTTAATAGATTATCTTTCGCTATTTCCAATGAAAAATTTAAATTTAGTTTAGTAAATATCCATTTTATGTTTAAAAACCTATTTTTACCATAGCAATGAGTGGGAGCAAGCGAAAAGATACAACAAACTCATAAGTACGAGTGAGAGGGAATAATAAAAATTATTTACTAATATTTTGTTACCAAAATTATTGCGAATCGTGCTTAAAACCGAGTGTGCACATTCGAGCTCAAAGTGGCACATTCCGATCTCGGGAAAATAAAGCGCGCCGCTCCGCGTCGCGCTTCATTTGCCTCCCTCGCTCGGAAATGTGCCACTTTTCGCTCGAATGCGCACATCGTCGCATTTAATCGTTTAATAGATTATCTTTCGCTATTTCCAATGAAAAATTTAAATTTAGTTTAGTAAATATCCATTTTATGTTTAAAAACCTATTTTTACCATAGCAATGAGTGGGAGCAAGCGAAAAGATACAACAAACTCATAAGTACGAGTGAGAGGGAATAATAAAAATTATTTACTAATATTTTGTTACCAAAATTATTGCGAATCGTGCTTAAAACCGAGTGTGCACATTCGAGCTCAAAGTGGCACATTCCGATCTCGGAAAATAAAGCGCGCCGCTCCGCGTCGCGCTTCATTTGCCTCCTCGCTCGGAAATGTGCCACTTTTCGCTCAATGCGCACATCGTCGCATTTAATCGTTTAATAGATTATCTTTCGCTATTTCCAATGAAAAATTTAAATTTAGTTTAGTAAATATCCATTTTATGTTTAAAAACCTATTTTTACCATAGCAATGAGTGGGAGCAAGCGAAAAGATACAACAAACTCATAAGTACGAGTGAGAGGGAATAATAAAAATTATTTACTAATATTTTGTTACCAAAATTATTGCGAATCGTGCTTAAAACCGAGTGTGCACATTCGAGCTCAAAGTGGCACATTCCGATCTCGGGAAAATAAAGCGCGCCGCTCCGCGTCGCGCTTCATTTGCCTCCCTCGCTCGGAAATGTGCCACTTTTCGCTCCAATGCGCACATCGTCGCATTTAATCGTTTAATAGATTATCTTTCGCTATTTGCAATAAAAAATTTAAATTTACTTTAGTAAATATTGATTTTATGTTTAAAAACCTATTTTTACCATAGCAATGAGTGGGAGCAAGCGAAAAGATACAACAAACTCATAAGTACGAGTGAGAGGGAATAATAAAAATTATTTACTAATATTTTGTCACCAAAATTATTGCGAATCGTGCTTAAAGCCGAGTGCGCACATTCTTGTAATTTATCGGATTTGGCTATATTAATCTTCTATGTTTCAATTCAAAAAATTTAAATTTATTTTTTTTATTTAGAAAAGGTTAGAGATTTTATTCTTTTTAGTAACTTATCGTGGTGCCCCCCTGCATGTCTAATTGCGGCGACCCCGTTAAAGGTATTTTTAGTTGTACAGTAGAACTCCGGTTATCCGAATTAATTGGGACCGGGGTCAATTCGGATAATAGAAAATTCGGATAATCGGACATAGACTGGTAATAAAGAAAAACGAACTGTCACACATAGAATAAACTTTATTAAGTTTAACAATATAATTCTTTATATTCGAGATACAGGATATTACGCTTAGGACCGATTCGGATAATTGGCAATTCGGTTACTCGTCGTTCGGATAATCGGAGTTCTACTGTACTTCGAAGTGTTCCCGCATGAAAAAAATATAATAATATGCCGAATAAGATAGTACAATTTACATTACAAGATAGTTGATGACATAGAAAATTATATACTTTATAAAATCTATTAATATAATATACCGGGTGTATCATTTAAAGTGCCACGAGCTAAATTCCTAAAACAATAAAGATTTCAAAAAAATGTACAAGTATAAAAGTGTTTTTAATTTATTCGATCTATGCATTCGCATAAATATAAATTTTGTTATAGTTCCGGTTTAACCGGAAATTGTGTCAACTGTATTATCTCAAATAGAAGATTATTATTTTTTTTATAATTGAATAGAGCTCCTTGCGCGCTTTTCATAAATGTAAAATAAATTACCGTTTGATTAATAAATAATTTCAAAAAAATATGTTTATTTTTGATTACCGGCGTGAATCGGCCAAGTGCCACTAAATTATAATTTCAAAATCGCTTAAAACTAGTGATTTTGAAATAATAAGCCCGTGGCACTTTGCTGAAACACTGGTAATCGAAAATAAAAATTGTAGATTTAGGCAATCGCAGAATTCGTTCAAAAATTGTATCTAAATGCCCAAAAATTTAATTTAACTAAATGCTTATCGCAAACTGAAATTCCCACACCGTTCCCCGCACATTTCATTTGTGAAAGGCACGTCAGAGAGCTCAGTTAAACGCTCCCCAAAATTTTAATTTATTAGTGATTATTTAAATGTGTAGAGTAACTGTGCTCATCAAGGGCCTTATACCCTTAAGAAGCACCCCTTCTGCAAAATTCAAACCTGTAAGTCTTTTTTTAATAATTTTTATTAATGTTTTTTGATTTTACTTGTGTTAAATTGATGGTATCTCAAAAAATTTTGTACCGCTGTGCTTACAAAAAATTGGCAATTTTTGAGCTATAGTGGCTTTTGCAAAAAATTAAAACTAACCCCCTAATTAATTTTCTTTGTGGTGAATTTTGATACGTCACAGAATGACGTAAAAATTTCGGGTGATTTGCGAGCCGACCTTATCGCATTTCTTACCTGGCTTTTGAGATATCATTTTATTTTATTTTTTTACGATTTGAGTTATTAAACTGTACTTTACAAACGAAAGCAGCTCAAAAACCACGGCCGTTTCTACCAACGTAACGGTAAAGTCCTATTCAGAAAAATCTTCTATGAGAAGATATATCAGGTGCACGATTTAAAGTGCTACGAACTTATAATTCCTTTATTACAAATATATATTATAAATAATTATATGTATATACAGTCGAACCTCGATAAGCCGAATTTTTGATAACTTGAATCTTTTTCCCTAGGACTTGCCTATTTCAACGTTAATATTTTTATATCGATAACTCGAATTTTTGAAAACTCGAATTATTTTTAGTTTCCTTCAACTTCGACTTATCGAGGTTCGACTGTATATAAGGGATGCCGTATTTGACTTAAAAAGAAAGCTTTATCTTTTAAACGTCATTCAAATCTGCCGCCATTAAATTTATTGAAATAAGCCAACGATTCAAAATGGCGTTGTTAATTGTAAAACCATGGTTACGCGCCTAAATTAAAACCGCGAAATTCAAATGTCATCGTTAGGATCCCTTTTGATTTATTAAATTGATTTCTATTTCGTTTTCGTCCAAAAATAATTTCGACAATGTCGGAAGGTACTTGAACGCGTTTCCGTTTATGTTCTTCACGCTGTTGTTCCTTAAATCCAAATAATACAAGTTATTCAAGCCGTAGAACATCCAACTTTCGATTTTGCCCAAATCGTTGTCGCTCAAAAACAATTTCTGCAGGCTCGCCAAGCCGAACAATCCGTAATTTTCGATTGAAGTAATATTGTTATGGTGCAGATGCAGCTCCAATAAATTTCTAAGGCTCGAGAAACGAAAGCTGGCCAAATTTTGCAAAGAGTTGTTCGCCAAATAGAGATACCAAAGGGCGTCTTGCGACGCAAACATGCCCACGGGCAATTTTGTCAATTTATTAAAGGACAAATTTAGGCTTTTCAATTTAACGTTTTGACTGAAAGCTATGCTATCAAATTGTTGCAATTTATTATGGCTTAAATCCAAATACTGTAAGGAGAACAGACGCACAAACATATTCTTGTCTAAAAATTCCACGTTGTTGGAGTTGAGCAAAAGATGAGTCAAAGATTTTGCGTGGTCAAAAGTTTCTTTCTCGATTTTCCAAATTAGATTTTCGCTCAGGTCGAGCACGTGCAACCTGTTCAAATTTTCGAAAGTTCCAAATTTCAGGTAGTAAAGTTGGTTGTTGCTCAAGTCGAGCATTCGCAGGAATTTTAGCCCGTCGAAGGTGTTCAAATTTAGACTTCTGATGTTGTTGTTATTCAAAAGCAGAGTTTCCAATTTTTCCAAGTGACCAAAGCTCCTCTCCGTTATGCCGTAAATTTCGTTTTGCTCCAAATCTAGATACTGGAGGGCGATCAAGCCTTCGAAGGTCCCAACTTGGATTTTTCTCAATTTGTTCTTGCCGAGCAGCAGTTTCCCCAATTTCGGCAGTCCTCTAAAAGCGTTCTTGTGCACGTTCTCCAGGACGTTGTCGTTCAAAAAGAGCGTTTCCAAGCTATTCGTGGGCATGAACGAAAACGATTTGATCGAGGCGATTCTATTGCCGTTCAATCGGAGATGCCTGAGGAATCTCAGATGGCTGGAATTGCTGGGATAAATCACCTCTTCCACCCTCTCCATTTTGTTCCAGCTCAAATCGAGCAAACTCAAATTTGAGAATTTCTCGAACAGTCCCTTCGGAATTTTGGTGGAATTTTGGGTGAGCTTCAGTTCTTGGAGCTTTTCCAGGCCCGAAAAGGCCTCAGAACTGACGTTTTTCAAATTGTGAGCTTCGATGCTCAAGCATTTTAGGACTTCGAGTTCGGAGAAGGCCGAACTTGGGATTTTTTCGACGTTTAAGATCAGATTTAGGACCTCTAAGTAGTTTAGGCCTTTGAAACTGTCGTGTTTTAGTTTGACGTTGTGGTCCAGTTTTATGTTGAGAGTGTAGTATTCTTTGAGGCCCGCCGGCTTTTTTTCGATGAGCGTTTGAAGGCCTTTGTTGGAATGAACTTCGTAGAATTGCATGCTCATTATTTCTACGGTTTTGTATTCGGGATAATTGATCAGAAATTCGTTGAGCAGTAAGAAGTATTGGATTATTGCTACCGTTAGCATCCTTGTATTGTTCTGAAAAAAAAAAACAAAAAAAAATAAGCGTGCTGAAGTAATTCGTTTGAAAGTTTGGATACGAAAAAGTCCCTAAATGAACACATAGTATTGAATTCTAAATTTACTCAAAAAGTAACAATAAATAAATTGTATTATAGGAAAACCTGTTGTACCTTGGTCCCTTTGTACCTAGGGCAACTTAATTTTTTTTAATATTTGCGGGCTTTCGTGACCCATAATTTTCGATATTTCAAATGCCACTGACAGACATTAACGTAAAGTTCGCAGCAGCTGGCCAATGTACAATCGGCTCAATTGAAAATCACCACCACAGCATACTCGTTCAGGATGCCTAATAGAGGTCTTTTAGTACAAAAACATTCATTTTTACGGTTACCAACACATCTATTTTTAAGATTTACCGTTTCTTCGGTAGGGGTAGGTTCATATGTCCTTTCTGTACTTTTTTAGCGTTCAGTTTTGTAATCTTTTAAAAACATACCTATGTCTTTTATTATTAATTATTTATTTTGATTATTGATTATTAATTTTAAATGAATATTGAAGGAAATCGACTTTATTTAAAGATAAAATTAATCTATTTTAGGATTAATATGAAACTGTTTACAAATGTGCAGTATTAATTAATAATTCATTTTTTGTGGCTTTATATAGATTACTTTTGAGGTGCTAATATAATAAACAACAAATTGTAACGATTTTAACATGTTTTTTATAAATATTATCGTCATTTTTGTGATAACAATAGCAACAATTACACTTAGGAGTGAGAAGAGTTAAACAGTTTTAGATAAGTTACTGCTGTAGTGGTAATTTGCATTTTGGCTGACTGTACTTTGTTAATTTATGAGATTAATTGAAATTTTTAATCGAAAAAAAGTAAGTCTTTTTATATTCTTTTTACTTTTTATTACCTAATAACAAATGACCCATCGTAATAGAAAGATTATTTATTATTATTTATTTATTTATTATTTATTATACATAAAAAATTATAATATTAAAATATGTAATATCTTTATGCCAAAAAATTACACAAAAAATTAATTAAAAAATTTAAGCGTTTTCTCTCACTCGCATCTACAAAATTGTTGTATCTTTTCGCTCGCTTCCACTCATTGCTATGGTACATTTTGAACGTAAAATTAATATTTATTCAATTTTTAATTTGCAATTGAAAACATTAATTAAGGCAAGTCAATAAATACGAGGATGTGCGCATTCGAGTGAAAAGTGGCACATTTCCGAGCGAGGGAGCAAATGAAGCGCGACGCGGAGCGGCGCGCTTCATTTTCCCGAGATCGGAATGTGCCACTTTGAGCTCGAATGTGCACACTCGGTTTTAAGCGTGATTCACAATAATTAAATTACTTGTTAATGCTTTCAATAATTTTTTTCTGAATACATTATTATTGCCCCACTACGATGCAATTCATTTTATTAACAAGTTGTTAAATATATAATTTTAAAAAAAATTACAAATTAAAAAAAAGGGCCAAAATACAACAGGTTTCCCTACATATAAAAAATATAATATTAAAATGTGTAATATCTTTAGGCCAATAAATTACACAAAAAATTAATTAAAAATTTAATCGTTTTCTCTCACTCGCATCTACAAAATTGTTGTATCTTTTCGCTCGCTTCCACTCATTGCTATGGTACATACTTTATTTTGAACGTAAAATCGATATTTATTAAACTAAATTTAATTTTTTGATTTGAAATTGAAAACATTAATTAAGGCAAATCGATAAATACGAGGATGTGCGCATTCGAGCGAAAAGTGGCACATTTCCGAGCGAGGGAGGCAAATGAAGCGCGACGCGGAGCGGCGCGCTTCATTTTCCCGAGATCGGAATGTGCCACTTTGAGCTCGAATGTGCACACTCGGTTTTAAGCGTGATTCACAATAATTAAATTACTTGCTAATGCTTTCAAATCTTTTTGATGAATACCTTATTAGTGCCCCACTACGATGCAATTCATTTTATCAACAAATTGTTACATAAACAATTTAAAAAAAATTACAAGTGAAAAAAGGGCCAATGTACAACAGGTTCCCTTCCATTTTAATATTATAAAATTGAGCTTTTTATAAATAAGGTGATTCATAATGTCATTTTTGGAAAATTAATTTGGGAAACCGTGTTAGAACCAAATATGAAAAATTTAGGTTTAACCTAAGAAGAGATTTTATAAAAAAAAAACTTTATATAAAAATTTCGATTTCGAGCGTTAAATAGCAAAATAATTTAGTAAATCTTGTGTTAAATAGATTTGCGATACAAACGAACCCATAAAATGAGAATATGTTTTCCATTATTTTTTATCAATGGTGTTTAAGAAACACTTCTTTCACAAAGAACTTAATTTCTTATCGAAAGTCAAGTTTGATGGAATTTTAACTTCAACTGATTTGAAAAATAATAGGTCAGAATTTAATCAGTTACCTTAAGAAATCCATAGTGTTATTTTCAAAGAAGAAAGGGTGTCAAAGGAAATATAGGACAGTAATAAAATACTTACGTTGCCAATACTTTAAAATTGATTTAATTTTCTTTGAAAACGTGTAAACTTATAAACAAACACAGACACGCATGTTTAATACGAAATCAATTAATAATCACGCTGAAGTATTTTTGATACTAACATTTTACGCATTGAGCGTATTGCTCAAGCTGGTAATATTTTTATTAAGACCGATAACCTTACGATATAGAACATCGTGACATTGCACTTGAAATCTCCAATTAAGAATAAATTAGACATTTTTAATCGCAAAGCGGACGCTTTATTTTTTCTTTTACTTATCAAAAAAAAAAAATGTATATTTAGGGTAACCGACCAATAGATGGACGCCCCCCCCCAATAGATGGACAAAAAATCCTTTAATAACTAATTACATTAAATTTAAAATTGTAAAATTAATATTTTGTTTTACAAATAGGGATACATATTTATGATTATCTAAAAATATTTTTTTAGCTTATATACTTATTATTATCATAAAAAAATAAATTTAATTATTTGAATAACAATGCAATAAATTGAGCTATTTAATAATAAAATCAAAAAAATTTAAAAAAAAATTTGTTGTCCGTTTATTGGTGAGAAATTTTGAACCTCAATTCAATAGATAGACATCGAATTAATTTTTTATGTTTATGTTATATTTTGTTCATATGTGTATGAAAATGATTATTAGTATCTACACATTTATAATTATATTTTTTGAAAGATGGCCGACAACAAGAGATGTTACAAAGTTTATTATTATTCGTCTGATAATTTAAAGAATGCATTAAAAGAAGTTAATTATAAAGAGAAAAAAATAGAAAATATATTATATCGTTGAATTTTGTTGATTTTATATATTAAAATAATTATTTTAACATATAATTAATATTCTGTAGGAATTTTTCAAAAAAATAAAATTTCTTTTTGATATATTATGAAAATTATTATCCCATCTATTATGTGTTTATTGGTTATTTTTAATAAGTTTACGCTATCAGTTATTAAATTTAAAAATTTAATGATTCTTTATATAAATATTAAACAAAAATATTATTTTTGAGAAGCGTCCATCCATTGGGGGTGGCCGGCCATCTACTGGAGGTTTTGTTCATCTAGTTCTTTCCTAAAATTTTGTTTTTTTTATAAACTACTTTACCTATACTTTATACAAAATTTTTATTATTTTTTTAGAATTTTTTGAACATTTTTACATACATAGGTACTATATAACTCATTTTACCGTAACTTTTTAATACTTTACTATATTATTTACCCTTATAATAGTTTATATTTATTATGTTGTTTTTTATTAAAAAAACTATGTATCTATATAAAATCTTTTAGTTTTCATCAATAAACATTTTGGGCATACTCCTTGACACGTTATTGCTATTTATTTAGCATTAGAACAAGTTTAAAATAATAACAACTACAAGTATTTTAATTATAAACATTTTTCTAATGTAAGGGTTACAATTTAGGACACTAAACCGCCAAGGGGTACGCAAGCTAAAAAATGTTGATAGTCGCTGCTCTAGGGTAATAAGGCCCACCTTTAGTTAACATTAAATAAAAAACATATAAATCAATTTTATTTCGGCAAATAAATGTGGTGGAAACTATAAACATAACGACTTTTACATTACCGAAGTTCAAAAGTATTGTAATTATCACTATTTCTTCTTAGTGCTCTTTGATTAAATTAAATGGTTCTGATTCTAAAACATTTCTCAAAATGATAAATTAATAAATGTGGCTTTAACGTCTTATTTTCCATCAGGTCCTACAAAATTATTTAACAGAAAATTTAGTTTGATTGCTGTTTAAACAACAAGCTCCGACCTCGAAAATTTCCCCAAAAAAATTTTCGACAAAAATCGCGTCCCCATCGAAAGCTCCGGAGCTCCTTACGCAAAACGATTCGCGAAACCGGACGAATTGCGAAAGCGACTGCGACTCAATTAACACAATTAAATTTCTTGGAAATTGGCAAAGTGACGTTCGTCTATGAAATATACGAAAATTTGTAATTCATCAACCGGAAGTCGATTTATATTGAACAAGTTCGACGGGCACGCCGAAAAAACGAATTCATCAAATTGCCGAAACTCAAATTTAAAATACAAATCTAGCGAGATATGTTCTTCAAGGTGAAGGAGTCTGCAAGGTTAAATTAAATCATATAATAAATGTTAGTAATTTTACGTTCGGAATGCTAAATTGTGGCGTTTTGTTTGCTCGTTCGTCGATGGAAAAAAAACCGATACGTTTCGTAAAAGAAAAACGACTTTCTTTGAATAATTTAAATGAAATTCTAATGGAATAGGTTTTTAGTTTTTTTATCGACTGAGAAGTATTCTAATCGTTTAGAAGCACTAAATCAGAGATTTGATGTTTCCAGTATAAATGCAGTATTGTATTTTTTAATTAGAAAAACATATTTGGAAAATTAATTAATTATTGTGAATCGTGCTTTAAACCGAGTGTGCGCATTCGAGCTCAAAGTGGCACATTCCGATCTCGGGAAAATGAAGCGCGCCGCTCCGCGTCGCGCTTCATTTGCCTCCCTCGCTCGGAAATGTGCCACTTTTCGCTCGAATGCGCACATCTTCGCATTTATTAGATTTGTCTAATTTTTTTTTCGCTATTGTCAATGAAAAATTTAAAATTAGTTTTGTAAATATCGATTTTATGTTTTAAAAACGTATTTTTACTATAGCAATGAGTGGGAGTGAGCGAAAAGATACGATAATCGCGTAAGTGTAAGTGAGAGAAAACGATCGTAACTAATTTTTTGTCTATTTTATTGTTAATCATGCTTAAAACCGAGTGTGCACATTCGAGCTCAAAGTGGCACATTCCGATCTCGGGAAAATGAAGCGCGCCGCTCCGCGTCGCGCTTCATTTGCCTCCCTCGCTCGGAAATGTGCCACTTTTCGCTCGAATGCGCACATCTTCGTATTCATTATATTTGTCTACTTGTCTTTCGCTCTTTCAAATCATAAATTTCAATTTAGTTGAGTAAATATCGATTTTATGTTGATAAAGCAATTCACCATAGCAATGAGTGGAAGGGAGCGAAAAGATACGACAATCTAGTCAATGCGAGTGAGATGAAACGAGTAAAATTATTCAACTAATTTTTCGTCTAATTTAGGGGGGCATTCTAGTCTAGAAATTTTAAAAAATCGAATTTTTTTTTTTATTTCCCAAGTTTAGACATTCAAGAATAGGCTCTTAAAATTTTTTTTCAAAATTTCAATTATTTAAAAAGTTAGAGTTATTATAAATATGTTAATATAGCGCATCTATGATAAAAATTTTCAGAACGCGTTTTTCTCGAAACTACTTTTTTCTAATTGGCGTACACGATATCTCAAGTTCTACTGCACCGATTTATTTGAATTTAGTATGAACATTCTATATACATTCTTCTATGGCATGACCCACCGAAAAGTCGATATCTTGAATTCTACTATTTTTAAAAAATTCGGAATTGTTAAAAAAACGTGCAAAAAAAAATTTTATTTTTCAAACGGCCGCCATGTTGTGAAAAATTTGTTTTTAGACTTGTCCATGGGTGAGACCATAGCGACATCTTTACTAATTAAGAATCCATTTGATTTTTTTGTTTTAGACGTCCAGAAGGGTTTAAACCTTGTACGCCAGGACACTGTTTTTTTTTGACCCTCCACTTTGCCACCTCATAACTTCTTAAATTTTGAATTTTTTTATTTAATTTATTTTTTTATGAATTCTTAAAGTATCTACTTTCTTTTTCGCTCTTTCAAATCATAAATTTAAATTTAGTTGAGTAAATATCGATTTTATGTTCGAATAACGTATTCACCATAGCAATGAGTGGAAGGGAGCGAAAAGATACGGCGATCTCGTCAATACGAGCGAGAGGGAACGATTAACACTAGATATACCAGCAATTTGACTATAGGGTAGAGGGGGGCAGCTTTGAACAGGGGCAGCTTTGAACATCGTTAATTAAAAATTGAATAAAACATTTTTGCAATCGAAAAAATTTAAATTTAAGGTGTCACCACGGCTGCCAACTAGTATCCGTCAACAGCTGTTTTATTTGTTATGTTAAACCTAATCTACAATTAATAATCGAATTTACGCTACAATTCTAAAATATTTATTTTTTGGATGTAAGCATCTTACACGTAAAATAACAAACAATTTATTAATACATGAAGTGTCATCTAATCTTTATATCTTTCACCATCTAATTACAATAAAAAAATTTATTGTTATTGATTATTAATTAGTTTAAATAAATTAATTATTTCAAATATGCTATTGGGGCAGCTTTGAACAAGAAACGAGGGGCACGTTTGAATACTTATAAACCGAATTAATATTAATTCTTATAAATTCTTCTATCTTTTAAATTGTTTCTAAAAAAAATATACGATCTTTATTACGTGGTTATTAAGTAATTTTTTAATTTCAAGGTCAATCATGGTTCGAAATTATAAAATGAACGGACAAGCAGTGTCAATGAAAATGACGTAAAAAAAGCGATAATCCATGTAATTTAATTATATTTGAGTAAAGTTATTAATGTTAAAGATTTAATAATTATATACTAGTAACTTTGTTAATTTATCATTATTTCAAAGATTTTATAAATTTTAATTAAACTAATAAATGGAAGATTTAACTTTAAAATATAAGAGCAATAATATAATTTATGAGTGAAATAATAATAATTTATGTAGTGGTTTTATATATATATAATCAAAAGCCCTTTACCTGTTTGGTGTTGGTTTTATATATTGTTCATACCTGCCCCAGGCCTGTTTAAAGGTGCCCCCCTAAGTGGGGCATCTTTGAACAAACTGACCTATTTTTAAATTAATAATATAGCTTTGATTAAGAACTTTTTTTTTAATTAATCAAGGTGTATTATGAAGTAGAGTGATCAATGTATTGATTAAGACATAAAACATATTTTTTCGTTAATTACATTAAGAGTAATAAATAAATTAGTAAAAAGTGTTCAAAGGTGCCCCCCCTCTCCCCTACCTATTTTTACCGGCACTAGTCATTTTGACTGGTGTAGGTAAAATAGTTATTGCGGTTTTTAGTCTTTATATATTTTCAAAAAATGATAAATTACTTCGGTTAGATTAATTTTAAAACATTTTATTAATTATAAATTCTTTAATCAGTTAATTAAAACTTAATTATATTCAGATTACTAAACATAAATTAACTGCTGTGTGATTCAAGATCGAAAACATAATATATATGCATTTATTTGTTTATTACAGAAAACTCAATTCGAAATTGTATTTTAATTCTGAATCAGAAATTTATAAAATAGTAGTATTGAATTTGTCCATATGTAGATTTTACTTTGAGTACATTTTTTAAAAATACAGAATATTTCTTCCGTTTTTCTATTTTTTATAAAAGTATTTAAACTAATAATAGGATTATTTCTCAAAAAAAGATAATCTCAAAAAGGCCACTGGGCTTTACTGGTACAGAGAAGCCCAAGCCAGGAAAAAATGGAGAACTATAGAGAGGGCCTATATGCAAAGCAGGGTAGAAAAAGGCTGATGAGATGAGCATAGGATTATATTTTTCTCTGTATTCAGTTTTCTTACCATAGAATATAACTTTGAATATCACTGTCTCAAAAAAGAGTCAAAAAAATTGCACAATTAACACGCTTCAAAATTAAATCAACGAGTGAAAATTTTATATTGTAATCTATAATTTACCGTTATCACGAGTTTTGCATGACACGCTAAATCATGAAGTATTTATATTTTATTATAGCTGCTTATACTGAGATAGAAAAATGCACCAGTTATTTTGACTGGTTTGGTATAATGGATTTTTTGATTTTGAATTAAAAAATAAAAATAAAAATTTATTTTAGTATCGTAACAAAACTCATGAAAGTTTTTTCAAAAAAAATTAAGACGAAGTAAGAATTTGAACGTAAAATGGTTAAACCAGTTATTTAACTGATTTTTGGTTCAGTCTTTTTTGCCCAAAGTATTGTGAATCACACTTAAAACCGAGCATGCACATTCGAGCTCAAAGTGGCACATTTCCGATCTCGGGAAAAAAATGATTTTTTTTTTGAAATTTTAGCAGAACCTTAGCACAAAGCGCTGCTACCTCCGATCTTAGAAGAAGTCCAAAACGAAATCGGCGCAAATGAAATACGATCGAAGCAATTCATACCCTTAATATAGTCAGCATTGTCCGTGGTCAAGAAAAAAAACAAGCGTCTGGTGTACACATCGCATATTTAAATTTCAAGGGCGTTTATGATATTTCCCGTATACTTACTTTATATTTTAACATACTGCAATAAAGAAATCGAGCTTACGACAACACCCGACATCCTGTTGCTAATTTTTAAATTACAAATTGCGAGGGTGTCATCTTCGACAAAAATCGGGCCCGTTTTCCAAAAGTTCGCCTCGCGATCTTCGAGCCTCCGCTTAAAGACTTCTTGGTCAACTCGAAAATTTGAGCGATTCAAAAAATCTATTTCGCACGTTGATAAGTGTTTTTTTTTCTTCTCAGAAAACAAATCGTGCGCCTGCAATTAATTTTTCGGCGTTCGAACCGGCCCGAAATGGGCGAAATAATTAAAAATGAAGAAATGGGGAACAAAAGATAGGCACATAGAAACTAGCGACGCTTTTCGTATTTATGCTAATCGTATTCAGTCTGTGAATTAAATGTTTCTGATTTTTATTTGCTTTATTCTTTAGAATTAGTTTACATACTATATCAACCCTGTAAACAGGAAACGTCACAAGATTACGTTTCATGTGCGTTTTATTTCCATTTTTTAATTATAGTTATGTCATACATTCTTAAAATTTAAATTTTTGTTGGTGCATTAGAGAAAAAAGCGCTTTTGGGGATCTGCCTCTGGGGGCACGCCTATGATTTTTTGGGCTTGTCTAAAGTCAAAAATTAGGCTTCGTTGATTTTTTTAGAACATATTACGTTCCAATAAACGTGTTTTCAGAATCTTGTAAATTTTTAAAGATCCGTTCTCAAATAACCGAGCTACGATTTTTCAAAGTGAAAATTTTGAAAAAATTAATAACATGTCAGACTCTTTGAACCCGTTTTTCTCGAAAATTTTAAATAGCACGCCTATGGTTTTTTGAGTATATCCGAAGGCAAAAGGTCTGGTGAATTCAAATCTGTATAGTTTTTAAACATCTGTTCACAAATAACAGTGTTACCATTTTTTAACGTAAAATTTTGTGCTGCAAAATTCAAGCTAAAAATTCAACCCTTAATTACTCAAAAAATTAACATTGCGCCCTATGCCGATTTTGCACGTGTCTTATGGCAAAAAGCCTCAGAATTCCGAATCCGTGTAGCTTTTAATGATTGAATCAAAAATGAGGATGCTACGATTGTTTTTCTGAGTCGAAGTGTATTTTTTTCGATTTATTCAGTTTGCTCGAAAATTTTGGGGGTTGAAGGGGGATCAGGAAAGAATGGTTTCGGATATGTCAGTTTGGAGTCCATAAAAACGTCCCAAAAATTTTAAAGCAAATCCATTACCTAAAATTTTTTTTCCTCAAAAATACGCAAGGGGTTAATCCATGTTTTTTCTCGATTTTGGCCGATTTTAGGGGTTTTGAGTTAGGACCGGATTCCGACTTGTGGAGGTTGGGAACGTGTAGAAATGAAAGGTTTTAACGGAATTCGCAAAGACGGCGGAGTTATAGCATTTTGAAAAATAAAATATTTAGCCAAATTTACATTTTAAAAGCTTCAAGCGCGTTTTTATCCTAAATTTAACATTGGGACTTAATGATTTTTTTAGTTGGTCTTACGCTCCAATAAACGGGCTTTCAGAATCTGTAAAGTTTTTAGAGATGCGGTCACAAATAACCGAGCCACGATTTTTCAAAGTGAAAATTTAAAACAAATTAATTACAGATTGGATTTTTCGAAGCAGTTTTTCTCAAGAATTTCAAATAGCACGCCTATGGTTTTTTAAGCTTATCCAAAGTCAAGAAATCTGTCAAAATCGAATCTGTATAGCTTTTAACGATCCGTCCACAAATACCGACGCTACAATTTTTATTACAAAAATCAACCTAATAGTGTTTAACATTTTAACTACTCTAAATTTTATATTTTTTTGGTAAAAAGACTTAAATGCTTTTGCAGGCTTTTTTATAACCATGAATGGAAATATTTTTAGGGTTGTTATATTATTTTGAGAAGACCATTTTTCGGTTATTTCAAAATTTATACAAATAACAAATAGAAAATTAACTATAATTTTTTTTTAAATTAACTTAAAACAAACTTTGGGCCTAATTTCCTAAAATCTTTTTGCGCCTTTAGCACTTTTTAGTTGCCTTAAAAATTTACTTTTGAAAATTCTCCAAAATAATTAGTGGTTAAAAATATTATACAATTTAGATTTAAATTTATAATTTTGTAATAAACAAATCTTATTTTTTCTAATCTGTTTTCATTCAAAATTTAATGGTAAAAAAACGTGCTTCGGACATTTAATTTTTTTACGCATTTAAAATTAAAAAATAACTTTTTATTTAAAAAAAGCTTTCCATACTAAGTAAAGCAAAAAATAACTGATTATTTGAGTTTAAAAATTAATTTTGCTTTTATATATTAATTTTTTAAAATGTCCATTTAATTAAAACTTATAAATTTGAATTTGGCGCTAATTATGCAATTCTTAATGTCTGTTGCTAAGTATTCAAAATATAAACACAAACTTAACTATGTTATTTATTAATCAGTTATCTTGGTTACAAAATTAAAGTAACCATTTTTACTCAAGGCGCAAAATTTAAATCATAGGGGTAAACAGTACAGTTGTTGACCAGTCGACAATGATTGGCCATATTTAAAAAATTATTTAATAATAAATCTATATTTTCTAAAATATATTTTCTAATAAATGGTTCGTTTTTTTTACTAATTTACTATATCTTATTTTAATTAGAAAATATTGGCCGATCACTGTAAATTCACTAGTCAATTACTATATTTATATGGCCAATAACTATGTTGTTTAATAAATGGGCCAATCACTGTACTGTTTACCCCTATAATACATCTTAATCACATTTATTATTTCTAATTTTTATCCCAAACTGATCTAATTCATTTTTAAACGTTCTTTTGTACAATTCACAGTACGTTCCTAATTGAGATTAATTTTTCATTTTGTCATTATTAAAATAAAAGATAAAGTATTAATTATTTTAAATCGACAATTAGAGATAAAATAACACTTTTTTGGGCGCCCCAAAATTTAGTTAGCCACGTACAAAACAACGCAATCGCGTTTCGAGAAACGTGCAGCACAATAGAGATGGCATGCAAAATATTTTCGTGATCTCCGCATTAAGATGAATGAGATTCAGATGAATTTCAAATCGATTTAGGGAATATAAAAGGCGATCAAATCGACTTTTCATCAGACAACGTTTTGTTGCGTGTAAAAACGTTTTCAATACGTTTGTCCATCACCACAGTAACTCTTCAAACCAAATCCAAAATGTTTTCCTACTTTTACCTCACCACCCTCACATCATTCCTAATCTTCTTTCTAATTTTCGTCATCATTTTGGTCGTCCTGGAAAAACACTTGCGCAAAAACGAAATCGTCTCTTTCGGCCAACCCGAACCACCCACCCCGAAATTCTCTTTGCCCATAGTCGGACACCTTCATCTTCTCGGCGGCTACGAAGTGCCCTACCAGGCGTTCACCGCGCTGGGAAAAAAATTCGGAAACGTCGTCAAACTGCGACTCGGTTACGTAGACAGTGTTGTGATAAACGGGCAAGAAACCATCCGCGAAGTTCTCGTCACCAAAGGACACCATTTCGACAGCAGGCCGAGCTTCGAAAGGTACCAACAACTCTTCGGCGGCGACAAACAGAACTGTAAGTACTATCGCAGTCGACGTTCAATTAAATCCTAACGATTAATTAATTAACAGCACTCGCTTTTTGCGACTGGTCCGAGACCCAACGCATCCGAAGAGAAATGCTGAAGACCTACACCTTCCCACGAGCTTTCACCAACAAATTCGCCAGCTTGGAAGAGATAATCTCTCAAGAAACTTCCACCCTGACTTCGAGACTTTCCCAAGGCGCCGTGGCAATAAAGCCCTTGATCCTCCACACCTGCGCCAACATCTTCACCAACCATTTTTGCACCAAAGATTTTTCCATGGACAACGAGGAGTTTACTGCGATGATCGAAAACTTTGACGAGATTTTCTTCGAAGTCAACCAAGGCTATGCAGCCGACTTCCTTCCCTTCCTCCTACCTTTGCACAACGGCCGCTTGGCGAAGATGAGCAACGTCGCCCACAAAATCCGTCGATTCATCGTCGACAACATCATCGGGGACCGCTACGACAACTTCGGCGACGAAGAACCGTCCGATTACGTGGAAAGCTTGATCCAGCACGTCAAAAATCGGGAATCGTCTTTGATCAATTGGGAGAACGCGCTTTTCGCCTTGGAGGACATCATCGGAGGGCACTCGGCCGTTGGCAACTTCCTGATTAAGCTCTTCGGGTTCCTCGTCGACGAGCCCCAAGTTCAAGCCGAAATACAGAGGGAGATCGATGCGGTGACCTGCAACGGGGGCGATTTTAGGCCCGTTTGCATTTCGGATCGTCTTTCCATGCCTTACACGGAAGGTGCCATTTTCGAAGCCATTCGATTGATCGCTTCGCCCATCGTGCCGAGGGCCGCAAATCAAGACACTTCGATTAATGGTAATTATCCATCTGCAGCAGAAAATTGCAATGCGCGTCGCAAAAGTTGCAAAACATTTCGAAGAATTGTCCTATCATATTATTAATTAGTTTCCCAAGTAAAAAAAAAACGGCCCATAGAACATAGTTATGCAAAATTTTTATAAACCAAATAAACACATATTAAAATAATGTAATTTGGAATAGTTCTAGATTTTTGTCAATGCTAAGGAATAATAAGACCTTAATTTGGGGCCAAATTTAAATTTAATAGCATATGCTATGGAAAAACACACAATTTGCAATAAATTGCTCAATCTGGCAACCCTGCTCGTCAGTCTAAAATTACTTATCTTATTTACAAACGTTACCATGGCAATTCGCATAAGTGCCAACTTATTATTAAACGCACGCGAAATTTAAATTTAATCTACTTCCAGTAGTGACGAACAAAGCAAGACCAAGACCAACACCAAGAATGTAATAGTTTTGGTATCTTTTTGGTCTTGCTTATTCGGTCTTGCTCATGTTCTTGCACAATTGTTTCTAGTCTTGGTCTTGCTTATTCGGTCTTGGTCTTGCAAACATGCAAGAGCTAGACCAAGACCAAGACCAATTTTGCTCCTCGCTAACTTCCAGAAATTAAAATGATTTAATTTGCAGGCTACAGGATCCAAAAAGGAACCTTGGTGTTTCTCAACAACCACGATCTGAGCATGTCGGAGAAATTGTGGGACGAGCCGGAGAAATTTAAGCCGGAAAGGTTTATTGTAAATGATCACATCGTTAAGCCGGAACATTTTCTGCCCTTCGGAGGCGGAAGAAGGAGTTGCATGGGCTACAAAATGGTACAGCTCATCAGCTTCGGGATTCTGAGCGGATTGCTGCAAAACTATAGTATCGCACCTGTGGAAAACGAACGTTACAAGATACCGATAGGGTCTTTGGCTCTGCCCAAAGACACGTTTAAATTTCAATTCGTTCGCAGATAGAGATCGATTTCTTTCTTTTGCGTTGCGCGTGATCATTTTGACTTTTTTGTTTGTTTGTTTGTTTTTTTTTGGAATCAGGAACTTGGGATTTTTATTTAAATTTCCGAGTTTGTTTTATTTATGACATACTTTTAGAACTGACTTATTTTATTGATTAGAATAATGATAATGAGGGGTCGTATAATTTTAGGACGCCATGTGATAGTAATTTTAAGTTATGATTTTATGCTTTTTATATTTATGTACAGAGTTTTAAATGCGAATCGACGATCGCGTCGTTGTGCGAAAGGATGATCGACGATTTGCGTTTAAAGATCATTACTTAATCACCAAATGATTATTGTTATTTTATTTTGTGTTGTTATATGGTTCAAATTGAAAATTAGAAGCCGTTTATACGAAAGAGAGAATGCACTTAACTGATTTTGATTTTAAAATAAACCTTTCTGTTTGACGTTTTCTTCTGTGTGGGTGCTTCCCTTTCTGTTTCTATCGGGCACGAATTGTTTTATTTAATTATTGCGATATTATTTTATTTGTCGCTCAAAAATTAACGTCTTCTGGTTTTATGTGGTTTATCTCACGAGATATTTTGATAAGGATTGCATGTTAAATGTTATTTTAATAATTAATTAGTTTTTATAAAGTGTCTTAGAATTTGGATGTTCCTACAACTTAAACATCCTTTTTGGGAAAAGGTACCGTTTAACTTAATTTAATTTTTTTTCTTCTGTCAACTAGAAGTTTATTAAATTTTCGATAAAACTCAATAAATAAAAAAACGTACCCCTTGATTTACAAAAAAAATCGTAGCGCCGTTATTTTCAATCCAATCATTACAAACGACACGGATTCGGAATCCTGAGGCTTTTTTACATAAGATACATGTAAAAAAAGTATAGGGCGCAACAAAAATTTTTCGAAAATTAAAAATCGCAATATTTTGAGCTCATTTTGGCACGATTTTGAACTTTAAAAAAATTCTAGCGCCGTTATTTGTGGACGGATGTTTTACAACTATTCAGATTCGGATTTGGCAGCCTCTTTGGCTTCGGATAGGCTTAAAAAATTATTGGCGTGCTATTCCAAAGCTTTGGGAAAACGTTTTGAAAAAACAAAATCGATGGATTTTAACCCATGTATTTTGGGCAAAAAATGAAAAAAATAGAATTGCTTTATATTGCGAGGGGATGTTCCTACGTACCCCTAGCGACTATAGCCGGAGCCATTTCCCGGTGCTCTCGCTCTAAATTAAAAATTTTCGATAAAACTCAATCAATAAAAAAACGTACCCCTTGATTTACAAAAAAAATCGTAGCGCCGTTATTTTCAATCCAATCATTACAAACGACACGGATTCGGAATCCTGAGGCTTTTTTATATAAGACACATGTAAAAAAAGTATAGGGCGCAACAAAAATTTTTCGAAAATTAAAAATCGCAATATTTTGAGCTCATTTTAGCACGATTTTGAACTTTAAAAAAATTCTAGCGCCGTTATTTGTGGACGGATGTTTTACAACTATTCAGATTCGGATTTGGCAGCCTCTTTGGCTTCGGATAGGCTTAAAAAATTATTGGCGTGCTATTCCAAAGCTTTGGGAAAACGTTTTGAAAAAACAAAATCGATGGATTTTAACCCATGTATTTTGGGCAAAAAATGAAAAAAATAGAATTGCTTTATATTGCGAGGGGATGTTCCTACGTACCCCTAGCGACTATAGCCGGAGCCATTTCCCGGTGCTCTCGCTCTAAATTAAAAATTTTCGATAAAACTCAATCAATAAAAAAACGTACCCCTTGATTTACAAAAAAAATCGTAGCGCCGTTATTTTCAATCCAATCATTACAAACGACACGGATTCGGAATCCTGAGGCTTTTTTATATAAGACACATGTAAAAAAAGTATAGGGCGCAACAAAAATTTTTCGAAAATTAAAAATCGCAATATTTTGAGCTCATTTTAGCACGATTTTGAACTTTAAAAAAATTCTAGCGCCGTTATTTGTGGACGGATGTTTTACAACTATTCAGATTCGGATTTGGCAGCCTCTTTGGCTTCGGATAGGCTTAAGAAATTATTGGCGTGCTATTCCAAAGCTTTGGGAAAACGTTTTGAAAAAACAAAATCGATGGGTTTTAACCCATGTATTTTGGGCAAAAAATGAAAAAAATAGAATTGCTTTATATTGCGAGGGGATGTTCCTACGTACCCCTAACAACTATAGCCGGAGCCATTTCCCGGTGCTCTCGCTCTAAAATAAAAATTTTCGATAAAACTCAATAAATAAAAAAACGTACCCCTTGATTTACAAAAACAATAGTAGCGCTCTCATTTTCGGTGCAATCATTACAAACATGTTTTTTCTAGATTTTGGCCGATTTTGGGTTGCGACCGGATTTCGACGTGCCAAAGTTCGATACGTTCGGAAATGAAAAATTTCCGGGTAATTATGAAAGGTAAAAGGGTTGGGAGCCAATAAGTTTATTTTCTTTGTTTTTACAGATTATTTATGGGAAGTCTTTTTAAAATACCCCTTCAAATTTGGATTTTACTTTACATCAGCCATGCTAGAGAAATAACAATTTTTTATTGGTAGGTATATTCAATAATTTTTTTTGCTTACAAGGAACCTTAACAAATGATCAATTCCGCTTTTTCGTAGTTGATTAAAATTATATATTTTGTACTTGCATTCAAAGATCAAAATTTCATGCTTTGAATTAAAGCAATTTAATACTTTATTTGTGTGCTTTATCTTTATGACTAATTGGATCGAAATCCAACGTCCACCTTTGATGTAACATCTTTTATAACATATGCAAGGACATCGTTTTATGGCAATTAACTTTTTATCTTTGCAATTTATTTATTTGTACATATTTATATTTTAGCAAATAAGACTTTCATTGGTTTCGTATGCAGAAGACGACGTGTTAATAATTTTTTAAAATATTCTTAAACTTATTTCTTGTGTTTAGGAGTAGCCGAAGTCGTCATCGATAGCTCGAAGAATATTCCCAGCCAACATGGCAAAGATGTAGCATAAGCTCACCGCTTTTCTCTTGGACTTTTTTCCGTTTGATCGGAGGATGACCGTTTTCCGCAGTTTTGTGAAACTCACAGGTAGGACCCAATTCGTCGAGGTTTTAATATATCGTTTTACCATGTCCCATGTACTTCATAAATTAAAAATTATGGGTTGAATTAAAATGAAGTAAGAACCAATACGTTCGTAACACCCTGTATTATGTTTTTCCTTTAATAAAATAAATCGATAATTTTATTTAAAATAATCGGGGCACTTTTAGTTGGCTTTATCACTTTTGATATCAGGTAACTTAGCTTTGGGGGTCTACGGATATGACTTATATGAGTGCTTACATAAAACTTTCGATTTCTGAATCATTTTGCAATGAACAACGAAGTCGAACGGTTGTGTCTTATTTATTATTATAAAGTAGTGCATCTAATTCTCATTACAACTGTTCATTTAAGGTAAATAGTAATTCTAACGATTTATTTTAAAATTCACACATTTCGTAAAAGATTTCAGCCAATAATTATTTCTTTCAGCTCTTTTGTGCATTTTATTAATTTTATTTTCTTATGTGTTCAGGAGGAACCGAAGTTCACCGTCGATGGTTCGAAGGCAATTCCCGGAGAGCCAAGCAGAGGTGTCGGCCAAAGTAACCACTTCTGGGATCGGACTTCTTTCGGTCGGCTGGTTGGAAGGATGTTTGCTAGCTGTTTACGGACTCAAAGGTAGGTCCCAGTTATTTGGATTTGTTAATATTTCTTTTTACTGAATGTTTCTATTACTGCAATTAACTGTTGAGAAACAAGCCAAACGGTACCATTCTACGTTTTAATAAGAAACCATTAAAGATAAAGTATCGTAGATTTTTAATAAGTGATAGAACAAAATGAAATCTCTAAACTAAATTTAAATAAGTTTACAGATTATTTGTAAAAATAAATGTTATAATTTAATTCGGCCAATGACTACTAATACTTTTAATATTAAATTTGATAAATAATTTATTTCGAAAATCATTAAATATTTCAGAATTATTAACAGTTAATTATCTTTAAAAATTCCTCGCGCTATCTTCGGCTGCAATTACAGCTTTCAAATTTTAATATGTTATTAATAAAGCATTATTTTATTTATAAAAAAATCAAAATACTTGTCAGTAGCGTAGAAGTCTTTTTGGTATTTGTATTTCGAAACGTTGATTTCAAAATTATTAACAGTTAACTTTACAAATTCCTCGCGCTATCTCCAGCTGTAATTGCAGCTTTCAAATTTTAAGATGTTATTAATAAAGCTTTATTTTATTTATAAAAAAATCAACGTACTTGTCAGTAGCGTATAAGTCCTATTGGTATTTGTATTTTGAACCTTCGATTTCAGAATTATTAACAGTAAATTAACTTAATTCCTCGTGCTATCTTCGGCTGCAATTACAGCTTTCAAATGTTAAGAAGTTATTAATAAAGCTTTATTTTATTTATAAAAAATTAACGTACTTGTCTGTAGCGTAGAAGTCCGTTTGGTATTTATAATTACGAAATTAGGCGAATACTATTTTTTTTACTGACTATAAATGTTTATACAGGATATAAATTAAGGAAATTGTCATTAATTCAATAGCCCTTTAAACAATATTTTTTAAAAACTGTTTTTGTTTATAAATATTATTGTAAGATTATTGTAGATGGGTGTATTATAGGTTTTAAATCCAGTGCCTAAAAAGCAATTTCAAATTTCTGTTTTCCATATTTATTAATTAAAATTACATAAGTTTTAATTTATTTAT